>JAZDUH010000271.1:13237500-13837500 GCA_036419115.1 Scarus forsteni | reverse complement strand
GATGAATAGCCGGCTACAACTACGATAAGTTTTCCAAAAATTGCTTGTTGTCAGCCGCTTTGCATCCTGTAAGTTGTTGAAAAAATGGAGTTGTAAAGCAATGCAGAGTTCTGAGGAAGGTCCTTATTGCATCCATTAGCCTCAAAACAAACACACGCTGTGGATGTAAACGTCTTTTGGTGCGTTCCAGTTGTAGTCAGAAGTAGGAATTTTGAGCTCCGAGTAGGAAACTGCAACTGGAACGTCCCCAGAGGCAGAATTTCTACCAGGGAACTCAGTGAAACCTCGCCACCCTCGAGCTGACAATGGAAGATGGATGCCCCCAGTGTGAACAGTTATTTAGCTCCTGTAATAATCAATTTATTTGCACTTCTGACTGGGGTGTGTCGCTCTAGATCAGCTATATACATAGTATTGTTAGACTAATATTTACAAAAATGCTGCCATAGTGATAATCACATTCTTCATGTGATATTTGTGAACAACAACGCAGGGCGTGCTAACAACAGCTAACAATAGCCTGGTAGATCGGCATGTTTTTTCAGACTTCAACTGGAACAGCGATAAGTCGGAGATGATGTCGCTCCCAGTTCCGAGGTTGAGGAGAAGCCATTTTATAGGGGTTCATTTAACAGTTTTCCTTCCATTAACAGAATATCTGAAACACAAAATTATGATGTAAATTAAAACTTTAATAAACACTGATTAAAATAAAAACAAATCTGGTTCAGATATCTCATCAACTGCTTTTGCAATGAATTTTCTAAATCGTAAAGAGACTTTATGGACACCCTGTATATTCAGAAAACATGATGCCATATAAATAAAGATCGATTGATTCAGTATATATTTAGCAGAGACAAATGTGATTTTAGTCCCTTTGTCTGTGCCTGTATAGATCCATCTCTGGATGTGTGTATGTGTATATACAAATATATTTATGTGTATTTGTGTATATGCATTTATGTGCATCTCTAAAATGAATAGTAAGGCTTCAGCCTGCTCCATTGCAAAGTGCCTTGAGATAACACTTGTTATGAACCGGAACTATAGAAATAAAGATTGATTGATTAATTGATCATCCTACAGTCATCTCATCCAATCCATCTGTCTACCTTATATGAAACTCTTCTGGTTATCTGGAAATTCAATTCAGAACTCTCTCTGAATATAAAGTGTTCAGTAAGTATGATCTTTGAAAGGTGACAGCATATAAAGTAGGAATGGCGCAGAGATATATTGTTTTAATGAAATAGCCTAATGTCTTTTGAATATTTTGACGTTTGAATAGAATTTTTGCTGTTTATCTAATGAGATGAGAGGGGTAGGTCCCAATAAGCTTAACCTCCAACCTACACCCTTTCGGGTTCTCTTGGAAATTTCGAAATTTCGAAACCATGTTTTGATTTTGTAAATTGTTTCATTTTTTGCAAGAGAACCAAAATAAATTTATTTCATTTCATTACATTTCATTTCATTTCAATATTTATATCAATTCTTGGCGGAGGGTTAAGGGCTTGAAACAGGATTAAAAATCTGTGAATATTCATGACACAAGCAGTTTTTCCACTCATGCCTATGGTATTTATGAAACTCTCAGAAATCTTCAGAAAACCTGAATGGATTTATTACCTCCACCAAGGTTATGTTTGCGGGAGTGTTTGTCTGTCTGTGAACAAAATAACTCAAAAAGTTATGGATGGATTTTGATGAAATTTTCAGGAAATGTTCATAAACACAATATTGATAATACACCTATTATTAAATTGTGAGAATAGTGAAGATGCAGAGCTCTGGTTAAAAGTGTGCCTTAAGATTTTAGCCTAGTCTTTAGTGTACCAGACAAAAGGTGTTTGAAAAGAAAAAATATGCCTAACCATTATGTTTTAGACCAGGGGTGGGCGACTTTAAATACCAAGAGGGCCTAAGGGCCACATTGTTACAAATTTTCAGAAACTCTCGATAATGAAAAAAAAATCTGGATAAACAACAAATGAGAACATAAATATGTATAAAATTAGAATACCAACATTCATATATTACATCATAAATACAAGTATTTATTAGTGCTGTCAGGCGATTTAAAAAAATAATCTAATCAATTACAGGTTTTATAATTAATTAATCTAATTAACCACATTGTAATCTCATATCTGCTTAAAGTCCCCAAATAGAGAATTTGAATTCTAGGATATTATAAAATTGTAGTGCATGACTAATCAAATGAATACACTAAGAAGAGAAGATTTGTAAATCCACATTTTTATTGGTGACTAAATAAAACCGAAGTCAGGGCATCTTGTCCAGAAAATTCTAAACTCAATCAGGCAACTCAAATTACACTTTAAGTGTGTTTCATAAATCAAATTCAAAATAAGAAAAAGGTCGAGGACATCCAGCAAAACAATTAGGCCTGATGCATTATTAAAGAATATAGCACAAATATAGATAAATAAATTCAAAAATAAAATCAGACTAAGTCTTAAATATGCCATTCCTGTTGTCACCTGGGCTTTGTTTGGTTTGACTAGAGACCACGTGTGAAATGACGTGCCACTGACATGTACGGGTCCTCCAGCTGGCCAATATCAAAATGTTTGTGTGCTATGATGAATCGCGATTAATTTTTTTGACGCATTAATTTGCGGTGTAATTGATTAATCTAATTAATGCACTAAAGTGACAGCCCTAGTATTTATGTATTATTATGCATAATCAAATGAACCTGATACAGAAGTCAAGCAAATTTAGCTAAATTACATGGAATTAAAGCCAATGAAGCTTTTTTCAAATCAATACAATGATGTGTATTTCAAATTTTTAAAAGCTCATATTTTGCTGCTGCCATTTTTTAAATATGGTATTGATTAATACTTGATATCATGTTAAAGGCTTCTTGTAATAGATTTAGACACTATAAGAGCAAAGTAAGGTTGTAAATAACTTGCATAAGATTATATAGAATTATTTCTATTGGATATCTGAGTTTTCTTCATATTTACAGCTGCTGGTTTTTGGGAATGAATGGCGGGCCACATTTGACGTGGAGGGCCGCATTTGGCCCCCGGACCGCCACTTGCCCACCCCTGTTTTAGGGTTTCCATAAATACAGAAAGGAGTCTAATCTGATCTGTTTGCCTCCAGTTGTTCCCAAATGGTGTGCTCACTCTTTCTGTATCAAAGTTTGTAGATATAAATCCCACACCCATATAATCACAAAAGCATCACATTGACTATAAGTTACATTGACTAGAAACTATAATGTGTCTGTACTTGTAAGCCCTTATTCTCCACATCATCCAATGTCTTTATTGTTATGAACACCTTTCTGGGCATTATCACAGTATTATTAATCAGGTTGTGTGTTGCCTCGCATTTGCATAATAGCATGGGATTTGAATTACAGCTGTAAACATATTAATTAATGTGATCTCAGTTGTTTATTTTCTTGTGCATGAAGCTTCTTCACACTATGCTGTTAGAGACATGAAAACTCAGCGTAAGTAAACAATGTCCGCGATGAAACGACAGCATCTGTCGAAAATCATGGAAACAGAAAACCACAGATAAGGGTTAAAGATATTTTGGTAACTTACAGAGGAGCAGCTTTCCCTCCACACTGTCCTGCAGGCTCAGTCTTTACCGCATGGCAGCCTGCTGCTTTCGCTTTCAGAACTTTGAGGCGATTTCTTCAGAGAATTCCGCATCTACGCCTGCACTAAACGAAGAAAGAAGTCTTCATTTATGCAGTTTAATCATTCACAAAACGATTGGGTGGGAAACGAGGATATATAAGTGTAATGTGAGACAACGGAAGTGTTGGGCTGCTGCGTTTACACCGCCTAGTGGAAGAGATAATAACAACCAAAGTCGCTGCGACTGAAATCACTTTTATACGACAAAGAAAAACACACACACATCCGGGTGGTTTCTTCTGTCTGTGTTGAAGAGCTAAGGCACATTGATAGTGAACGATATTTCCCAACTAAAAACAACCATACCGGCCACCGTATTATGAAGGCTAAAGGCTAAAGATCAAAAATGGCTTAAACGACTTGTCCGATAAGAGCCTTAACACTATGGAGGAGATGGTCATAAAAAAGATATAAAGAGTTTGATTTTCTCCAGTTCTTCAATAGTCCCTGGTGGTCTAGTGGTTAGGATTCGGCGCTCTCACCGCCGCGGCCCGGGTTCGATTCCCGGTCAGGGAACTTCTTTTCTTCCATTCACTTCTTACATAAAAGAGTTGGTTTAACACGAAAATATGCATAAAACTAAAACGGAATGTAGAAAGGTCAAATAGACGCATAGTGTTGGAAATATTTCATAAGCTAAGGCTAATACATATGCATGAGGGCAAGCTCAGGTGTGTGGCTGCGTGGCAGAAGGGAGGCAGATATTCTCAGAGAGACACACAAGGGTAACGTTTACAAATAACAGCTCAGCACATGCTCACATTTTGAGATTTTGTTGCTGTTTGTTACCTTTCTTTTCCAGGAGTTTTCTGTGCTGAGCTGAATGCCTGCTTTGTGGCTGGCCACAGTGTGTGATGCTGTTCCTACAAAGACATAAAACAACACATGTTGTCACCAGGGAGTCACAACTAAGCGAGGTCAAGAACAAGAGGACCAATTTTAGCCCGCTTCTGGTGCCACACTTCCTACCTAAAGTTGATGGCTCAGAGAGAAACTTCAGCTGATTAACTTTATTAGTAGTCTGATTTATTCACTGATTTGTATGACCAAATTTAACTGTCCTGTCTGTAAGGGATAATACGGAGCCCCTTAGGTGCCACAGAGGACAAAATATATAACTCGTGCGCACGAGATACTTATTCGTGCGCACGATATATTAAAACGTGCGCACGACATAATAAAACGTGCGCTCGAAATACTTATTCGTGCGCACGTTTTAGCTAAAACGTGCGCTCGAAATAAAGTTATTCATCACGTTTTGACTTGTCCGTGTTCTTGTCCGCTACGGCTTCCCGTAGAGAAGCCGGACGTTCACAAACACACACAATGTTGGTATTCTAAAAAGAAGAAGTGAGCTAGTTAACTTTCACTTCCACCTCGGACTGTCATATAATGACATTCTTCTTGCTCTTGTCATGAGAGATGGAATAATCTGAAGTAGAACTTTGCTGCTTATACTAAAACACAACAGGCTCCACCGGTGTACTGTATTAAATTAACAGGTGACCGTCCAGGCAGAAGTGAGGGGGGCGTGTCTGAAGGACCCTTTTGTTTACTATCTGAACACCTCCCGAATCAATTGTATACACAAAAATGAGCTCTTTACACCCATTTACTTAGTGGTGGAAGTGACTGCACAACAGTGGCGTGGCGTGACGAAAGGTTTTGAAGGATTACAGACTTATTTGACAGCGTAAAGAAACGTAAGGTAATATATAGGTAAATATCTTAGATGTCTGATCAAAATGACAAATTTCCGACTGTGTCAACTGGTGATGGCCCCGAAACCCGCATTTTACTGTCACTTCGGCGTGTCAACAAACAATGTGTTCATGTTCATCGTATAACAAGAGTCGGGAGGACTTGAAAATAGGTACAGAGGAGTAGGTTTTTACAATGTGGAGGAAATTTTCGCTTCATCTTGTGATCAAACTGATGGCATATGTGTCTGCATTAAGTGTAAGCACAAGAGTGCATTTCTGTAAGCATGCTGAATTTGAGGGATATATTCTACTGTAGTGTGTGTGGTTTTGTTGACGACAAAATGACTCGTCCTTGTAAGCCATAGTAGAAAATTAATCCCTGTTAAGATCTTCATAATGTGATGGTCGAATGATACTTTGTAAACTGTGCAGCCTTTTAACAGTTCGACGATCACTGATTTTTGACATCAGATCGGGACACGTGGCGTTGTTGAATGCTGTTTGAATCAAATGTTGATCTCAATAAATGTTTCAACTGTTAAACATTGGTGTGCTGTCTTTAATTTGCTGTCCTGTTGAAAATATATGTAATTACCTTTTTTACTGACATTGGTAAACAGCAGATAAGTTGTGAATGTGATAGAGGAAATACAACTTTATTATAGTTCTGTGACCATGAAGGTTTTTGTGATATGTCAACATTTACAACTGCGGTCACGTCAGCCGTCTCTCGATTTTGCGTGGTCAAGCCAGCTGCTCCAACATTTCAAGTGCGCTCTTATTACAGACTTTATGGCAAGCACACAAAAATAAGTGGAAAAGTCAGCACTAATTTACTTATAAAAGCGTGTGTTAAATTCCAGTTTACAAAATAAAAAGTGGTTGTGAAATACAATAAGATTTTCTAAAAAAATATGAGAACTACATTAAAATGTCATGTTCATATTTACAGAATGGAATACATTAAAATTTATAAAAACTATTAAATGTGTCCAAATGCAATAAAAAAGAGGTGTGTGTCATAGAGCAGGCTTAGTTCTACTGTCCTATACTGATTCTGAGCCAACAGATCACATGACCTGGGAATTATTGAGCTATAATGCCCATATTTACATTATAAAAGACATTACAAATTCCCCCCAAAAATATGAAATTTGTGTGTCCAAATGCAATAAAAAGTGGTATGTGTCAAAGAGTCAGTATTATTAATTTTGAGCCAATAGGTCACATGACCTGCGACTCATTGACCTATAATGCTCAGATTTGCATTATAAAACACATTAAAATTCATTAAAAAAAAAAAAATTGAAATATGCCCAAATGGAATAAAAAGTGGATTGTGTCATTGAGCATGCTAACTGTCCTACACTGATTCTGAGATAATAGGTCACAGAGCCTGAGACTTATGGAGCTATGAATTTTTAATGTATTTTATACTGTTAATATGAGTATTTTAGCTCAATAAGTCCATGGATAAGTCCAGGCCATGAGATTTCATTGCTAAAAAATTAAGACAGAATGGTAGATCTAATGCTGCTCCTTGACACACACCACTTTTTATTGCAGTTGAACACAAAACATTTTATGAATTTTTAATATAATTAATACTGTAAATATGAGCATTATAGCTCAATAAGTCCCAGGTCATGTGACTTGTTGGCTCAGAATCAACCCAGAATGGTAGATCTAAGCCTGTATCTATGTCTGTGATGTGTCTATGAGACACATCATTTTTTATTGCATTTGGACACACTTCATATTTTTTATGAATTTTTAATTTATCTTTTAATGTAAGTATGAGCATTAGAGCCCAAATACCTCCCAGGTCACGTGACCTGTTGGCTCAGAATCATGTAGGACAGTAGACTTAGGCCTGCTTGATGAGAAACACCACTTATTTTTGCATTTGGTAATGTTTCATATTTGTATGAATTTGTAATGTCTTTTATAATGTAAATATGGGCATTATAGTTCAATAATTCCCAGGTCATGTGATCTGTTGGTTCAAAATCAGTGTTGGACAGTAGACTTAAGCCTGCTCTATGACACACACCTCTTTCTATTGCATTTGGACACATTTAATATAGTTTTAATAAATTTTGATTTATTCCATTCTGTAAATATGAACATGACATTTTAATGTAGTTCTCATATTTTTTAGAAAATCTTATTGTATTTCACAACCACTTTTTATTTTGTAAACCTGAATTTAACACACGCTTTTATAAGTAAGTTAGTGCTGACTTTTCCACTTATTTTTTGCGCTTGCCATAAAGTCTGTAATAAGAGCGCACTTGAAATGTTGGAGCAGCTGGCTTGACCACGCAAAATCGAGAGACGGCTGACGTGACCGCAGTTGTATACGTTGACATATCACAAAAACCTTCATGGTCACAGAACTATAATAAAGTTGTATTTCCTCTATCACATTCACAACTTATCTGCTGTTTATCAATGTCAGTAAGAAAAAGGTAATTAAATATATTTTTAACAGGACAGCAAATTAAAGACAGCACACCAATGTTTAACAGTTGAAACATTTATTGAGATCACCATTTGATTCAAACAGCATTCAACAACGCCACGTGTCCCGATCTGATGTCAAAAATCAGTGATCGTCGAACTGTTAAAAGGCTGCAAAGTTTACAAAGTATCATTCGACCATCACATTATGAAGATCTTAACAGGGATTAATGTTCTACTATGGCTTACAAGGACGAGTCATTTTGTCGTCAACAAAACCACACACACTACAGTAGAATATATCCCTCAAATTCAGCATGCTTACAGAAATGCACTCTTGTGCTTACACTTAATGCAGACACATATGCCATCAGTTTGATCACAAGATGAAGCGAAAATTTCCTCCACATTGTAAAAACCTACTCCTCTGTACCTATTTTCAAGTCCTCCCGACTCTTGTTATACGATGAACATGAACACATTGTTTGTTGACACGCCGAAGTGACGGTAAAATGCGGGTTTCGGGGCCATCACCAGTTGACACAGTCGGAAACTTGTCATTTTGATCAGACATCTAAGATATTTACCTATATATTACCTTACGTTTCTTTACGCTGTCAAATAAGTCTGTAATCCTTCAAAACCTTTCGTCGTCACGCTCAATGTTGTGAAGTCACTTCCACCACTAAGTAAATGGGTGTAAAGAGCTCATTTTTGTGTATACAATTGATTCGGGAGGTGTTCAGATAGTAAACAAAAGGGTCCTTCAGACACGCCCCCCTCACTTCTGCCTGGACGGTCACCAGTTCATTTCATACGGTACACCGGCGGAAAGAATCAAAGTCAACAGATAGTTTACTAAATTGTTTTTATTGCAAGAAATATTGTCCACCATTCACTCTGATTATTAAATATGCTATCAAGAAAGTAAGTCTATCCTACATCGTTTTTATAAATATCCACTATTCACTCTGATCATTAAATGTGCTATCAAGCAAGTAAGTCTATCCTACATCGTTTTTATAAATAGGATATTCACCTCGTCTTTGTCCTCCTCTAAATTGTTCAATTCCTCCGGTGTGACCTCCTTGTGTCGCATCTCCTAATTCTCATATTCTTTTCTCTTCTCTTCTTATGCTGCATCCCAGTCTTCAAAATTATCAAATTCACCAAACAGGCTGAAGGAAACCATGAAATTGTTCATTTTGTCTCCTGTGAGCTAGGCGATGTTAAGAGTTTCCGTTGCCACGGTTACCAACTACTGTTTGATCCAGCGCTGTAATTTAGAACCATCAGGATATTTGACCGGAACCTCTTTCCTAGGTGTCCTATATCACCTTTTAATGGACACCCTGCAGCCAATCGGAATCGAGTATTCACCCAGACCATGGTATAAGTTCCATTAAACTCTAATTACAGCTCTCCTTCTAACAGTATCAACAAAGGATCAGCTCAGTCAGACTACAAAGGTCGTTCTTGAGTTTGCCTTACAAAAATGAACAGTACTTGCTGCTCTTAGGTCTTCAGGTAGACTGTCACAGAGAGAGAATGAAAATGTGCCTCACCACAGGTTCAGTTTTTTAGTTTTTGTTGAGGTGTTTTGTTGAACAAACGTGGATAAAGAATATCGCAGTAAACATGTTTTATCACACCCCATGTAGCTAATATTTGAGCACACTTTTAATCAATCACAGCATAGCAGCTTTATCCAACAATGTTACCAAAGATTCTATGTTGTTTATACATTTCCAGCAACTTTCTGCAATCCAAGCAACGTCTTTTTCAATTTAGGGATGTTTCTGCTTATTTCAGCAGAACAATGCCAAGTCACATTCTGCATGTGTTAAAGCACATTGCTTTTTGGTGAAAGAGTGCAGGTACTACACTGTCCTGCCTGCAGTCCAGACCTGTCTCCCACTGGAAACATGTGGCACCCAAAAATACTGCAATGGAGACCCCGGAGTGTTGAGCAGCTGAAGTTTTGCATCGAGCAATATTGGGACAAAATTCCACTCGCAAAGCTTCTTCAGTCCCAAACTCTTATTGAGCGTTTCTAAAAGAAAGGTGATGCAACACAGTGGAGAACATATCCCTGTCCCAGCTTTTTTGGAATGTGTTGCATGCATTAAAGGGACTGTGAGGAAATAGGTTATCTATAAATGCTATTCCTTAGCTTCGCGGTCGGGTCGGACAGGGCGGGACTGGCCTGGATACTCAAGTTCAGGAATAAGACAATTAAAACTAGAGCAAATTTATATTATTCAGACACGTCTTAGAGCACCGGGCTGTAAGTAGAGATATATAGCCGGCTACAAAACTACGATGCTAAGTTTTCCAAAAATTGCTTGTTGTCACACATCAAAAACTACCGCAACGTAACTAGAAAGAGATACATTACCTCGTGGCTTTGCATCCTGTAAGTTGTTGAAAAAAGAAGTTGTAAAGCAATGTAGAGTTCTGAGGAAGGTCCGAGCTGCATTTATTAGCATCACAACAAACACACGCTTTGGCTTGGGTCACGTCTTTTGGTGCATTCCAGTTGTAGTCAGAAGTAGGAATTTCTGAGTTCCGAGTAGGAAACTGCAACTGAAACGTCCCCCGAAGTCTGAATTTCCTTCTGGGAACTTGGTGAAACCTCGCCACCCCGAGTTGATAATGGAAGATGGATGCCCCCAGTGTGAACAGTTATTTAGCTCCTGTAATAATCCATTTATTTGCACTTCTGACTGGGGTGTGTCGCTCTAGATCAGCTGTATACATAGTATTGTTAGACTTATACAAAAATGCTGCCATAGTGATAATCACATTCTTCACGTGCCAACAACAGCTAACGATAGCCTGGTAGATCGGCATGTTTTTTTCAGACTTCAACTGGAACGCCGATAAGTCAGAGATGATGTCACTCCCAGTTCCAAGGTTACTGGAACGCAGCATTACGACAGTCGCTGAGCGTGCTCATGGGTAGCAGAGTCTTAATGTCGCCGGTAATAGATTCTACTCATAGCACCTTTAAATTCAAAATGAGTGAAAATTTGCAAAAGAAAAGTTTGACAAATCAAACACCCAATTTCTTGTCTTTGTGGGTATTTAATTGACCATAGGACAAATAGGATTAGCAAGTCATTGAATTCTTTTTACAGTTTACAGAAAAAACTAACTTCAATAATATTAGGTTTGTGAAATACAGCCACAAAAACATCCTAAATTGAAAGTAAAAGTGATGGTTTAAAAAAGTTAAGGTGAACAAAATGCTGCTGTAGTGCTGTGACTTAAATGCTGTTAAAATGCACCCTGCACTGACACATTGCTTTAGCTGTGACCACAACAGCTAAATACAAAGTGTTAACCCCTAAACTGTCCAATTGAGAATGTGTGAAGCTTCAAAAACAAAAAACAAAAAAACAGGAAGAAAATCATTGTTTCCTGAGGCTCTGTACAGTAAGTGACGTTGTTCTTTTTTTTCCAGAAATGTGTCAGTGTGTATTGAGTCAGTGACAGACGGAGAGGAGGGACGCAGGAGGTAAGGGCTCCATCTTTTACATTAACAATCATGTTATCTTACACATTAAAGGTTTATTCAGTGATAGCTTTAAGTTCTCACCTGAAGTGGCTCAACATGTGTGTTCATTCAGAAAATAGTTTTTTGAGTCTGAATGTATCTGAGTGTTCAAACAAACTCAAAATCACTGACACAACATCTTACATGCTTTTCTGTCTGTTTCTCCTCTGGTAAATGTTAAATCTAAACATCTAAACTCATCAGAAAGATAGGAGCAGAATTAACCCTGGAACAAGAAAAGTAATTTTTCATGGTGTGAGATATTGAGACATCTTACCAGAAGTCACAGCCCACATGTTGGCATTTAAAAGGGGAAGTTTAAGCTTTGGGGAAACAAGTGTGGACAGTCACGTCTTGTCTGCTTACTCAGAAGTGTCAAGAGTACACAAGCACTGTACTCAAGTAAAGTACATGAGGAAATTTTACTCAAGTACAAGAATGAGAAGAATTCAAGTACTCAAGTAATAGTAAAAGGTAGGCATTTTAAAATGTCTCCAAAGAGAATTTTGGGACATTCCACTGTTCATGTAAGAATGACAGCAGCTGGAGTGCACTAAGTGTGTCCACTTATTTGTGATGGAGTACCATAATACCCCAAAATGTTTACTCAAGTTGCTGTAACTGATTATTTCAGAGGTTTTCAACCACCGCTACTCCCCAAAAAGGATTTGCAGAGACTTATCTAGGGTTCCAGCCAACCCACCAACCCATTTGCGCCCACATTCACTCACTGTTGAGAGTTTCTATCCATCAGTATCTCTAACACATTCACGCCTTTTCCATGCCCATTTACACACCACTGACGCAGCAGTGGGAGCAACTTGGGGTTAAGTGTCTTGCTCAAGGACACACCACCATGTGCTGCACAGAGCTGGGCTTAAACCTGCAACCTCCCCATCACTGATCAAGCGCACTATCCAACTATGCTACCAATGCCTAGCCTTGCGGAGCAGACAGACCTGCCTGATTCGGAAATCCTGCAGGTCTGTTCTGCCAGCCTCCGCTGTCCAGCAAATTCACTCGGCTGAATTCTGAACGGCCCAATCAGGGAAGAGAGGCGGGAGCAGCAGTATGCGGATGTGACGACAACCGGAAGTTGAGAACCACAAGTTGAGAACGGACATGCCGATTAGCCTATTGTCCTCATAGCTACCTAGTGAAACTTGGCGAAATCTGCCCTCCTCAGAAGTTTACTTGTAGGGATTGTCTTTGACGAGGTTCATGTCACATACAAGTGTTAAATGAATCATCTGTGTCGTATAATTCAGTGTAAGACGATAGTAAAAGGCTGTTAGCTGTAAGCAGCTAAGTTAGCAGTTAACAGCTAACGGTCATTAACTGTTGTTAGCTGTTAGCCGCTACATTAGCCGCTATGTATGCTACATTACAGAAGGCAATCCTGCTTGATGTGGATTGGTCTGTGATGAATGTGACGAGCCAAACGATTGTCCAATCACAAGCTTGTTTTTTTTACGTTCTGCCCCTGAAAACAAATTTAAAGGGCTCCTACCCAGATGGACTAGTGAAATATTCCTGTGGCAGATATATGGAGCTGTCCATCTGGCTTGTCAAGTTAACCAACGCCCTCATAGCTTGGAAAATTCCCAGTTGAAATCTCAGCGTTCCAGGCAAATTACGACTTCGGTTTGAGCGCAAAGAATTCTGGTAAACAAACCAACATGGCAGGCATTATAATATTTATGCTTCATCAACTTGCTTATTTGAGTGAAACAGAGCAGGAGAAACAGGGCATAAGATAACAGAAGTGTACACTTTACGGCATTTGTCATTATTTAGTTACAAGTTTGACTGCTATTCCAGAGCTCTTTCACAAGTTACTGGTGGGAAATATTCGAGTTACGGGTTGCCAGTAGCATAGCATAATATATTAATTGGTGATGATGTAATATGCTAAATTATCATTGGTAATAAATTATCAGTCGCTTGACGTTGTTTAAATATCTGTGACTCATGTTCTGCATCTTTTTTTATACCACTGTCTTTTTTCTAAATCAACTAATCTTTATTGATATAGCACCAATTCATAACAAGTGTTATCTCAAGTCATTTTTCAGTAGAGCTAGCTGAAACCATACTCAAGAATTTATAGATACACTTATGCATATATTCATACAGCATATTAAAACACACACACATGCACAACATGCATCCAAATCCCTCATATATCCCGTATGATCACGGCACTGGGCCAACCTACAGTGCGGCACATCTGTGGGCGGTTCACAGTAACAGGGGTCAGAAAAAAGCTCCTTTTAGCAGATGGAGATTTTGAGCTGAGTCAGTCTCATGTTCAGCCACTGAACCGTCATAAATCTGTCCTCATCATATCTGTCTCTGCTGAATTTAATATATTCGAGGTAAGCCCCTTAAGGTATGGTATCTTGATTTGGAGAAGGTCCTCATGTCTGTATTGATGTAATTATACTTAATATTTGCTCCATTTATGGCAGAATTTTGCTGAGCAGGACATTTTCCCCGGTTTTCTTTCTCATTCCTCAGCCTGCAGGAACAAACACTTCTGTTGCTGTGCTTGGTTTTGCTGTGTTTCAGCTCTTGCAGGTGTTTCCTGGGTCTGGATTGTTTTGGGCTTTGTTTTGCTTCTATCGTGCAGCGTGTTTGCAGATAATGCACTCAATTTTATTCCTTGCAACACATTTCCATGTTTGTATTTATTATTAGCTTTAGTTTTGTTTCTGTACTTGAATCTTTTCTGGTCTTAGAGCGTTTTTACTCTACTGAACTGCATGAAGCTGTTGTAGACCCTTTGCTCTTGTTGTAAGGTCCCCTTAACACTTATTTTTAACCCTTTCATGCATGAACTATTACATCTCAAAGACTTTGATTTTTTTATTTTAATTTTTACTTTCAACAAGTTAAAAGTCATGATAATTTTTTATGTTTTTTGTGGGAGTTATACAGTTGTCCATCACAGTAGTAATTTAGTCAAACTTGATGAGGATCCACGAACACGTCTTCGAAAAACATTTATTAAGAGTAAATAAAAAAAAAGAAAAAACAAAATCTTAAGTATTTATATGTTTGCAGTAATCAAACTATTTACCTTTGACTTACACCAACATTTAAAATAAAAAATACAAAATTATGTGAAATCTGAATACAGAAAGCATACCAAATGTTTCCTTTGTTGGCTGTTTTGGATTTATGATGCAAAATCTAGATATGGAAAAAATATGGAACTATGATGTTTTTAAGAAATTTGAGACACATGTTTGGGAATTTTCCACCAAGTAGTTGGACATGGTACTGCAACCTAAAGGGTATACGTATTTATTCCAAATGTTTGTCTACTGTAGTAACCACCATGCATGAAAGGGTTAAGTACTTTTACTAAGTTATTTATAAAATAGTTATCTTGTTCCTATTTTAGTACATTTTTGATAATTCATTGCCCTCAGTTACATTTGACAGTTATTATAATCAGCATTTTCTAACACTTTTCAGAAGGACAGCAATGATTAAAAGTAAACAAACCATACAATGAAACATTCAGCAGAACAGGTAGGTTATAAAATACGGCTTAAATGTTTGGAAATATTGAGGTATTAGAAAATACTTTAAATGACATAAAAAATATTTCATTTAAACTCCAAAAAACTCAACTCATTTGAAATAAATAAGAAAATAAGGGGAAAAAAAGAAAAATACAGTGAAATAGAATTAAATCAGGAGAAGCTCACCAAAAAAACATTTCGGAGATTTAATAGAGATTACTAACACATTCATCATCATCTCTGAGCAATCTGTAAAATGAATAAATAAATCAAATGAGAAGCTTTTTCATCATTATCATACCAATCATGCCATGATATTGTCGTCCCAATAATATCGTGCTTTACTAATCTTGTCAACTGATGACACTCCAGATGTTAGTTTTATCAACAAGTGTTCTCACAAAAGTGAAATAAAGTTCTTTATTTATTAATCAATCAGTGTATATGTTTATTTATTTCTCCAAATGGGGAGTGTTGATCTGTTTCTAAGTAATTACAAAAAAGTCTCACTTTTAGATATATGCCTGATTGAAATACACACTTTAAGATGAGTTTTATAGCATCAAAATAGGTTATCTATAAATGCTATTCCTTAGCCTTCCGGTCGGGTCGGACAGGGCTGGACTGGCCTGGATACTCAACTTCAGGAACAAGACAATTAAAACTAGAGCAAATTTATATTATTCAGACACGCCTTAGAGCACCAGGCTGTAAGTAGAGATATATAGCCGGCTACAAAACTACGATACTAAGTTTTCCAAAAATTGCTTGTTGTCACACATCAAAAACTACCGCTATGTAACTAGAAAGAGATACATTACCTCGTCGCTTTGCATCCTGTAAGTTGTTGAAAAAAGAAGTTGCTAAGCAATGCAGAGTTCTGAGGAAGGTCCGACCTGCATTCATTAGCATCACAACAAACACACACTTTGGCTTGGGTCACGTCTTTTGGTGCGTTCCAGTTGTAGTCAGAAGTAGGAATTTCCAAGTTCCAAGTAGGAAACTGCAACTGGAACGTCCCCCGATGTCGGAATTTCCTACTGGGAACTCGGTAAAACCTTCAGCGTGAACAGTTATTTAGCTCCTGTAATAATCCATTTATTTGCACTTCTGACTGGGGTGTGTCGCTCTAGATCAGCTGTATACATAGTGTTGTTAGACTTATATTTACAAAAATGCTGCCATAGCGATAATCACATTCTTCATGCGATATTTGTGAACAACGCAGGGCGTGCTCACAACAGCTAACAATAGCCTGGTAGATCGGCATGTTTTTTTCCGACTTTAACTGGAACGCCGATAAGTCGGAGATGATGTCACTCCCAGTTCCGAGGTTACTGCACGCAGCATTACGACAGTCACCGTGTGTGCTCATGGGTAGCAGAGTCTTTATGTCGCCGTAATAGATTCTCCTCATAGCACCTTTAATGAGGTAATATGACGCAGAGAATCTATCTATTCATCTAAATTTAACCTATTTGAAAACTGGAGTATCTGCCTGTGTTTGTGCTTCAGTGATTGTTGTTCTTTGTGTCTCTGTCTTTAGACTGGATATGAAGCTGTTCCCAGTCCTCCCAGTCCTTTGGATCAGTTTGCTGATTTTGTGGTCCTCACACTCTGGTGAGTAACCTTAGGCTAAACTTATATATACATAAAAAATGAAAACCCCATGTTCAATTCAGTCATCCTTTTTGTTAGTCAAGCATTTTGTCAGGGTGGTGTTGCATTTGGTTTCCCTTTTCTTTGTAAGAGAATTCAAGGAAAAACGTTATGCACGACCCTGAAATAAGTTTAAAAAAAACACAAAATGCTGATAAATAAAGAGCGGTAAAGGAAAATGTGCAACTCCTTACAACAACAAAAAAAATTGGCACCTTTACAAATTTGTTTGAAATTGTCAGCAATGGGGGTGGACGCTTTTCTTTTTGCTCCCTGCCCTTATCTGCCCTGCTGTGCTGTCTGTGTCTATTGCAGCCTCTCTCTGCATTTCTTTCCGAAATCTAAAATCATGGAATTAATCAGCTGGTCTCTCAACACCATCAACCAAATTTTCTCAACGAAAAAAGTGGGAGAAGGAGAACCTGCCGGTCCCAACGGTACGTACCATCTGGATGGACTCCTGGGAGAAATGGAGGATCGTGTGCCTGTCGATTCTGTCCATCAAGAACGTGGAAGATGCTGACATAATTGGATTTATGATAACAGGTTTCTTGCTGTTTGGAGTTAGCAGTTTCCTGGTTTATCACACAGTTAAGAAGACGATGGCAGCACTTTTGGCCTTTGAGAAGCTGCCCGTCATGACTGAAGGAATGTGCAGGGCTGTCAACACTCAGACTCAAGCAATTTGTGAGCTCAATTGCAAGCTTGATGCAATTCTCAAATTTGTTCGCAAGCAGGACAACACCTTGTAGAAGTTGACAGCTCGACTTGACTGAATGGGCCCACGGATTCAGAACATCATCGTGAGAGACCAAAAGACTAGAAAGGCTGCTGGAAAATTACAGTCGGCCTGACCCAAACTATTCCTTATCTCTATTTGTTTCAGCTTCCCGTCTGTCCTTGCACTGGCGTATCTACTTTCCTGGAATGTTTTGCAAACAAAGGCTCAATCCCTCCCCTCCACTCCCTCATCCTGTGAACTTTGCTTTGGATCAGAAACTCTCTCTCTCTCAAGGCTGTACAGTCACCTTATTGGACAATAGAGACTTTGTGGGGTCTGAGCTAAGACAAGGTCGCAGGTTCCTCCTTCAAATCAACGCCCCCGTTGGCTCCCCTCACCTTTTGACCCCATGGGCTCGTTTCTGTGTTTGCTGTTATAGGTTGCTCATGTGCTCAGGTGTTTTTTTCCAATCCCACACTGTACTCCCCTGACAGGTGCCTAGTTTGGAATTGTTTTTTCCCCCTTCCCTTTCCTCTTGTTTTCTTTGCTGTTAGCACTTTGAGTTACATATGTTGTAGGAAAAGTGCTATATAAATAAAGTTTGATTAATTGATTGAGCAACTGTCTGTTTAGTCACCGTACATACTGTATTAGGAGTGGGAGAAAAAATCGATTCACGTAAGTATCAGGATTTTTTGTCTGTCAATTTTTAAATCGTTTTTTTTGTTCAAAAATAGATTCCCCCCCCAAAAAAACTCTTTAGGCACTAAAGTCGCAAAATTGCGGCAAGCGACATTGCTGGATAAAACAGGCCATAGCTGTTAAAATAGTGCTGAATAGTGTTACTACTTTTCACCAGCAGATAGTGGACAGGTGAGAGGTTTCTATTCAAAATTTGGGCGTATATTTATTTTGAAACACACACACCGGACCGAGGGACATGAGTGTAGCTGTAGAGCGGAGCAGAGAGAGAGAGACGCACAGAGAGTGATAGAGAGTGAGTAAGCGTACTCCCGATGGTAAGAGTACTTTGTCAAGTATTGACTGACTCTGAATCTGAGGAATATTTACTCTCTGAGGATGACGGTCAGTCGTCCAGTGAGGACGAAACTGGCGGGAGCGGGTTCACGTGCCATTACAGTCCCCAAGCAGCACATACCGAGGCTGATGCTGTGCCTCTCCCTGGCCGGGGTGGAAATAATCGGCAAGTGCCGAGGCGGGGACGTGGTCTGGGAAGCAGGGAAACTCAAAACACTGTGAAAAGTGATGGTATTAACGGGAATGAGAAAGACTGCGGAGCTCTGGGTAGACGAGGGAGACGCCGGGGGTAAAAAGCACAGTGAAGGCAGCAGAGGCGTTCATGGTCAGCCCGTAAATTACAGTGATGATGATGGGTGGGAAAACTAACCACTTTGAAACTATAGCCTTTTCAAATCTTGATAGCAAAATTGAATATTTTCTTGAAAAAAAAAACTCTGGTGCCTAAAGGGTTAATAAGCCACTTTTAAATGCAGTCCAGGCTTTTGAAGAGAGAGTATAAACAGCTGGTTATAATATGTTGCTGAATAAATCCTAAAAACTGACTCACATGTGATGTGTATTTTTCCTTATATAGTCTGGAGGCATCATCATTGTTCATCTTTTTCCCTGGTGTTAAAAAAGCTAACTAAAGGTTGCAAAAATCGGCAATATCGTAGAATCGCAATTTAAATCGAATCGGCACCTAAAAAAATCTCAATAAATCGAATCGGGAGAAAAGCGAATCGTCCCAGCCCTATATTGTATGCCCCTGTGACGCTCAGTCTCCATTCTGAATTTCCTTGAACAGGGGAAAAGAGTTGGCCCCTCTTGGCTCCACTGGTAGTAGAGACATTATAATGGGAATTACTGTGGCGCTGATTTGGTGGAGTGGTTAACGACCAATCACGTCCCATATACATTCTTCTGCTGGCCCCAGTTTAAAGCCAGCCTGTGGCCAGTTTGCAGAGTGCCTTCCCCTACTCTGTCTACTGTCATTTTTTGGCTATCAATAAAGTCACTAAATGCACAGCCCACTTAGGAGAGGGTGCCTTAAAGTGGCAGGAGCACCAACAGACAGAGCGAGAATACAGCTGGATCAGGGACACAGTATATTAAAAACAGAACTTGAACATAGTGATTGCTAACATACACTAGCAGTCTTCAAAAATGATTATGTGAACTGAATTAAGACAAAACAGGACCTCTTTATGCTCTCAAAAGTGACCACCCTGATAACACCAGAACTGTTTTTCATGTTATGTCCTGTTCCAACAGTAACAGAGGCTGAAGGCACGAATACTTGTGAGGACGTCACTCTTGACCCAAGTGAAGTAAGAATCAATGTGTGCTTTAACTTTTTAATACAGGTTTTTATTTTTGGTTGTCTTCTTATTTCCTCATCTGCTGTGAAACTCTTTCAGCTGAGAGTGCACAGCTCTTCAGTGAAAGGTGATCATGTGGAGAAGTCTGCAGTGAATCATAAAAACTTCCTCTGCCTGCTCTTCCCAACAAATGAACTGAACTGCTCCTGGTCCTTCCCCAGGCTGCAGGAGGGGGCTCAACTCTCTGTGGCTATCAGGTACGGATGCCCAGATCAGGCTTTTATTGACTGAGACCTTATGCAGTTTCTGAGATTGGCCAATACCAATCATATTTTGTGTTTTTTTTTTAAACTTCTGGCTAAGTGTTTGTGGCAGACAATTGGACTCGAGTCATAGGGACTCGGACTCGGGGCGACTTGAGCTGCTAATGAGGCGACTTGCAACTCGACTCAGACTCGGGAGGTAAAAACTCGAGACTCGACTCTGACTCGGGAGAAAGTGTCTCCAGACTCGACCTGACTTGAGACAACATGATTCGGAAAATTGACGCACTCAGGCTTTATATGAAGAGCCAGACAGGAGATATACGCCGCTCTTTCCTTTTAGGTTCACTTTATTGATGCTCCATTCACAGTACACTTGTCCGTCACCTATTATTGTCCCACACACACAGTACTACACACATACGTTCCTACCACACACCTGCTTCTGCTACAGTGATGAGCAGTGGGCAGGGTGCGCGGGAGGCGGGTTTCAAATTGGCAAGCGCTATGTCTTCTGTGCCCAAAGTTATTTTCTTTGTATATAAAGAATTTCAATCAGATGGCAAACGAAGGCACGCCAAGTGCACGACCTGCAACGCTTCAATAAGTGAAAAAGAGGGCACACCATCAAACTTTATCTGCCACCTGAGGACACATGAGGCCAAGTAAGTGACACCTGCAAACGTTAGCCAGGTAGTTAACGGTCCTGCCATAGGTCAATATGGCAGGATTGTTACCACAATCTGTGGTCAAAATGAAGCTAGCAAAGCTAACTTTAGTAAAGAGGGTGTACGTGTTGTATGTGTGGGAAGATAAGGTTTCTCTCCCCAAGATAAAAATCGGAGTGCTTTTTGGGTGGACTTGGGAACAGTGGTGAGGGACTGGACCCGTCATAACCTGTGAATCGACTCGACTCGACTTGCCCACAACAGAAAAAACTTGGGACTTGCTTGAAACCCAGAGCAAATGACTCGAGACTTGCTTGGGACTCTGATTGGAGGGACTTGGGCAATTGTCTGGTTTGTGGTACAAAAAAATCTCGAGGGGCAAGAGAATAGAGTCCTATAACAGACATCTGAATCACACAATGAAATGACTCAACTTGTTTTTAACAGGCAAAAGAGTGTGACTGGCACTTCTGACTGGGGTGTGTCGCTCTAGATCAGCTGTATACATAGTATTGTTAGACTTATATTTACAAAGATGCTGCCATAGTGATGATCACATTCTTCATGTTGTATTTGTGAACAACAACGCAGGGCGTGCTAACAACAACTAACTATAGCCTGGTAGATCGGCATGTTTTTTTCCAACTTCACCTGGAGCGCCGATAAGTCGGAGATGATGTCAGTCCCAGTTCCGAGGTTACTGGAACGCAGCATTACGAAGGTCGCGGCGCGTGCTCATGGGTAGCAGAGTCTTATTGTCGCCATTAATAGATTCTACTCATAGCACCTTTAATGACAAATGATATCGTGCTTAATAAACTTCCTCTGTCGAATATAGGAGGGGGCAGCGCCCCCATCGACAAACCGCCACTGGAAGGCAGCCTCTTACCTGCCATTATGAAGTTAAATTACAATAAATTAGAATGTATGCATTTACCAGCAAGGTCACTGCAGAACAGGGATGGAAGAATGGTTGTAGAGCTGTTGCAAACACGGCACCAAGCCACATTAAAATGACCAGTTACCACAGAACCAATCAGTACAGACTGGGCCCATATGGGGGAGGGGGTCTAAGTGAGGCAGAGCATTTCAGACAGAGTGGGAATACAACTGGATCAGGGGTACTCTGTATATGAAAACTATAAGGTTCGGTGTAAATTAGTGATGGTGAATATACTTTGACAGGAATCAAAATAAATGATCCTGAGTTAAGTCGAAAATATTGTCTCTTCAAATAACGACTCGATGTGATGCAACAGATCAATCGGGACACATCTAAATATAAGACACTCATGAGAATAAATGTTTTGTATCTTCTTGTTTTTGCAGTATTTGTGAAGATTATACAACAACTGACCACCTAAACCAATTCTCTGAGGGGAGAGTCGCATCAGTCTCAATGAATGTGTCTGCACATGAGATGCTGCATGTCATCCTCCAGTTTAACATAACCCTGCTGGACAAGTGGACCGTCTACGTCTACAAATACGACATGGAGATGCTGGGTAAAAAGCTGTATGCTTAACTCTTTTAATGTGTTTAATGTTACAAAGATAATAACACATATAGTCTTGTGTAGTCTATTTTAATAAGGTCCCATTTTTAATTACTTCTCAACCAGTTCATAAGGGATTTAGATTTCCCTAGAACATATTTGTGAAGTTTCTTGCTGAAAGATCCATGCAAATACTGAATTTTGACTCTAATAGACTTCCCCTCTTCAGACCAAACGATATTGGTGTAACTTTTAGACTAGTGCCCTCCCTCCTGTGGTTGCTGTGGGGTGATTTAACATCTGGCATAGAAACTGTCCCTTAATTAGAAGGGTGGGACATCCTCTTAACACCATCTAGGGAAAATTTAAATCAGTCTTTTTTATCACTTCTTTTCTGAAAGGTGGAGAAAGCAACAGAGGAATAGGGATTTTTTTAATGTTATGCGAGTTGCTAAGGCCATGGACACCCATTCTGATACAGACCGTAATTCCAAAGTAGTTGGGACATTCTATAAAACATAAATTAAAGCAGAATACCTTTTCTATATACAGATATTGAGTTGAATACACTACAAAGACAAGATATTTAATGTTCAACCAAATAACTGTATTTTTTGCGCATGTTCATTTATGTTGAATTTGTCTTGTGGACAAGATGTACATGATTTCAACAACAGTTTGAAATGTGGACTCATCAGACCACAGCACAGCATCCACCATGTCAGTTTCTATTATATAACTAAAGTAAAAATCCATAGTTTTGCTGTTTGGAGCCGTTTAAGCCTCATTAGTGCTTCAAATTATTTTGATTTATACTGTACTGTTTTGTTTTTTTTTTTTTTACAAGTTTTCATTTTGTGCTTCAGGGACTTTTATTGTTAGTGTTGCACAAAAAAGAAATGAATAAAAGGCAGGCCAGCTAAATCATGAAGCCTGCTTATCTAACTGGTCTGACTTTGATTTGTGGATTAACAGCAGATGTTCTCAACAAAATGCTCACATCATTTACTGATTGTTTGTGTCTCAGAGGTCCTGTCTCCACCTCAGAACGTCTCTGCATCATTTAAAGATGGAGGTCTACTGGTAACGTGGAGTAAGCCCTACAGTTTTTCCAACCCCCACGAGTCCTGTTTTGAATACCAGCTGGATCTGGGTGACCAGGTACAGTTGAGCTGCTTTTGCACACAAATTCCAGACACAACATTTTTTCAGGAAACTGTCTGTGAAACAGACAGTAAATGTCTCACTTTTACATAATTTGGAAGACATCTGTGGTCAAATAATTTGACTTGGTCTAAGACTGTGTTTAAAATTCTGTGCTTAAACATACTGTATGTCATACTGGAAAAAGTTTAAAAGATGATCATGAAGGGCTCTAATTTCGTAGACCAGGCGCAGTCGCAGGCGCACCTGCCCTGCGCCGGCCTTCGCCGCGTGGACAGAGTGTGACCAGAGCACTTTGCAAGTTTCCTGCAGTGCCAAGAGAGGCCCATCCACGCCTCCGTCCCTGCCCCTCAGTGCAAGTGCCAGAGAGGGAGGAAAAAAGGCGTGAGTGGGTTTAACACAGCTGAGTGCTGTCTTCACCAATCAAATGAACGCATCTCCTTGCCTTTAAATGTGCTGCAGCCGAAGCGCAGCAACTAACTGGTCTGAATGATCCCCGCCACCGTGGAAACAGTGTGCTCGAAAGACCCGGTAGCGGAGACGGTCAGAGCTGCTGTCACTTCAGCAACTGGGAGAACGGACTGGCCATCGGGGTGTCCATCGGAGGCCAAGCGCGTCACCATGTGGGCCAGCTCCCATGACAGATGTAGTCTGTTCCTTTTCCATTTATAGGAATACAAAATTAAGAGACAGTAACACAGCACCAGGCTTATCCATTCATAATGCTTGTGATCCACCTGCACTCCTGGTTTGTCATCGCAGAATAGCAGAGCCTTTAGTGATATACTGTATACTCTCCCGGTGTCTCTGCCTCATCCCCCTTACAATAATGTACTCCATCTTTTTAGATCGCGTTAAAAATAAAGACTAATACAGAGGAATATGGGAAATCACAGGTAAATCCTTAGTGACATACATTTATTTTCTCTTTTTTCTCCCTCTTTTCTTTGAATTTCATGAAATGAGAAAAGTCAGATATATACTCAGTATCAGATGTTAAGGCTGTTAATTGTTGACTTGTAAGATGTGCATCAAACTTCCAGCTGCCGTCAGGTTAAGTTTCCATTATGACAAACGGCTTTAATCCGACATCAGATGTGACGGGACAATTAATATAGATACAAATGTGTATGCTGGTTCAGACCGTTACATTAAATAGTGATTGATATGAATGTTTATTGCTTTAAAATGTGCCTAACACTCTGGAAACCTGCCTCTGAGGCTTTGTTGACGTGTACACACATGTGCGCCTGTCACCAAATTACAGCTGTGGAGGGTGCGCTTCGCCTGCGCCGAGAATAGACCAGGTTGGAGCTGGCGAGCTTTCAGCGCAACTTCCGCACAGTTTTTTGGCACAAAATTGTCACTGCACCAACATGAATCTGTCGGCACCTCCCCCTGGTGCGCCGTCACACCCATCTCTACGCAGACGGTCCACCAAATTGTCAATTTGGCAGCGCACGGCAGTGAGCCGGACAAAAAGTAACACTGCGCGGGGTGCGCCGGCCCTGCGCCCCCTGCGCTGCGCCACGAAATTAGGGCCCAGAGACTTTCTTGATGGAAAATAGAGTTCTCTGATAATTACAGTCTACATACACAGTGTAGTATCTGAGCCATTCAGCCACTTCACTGAATACTGTCAAGTGCCTCATACCACCCAACTTCAAAAATACCCAAATAATTCCCTTTAAAACTGCGTTAATGTGTGGAGAAAAAGGCTAAAGTGGTCCGTATACTTTGCGGCCATTCGTTTTTCGTGTTGATATGGGTAAACGGAAAACGGGAAATCATCCGATCTGCCGCAAGTGAAATTATTAGTTTGCCGCGCTTTAAGCCCATTTCGAAGCATCATCCGTAAACATAATTGTTTTCTATAAATTGAGTTTCAAATTCTCACTATATATCTATGTTTTTTTAGTATGTGACCTTCTTTTACTGTAGACATTAATGAAATATTATGCTGGTTCTGTAAATTGTATTTAGTTCTGAATAAATGTATTTGTTATTAACATGTATTAATAAATAGTCATTTGTTTAAATTGCCAAACTACATTCTAAACACATATTACCAGATGGGCAGTTACACATTACAAACATGGTAAGCCTCGGTTCTGCAATGTTTTATCAGTCAATCTTTATTTGTATACCACCAGTTCATAACAAGTGTTATCTCAAAACAACTTACAATCGGCAGCGCAGAAGAAGGAAGTGCTTCCAAGTGAAGGCAAAGCAAGCTTTACGAAAGGAATTACAGCCGTATTTTATATCCCGACTTGTGTAAAAATAAACCCGTAATAGATATCAGATAAAGGCTCGTTTTCCATTTTTGGATTTTCGTTTCCCTTCATCCAAACGGAAATCAGAAAATCGGATGGTTTCCCATTTTCCGTTTACCCACATCAACACGAAAAAAGGAATGGCCGGAAAGTACACGGACCTAAAGCACACATGAGAGCTGCATTTTCAAAAACACCCATGGTGCTGGTTTGGCTGAGTGGTTAGCAACCAGGCACGTCCCATATGCATACTTCGACTCCAGTCTGTGGTCAGTTTGCAGAGTGTCTTCCCCTACTCTCTCACCCCCTGTCACAAGCCTATCCACTGTCATACTCTCCTATCAATAAAGGCACAAAATGCCCAAAAAAATGCATTAAAAAAATACTTGTAGATGTGTGGACAGCCTAAAATAGGGGCGCACACACTCACACCTCACTTGTTCCACACAAACCTACAGACGGCTTACAGCAGTTTCTTTTGCAAACAGGGCGGACTCAAAAAGGTCACTAATGGCAAGATGTCTCACATGGAGCTGATCGCAGACCCCAGCAAGGCCTACAGAGTGAGAGTGAGGACGAGACATATGGACGACTGTGTGGAAAATTCTCAGTGGAGTGAATGGAGCCACACAATCAGTGAGTTAAAGGATTAGTATTTCAGTCTGTCATGCTCCAACACTCTGCTTTATAATCTATATTAAAACTTAAAGTCAGTGTAAAGACCTGCTTCTTTGTGTGTGTTTATTTGTTTGTAGTCTTAGAACAACCAGACAAACTCAGCCTCGTTGTCATCATCGCAATTTCACTCGGAATACCCATGATCCTCCTTGCTTTGCTGCTGCTGGTGCGGCATCAGAGGTAATGTTTTCCTTCTGCACCATCTTCCTTTTAAGAGTAATGAACCCCAACCACAATCAAATGAGAGCAGCTTAATGCATCTAAGCATGAAGACATGCTCCAAAGAACTGCTGATGTTCAAACTGAGCGTCAGAAGGTGATTTAAAGGTGCTATGAGGAGAATCTATTAAGACTCTGCTATCCATGAGCATGCGCCGCGACTGTCGTAATGCTGCGTTCCAGTAACCTCGGAACTGGGAGTGACATCATCTCCGACTTATCGGCGTTCCAGTTAAAGTCGGAAAAAAACATGCCGATCTACCAGACTATTGTTAGCTGTTGTTAGCACGCCCTGCGTTGTTGTTCACAAATATCACATGAAGAATGTGATTATCACTATGGCAGCATTTTTGTAAATATAAGTCTAACAATACTATGTATACAGCTGATCTAGAGTGACACACCCCAGTCAGAAGTGCAAATAAAGGGATTATTACAGGAGCTAAATAACTGTTCACACTGGGGGCATCCATCTTCGATTGTCAACTCGGGGGTGGCGAGGTTTCACCGAGTTCCCAGTAGGAAATTCCAACCTTGGGGGACGTTCCAGTTGCAGTTTCCTACTCGGAACTCGGAAATTCCTACTTCTGACTACAACTGGAACGCACCAAAAGACGTGACCCAAGCCAAAGTGTGTGTTTGTTGTGATGCTAATGAATGCAGCTCGGACCTTCCTCAGAACTCTGCATTGCTTTACAACTTCTTTTTTCAACAACTTACAGGATGCAAAGCGACGAGGTAATGTATCTCTTTCTAGTTTCAAGCAATTTTTGGAAAACTTAGTCTCGTAGTTTTAAACAGCCTATTTCAGTTTACTTGTTGTTTTCAATAAATGACTTTTTTTTCCCCCTTCTTGCTGTTACATATTGTAGCTCTATTTAAAACCTCATTAAGGTCCAAATGTGCAAAATGCATATTCTAGCAATTTTTCAACTGGTCTTAAGATTTTGATTAGGTCTGTAGACAAGCCTCAAATCTACCAGCATGAAACGAGTCCTGATGAAACTTACTCTCAAAAACAAAGTGCATTAAGGGGAAGTGAAAAGTGTGTTTGGGTGGTGTTCATTTTTTAAAACACCACAAACATCCTCTCAGAACTTCCTTTTGGTACCAAAAACTCCCCTGTTTGAGTTTTAAAATAGACTGTGTCACAAACGTGATAATGATTTAAAGAGCTATCACCTCTTCTTTACGGTTTCGCGAACGTTTTTCAAACTCATATTTTTTACCTAATGTTAAAAATATCAGTTTTAATTGTGCTGATGTTGCTGAAGCTGTGTGTGTGTGTTTGTGTTTCAGAGTGTATGAGGTGCTGTTTCCTCCGATTCCTCGCCCCCCACAGAAGTACAGAGGTTTCCTTGAAAAAAGCGAGACATTCAATGTAAGTCCCAAAACTGCCCACACAGAGACACGCATCACACCCTGACACTCACTAAACCACACATACTTGTTTTAATGACTGGTGCTGAAGATGAAGTTTTTTTGTTGTTGTCAGGTTTTTCATCCTGCTGCTTCAGCTGAACTCGTGGAGGAGATCACTGAGGTGGAGGACGCAACGCAGGACCGAGACAAGTCATCTTAACATTTGTGTTCTCTGGATTCATTTATGTGTTCATGGTTTTAGCGGTGCAGTGTGTACAATGTGTAGAATTTGGCAGCATTTCGCCAAACAAACGGTTTCTTTTATTTTTACTTAGTTAGAAAAAGCTCTAAAAAATTACATTACCGCGGGCCTCTTTCATGTAAGCCGGCATATTGATCTGCTATGTTGTATACGGGTGGATTTTAGGGACAAAAAGAACGAAACGCGAATCAATCCGCCGGTTCTGAAATCTACCTTGTATGCAGGCGAAGAAGAGGAGAGAGGATGGCGGTGGATGTATAGACAGTTGTTACTTTGCACTGGGGATTTAAACTGTGTGTATTTTACAGTTAAAGATTTGGAAATGGAAGACGACATTTATTCAAACTCACTCGAGAGTGGAGACTCCGATCAACTTCTTTCAAAAAAAAAGAAAGCATGACAAAATGAAGCGGAATCATGACAGAAAACAAGGATAAACATTGGGGTTGCTTTAACAAGGTGGAGAGCCTTGTTTACAAAGTTATGTCTGAAGACTGACGCCAAAGTTGCTTGTTCTCTGCCGGACAGATAAGGGTGCAATATGCAGTTTTGTGACGTTTTGTAACAGTGTTTATTATGTTTAAATTGCATTGTTTATTGGATCAACACAGACTGTAAACCACTGAGCTGCTACACAACTCCCATATTGTGTTGGTATTGTAAATAACGCCCATAAGCGGTGGAAAATAAATACTCCATTAATCATATTACAAAACTCTCACCGCCCCAGCATTCTGCCACATTGTACTCTCTCTCTTTCTCTCTCTTCTTCACCTTATTTCACCGAATCCGCATCAGGATTGATCTGATTAGCTTTAATGCGCTAATATTTGTGTTACTACAAGTTTACATAACCTACAATCGGCAGCTACCAACTGACCTATAATCTATAAAAATAATGGTCAAAAACCTTGCCACTTTAGTAAATGATGTGTGATTAGGATCCTTTTCGGCCCTCACAGGATTCCGTTGCTCAGCGACGGAATCCTGTGGTTCATTCTAGAATTTGAAGGCGAGATGTTGCTAAAATGCCAAATTCTACACACTGCACCTTTAAGCTAACCTGTGTGATGGAGCCCATGCTTTACACCAGCGGTTTTCTGACTGGTTTTGCTCAAGGCACACCAATGAACCCGCCAAAACCTGATGGCACACCATATTTACACCAGGAATGCACAATATTGAATCAATTTGGGAGATTTCTGAACTTATCATGGCCGAAACTGGTATCTATTGTCAACAGCACAGAACGTCCACTTTTTAAAAACTGGCCTGTTCCTTCATGGTGAAGGCCTATTATGGCCCTTTTCCCCTAGCCCTACTCTATTCTACTTGACTCTACCCGACTCTACTCTACTCGCCTTGTGCTGCTTTTCCATTAGCCCCTGTCGCCTGCCCAATGGTGTGCAGTGTCGCTTTAAACAGCTGAGCGGCACTGCAGCAGAAGAAGGCTGCAGGTGGTAAGAAGAAATCCCCCTTGAGAAGCACAGGAGAGTTTTGGAAGCTATACAACAGAATGAAGCCGAGGACGAGAGCAATCCAGCTGCAAAGAAAAGAGGACGAGAGCAATCCAGCTGCAAAGAAAAGACGTACGAGGGTACACTGACGGTAGCTACCGCTAGCATGCTAGGTCGTCACGCTCATGACTCATCGATAAGGACATTGTCTGACCCATCAGTAGCCGGCAGTCGGTGACGTCATCTTTTAGTATCGACTCAGCTCGCTTGGAACCAGAGCGGAGTAGGTACTAAAAGTAGCTTGTTTTAGGAGGTAACAGGCTAGTGGAAACACGCTGCTAATCGAGTAGGGTAGAGCAGAGTAGGGCCAAGGCGTGCTAGTGGAAAAGGGCCTTTAGTATACAAAACAGACATGAAGCAAGAAACACATCATTTTAATCTTTAATACATGATTCTGTTAATTCACGAAAATGAACAATTAGCAATAAAAAGTTGATACTTGTTGAAAATTGTCACAGTCTTCCAAGATTACAGACATAACACAAAATAATACACTGTCCTGATTTAAATTTTTTTGTGTTCTAGTATTTGGCAAAATGTATAAAGTCAACCCACCAACATAATAAATGACCAATAGCACTGACTTAAAAAAAAAAAGAAAATCATTAAAAAAGATATGACCAATGTTACTTAAAAATGTCAAAAACATTAATATTCACTTATGTTGACAATCAGTTTTTAAGGCAATTATCTGCAGATATAGATATGGTTCTTAAAAAATTGTGATCATAATAATAATGATAATGTTTCTGATATCATGCTTCCTAAAATGTGTCAGCGCCAATTTTCAGTCTGTTTAATTTTAATTTCTATCAACTAGTGCCAACTTAAATTTGACTATTATATGACCTCCAAATATTTATTTACATGAAGAATTTGTTTTAAAAAATTGATACTTTAGTAATTTCAATGACATACATTTTAACCTGTGTGTGCTAAAACTCAGTTTATCACAGATCTGTTGAAGTTTTCCTTTGAAAGCATTTGTATATACAGCTGTATAACACAATTATTTTACTAACATAACTGATAGAGAAAACTGAAAGCTCATTCATTGGTATTGGCACAGTTGTAAGTTTTGATTGTTGAAATTCCCACAGCACATCTGGTCCTGCTTTGAGGTGTGAGGGAAGGATTTGAAATGGAAGAACTGCAAGGAACATGGAAGAGAGAAAAAACAAAACAAAACTGGAAACAATGTTATTTTATCAATTTTCTGTCAAAACTCTATCAACAACTTTATTAACTGGCACTGGACTTGAAATGCTTGTAGTGTGTTTTTGGAGACCATTGGTATAAACGTTTTATTTTGATGTCATTGGTGCTTTTTTTATAAACATTTGTATTATAATTTAGATAACATGTAAAATAAGGTGATACAGTAACACATTTTTAGATGATGATGACATCTCATTGGTAGAGCATCTGTGCTTCTGTGTCTTTGATGGAATGTTTTGTGCTTTGTTGAATTTTGAAAAACAATCATGTTCTGCCTCTGACAAGGCAAACAATCAGTCAAAAGTTAGTATTCTGGATTGACATCTGTGCTGTCCAATCAGAGTTCACTACTGTATTCTGTATGAAAAAGCTGGCTCGCTGGTTCTCTCTTGCTCAGAAGCGAGATAAGTGCTTGTCTCTTTTTATCTCTCAATCACACATTGGACATTTACCTTCCTATATATCATCTATGCTGAACTGAAACACTGGACTTCACCAAGTTTGCCCGACTGACTGTCTAATGCGTAAAGCTATGGTCTACGATTTGGAAGCTTGGTACATCTTAATAACACTGTTTATAAGGCTGTTATGGTCCTATGGTCTGATCTACACAATATAAAGACCAAAAAGAATGAAAAAATCCATTCAGTATATCCGCTGCAAAGCAGCATAATAGCTGACCAATCCAAACCGCCGTTTCCAGCGGTTCGGATTGGTCCGTGAGTCCATCCAATCCCCTGTCTCCCCTGCTCCGCACCGTCCCGCCCATGATCCTCCCTCCTCCCCACTACCTCTCTCATGTACCGGTGAGCAGCTATCTGCACAGTTACTGAAGCGTCATGGAAACCGGGAGGCCGCTTATGTTACCCTCCACATTGAAGGGAAATATATATATATATATATATATATATATATATATATATATATATATATATATATATATATATATATATATATATATATATATATACATATATATATATATGTGTATATAAATATATATATATATATATATATATATATATATATATATATATATAAAAAAAATATATATATATATATATATATACATATATATATCTATATATATATATATATATATATACATATATATATATATACATATACATATATTGTTAGGAGGCAACACGAGCTGGGGGGCAGGATCTTGGAAAATGGAGGGGAGGGGTGAGTGAAGGGGGGGCAGGCTGCGTATTTCAAATCTGCCTCCACAGCCAAACTGGTTTTCAGATCGTAGACCCTAGCTTTAAGGCCCATGGATCAATGTGCCGCAGAAACTCAAGACTGACTTCTTCTCTTGGAAGGTTTGAGACAATGATTGCAAACTATTTTTTTACTGCAGTGTAAATGTCTAAATGTTTGAATTGAGTATAATTCTTTCTTTTAATTGTGCCTGTACTGTAACTCAACATTACTGTAAATAAGGGAAACTTTAATTATTTGGAGACTTAGACCCTCTCAGTGTGTAGCAGCAGTGTTGTATCTTACTGTGGGAGTTTCTTTGCATTGACTTAAGGCACTAATGCAGCAGAGCAAACATGCAAATAAGTAATTGTAGAGGGTGGAAGGGTGGAATTTTTGTGTTATCCTGTTTTTTGTTTAGCATTCGTGACCTGGCAGGTGTTAGTCTGTCACTGAATTCTAAACTTTGTCAAATTTTTAAAGAAATTCTTCATGAAATGAATATTTTAAGAGTAATAAGGTTGTCAGTTAAATTTTGGCTGCTGTTACCAGACAGAAATGAATATTCACAGACTGAAATAGTTAAAATGATGAGAAAAACACTGCCATAAACAAATGAGAACAAAACCAGATGCTATAGGTGTTAGGCCACAACAGCCGGCTTCCCACAACATTGGCTCCAGATTGTCTTCACAGCACGAGATGAAAAACCACAAACATCAGATCTCAGATCAGATCTCTGTTATGAGGACTTATCTCCAGAAATGTGTGAAAATAAAAATAAATGAAGGTTTCTGTGAATTCAAGTTAAATAACAAAATCAAACATGCAAACAATGCTGCATCTGAAAATGTCTCTTCTACAAAACACCACATTTGAACACATTCACAGACACACAAACCTTCTCAGAAGGACCGACGCTGTGAAGCCACACCACCAGAGGAGGTGTGAAATTAAAGTTCCCAGCAGGGTTTTTTTAGTTTGTTTCTATTTTACAGGAGAGAGGTTTTCACTTTCGCTATAACTTTTCTCATAATCAAGACCATGAAATCATCCGATGCAATGAAAGAGAAGAAAATGTGCGTTTCAGAAAAGAGGACATGGAGGACAGTCTTCAGATCTTTGGTGTCATGTTTCTGTGTCGGCCATCTTTGTTTCAGTAGACAGAGCTGCACGTCTCCATGTAAATAAAATCTGAGGATGACATGAAACTGTGTTAGAGACCAGACAGTCTGTAATCTTCAGTTTACAACTTCTCTTGAGTGGGAAAAAAAAAACACTTAATTCACCAACACTTACTGGCCATTTTATTAGGTACGCATGCTCAACTGCTTGTGATTCAGGCATCAGTTTATGAATACTGGCATGCAAATTTGGTCAAGGTGACCTGTGCACTGTAAAAAAAAAGGCTAGTTGTTTTAACTTAAAAAAGTTAGTGTCAGGGCTGCCTTAAAATTTTAAGTTTTCTGAATTTAGAAATTTAAGTTCAGTTGAGTTAAGAACAGTTCAGATCAAGTGAACTTCTTAAGTTCAATAAACTTGCTATTAAGTCAGCTCTACTTGAATTGTTTAGTTTAACAAACTTCTAAAAGCAATCCAATTCCAATAGTATTTTTTATGCCAACACAGTAATTAAACTTCTTTAAACTACAGTTTTAAAGGTAAAACAACTTGATCTGAAGCAGTGGCAGCTGCTGGTCAGTCAAGGAGGGGAAGCTCATTTTTTTCCGGCCTACATCATAAATTTGTTTATTTATTTAAATGTCAATTCTACCCTCCGTTCCTTTTCAAGAAAATGATCTGTGACCCTGTCGTACCAACTAGGTGTCTTTTCCAGGGATTTTACCAGTGTTCTCTCAATGGCCAGCAGAGCTAGACTGCTTAAACAGCCTTGGCCCATTGTGTTGAGGGTGTAAGACTTGAGCTGCTTTAAACAGGAGAAGCTCCTCTCCAGAACAACTGACTGTAAAACTTAGAAGATGCTCCGGGGGAGGGTTATACTTCAAGATCACTGATTGGCTCATTTCACTGTCAATCAAAAAGGGATTCGGCCTCAGACAGATCATCCAATCATCATGCAGGAGCCGAGCGTCCAGGCCAGCCAACTGCCTCATAGACCCCCAGAGACGCTGAGCGTCCGATGGGCGGGACAAAGCCCAGCGTTTATCCAATGACCGTCCAGTTTCCACAGTGGAACAACCCACTCTATGCAAACATTTTTTTTTTAGAAAAAATGCCTTGCTGATGCCAGAGGAGCACGGAAAGAGAGTTTGAAAATCATAGACTGGCATAGGTAGGGATGAGGATTGATAAGATTTTCTTGATACTAATTTCTGTACCAGTTCTGCTAATTGATCCAGTTCTTTATTGATTCTCTTATTGATTCCTGTGGATGTTTTATGTCTAGGCAAAAGCGCAGCCATCACAGCTTTCCAGTGGCAACACTTTCAATCACATGACACTCCAGATATTAAATTCTGGTCTGCATAAACAAATGCCTTTTGAAGTTGCTGGTGTTTCTAAGCAGTAAGCGTGCAGTAAGTGTCATTTTGTCTAATATCAGGCCACAGTTTTAATCAGTTCTGCCAACTGCCTGTCATGTTTGCATCTTTGACTTCTTGTCCTTGATTGTAAGGCACTCAGAACAAAGTGAAATGAATCAGTAAGGAAACTCTTTACCAAAATACTAATGTATTGATTCCTTAAGGGGGTTGTTATTGATTCTTAACTGGAATTTTGATTCCAATCTGAATCGAAGTCACGAGACTGGAGTCCACAACACTGTAAATACGAGAGAGACTACAGGCAGTTTAACAGTGATGGTGCTTCATACATGCACAAAACTTCAAGGATTGCATGAGTGTTTTGGGTTGAGCAGCAGGTTGCAGCACAACATTATATACAAATTGTGTTGTAATAACATATTTATATATATATAAAAATACAAACATTTTTTTCTTGATTAACCCTTTAACTGCCAGCTCAACTGTTCATCAATTTATCGAGTTATCAGTAAAAACAGGGATATTTAATGTTTTAAAAAACAAAGAAAATCAAACTGTTGTCTGATTTAATTAACATTTCAGAAAACAAAGGAAAGTTGATGAGGTGATGACAAAAAAATGCTAAAATAGTTTGGGCAAAATTGATTAGAAAAGGCAGAAATGTTTGTAAAAAAATAATCAAAAATAATTTGAAATGGATTATACTGAGTTTGAAAAGCAAAAAATGTTTTGGATGAATAGCAGATTTTGTATATATGTAAATCATATCAGAAATGGGTAAGTATTTAAAATAATAATGTTAAATAATAATAGTAGAAAAATAACAGATTTTAGCTTTTATAACTTTATTTCCCACACAAAGGAAATATCATTTATTTTGGTTTGTTTGTAGCTTATTCTAAATCCTAAAACACTGACAGAAACAAACAATGACATGGTTTTTAACACATTGAATATTCCAGAATTTATTGACCTCTGCCAAACAGTCGAGCTGGGAGTTAAAGGGTTAAGATGATAAGTTAAAGTTATTCTCCTGCCTTCCTGAAAAGAAAAAAAGAAAAGTTTTAGTAGTTAAATGATATGCCTGAATAATTTCTGACTTCTCAGGACAGCCCAGTAAGCAGCTCAAATTTTGGAGTAAAAAGATGAATTCATTTTTAATTCCTCATTTTTGTTCAATATGTTTGTCCAATAACAACTAAATTTGTATTTTTAAAAAAGTTATTGAAAAATTTCAGAAGTACTTTTGTTTGAAGCTGCTGGTGGTTGTTGACAAAAGTCATGTCATTTAAAGGTGTAGTCAGCGATGTTGGAGAAAACGAGTGGAGAGGTTGTTGATAAACGGATTTAGACCCGCCTCTCCCTTCATACCTCACCCCTGGCTCCACCCCCGAAAGCTGATGGACGTGCATTGTCATGGAAACGGCCGTAGAAACTGTGTAGCTGACCAACGTAGCTAAGGTAACCCCGACTCGTCAGACAACTCGACTGACATTATTGATAACATCACAACAACAGTACATTCTGGCAGATTAGACAATAAGATGAATGCCTGACGGCTGTTACTGTTATGTGAAGCACCACAAAGCTAATGTTGCTTGACCATCCAGCAGAAAGACGGCGACATCCGCGTCCGTTTTCAGGTCTTTCAGTTTGTGGAGTTCGCTCCGCCGTCAGAAAGCAACACCAATGTTGACCCGGGTCTTTGCTCTTTCATGGTCATAGCCCTTCTTTTTCACTTTTCACTCCTCTGATCTTTTTCCTTTAGGCTGTTTTTCAGTCATTGCTACTGCACCTATTCTATCTCTCTCTTACGCTAACTGCACATGCTACGCAACCTACGACTCCCCCTCCCCCCTCTGTCTGATCTGCGCATGAGTATGATCGCCCCCTGGATGTGGGGGGGGTGTACCCTGTTTTGGTGACTCGGCCCGAGCCACAGTATTTACCTGCTGAAATTCAGAGCCAAGGCTGTGTATTGAAACCAGACTTTTTTTTCCAACATGCTGTCATTTGTGACATCTTGTGGGTGGAGAGGAGGAATACGGGGATTTTGACAAATAGTGAATTAGATTAGAAGATTAGAAGATCGCTGACTACACCTTTAACAACATTGCTTAGAAAAGACACGACCAAAGACTAATAACTTAGCATTAAACATGTTTGATTTCTACACAAGGCCACAAGTGGAGAGAGAGAGGATTTTTCTTTAGCTTTGGAAATTTGTAAGTTAAAAATTATTGCAACTTTCCCCAGTCTCCCCTACTGAAAGCTTAAACAACTTTTGTGAGGATCTGGATTTATGATTATATGTGTGTGAGTGTGTATTTGTGAGTGAGTGTGTTACCTTGTCCAAAGTTGGCGTTCTGTATCAGTGTTGTGTCCAGTGGATGTGTGAGGGGAACAGTTCTGACTCCAGATTTTGCTTGTCTGCAATTCTCTATCAGCGTCTCCAAACTCCTGAAGGTCTGCTGTGTGGCCGTTGAACCCTGACAGTCACACACAGACTCACTCACTAATCTTACACATTCTTAGTGTGTTTGTGTGTGTGTGTCTGTGTGCAGAGGGTCACTCACCTGCAGCTGCAGAGACCAGCCATCAGAGGACTGAACCAGCCTGTAGGTGTGCACGTAGGGGGCTTTTCTGTGGGACGAAATCATTGAATCATTTTCTGTGACTGAGTTAAGGAGTGTGGTTACAGATTTTTCTGTTCTGTGATCAAATAGAAAGAAAGAAACAAGAGAGTGAGGGTCTGTTTGATGGTCTTTTTGGGTACACTGTAAAAAAGGCTAGTTCTTTTAACTTTAAAAAGTTAGTGTCAGGGCTGCCTGAATTATCTGAATATAGAAATTTAAGTTCAGTTGAATTAAGAATGATTCCAATAGTATTTTTTATGCCAACACAGTAATTAAACTTCTTTAAACTACAGTTTTAAAGGTAAAACAACTTGATCTTTTTTTATCGTTTAAAGTAAATATGCACTTTTCCTAATGGAAACAGGGACCCCTGGCTCACACTCCTGCAAAGTAGGTGGCGGTAATGCTCCTCTGACGCTGGATGCAATTGGTCGTTAAACAACAAGAAGAAGAAAGCTAAATGAAGAGTTGTTATCATGGCGGAAGCAGCAAAAACATAGAAGAAAAGAAAAGTTTAATCGGAGGAAACGAAATAAGAAAGTGGGAGAGTAACGAGCTAAATGCCAGGATAGGAATTAACAATGACTTGCTTGCATGAGCTGAAAGATGAGAAGGAATGGTGGACCGGTGCCGACTTCGCCATGTTATTGTTGGACTTGTCAGAACATGATGATTTACTTGAACAGAAACATGATCAGACTGTATCTTATCAGTCCAAATGATTTATTTGTCTCACGGAACATCCTGTCAGCTCACTTCTCCTCCCTCTGTTAGTCAACAAATGCACGTTGGCGTGCAACAGTGCAGTTACACTTAACGACCATAGAGGCCCAGAGAGAGCTGAAAGCCGGAATTTTTCAAATTGGGGCTTTAAAGGTGCAGTGTGTAGAACTTGGCAGTTTAGCGACATCTAGGTTTCAGATTCTAGAATGAACCTAACCGTAGCCAAAACATCACATCCCCTGGGGCGGACATTAGCTCAGTGGGTAGAGCGTCCGCCCCATGTTTGGGGGGCTGCCAACCCCCAGCAGCGGCTGCTGGTTCGAATCCCGGCCTCAGCCCTTTGCTGCATGTCATCCCCCCTCTCTTTGCCTGCTTTCCTGTCAATCTTCAGCTGTCCCATACAATAAAGGCCATAAAAGCCCCAAAAAATAACTTAAAAGAAAAAAAAAAAATCACGTCCCTGAGCAACAGAATCCTGTGAAGACCAAAAAGGATCCTGAACACAGCACACAATTTATGTTGTGTGTGTGTTTATACCATGGATGTATTATAAGAACTGGATAGTGTGGCTCCGCCTTCTACCATGTAATGGATTTGAAGCCTAAATATCCCCCGTCAGGGCACCGCCACTGTGCAGCCAGTAGAGAATTTGGGCCATAATGCAGACGCAGCTGTAAATGGCAGTGCAACACTCCGCAGCATCGCCCGTCGACAATCATTGTGAAGCTGCCGTAAACCGCGGTTATTTTTAAACTCTAATAACTTATAAAAAAGAAACTTTTCAGAAAAAAGAGGACTTGGAAAACACGCAGCCCAATAATACTTTCACATCACCACAGCATACAGATGGGAGAAATATTTGTACGGGATGTAATAATTTTTTGAAGTTTCACTTCGGCCCGTCCAGATGAATGGGGGAGACGGAAATTTGACCTATACTGCAGCCAGTCACCAGGGGGAGCAGTTTTCGTGGAGGCTTCAATTTGAGCCCAGCGACATGGCGTCCATGTTTTTTACAGTCTATGGTTTATACACACAGTTTGAATCCCTAGGACAGAGTAACAACTTTCTGTGCATCCACTGCCACCCTCTCCTCTTCTTCACCTGCATCGCGTTTCGTTCTTTTTGTCACTAAAAACCATTAGTTAGATTTTTCTAACTAAATAAAAATAAAACAAACGTTTTATGGGGATGATTGTACTCCTATTTTGACGGACTTTACATACAAATAGAAACATATATCTCCTTTATTCACCGTTTCTGTTTGGCGAAATGCAGTGGATGTATAAAATGCCACATTCTACACACTGCACCTTTAAATAGAAATAACCAAAAAAACAAAACAAACAAACAGTATTTTAAGAGATAACAGATGAATAACAATAAATGAAATAATAAACAACTTCATGAGAGTTTTAATGGAGCTGCCTTCATTTGTCTTAAAAGGTCAGTAGATGTGCGTCGTGGGTTTTTTGTTGCTCTCATGTCGAGTTTCTTGTCACTGATCCTCACCTTGTCCTGAATCTCTTGTGCAGCTTCCTCGTGTTGGCCTCGTGTTTTATTGACAATTTTTGTGCTTTTCCTGGCAATTTTAATCTTCTGGACTTTTGGTAGACGTTTTTTTTTTGTTTTTTGATCCCGATCTTCTGTTTTGTCCCGGCACTTGATCCTGTTTTGAACACCCATATTGTTACACCATAAGAGATTTGAGTGTCATTGGCACACAAATGTAAAAAATATCATGATGATGATTAAATCAAGGCAACAGATAAAAAGAAAAGGACTGGTCCCAGAATGAAAGTTTATTGGATATGTGTTTATGTGATTATTTTAATTTTGTTCTATCTCCTAGTACAGCTTTGTTTCTCTTATTGTCTTTTTCTTTTTATCTATGAACCTTGTGCTCTCGTGTTTTTCTCTTGTTGGGTTCCTGTGCTGCCTTGTTTTGTTCATGTGGTTGTCTCATGGGGTTTCCCACAATGCTCTGCTCAGATTATCATGATGTTTGGATTATTAATTCAGCTTAGGTGTGTGTCCACGGGTTCTTTTACTTAAATTTCTCTTTTTATTTGTTTTATTGGTTCTCTTGTTTTCTGGGTCTGTGCTCAGATCCTTATGTCCTTGTCTGTTTGTCAGAGCACTTTGTAAACCTGCTTCTATGTGAATAGATCTTTAAGTAAAAGTGAACAAATAACCATTATTCTTAAAATAATATGAACATTCCTTGAAAAAACAACTAATATTTACATTAAAACATATAAAAACTAAACAAAGGCTGAACATATACATTAAATAAAACCTAAAATAAAACACGAGTGTAAAACAAAAAGAGAATAATAATTTTAAACATGTTTTTGACCACAGCCACCACTCTTATAGATGATTAAACAGCAGCTGACTCTGTCGAGCGCAGAGTCTGTTTGAGGTTGTTCAGGGTGGTTATTGTAGAGAGTGAAGTCTTTATGTTTTATTTTAAGGTACGAGAGATCCAAATAATCTATCTAATGATGGAAAATGGAAAACAAAGAGGTGTCTAAAACTGTTTTGCATTTACCTCAAGTGATTTTCATAAAACTATAAAAAATAGTATTGCTCCAAGTGCACAAACCTCTACCAAATGTTTCACACTGTCAGGTAAGTTATTGTCAAAAATGTTGAAAGCCTTCCAATATCTCACACTGTAAATAAAATCCTTGGAAAAAAGTCCTGGATCGACATCAACGTTTGATCATCATCAAAAGTCGGATCACTTCTCCCTTACGTCATGATCAACATTTCCGTGTCATCAGAACACGCTGAAAATCTTTTGAATTATTAGTGAAAATATAAAATACTGCCATATCTCCCAATGTTAACCAAAAGCATTTCCAAAATTTATTTGCAAAATATATGGAGAATTAAAGCCCAATATCTCTCAGTGTTAACAAATACTTAAAGAAGAAACAGATCCACACTCTAGATTCTGATCACCACTAAAATCTAATCACTTCTCATTTAAGGCATAAATACAAATCCGAAAAGTGTGATTGAAACAGACTTAGACCTTTAAGATGTTTCATGAAAATGTGAAAGACAGTCTTATCCTGTAATGTTAAAGAATTGTTTTTAAAAAAAACAGGATATGCACTGGGTTTCTGATCCCAACAAAATCGGATCACGTCTTTCTTGTGCCATATACATTCTCTGAAAATGCCCTAAAATCTTACCTTAGCGATAGAAAGTTTTATGTGAATCTTGGGGATCACTCATCAAAATGCTACGACATTGCGTGTGGTGTTCCCCAAGGCTCAATTTTAGGCCCTACTCTTTTAAATATTTACATGCTTCCTTTAGGGGATGTCATCAGGAGACACGGCATCAATTTCCACAGCTATGCTGACGACACACAGCTTTATGTTGCCGTGTCTCCTGATGACACAGGGCCACTCAATGCCCTTTTAAAATGTATTTCAGATATCAAATTATGGATGGCAGAGAACTTTTTACAATTCAACCAGGACAAAACTCAGGTTTTAATCATTGGTACAGGGGTTAAGAGAGTCAGCAAACTACAAGCATCATCTTTTAATCGGTGTGGGCAGGCGAAAAATTTAGGGGTTTTACTTGACTCAGAGCTCAGTTTTGAGCCACATATCCGGGGGGTCACCAAAAAGGCTTTTTATCATTTAAAGAACATAGCCCGTGTGCGACAGTTTCTCTCTCAAGCCAATGCAGAGTCATTAATTCATGCTTTTATCACCTGTAGAATAGATTATTGTAACGCTCTTCTTTCTGGCCTTCCACAAAAAAAAAATCTCCCATCTACAGCCTCTGCAGAACTCAGCTGCATGAATGCTGACGGGGACCGGAACGAGAGCCCACATTACACCGTTTTTTAGGTCTCTGCATTGGTTAACCGTTTCTTTTAGGATAGATTTTAAGATTCTTTTACTGGTTTTTAAGCTCTTAATGGTCTTAGTCCTTCGCATTTATCTGATTTGCTTTTACGGTATGAGCCCATTAGAGCCCTCAGGTCTTCAGGAAGTTCTCTGTTAACAGTTCCCAAAGTTAAAACAAAAACTTACGGTGAAGCATCTTTTTACTACTATGGCCCCCGTTTATGGATCAGCATACCTGTAGACCTGAGGGCTGCACCTAATGTTAATGTCTTTAAAAACAAACGCAAAACTTACCTTTTTAGTCAAGCTTTTACCTGAATTACATTTTAGTGTTTTTATTTATTCTAATTACAGGACACTTTTTATTATTTTATCTTATCTTATTTATTATCTTTTCTTTTTTAATCTATTTTTCCTTACTTTATTTTCTAGTTTTCCTATTTTATTCTTCATTTATTATTATTATTATATTTATGTATATTTTAACTTAATTCCAAGTCATTTTCTATTCTTATTTTTTTTTAATTCATGTTCTTATTTTATTTCATGATATTTTTAATTTTATACTTTTAACCTAACCTCCAGTGTTTTCTCATTTTTAAACCTTTAAGATGGTGTTTCCTCAGTACGTACTGGGTACAGCAGTGTGCTTTATTACTGTCTTTTATTTCTGATGCCTTTTATCAACACTGTGTATGGATTGCTGGGTGGGTGGGTTCAGGGGCTGGGTGGAGTGGGTTTGGGTTATAAATCCTTCATTTAATTCATTTGTCTGTTTGTAAAGCACTTTGTGCTACATTTTTTTGTATGAAAAGTGCTATATAAATAAATTTTGATTGATTGATTGATAAAAATCCAATGAAAAATCACTGAGTTATTAGCAGGGGTGAATAGTAACTCAGAAGAATTACTTGGGTATTGTACTTAAGTTTATTTTGTTAGTATCTATATTTTACTTTAATATTATTCTTTTTGGAAACTTGTAACTTTTATACCACTACATCTGAAATGGGAATTTTGAACATGTAACTCCTGTAGATTTCTGTGAAGGGTCATGTCACTTTTTAGTATAGCTCTGAAGGCAGAGGGTAAAATTTATCTTCTATTCTAAAATGTGATCTGCATGTTATTACCTCCGCCAAGGAGGTTATGTTTTTGGGAGATTTGTCCATCTGTGAACAAAATAACTCAAAAAGTTATGAATGGATTTTGATGAAATTTTCAGGAAATGTTCAGCATGGGAAAAGGAAGAACTGATTCGATTTTGGTGTTGATCCGGATCATCGTCTGGATCCGCTGCGATGAAAAATGTGATTTTCGTGAATAACTACTGAACTAAAATAGATATCATTTTGAAACCAGTTGCTAATGGTATGTTTTCATGGTTAAGGAATCTAAATATTTCCATGAAATAAAGGTAGAACTAGTATTTATGGCGAAAATCACAATATGGGTGAGGACTGTGGTGCTGGCGGAGGTCTGCGCTCTCCGTGTGGGTTTCTAGTTTGTTCAAGTGGTGATGCTGTACCTTGCACAAGTGCTTCTCAGATCGAACAGGTAGACGTTGAGCCAACAATGCTCGGATAACTGTTCGCCTTGGAAGTAACGATGACTACCGCCGATACAGACAACAAAATAAAATGAAACAGCAATGGCTGTCCTTTTGTCGATTTAAACATGTTTATAAAGGCATTTCTGCAGGCTTCGTAGCATATTTTACAAGCTGCTTATTCTACAGGTTCTGTGTTTTGTTTTTGAAATATTTTTTAAGTGTCTAAAAGGGGCAGATAATGTAAGATTTTTCTGCTTTCTGTTCCTTTTCATTCAATGATATACTTCTATGCTTGTATGAAAATGTTTTATTTCAGATGTATGAATGAAATAAATACGAACTAACTGTAAGCAGGTCAATGCATTCAGTAGGTTGTTTCTGCCATTAGATACTATTGTGGTAACAAGACAATAAAGTGTTGAAATTAACATTTACAAATTCTTTTAATAAAAAAGATCCTGGCTCCACATCAGAATTCAGATCACACTAAAATCTAATCAATTCTTCCTCGTGCCATGGCGGACATTACCTCAAGATACCCTTATAATCCAATAATAAATCGCTGGATTATAAGCAAAAATGTGGAAAACTGCCCTGTATCCCACATTGTTAACAAATCATTTAAAAAATAATTTCTTGATCTGCATCAGGAACAGACAAGAACAGCTTAAACAGCATCATCAAAGTTATTGGAGTTCACCAGACGGACTTGGGCACAATCTGGGAGGAACAAGTGGCTAAAAAAGCAAAGACAATTATCAGCCAACCAGATCACGTTCTATCAAATGAATTTTCTCTTAGGCCTTCACGTAGACGTTATAATGTGCCCCAAAGGAAAACTAATCGCTTCTCAAAGTCCTTCATCCCCTCTGCTATTAAGCTCCTTAATACAGACTGCACCCACTTTAAATGACTATTTTGAGATATTATTTATTTCTTGTCTTATCTGCTTTTCCTGCTGTTTTTAAAGTTTTTTCATTGTCTTTTTTTAACCCCACTTGTTTTATCTATCTTTTCGTCTTTATCTTATCTTGCTTTATCTTGCTCTACGATTTGCATACGTAGGCTACTTATAATGCCCGACATCTCTATCTGTCCCATGCTTGCTTAAATATGTTTCCTTGATGATTATTTATTTATGTTATTGACTGACTGTTTGAGTGTAAATACACTGGGATGCTACAAATGAATTGCCTCCTTGTGGGATAAATAAAGTTGTCTGAATCTGAATCTGGATTCAGATCATCATCAAAATCTTATCAGTTATACCTTGTGCCATGAAAAACATCCAATGAAAATGTGCTCAAAATCATCAAAAGTTTTGAGTTATTCTGTTCACAATCCAACAACATCCACGAAACGTAAACTCCTTGGTGGAGGAAATAATCTGAATGGATTTAAAATATCCATTAATTAATTTTTACACATCTATTTTTTAAAATAATCCTTTCATGTTAAGTGCGTTTTCTCCAACAAAGTAAAACTGTTTTCTGTACAGCCTTTTTTGCTTCAAGCCTTCTTATTAAAACATTCTTCAATTTAACCATAAATGTTTTTAATGTTTTGTTTAAGGTCTTAATACAAATAAAGTTATGAGTCACTTCACTGATTAAAATGTAAAGTCTTTGTCTTGTTGTCTTTTCTGAGGACTTTTCTGTTCGTGTATTAAAAGAGCTCCATAACTGAAACTGAGTCAAGCCCAGGATGTAGTTTCTGGTGGCTCACCTCACACACAGACACAAGGCCCCGTGCACCGTCTCGCTGTCCCGGAGCAGAAAGCTGCCCTCCTGTCCAAACCTCTCCAGCAGTCTCTCGGTGGCCTGACTTCCAATCCTACCGTAGTAGATGGAGCGGACCAGCCTCCCCTCGCTCTCCATGTCAGCTCTGAAACAGCCACACGTATGAGGTGAAGGTGAGAGGGTGCTGCTGCTCTGATCTTCTACAGCGTGTGAGACAGAGGGTAAGGCAGGAAAAGCCTTCTGCTTTGGTTTTCACACTTCTCTGCAGCTGCTCCTCACAGCATGCAGATTAACCTAAATATCTGTTTTCGTGTCTTGCAAACTTAAAGTGAGCTATTACATCTGCCAAAAGGTTTGGTTCTGTTTTTACACGGACACTTCCCTCTATTGTACCCTCTGAAAGTACATCTGCTATCAAAACAAATCACAAATGTGACTGACAATAACACATTTCTTTACAGTGTGTATTGAGGTTTCATTTTAACTTGCAAAATTAAAACAGAAAAAAAAAGTAACAGAAGTCGTAAGTTCAGACTGGTGAATGATTACACTTTGGAGTCTCTCACACATGAACCACCAGCTAAAACACCCACAATTTCATAGACACATAAACATCCTGTGTTCATAATGTCGCCTTCTATGAATGGTGAGCCCATAGGCTCCCTTGCCATCAAGCCCCGACCCCCAGTCTGGCTCCAGGGTGGGGCCCTGGTAACTCGCATTGGGCAATGTAAACTGAAATCCATTTGTTTTGTTCCACATAGTGGTCTTCAAGCTAGGCTTTGTCTGACCCCTCCCCCAGCACCTGTTTGCTTTGAGTGACACTACCAGGGGCATAAAGTCCCCGACAACACAGCTCCTAGAGCCAGTGGGGCATGCAAACCCTCCCCCCACAATAAGGTGGTGGCTCTGGGAGAGGTAAATCATAACACACTAGTTTAAAACAACGAAAAATTTGAAAAAGTATTGATAGGGCGGCATGGTGGCACAGCAGTTGGTGCACATGCCTCACAGCAACAATGTTGCTGGTTAGATTCCTGTGTTGGTGATACACTATATTACCAAAAGTATTTACTCACCTGCCTCGACTCACATATGAACTTAAGTGACATCCCATTCCTAATCCATAGGGTTCAATATGATGTCGGTCCACCCTTTGCAGCTATAACGGCTTCAACTCTTCTGGGAAGGCTGTCCACAAGGTTTAGGAGTGTTTATGGGAATTTTTGACCATTCTTCCAGAAGAGCATTTGCGAGGTCACACACTGATGTTGGACAAGAAGGCCTGGCTCTCAGTCTCTGCTCTAATTCATCCCAAAGGTGTTCTATCGGGTTCAGGTCAGGTCTCTGTGCAAGCCAGTCAAGTTGATCCACACCAGACTCTGTCACCCATGTCTTTATGGACCTGTTGGAAGAGGAAGGGGCCAGCTCCAAACTGTTCCCACAAGGCTGGGAGCATGGAATTGTCCAAAATGTCTTGGTATCCTGACGCATTCAGAGTTCCTTTCACTGGAACTAAGGGGCCAAGCCCAGCTCCTGAAAAACACCCCCACACCATAATTCCTCCTCGACCAAATTTCACATTTGGCACAATGCAGTCCTACAAGTATCGTTCTCCTGGCAACCACCAAACTCAGACTGGTCCATCAGATTGTCAGATGGAGAAGCGTGATTGGTCACTCCAGAGAACGCGTCTCCAATGCTCTAGAGTCCAGTGGCGGCATGCTTTACACCACTGCATCGACACTTTGCATTGCACTTGGTGATGTGAGGCTTGGATGCAGCTGCTCGGCCATGGAAACCCATCCATGAAGCTCTCTGCACTGTTCTTGAGCTAATCTGAAGGCCACATGAAGTTTGGAGCTCTGTAGCGATTGACTGTGCAGGAAGTCGGCGACCTCTTCAAACTATGCACCGCAGCATCAACTGACCCCGCTCCGTCAGTTTACATGGCCTACCACTTGGTGGCTGAGTTGCTGTTGTTCCCAAACACTTCCTCGTTCTTATAATCCAGCTGACAGTTGACTGTGGAATATTTAGGAGTGAGGAAATGTCACGACTGGATTTGTTGCACAGGTGGCATCCTATCACAGTTCCACGCTGGAATTCACTGAGCTCCTGAGAGCGACCCATTCTTTCACTAATGTTTGTTGAAGCAGTCTGCATGCCTAGGTGCTTGATTTTATACACCTGTGGCCAGGCCAAGTAATTAGGACACCTGATTCTGATCATTTGGATGGGTGAGCAAATACTTTTGGTAATATAGTGTAGTATGAGATGTTTAATGAAGGATTCTTAATACTAGACTGTGGATTATCACAGTTTATTACATGATCAGTACAAAGATCCATGGATGCAGTTAGACATGATGTGTGTGTGCTTCAATGGGTTTCAGCGCTGTGTGTGAGTGTGGGTGAGGATGTCTATGTCACTGCAGTATGTGTCATCTGATGCTTCTATATGTTTTTATGGTTGTCTATCCCGCTGTATGGTCCTTAAATCAAATCAGGGTGTATCCTGCCTCTCATTCAATGTCAGCTTGGATAGGGATAAGTGGCATAGATAATGGATGAACGAATTGTTATTGATACTCATCTGGAATTAGTTTTCGGTTCCCAACCCTACTTATGACCAAGTAAACATAGCAGCTTTTTCATTACTTTTGTCATGTACAAGTATCTGAATACACATTTTATCTTTTGTCCAAACTGAGAACACAATAAATTACAATCAATATCTAATAAAGAACATTTTTTGTGACTGTATTTAATACCTAAAATAAATTGACAGTGTGCCACAAACCCAGCTGACATTTGTCCAGTCTGTACCAGAGATTCGCCTCCTTATTTAGTTTAAAGGTCCCAGTCCTACAATATAAACTCTTTGCTTTTAATGAAGTTAGGAGGGTCTTGGAGAGCAGAGGAACACAACAACTTTTACTAAACTCTCATACCATGGAGAAATGAGCTATGCCCCTGAAAACACCCCATTTCTTACTTCCCAGGGTTTATTATGTCATAACCATACAGCCTCCACCCTCGTTTGTGTTCTGCTCATCACATGCAGACGCCATGACTGCTTTGAAAGCCCGCTTCACAGCCTGTAACCACCCCTCCCACCTCCCCCAGATATTGTTTGGGAAGCCAATCAGCACAGAATGCATTATCATAGCCTCCCTGCCCTCTCAGATCTGAGCGTTTTCAAAGAGGAGAGAAAAAGAGCTGTTCAACTCTGATCAAATCCTTGCTTAAAGACACCCAAGATGTGAGATGAATGGTCAAACACATCAGGACATGAGACCTTTAATTTCTAAGTAGAGCTAAGATCTGGAAAAAAATCCATCATTCTTTGAAGGACAATCAAAATCCAAACAAATGACAAAAATTGTGATAATGGAGGACTTGTGCCAACATTTAAGTTCACAGTGTAGTTTAACAGAATACACAGGTGTTAAGCTCCAAAATTTACCTCTTAGAAATCAAATAAACAATTTGCTTCAAGGGACTATGAGGAGTTTCTAAGTAATTACAAAAAAGTCTCACTTTTAGATATATGCCTGATTGAAATACACACTTTAAGATGAGTTTTATAGCATCAAAATAGGTTATCTATAAATGCTATTCCTTAGCTTTGCGGTCGGGTCGGACAGGGCTGGACTGGCCTGGATACTCAACTTCAGGAACAAGACAATTAAAACTGGAACAAATTTATATTATTCGGACACGTCTTAGAGCACCGGGCTGTAAGTAGCGATCTATAGCTGGCTACAAAAGTACGATACTAAGTTTTCCAAAAATTGCTTGTTGTCACACATCAAAAACTACCGCTACGTAACTAGAGAGAGATACATTACCTCGTCGCTTTGCATCCTGTAAGTTGTTGAAAAAAGAAGTTGTAAAGCAATGCAGAGTTCTGAGGAATGTCCAAGCAGCATTCATTAGCATCACAACAAACACAAGCTTTGGCATAGGTCACGTCTTTTGGTGCGTTCTAGTTGTAGTCAGAAGTAGGAATTTCCAAGTTCAGAGTAGGAAACTGCAACTGGAACGTTCCCCGAAGTCGGAATTTCCTACTGGGAACTCGGTGAAACCTCGCCACCCCCAAGAGGACAATGGAAGATGGATGCCCCCAGTGTGAACAGTTATTTAGCTCCTGTAATAATCCATTTATTTGCACTTCTGACTGGGGTGTGTCCCTCTAGATCAGCTGTATACATAGTATTGTTAGACTTATATTTACAGAAATGCTGCCATAGTGATAATCACATTCTTCATGTGATATCTGTGAACAACAACGCAGGGCGTGCTAACAACAGCTAACAATAGCCTGGTAGATCGGCATTTTTTTTTCCGACTTCAACTGGAACGCCGATAACTCGTAGATGATGTCTCTCCCAGTTCCAAGGTTACTGGAATACAGCAATACGACAGTCCCTGCGCATGCTCATGGGTAGCAGAGTCTTAATGTCGTAATAGATTCTCCTCATAGCACCTTTAATACTGAAGCTATTAAAAAACAGCAAGTTTTTTAGTGAAAATACCAGCAAACAAATAAGTTCTTAAACTAATCTTTATAAGCCCTCTTCTCAGTGCCTTTGAGCAAATGCACTGCAACAAGGCTCTGCAATGATTACAACTCCAGATATTCACTTTATTCCGTGAAGCCATGTCATCTGTGTTGGTTCATGCTGTAATATGGCTTGAATTTGCGTTACATGGCTCGTGCCTCCACATACACACAATGGCAGACACACGGTGGTGGTACTCTTGCCCCCCTGAGTCTTCATGCCTCCCACTCTCAAATTTCACACCACTGATATTACCTCTGGAGATATTAATACTTTGCAGTGTTAGTGGAGGCAAAGATTCACAGGGGTGTAGATATTACAGCTTGAAACGGCAGCATGAATGGGGCAACAAACTTCAACTGGGTGTTAAAAAAACCCATAACATTTGTGATATATTGATGACGGAAAGGAATGACAAAGTCACTCCCCAGAAACTAATTACTTTGTTTGTTATGTGAATTAGTCGCCTTTGTTAAACAATTCGACTGCAAGATAACAGTTTACGTATAATTACCAGCACAACTGTTTGGCAGTGGTCATCAATAAATTCAATTCTGTTTTAAAAAAACAGGACAAATCAAATAACTTTTAGATTCTGTAAACACTTCAAGGAACAGAGAAAAGTACAAACAAATCAAGAACCAGAAATTTTCTTAGTGTGGAATTTAAAGGATCTAAAAGTTAACAGCTGATTACAAGATGACCAGAAAATTCTAAAATAATATCAATTAGAAAAGCCAGAAATGTTTGAAAATATAGCAAAATAGCAAAAATCACTTTAAACAGATGATACTGAGTTTGACAAACACAAAAAATGTTTAAATAAAAAAATATACATACATACACACACACACACACATATACATATATTTATGGAGATGGATGGATGGATGGATGGATGGATGGATGGATGGATGGATGGATGGATGGATGGATGGATAGATGGATAGATGGATAGATAGATAGATAGATAGATAGATAGATAGATAGATAGACAGATAGACAGATAGATAGATAGAGATATACATATACTGTACATAGTTTTACACACACAAACAAAACATAATTTCGTTTGATTTGTTTGCAGATTTTTCTGGATCATAAAAAGTGACAGATACAAACAGTTATGTGTTATGTTTATTGATCACATTAAATTTTCCTGAATTCATTGACCTCTTCCTAACAGTTGAGCAACTCTATAAAAAACATAATAAACAAGCAGGAGGATCTGCAGAATTCTAAAATGGCCTTATTTCTCTGTATTCGGTCTTCATTTAAGCATTGTTTCTACAGAGGAGATACTTGATCAGTGTTGAAACATTTAGTTGCATGATCTTTCAACTACAAAGTTGGCTGTACTACACGCAAGTGTGGACAAAAAACCAGCATAAGCTGCTTAAACATGAACTGCCATGACCACAAGTGCATCCAATGCATGCAAACAGATGCTACTAATAATCTGCTCTGCTTTTGAGTGTTAACAGGATCAAGGAAAATTTACTGGGATGGATATAACAAGGACCAGGCTGATAGACGCACCTTTTCACAGCCATTCTGCTTCATTCATTGATTCATAGACCTGGACTAAAAGAAAAAATGAACATTTAAAGGCTGACTATGCAGCATTCAGGGCAGTGTTAAGGCTAATTCATAACCCTATGTTAAGACTTTTCCCATGACCTCTGCTCTACGTCCACAAAACCCTGAACTGATACAGAAGGATGAGTGCATAGCCAGATTAGCACATCCCCCCAAATGATCCAACGTGGACCATAAGCCCGGTGGTTTGTCCACTTCACAGCTAGGGATGATATTTGATCAAATGTGACTGATATTGATGATAAGTTCTGCCTATCAATTAAATTATTTATTGCTTCCTTATCTATTCTTGTAGATATTCTTTTTGTTTGGTGAAAAGTCCTTCAAAAACATAAAACATGGAGCTCCTGGTATTTATTGCCATGATGCATTGGTGAATGCTTCTTAAAGTTACTTGTGTTTACAGCTTTGCTTAAAATCAAACTGACTTAAAATGCTGTGCAGTAGACATTACATTTTTTAAATCTGAGTGATAATCATGACCACCTTTGTCTTCTGTCTGCCATAAATACTTCCTAGTTTTTTTGTTATTGTCTATGCTGACTACCTCTGTCGATGGTATAACCTCCAGGATTTGCAGCGTGTGTTGAAAAAAGTTAAGTGAATTGATAAGGGAATTGTAAAGCTTACAGACACATGATACTGATTCCTTGAGCAAGCTGTCATTCCCTTACTGGAACAGTTCTTTTGAATGAGTTCTTAAACGGGGAAGTGAGTAAGCATTTAGCATTTCCTGGTTCTCAATGCCAAAAAATATGGGTTCACAGGACACCATTTTGGAGAAATACCTAAAAAAAGCTTTGCAATACATAAACACATTCAAGTTTTCAAATCTAAATGTGAAATAATAAAATACACCTGATGCTGCATGTGTTTGAATTTAAAGTGTTTAAAAGGACAGTTAGTAAAAAAAAAAAAAAAACTAAAAAAGGACAATTAAAATGGCAGGGACTCTGACGTACAGTTTGTTTGTGAGATTATCAAGAAGAATTTTAGGTTTACTACAGACCTTTACATCAACAATGAACCAAAACACAGGCTTAAAGTCAAGAGCACCAGCGTAATGCTAACTTCTGCATGAGCCTGCAAATGCATCATCTGTGCACCGGTCTATTCACAGCACCGTGCGACTGCCTGTCTGTGAGGCACCACAGCATAGGCATAGACAAGCATTGACACAGAAATATAAATCAGGCTTCAAAGATCTAAACAAATGCTATCTTCACACATGCCTCTTTGTTTGGGCACCTCCCACTCCTCTCTTCAAACTTTTCCCTTCCCGTTTCACTTTCAGGCGGTGAGTGCAGCAGTCGTGCTTGTAAACACCAAAAAAACAAGGTCCTGCTATTAATTCAAGTAAATTCATGAATATCTGCAACTCAACACAGTTCTGTTGTTGTTTCTTTGAGGCCAAAAAAGCATTTCTTCAGTTTAGAGAGTTAGTGGTTTCTCCTGAAGTTGTACTTTGTAGACATCAACTCCTGTTAATGCTGCAGAAACAACGTCCCTGAGTTAGTAATGTCGCAACTTCCCCTTTGTGGTGGCAGCTCCAACGGTTAGAAAGTGTGGGGCGCCTGTGGAAAAAAAAGACCATGTTAACCTGTGAAGCTGTGGGATGTTCAAAGCAGGTGTTTTTTTGAGTATCCCTCAATGCTCCCAGTCTTTTTGTTGCCCATGCCCCAGCACTTCTGGAACATGTTGTAGGCAACAAATTTAAGATAAGTGAATATTTGCCAAAAATCCAACAATGTCGATCAGTCTGAACATCAAATATCTTGTGACTGAAGTGTGTTCAAGTGGTAATGGGTTGATAAAGAATAAAAAATCATTTCATTCTGTTTCTTTTTTTCATTTCACACAACTACATTGGTATCTGAGTTCTTAAGCTTTATGAGTCAAAACGTGCTTGAGCATGGAACAGAATTCTTGGTGTTGCTGCACAATTAACACCAGATTGACTTATTATACTGATTTTACAGAAAATTACAAAGAAAGCCAAAAATAAATGGCCTACCCCATCTTTAAAGGGACTGTGAGGATTTTCTAAGTAATTACAAAAAAGTCTCACTTTTAGATATATGCCTGATGGAAATACACACTTTAAGATGAGTTTTATAGCATCAAAATAGGTTATCTATAAATGCTATTCCTTAGCCCTCCGGTCGGGTCGGACAGGGCTGGGCTGGCCTGGATACTCAACTTCGGGAACAAGTCAATTAAAACTAGTGCAAATTTATATTATTCAGACACGTCTTAGAGCACCGGGCTGTAAGTAGCGATATATAGCCGGCTACAAAAGTACGATACTAAGTTTTCCAAAAATTGCTTGTTGTCACACATCAAAAACTACCACTACATAACCAGAAAGAGATCCATTGCCTCGTCGCTTTGCATCCTGTAAGTTGTTGAAAAAAGAAGTTGTAAAGCAATGCAGAGTTCTGAGGAAGGTCCGAGCTGCATTCATTAGCATCACAACAAACACACGCTTTAGTTTGGGCCACGGCTTTTGATGCGTTCTAGTTGTAGTCAGAAGTAGGAATTTCTGTGTTCTGAGTAGGAAACTGCAATTGGAACGTCCCCCGAAGTCGGAATTTCCTACTGGGAACTCGGTGAAACCTCGCCACCCCTGAGTTGACAATCAAAGATGGATGCCCCCAGTGTGAAGAGTTATTTAGCTCCTGTAATAATTAATTTATTTGCACTTCTGACTGGGGTGTGTCGCTCTAGATCAGCTGTATACATAGTATTGTTAGACTTATATTTACAAAAATGCTGCCATAGTGATAATCACATTCTTCATGTGATATTTGTGAACAACAACGCGGGGCGTGCTAACAACAGCTAACAATAGCCTGGTAGATCAGCATGTTTTTTTCCGCTGCGCGTGCTCATGGGTAGTAGAGTCTTTATGTCACCCGTAATAGATTCTCCTCATAGCACCTTTAAAATACAGCATTTATAGAAAGTGCATAATACAATCCTCATCCTTCTCACCCCATCTTCATCTTCTTCACTGCCTGTCCTCCAGAGAGATGATGGTTTGAAGTTCTGCTGAGAATCTCTCACTCAGATCTTTGTTTCCCAGCAGGAAACCAGCCAGCCTCTTCAGCTTCTCAGATTCCTGTTTGCGAGACGTAGCATGAGTTCAAATCATGTCCCCTCATCTGTCTGAGTGTTCAGTAGGGCAGTATTTATCAGCTCACCTGTGGTTCTCTGTCATCATCAGCATTCAGCAGCTCCTGCAGCTTCTCCTGTAGCAGCTCAGCCTCCCATTGGCTGATTGAGTCAGCACTGGTCTCCCATTGGCTGACAGCATCAGATTCCAACACTTCAAGGTCAGCAGAGTCCATGTGGTCCAAACCAGAGACCCATATGGACAAATCTACAGCGAACATCTGGATGGAGAAAACAAACATTGACACCCTGCAGCAGTGGAAAATTCAGAGCCCACCAACCCACACACACGCACACACACACCTCCTCAATCTGCTGTCCAGCTGCAGCCATCTGTGGGACGTGTCTGAACTGGAGCAGGAGGTTTCTCAGAGCGCTCCGATAATGTCTCATCCACTCGTTTGTAACACTGAGCTCACAAGAATGCATCAACTCGTTCCTGTGACGGATCACCTGCAAACACACACAAACAAGGATGCACGATATTGGAGTTTTGCTGATATTTACCTCCGCCAAGGAGGTTATGTTTTCGGGAGAGTTTGTTTGTCCATCTGTCTGTGAACAAAATAACTCAAAAAGTTATGGATGGATTTTGATGGAATTTTCAGGAAATGTTCAGCATGGGAAAAGGAAGAACTGATTCGATTTTGGTGTTGATCCGGATCAGTGTCTGGCCGCCATGGCGAAAAATGTGATTTCTGTGAATAACTACTTAACTAAAATAGAAATCATTATGAATCCAGTTGCTACTGTTATGTTTTCATGGTCAAGGAATCTAAATATTTTGATGAAATAAAGGTAGGACTAATATTTATGGTCAAAATCACAATATGGCGAAGGACTGTGCCGCTGGCGAAGTCTGCGCTCTACGAGTGCTTTTCTAGTTATTAATTTTTATCACCAATACAAATACCGTTATTTCTGGTCAGGAAACAAAAACAGACTTGTTTCTTTCAGTGTTAGTGTATTTTTGTGAGGAACTGATGTAAAATAAGAAAAACAGCATAAACTCTTGCAAAAATGAAACCCTTGATTTTTAAATGTACCCATGTAGAGATGAGAATGTGCACCAGCATTGTAAAGTTGTGTAACTTGCTGATATTTCAGTTGATGTATGGCTGAGATGTGTGACCGATATATTGGCTGTAAATGTCAGCAAAAATTTCAGCCAATATCTATGCTTAACTTTTTAGGCTGATATCGACCGACTCATATGAGCCAAACTTTTTCAGCTCAGGAACTCAAACAAGAAGTTTGCTCTTTCTATTGAACTGAAACTTACAAAAGAAAAAAAAACATAGGTTTATACACTGGAGGGAATTTTTCATTTAATAAATAAAACACTTTCACTGAAAGAGGAGAAAACTGCGATTTACAGTCCTGCTCAGTATTATTGGCACCCCTTCATTATTTTCATTGCTTTAACAATATCTTCAGAAATAATTTGAAATGTACCAAATTTATGTCATCAGGATCTTTTAATTGAAGGTCCAAAATACTTTAACAAAAAAAAAACATTTTTACAAGTTACATATTGTAATTTCAAAGAGGGAACTAAAAAAAAGCATGTGCAGCAATAATGGCACCCCTCTTCAGTATTTTGTTGCACACCCTTTGGCACTGATGACAGCCTCCAAATGTTTTTGTAGCCATCTATAAGCTTCTTGCACTTCTCAGCAGGTATTTTCTTCCACTCTTCCTATGAAAACTGTTCAAGCTCTTGAACATTTGCAGGTTTCTTTTCCCCAATGGCAGATTTCAGCCATACTAAAGAATTTCAATCGGATTGAGATCAGGACTCATTGCTGACCATTTTAAAACAGGCCATTTTTTTCCTTTTCAACCATTCCTGCGAGCTTTTGGATGTGTACTTTGCGTTTTTGTCTTGCTGGAGGGCCCACGATCTTCGACTCAAACCAAGTTTTCTTACACTGGGTCGGACATTTCGCTCTAAAATTTCTTGATAATTCTCTGATTTCATGATTCCTGTGATACAGTCAAGGCCTCCAGTACCCGATGCCGCAAAGCAGCCTCAAACCATTATGGAACCTCCACCATGTTTAATTGTTGGGAGGGTGTTCTTTTCCTTGTAGGCTGCAATTTAACCTGCCTATTCTAAATATGACTGCATGATCATAGTAGCTAATGAAGTATAGTTTAGAAAACTTAATATGTGAGCATTACTTCTGCCAAGTTTGAGTCTGATAAAGTGATGCAGAGCAAAGTTAGAGAGGTTTGCAAAGAAACTGTACTGTCACATTGTGTACTTAAACTTCATGGGTGCCAATAATGATGAGTAGGACTGTATGAGCTGTGCTTATGTTCAGGACAAGAGCAGAGTGAGTAAACATAAACAAAAATAGGCATGAAATTGCAAAAAACTACATCACAATGCCAAAATGTTCAACACATTTTGGGCTAAAAATATTGAAGCTCCTGCGATTTGAAAATTGCAACAAGCCATATTGCGATTTAATCTAATTGTTCAGCCCTAGTTAATATAAATAATCAAATCACAAGACATACAAGTCAAAACCTGTCCTGCTGTGTCTTGTTGTCTACTGGCTTTCACAGTTTTTCTGAAACAAAACTATCACATCCGCTCAGCTTTTACAGGAAAAAGGAGCAAGCTAACCCCTGTACGTACAGAGTTTGAGTTCCACCTTCCTGTAAATACGAAGTGGGCCGAAGGCTGATTTCAGTGTATAATGTGTTTCTGTTAAAACAGGAACCTCATCCACAAGGTGGTTACAGCTGTGGCTACATAGGAAGACTGCTAACAGGGCTTACATACCAGTAAGTGTTTCTTTCTACAGTGTCAGCATTATGCTGCATGAAGGAGAGTTATGACCTACAAGCATATTCAGTAAGTCAAAACAGACACTGTGCTCTGTTCATGTTTATCTAAACCAGTGGATCTTAACTGGTCTGGCTCCAGGACCCACCATCACCCCTTAAAGAGAAACTGTGGCCCAAATCGAGAAAAGTTTCATATGTATTTGATAAAAGAGGCTCGAGTTGGACCCTGAGATAGAACAGAATATCACAGTATTCCAAGACAAAATAGTCTAATTATAAACCAAAATGACCCGCATGTGTGATGCTAGAGAGAGAAATATACTTTTTACATTCAATCAATCAATCAATCTTTATTTGTATAGCGCCAATTCATAACAAGTGTTGTCTCAAGACATTTTACAATAGAGCATAAAGTCTTCATTTTGTGGATACACATATATATGCATAGATACATATATATATATATAAAATACACATATACACATATATACAAATATATACATCCAACACCAACATGAATCCATATAGCCAATCATGAATCCCTCCATCATGGCGGCAAGAAAAAAATGTCTGTTAAGCAGCAGGAAATCTTGAATGTGGATCCCAGTCTCATGATGAACAGCAAATATTCTTACTGAAAATAAGAATGTATGGTAGTGACGAACTCATGGGTGCCCAGACCACAAGTGCATCCCAACCATATTTGTCTCCATTAAATATAAATGTGTTAAAGGCCTCTTGAGATGTGACATCACATCACATTTTCAGAGGGACCTCATGCCAATGTGGTGATAAAAATAAATAAATAAATAAATAGATACTGTAGATGTATCGATCATGGATATGGAGATCATGCTAATATCTACATAATGATAATTGGAATGGAATGTTCCTAATGAAATGGCCAACTATGTGTCATGTCTATAATTGTAGTTCAGTTAGCTGCCTTTTAATGTGACACCTAAAAGTATATCTCAGGAACACAAGGTTTCAAAAGCACAAATCCAACTGTAGCTTGGGAACCCTGCATCAGTGGATACATACTGAACAGTAAGCATGCACCGAACATTGCAAAAAAAGCCATATTCGGCATTGGTGGAGTGAGGTAATAGCAAGGTTGAATAGTACCGTGTGACACAATGACGAAATCAACTACGTCATTGCCCGTGACTGTGGCTAAGCAGACACTTTTCCTAAAAATCAAAGTCAAACATGCACCCAAATAATTCCATTACCCCCCCCAGTAAGAGACAGAGACTCTCTTATCCGCCCTTTCAGTAAAGACCCTGCCGAAAAGAACGCAGTCACACGGGGTTAAACCCTTGACGCTGCACTCAGCCGTATAGCTTGGATGAAAAGCCGACGGCTGACCTGCAAATAAGTGGAGGACGAGTTATTAAACTGCATTTCCCAGAAATCACAGCCTGGTCTTTGATTTTAAGTTTGCCATCAACGGTGTAGAACCAAAACTACTTCCACACAGCTCTCCTCGGAACATTCAGAGCTGTTAATGTCCGCTCGGAGCGGAAACTCTTTGTTTACTGAGGTCAAGAGAGCACCGGATGTGTCTGATGGTCAAGCTGCGCTCACAGCGCCCTCTGTTGGACGGAACGGTCCACTGCTCCAGGCACCCTGATGTGCCGCCACACTCAATATTTTACATTCAAATATTTATTAACTATTCGGTTACGGATATTTATCCCCATATTCGAACGGTTATTCAAATATCGAATATAAAGTGACAGCCTTAAAGCAGACTTGTGTCAAAAGGACAATTATTTACTTGTTAGTATTATTGGTTTATTGGTTTATATCCACTTCAATGCACATTAGTATTAATCAATGCATGATTTGTTTTGTTTGAAGGCTTAATATGAATGAAAAACTCTGTTGGGCTTTTTTTGAAAAGCACAGGCTACTGGAATATTTAGAAATGTCATAATATTAAATAAACAATGACTTCCTTTTAAAAACATGACTAAAAATGTACTTTAAGCTATTAATGCACTTTAAAAAAATATAGGGAACTACTTTGCCTCCGCATTGGATATTCGGTATTCGGCCAAGCGTTTATATTTTATTCGACTTCAGCCACAAATTTTCATTTCGATGCATCACTACTGAACAGCCCTGTTTGGATTATATTCAATAAGTAGAACTAAATAAGACATCATGAGGCTGTTACAACACACAAAACACTTCTTTAACTTTAGTCATTTTTAACAGATTTAGAGCTTTGATGCACAACAGTTTAATAAAAAAAAAACCTCCAGCTACTGAGTAGTAGTTCCAAAAAATCTTAAAACCATGTAGCTTAAGCTGAGTACCAACTCTCTGAATATATATAAAAACCCTGCTCTATAAAGATGTGTGTTAATAACATTACAGGGTATTATCACCACCTTTTGTTGAGGGGTGAGAATTGCAGCAATCCACTGCATCAATAAAAAATAAAATAAAAGCACTGTTTTTTTTTCCAGACATGTTCTAAACACATGCAAGAATCATCTTGTTATTCACTTATTAGAACTGACATCTTATATTAAGTGGAAACTTACAGGAGTCATGCTCAGTTATCTACAGCTGATGCTGTCGGTGTTCATCTCTCTATCTCACGTTTTGAATCGCTGCAGTTTTGAACTTGACTCACCAGATGGACTGTTCAATACATTTCACAGCCATGGAAAGTGTTTGATTATGGCAGCACCTTTCAAAGGCACATTCAGCAGGTGACTGGATGATCGTTTCCTCAACCACAGTCACTACAGGCTTATTTGATTAAGTCACCAAGTAAAATACAAAATGGAAGCCTCTTCTTAGAGCAAACATGTCAGAATGGAGCTAAATGATCCTTTTTATAGAGATGTTTGTAGTGTGGTCATTCATTTATTATTTGGTAAAACATGTGGTCCAGATCTGAAAAAAAAAATTAAAAACTGCTACTAAAGCTGTCAGCATCTGTGGTACTTTCTGTACCAGCAGTCACTTTCTGCTGTCGTCCTGCTTGTAGCTCCCATCTCGTCCTACTTTAAAGGATAAGTTTGGTTTTTACAGCTTTCACATTGTTTATAGAATGAAGAAGAACAATATACTCACCCAGAAGGCTTTCCTGATCCAAACAGTGCTTCAGGAGATTTTTAGATCCAAAATCGAGTGCCGGACATCCGTATAATGGTAGCACATAGGGCATGTATGGCGCTGCTCCTAAAACTGCATTAATGGTCCAAAAACTCATTAGTTTCACCAATATTTCATCATGGTCCGCTCGCGCTACTCCTCCAAGACAGTCCAGGGTCACTCCAGACATGTTTTTGTGACTGTGCTGACCTCTGAACTGAAGGCGGCTCTCTGGCAAGCTGTTCTTCTCTTTGCCTCCGCGTCCTCCTTTCGATGAGATCCTCATCTGTAAACTCTGGCTCAAAACTGTAAGGACACCCATCATATTCAAAGTTCTCGTCCACAACATCTTCATCCGATAGATATTCGTCCATTTTGCACAAAACTGGAAGAAGAAAGTTGTTGAGTAGCCGGCGGTTGCCCCTGAAACAATGAGCTGTACTGCCATGCGCGGCAGCCGTAAGAAACTTTATAGTTCAGAGGTCAGCACAGCCACAAAAACATGTCTGGAGCGACCCCGGACTGTCTTGGAGGAGTAGCCCGAATGAACCATAATGGAATATTGGTGAAACTAATGAGTTTTTGGACGATTAATGCAGTTTTAGGAGCGGCGCTGTATGCCCCGTGTGCTACCATTATACAGATGTCTGCAGCTCGATTTTGGATCTAAATATCTCCTGAAGCACTGTTTGGATCAGGAAAACCTTCTGGGTGAGTATATTGTTCTACTTCATTCTATAAACAATGTGAAAGCTGTAGAAACCAAACTTATCCTTTAAGGATGCTGATTGGGCTTTGCTGCTTTGCACCGCTTACAGTCAAAGACTGGAGCTTGGCAAGATGGATCTGCCTGATTACAAATATTAAATCAGGCAGATCCAGCTGCTGCACAAGGTTAGCGTTTTCATGCATATGATCAGATGATGTAAAAACAGAAAACTGACAAAACCAGAGTTCTTAGATTTCAATGAATTAAAAAATGTAAAGCTAAGTTATATTAACAGTCAGACTTTGGTAAACTGATAAAGCAAGAGGCAGAGTGGACGTCGATGTGCTTAAAAACACAGACATTAAACATTGTTTGTGGAAAAACTTCTATTCATTTGGGGGGGGGACAAACTTTTTCTTGCCTGTACTTTGAAAGAGATCCTTTTTGTTCCAAACCTCAAACAGACAGAGCAAAAAGGCAAACAGAATATCAAAAAGAGGGAAATATAATCATCCTCCTGGTCAAATGAGAGGCCTATAGGATTGATCACTTTATCAGAAAACCTCTATGTGACTCTGTTAATCACCCTGGATTTATTTTAGATTCAGATATTGTAGGGTGTTCAAGTCACACTGGTACAAAAACACAAAAATCAACCTTTTTATTCCAACACCATAAGTTATTGCTTTTACCTCTCTAACAAATTTAGGATCCACAGACTGGAAACGATTACAGGAGTTGATCAGGTTCAGCAGAGCAGAGGCATCAGACTTTTCTGCACCCTTCACTTTGGCCTGACCCCGAGGCATGAAGGCCTGCAGACAGAGAGAGAGAGAGAGAGAGACTATGATTTTAATCATGAAAATATAGAAGAAATTTCTCTTGATTTATATTATTTACGTTTTTGATGTGTATCACCATAAGTATTGTGAATGTTACTCCCTCTCTCTGGACTGGTGTAACGTGTTGTATAATTTGATAATCTGTCTCTCTGTTTTTCTTCTTCTGTTTGTTTTTGCCTCGTGGTCAGGTCCTTGTAAATAAAATCTGGTTCTCAGTTGATCTAACTGTTGAAGGTGCTATGAGGAGAATCTATTACCGGCGACATAAAGACTCTTCTACCCATGAGCACACCTCTCTAACTTTGCTCTGCATCACTTTATCAGACTCAAACTTGGCAGAAGTCATGTTCACATATTTTCACATTCATTCATAGAGTTCTAAAGCTGCAACTGCATCATTCCAAAGAGATATTCACATTAAAAACTTGTTATTTTAGGTGAGGATGACATTTTCAAATTATTCTGACTTCTCTCTTCATTTACTCTGTCCCAGTAACACAAATACTGATAATTCACATCTGGACAAATCTCTCAAGTGTTACTTTTATTACGACAACAATTATTCAAATAGGCCTTATGGTTGCAGAGATAAACTCTTTCTTTATGAATAGGTCATTTTCGAGCAGAGAGCTTAAAAAAGGGGCTGAACAGGTTAAGAAATAAGAAGCTACTCATTGTATTGGCTGGGGTTAAATGTTGTCTTGTTTCCAGCTGAAAGTTAATCACCCATGCAGTAATTATCCAACAGGATGCTTGTACCTGTTTGCTTAGTTTATTTATTTATTTAATGTTTATTTGACAGGGACAATACATACAACATTGCCACAATGGGAAAATATGAACGTATAAAAGACGTGTAGCTTCAGCTAATTTGCAGTCTTTGTCCCTGGTCAGGATTTAGAGTACAATAAATTATACAGAATATAGATACAATTTTACAAATAGAGTAATACAGTGAATACAGTCAATAAATTAGAGGCTAAAACACAAGTTACATTTAACATCAAAGATTATTAAAATAGTTTACTGATAATTACTTGTGAGAAATTAATGTTCACATTTCTGCTGCTGTTTAACTTCTGCACTGAACTTTTTAAGCTCTGTTTGAGATTTAATTTCAGATGGTAAGGAATTCCACAGGTGTATGCCTTGCACTGAAAGGGATGACTGCCCAAATGTTGTCCTGCACCTTCGGATTTTACAGTTTTGTTCCTTGTTCATGTCCTACAGCTGTCTATCTTTGTAAAGTTCTGAGACATCACTTGTGGAGCCAGTCCATTTAAGCACTTGAAAACAAGTGGCTTCTGGTCAAAAATTTTCAATCCAGGTGGCGACTTTTTCTGGCTAGGCAGTGTATTTTACCAAACAAAATATTTAACTAGAACTAGGATTAAGGACTAACTTAAAGGATAAGATCGGTTTCTGCAGCTTTCACATTGTTTATAGAATGAAGTAGAACAATATACTCACCCAGAAGGCTTTCCTGATCCAAACAGTGCTTCAGGAGATATTTAGATCCAAAATCGAGCGGCGGACATCTGTATAATGGTAGCACATAGGGCATACAGCGCCGCTCCTAAAACAGCATTAATCGTCCAAAAACTCATGAGTTTCCCCAATATTCCATTATGGTTCATTCGGGCTACTCCTCCACGACAGTCTGTGTCACTACAGACATGTTGTGCGACTGTGCTGACCTCTGAACTGAAGAAGAAGAGTGCTTGCTCTGAATGCAAAATGGACGAATATCTATCAGATGAAGATGTTGTGGAGGAGAACTTTGAATATGATGGGTGTCCTTACAGTTTTGAGCCAGAGTTTACAGATGAGGAGCTCATCGAAAGGAGGACGAGGAGGCAGCGCTCCAGAGAGTACTGCGCAGGCGCGGAGCAAGCGCTCTTCTTCTTCAGTTCAGAGGTCAGCACAGTCACACAACATGTCTGTAGTGACACAGACTGTCGTGGAGGAGTAGCCCGATTGGACCATGATGGAATATTGGGGAAACTAATGAGTTTTCGGACGATTAATGCAGTTTTAGGAGCGGTGCTATACATGCCCCGTGTGCTAACATTATACGGATGTCCGCTGCTCGATTTTGGATCTAAATATCTCCTGAAGCACTGTTTGGATCAGGAAAGCCTTCTGTATATTGTTCTACTTCATTCTATAAACAATGTGAAAGCTGCAGAAACCGATCTTATCCTTTAACATTAAAGAAACCAGCCCTATCCTGATTTTGCTGCCTCTAATCCACACATATCCACATATATTTTAATTCTAGGACTGTATATAACTGCCTGTTCTTTGTCAGTGATAGCTAAAGCATCTGCAGCTTCATCTGTCCACTGAACATTAAATATTATTTTGTTGGACCTCATGAAGCACAGATGATATTTCTACAGTCCTAACAGACTGAGTAAGAGAGGATATGTGCAGAGTAACCTTGGCCAGCTCCCAGTGGTCGGTTCTCCAGTGTGGAGGGAAACAGTTATCCCAGTTGACTGTGACGTCTCTGTGTCTGTGGTGTTTCAGGATCTCTCTCTGCCACTCTGAACACGCTCTGCACACTGAAGAAAGCTGCACAGACATGAATGTTCATGTTAGACCAGGATACTATGAGGAAGTGAGGTATGCTGTAACGTAGCTGTAAATGTGCTGCAATAACAAACTAAAAGACAGATAAACAAACACAGGTAAGATTACACTTAAATTTAAATACAAAACCTGAAACCAGTTAAGTTGGCACGTTGTGTAAATCATAAATAAAAACAGAATACAATGATTTGCAAATCCTTTTCAACTTATATTCAATTGAATACACAGTAAAGACAAGATATTTAATGTTCAAACTGAGAAACTTTGTTATTTCTTGCAAATATTAGCTCATTTGGAATTTGATGCCTGCAACATGTTTCAAAAAAGCTGGCACAAGTGTCAAAAAAGACTGAGAAAGTTGAGGAATGCTCATCAAACACTTATTTGGAACATCCCACAGGTGAACAGGCTAATTGGGAACAGGTGGTTGCCATGATTGGGTATAAAAGCAGCTTCCCTGAAATGCTCAGTCATTCACAAACAAGGATGGGGCGAGGGTCACCACTTTGTGAACAAATGTGTGAGCAAATTGTCCAACAGTTTAAGAACAACATTTCTCAACGAGCTATTGCAAGGAATTTAGGGATTTCATCATCTACGGTCCATAATATCATCAAAAGGTTCAGAGAATCTGGAGAAATTACTGCACGTAAGCGGCAAGGCCCAAAACCAACATTGAATGCCCGTGAACCTTCGATCCCTCAGGTGGTACTGCATCAAAAACTGGCATCACTGTGTAAAGGATATCACCACATGGGCTCAGGAACACTTCAGAAAACCACTGTCAGTAACTACAGTTCGTCTACATCTGTAAGTGCAAGTTAAAACTCCACTATGTAAAGCCAAAGCCATTTATCAACAACACCCAGAAACACCGCCGGCTCCGCTGGGCCCGAGCTCATCTAAGATGGACTGATGCAAAGTGGAAAAGTGTTCTGTGGTCTGACCAGTCCACATTTCAAATTGTTTTTGGAAACCGTGGTCGTCGTGTCCTCCGGACCAAAGAGGAAAAGAACCATCCAGACTGTTATAGGCACAAAGTTCAAAAAACAGCATCTGTGATGGTATGGGGGTGTATTAGTGCCCAAGGCATGGGTAACTTACACATCTGTGAAGGCACCATTAATGCTGAAAGGTACATACAGGTTTTGGAGCAACATATGTTGCCATCCAAGCAACGTCTTTTTCATGACCCTGCTTATTTCAGCAAGACAATGCCAAGCCACATTCTGCACGTGTTACAACAGCGTGGCTTCAGAGTAAAGAGTGTGGGTACTAGACTGCCCTGCGTGTAGTGCAGACCTGTCCCCCATTAAAAATGTGTGGTGCATTATGAAGCGTAAAATACAACAATGGAGACCCCGGACTGTTGAACAACTTAAACTGTACATCAAGCAAGAATGGGAAAGAATTCTACCTGAAGAGCTTCAAAAACCAGTCTCCTCAGTTCCCAAACGTTTACTGAGTGTTGTTAAAAGGAAAGGCGATGCATCCAATGTTTTTTCTTGGTGCACCAGAGTGCCCAAGAAAAAATATAAGGTGCACTCTCACAAATTTTGGGTGCAGGTGCGCCCAAAATGGTTGCACTCTGGAACCCTGCACTTCATGCTGCGTCCCAGGTGACCCGTAACTCGGATATTTCCCAGTTAAAATCTCAGAGTTTTGACCTGAAAGCGTTCCAGGCAAAATACGACTTTGGTTTGAGCGCAAAGAAATCTGGTAGGTAAATTAACCAACATGGCAGGCATTATAAGATTCATGCTTTATCAACTAACTCATTTGAGTGAAACAGAACCGGGGAAACGGTGCATAAGGTAACAGAACCTTATACTGTACAGTGTTTGTCATTATTAAGAGGCTGCCTTATTGGTTAGGCAGTGATGTGACGTCACAGGTTGGAAGTTACGAGTTCGACTGCCGTTCCAGTGCATTTTCACGAGTTACAGGTGGGAAAAACACAAGTTATGGGTTGCCTGGAACGCAGCATTACACTCCAGATTTTAGTCGACCAAATTTACAGTAGATTTTGTCAACTAAAGTGTTGTGAAAACTCAGACTAAAAGATATTTTAGATGAAAGACTAACTAGAACTGAATTACAACAATTGGAAGTTGGCTTTGTACTGGCGATTCCTGAGGACTGCTTATAGAATAAATTAAAACAATGTAAAATGCTTAAGATGGTCCAAATGTCAGTAAGAATACTACAAAGCTTTACTCACTACATATTCAATAACTTTATCTGAAGTTTGTTTGCCCTTCGTTGAAGCATATTTCATCTTTGAACAGAATAGCTTGGCTGTAATAGTTATGAGTGGTCCATTGAAAAATAAAGTTATAATCATTTACCACTTTGCTTTAGAGATGTTCAGAGGTGTGGACTCGAGTCATGTGACTTAGACTCGAGTCAGACTCGAGTCACAATTTTGATGACTTTGGACTCGACTTGACAATATCATCAAAGACTTGCAACTTGACTTGGACTTTGACATCAATGACTCGGGACTTGACTCTGACTTTAGTGTGATGACTTGAAAATACTTTAAATTTTCAGTAAGACTGTTGAATAAAATGAGCTCCCATTCAAAGTATTCAACTAAGTGACTGATTTTTGTCATTTCCAGCAAGATAATATTTTTCCCACAGGATCTGCCCCATTGAATGCATCTATTAACATCCAGGGTTTAGAAGAATAAACAAAGAGGGTGTGGATTACACTGTTATTCCCCTGAGCGCAACACTGCAGGAGTGTGGGAAAGACCTAGAAATGTGGAACCATGCTACCGAGGATAATTTTATTTGCATTCACAAACTACGATATCATAAACAAAAAACAAATTGCCGTTTGCAAAACCTGCAGTGTGAGAATAACAGACGGAGAGGCGACGACGTCGAACTTTGTTCGGCACCAGAAGCTGCACAAAGAAAGGTAAGTTGGTCTGGTACCTGTTGTGAGATCCTTTTGGGTAACTTTAGCTTAGCATCTCTTCTATGCAACAACAGTATATGTTCGCTTGTAAACTCTGCGTGGCTAAAAAATGAGACTGAGGTTAGCTAAAAATATTGTAAAGTTAAAGCCCAGGGTGACCAAGTGTCCTGTTTTCCCATGACGTCCTGTTTTCATGTCCTGTTTTTCATAAAGTGGCGAAACTGTCCTGGTTTTATTGAGTTTTTATTTGGTCAACAGTGCTTATGACTTGGAAGGACTTGAAAACTTTAAGCCTATGACTTCAGACTTGACTTGTCTTGTCTTTACTTGAGATTCGACTTGGACTTGCACGTCTTTACTTGAGACTTGACTCGAGACTTGGGTTGAAAGACTTGAGACTTACTTGAGACTTGCAAAACAGTGACTTTCTCCCACCTCTGAAGATGTTTAATTTGAGAAACTGTGCAGAGCTGACTTGGGACATAGAGCCCAAATCATGGGCCCCTAAAGTTTTAAAGTTTCTTCTTAAAGTGTTGCAATGTGCTGTAATGATGTAACATGGGTGCAGTCAAATTAACCTACTTCTGTTTGTGTGGTTTCGTTTCAGTGGGGACATTTAAATGAACCGAAAGTCAAATAGTGACAGTAAAATGATGACAGCAGAGTGTAAAGATCAAGAAGTCAAACCATAAACTGCTGTTAGAATAATGTGCATTTATTGAGTGTCATCTCCTTTTATCCGACCTTGTTGGCTGCGGGTCTACAGGCGGCTGTGTGGCACGGCGTCCTGAGCCAGGTGTTCTGGTTGAGCAGGTCAGCGTGGAAAGCTCTCATGTTGTGGGTAATGAAGGGATGGAGGCTTTCCTTCAGGATGAGGAGACACCGACCCGCTTTCAGCCAGTTTTTATACTCTGTGTCGTTCAGACGAAACGCCAGCTCCTCCAGGACCATGACTGCCCCACCACCAGACAGGAATCACAACAAAGGAGCTCGAGACCAGAGGAAGTCCACGTTTAAACTCCGCCCTCTCTGTGTGACGACAGAGACGCCACAAGATGGCGCCCTCTACCTGTAAATGTTTTTTTCTTTTTTGTTTTATTGAAACAATTATGATACAGACCGTTAAACAAACAGCTTTACAATTATCCAGGGAACATGCAAAAAACAAAGAAACCAGAGTAGCTATAGGATAAAGGTACACATACAACTAGGATATGAAGATAATGAGAAACAAATTAGGGTAACAAAATAATCAATCTATTTGAAGGATAGAAGGAAAAAAAAATAAGACTGCAATGATATGAAGATTCACTGTAGGGTGAGATATGCCAAGAGATATTACATTGGATTTATGCTATTTGCGGAGAGTAATTGGTTTAAAATTTGGTGTGTTTTATAAGCTTTTTTGTAAGTTGTCAGCCCAGACATAGAATCAGCTAAATATTTCAGTTCATTGCAACAGAGATTAATTTTTGCCAAGGATACAACAAAGTTTTACAGCATTGTCAACGTGATATGAATCAGATACACAATGTAGAAACAGAACCATTTCTTCTGTCATAGGTATCAATCTATTAAAACAATGATCAATCAACGTAGAGACTGCAATCCAAAATGTATGAGAATGAGGACAATTGTAGAAAAGGTGTTGTAAAGATTCATCTTCATTATTGCAAAAAGAGCATAATGAAGAGAAATTTTCTTTGAATTTACTCAAGAATGTTTCATGTGAATTTCTTTCACTTTATTGTGAATGATAAATTTATTAGGCTCTGATGACCACATCATTTCTGCTGAAACATTTGGGAATGAGAGTCTCCATATGGATGATGATTTGGGTAACAGACTTTGTTCTGAGGTCATTATTCTTCTCATATGGCGATTGTTATACAAACAATCACAAAGGTTTTTTCCACCTATAAAAAGTTTAGGAAGTATTCCAGTCAGAGGACCATTAATCAAAGCACTATGAATTAAATGTAATAACTTTGGAGGGATATTTTTTGTAACACATTTAAATTCTCTTTGAGAAACAGTTACGCCTTTGTGATGGATAAAGTCTTAGTATGAATAGATGTTGCCTTCATCAGTGAGCATATCCAGAACAAAGATGATACCCTTATCAATCTACTCCTTAATGAACTACCTGTAAATGTACTTCCAGGTGAAAATGATTTAAGTCATCAACCTTCAGATGTCCTCTCTCATAAGGGGCTTAAAACACTGTTTATCATGGGGCTCCTGTTGGTTTAACCATCTTGAAGAAAACCATGCAAAATAAATTATGTCATTGTTTCTTCTAATCTAAGAAACTTTTACTAACACCAATTTCGAGGAAATTGGAACATCTTTTAAAAAGTAAATAAACACAAAATGTAAAGATTTGCAACCCTTTTGACCCATACGCAATTAAGATGAGTTTCATTGCATCAAAATAGGTTTTCTATAAATGCTATTCCTTAGCCTTCTGGTCGGGTCGGACAGGGCTGGACTGGCCTGAATACTCAACTTTGGGAACAAGACAATTAAAACTAGAGCAAATTTATATTATTCAGACACGTCTTAGAGCACCGGGCTGTAAATAGCGATATATAGCCGGCTACAAAACTACAATACTAAGTTTTCCACAAATTGCTTGTTGTCACACATCAAAAACTACCGCTAGAAAGATATAGGCTACATTACCTCGCCACTTTGCATCCTGTAAGTTGTTAAAAAAAGAAGTTGTAAAGCAATGCAGAGTTCTGAGGAAGGTCTGAGCTGCATTCATTAGCATCACAACAAACACACGCTTTGGCTTGGGTTACATCTTGGTGTGTTCCAGTTGTAGTCAGAAGTAGGAATTTCTGTGTTCTGAGTAGGAAACTGCAACTGGAACGTCCCCCGATGTCAGAATTTCCTACTGGGAACTCGGTGAAACCTCGCCACCCCCAAGTTGACAATGGAAGATGGATGCCCCCAGTGTGAACAGTTATTTAGCTCCTGTAATAATCAATTTATTTGCACTTCTGACTGGGGTGTGTCACTCTAGATCAGCTGTATACATAGTATTGTTAGACTTCTATTTACAAAAATGCTGCCATAGTGATAATCACATTCTTCATGTGATATTTGTGAACAGCAACGCAGGGCGTGCTAACAACAGCTAACAATAGCCTGGTAGATCGGCATGTTTTTTTCAGACTTCAACTGGAACGCTGATAGGTCGGAGATGATGTCACTCCCAGTTCTGAGGTTACTGGAACGCAGCATTACGACAGTCGCCGTGCGTGCTCATGGGTAGAGTTTTAATGTCGCCGGTAATAGATTCGCCTCACAGTCCATTTAAATAGGCCTACTACATAAAGAGGAGTATTAACTCATTTTGTTTTAATTAGACAGCAAAACATCCTGGGACAGGGGCAACAAAAGACTGTGAAAGTTGAGATTTACTCAAAAGACTCCTGTTTGAAATTCTCCTCAAGTGAACAGGACATTTAGAAACAGGTGAGTCCAACAGTTTAAGAACAACTTTTCTCAATGTACAGATGCAAGGAATGGATATCATCTACAGTCCACTATCATCAAAAGACTAAGAAAATGTGGAGAAATCTGTAAATGGCAGTGCCAAAACCCAACATTGAATGCCCATGACCTCCAGTCCCCAAGGCAGCAATACATTTAAAAACATAACTGTGTAAAGAATATTAAAACTATAACCAACACAGGTTGTTATGTCTTAAAGTACAAGTTAAAACTACCACACAAAGCCAAAGCACATGTTATTCGAGACTTGCTCGAGACCAGAATGCACCGAGACCAAGACAAGACCAAGACTTTTGGGAGTTGAGACCAAGACTGAGACGAACCGCGACCGGGACAAGACCAAGACCATCAAAATCTATTTTCAAAACCATGACAAGGTTATGGGGGGAGTCCCTCAGTCACAACACCGGGAAAGTTGGAGTCATCACAGGGGAAATAACACATGAATTGATGCTTTTGGTTGTTTTACCAAATGCTCCTCCTTGTTAACATCAATGACGTTGAAAAACAGCAGATCAGTGTCGGTCTTGATCGGTCTTGATGGAAAATCCCGAGTCTGGCCAGTCCAAGACCGAGACAAGACCGAGTAAAAATGCTGTAGAGTCCGAGACAAGACCAAGACCTTTAAAATGTGGTCTCGAGACCAAGACCGGTTTGAGTAACACAACACTAGAAACATCCGCGGCTTCTCTGTCTCTTGTCCAGGCTAAATAGGAACAAAGATCATCCAGACTGTTATCACAGCAACGTTCAAAAGACAGCATCAAAGCTGCTTCAGTGCATGTGTTTGTGATTCCACTTTATATTAACAATTCAATGTCTTATATTTTCATGCCACAGTATTTTAGACATTTATGTGCAGATTATTACTTCTTTTATTATAGTTAATTATTATTTTTACAATGTTGCATAAAAATCTAATTATTGCAACCATTATTATCATCTATAAAAATCAAGGTATATTATGATAGTAGTTCTCAAATGTTCCTCTCCTGATAATAATGAAGTTCTTTACAAATGCATGAAATGACAAAAATACAAATTGAATGAATTCATTATACTTTTATATCTTCTAATAAAATTACAGAATACCACAGAAAATTAACTTTTTTAAAAGGACTTCTTTGATTCATGAGGTTGGAAAGTAGATTAGTCATGGTAGGTTGTCTCCAGCTGGGGGCAGTAGATGAACATATGAAGAAATTAATCAGTCAGCACCTTCTTATTGTAAAATTCAACACAATTTGAATGAATGCATACAATAGAAAGCCTTGACCAAAATGTTGAGCTGAAAAACTGCATGCCCTGTACTAAAAACTCTGATTTTAAATAGGGCAGATTGAAAATGCCCCCATTTTTTAAACTCTGCAGAATTCAAAGAAAATACAAGAAGGGTCTCTTTCATTTTCAGTGTTATGTTTATTGTCTGAGTCTTGTAAATACAAAAGTCCTAAAAATCATCTCAAGAATCCATGCAAAAGTGTGAAATAATGTCACCCAAATAACCTAAAGGTCTTTTAACATTAACATTTGGGATTGATCCATTTGGGAATTAAATGATTCTTTTAGAAAGCTATTGCTAACAAACTTCTGATGAGGGATTTAAAGCACTCATCTTTAATCGTCTTTAAAGGATAGGTTCGGTTTCTACAGCTTTCACATTGTTTATAGAATGAAGTAGAACAATATACTCACCCAGAAGGCTTTCCTGATCCAAACAGTGCTTCAGGAGATATTTAGATCCAAAATTGAGCAGCGGACATCCTTATAACGGTAGCACACGGGGCATGTGTAGCGCCGCTCCTAAAACTGCATTAGTTTCACCAATATTTCATCATGGTCCGCTCGCGCTACTCCTCCAAGACAGTCCAGTGTCGCTCCACCCATGTTTTGTGACTGTGCTGACCTCTGAACTGAAGAAGAACGTATGCCTCCGCGCATGCGCAATACGTGTCCTCCTTTCGATGAGCTCCTCATCTGTAAACTCTGGCTCGAAACTGTAAGGACACCCATCATATCAAAGTTCTCGTCCACAACATCTTCATCCGATAGATATTCGTCCATTTTGCACAAAACTGGAAGAAGAAAGTCGTCGAGTAGCCGGCGATCGCCCCTGAAACAATGAGCCGTACTGCACATGCGCGGAGGCAAACCTTCTTCTTCTTCAGTTCAGAGGTCAGCACAGTCACAAAACATGAGTGACACTGGACTGTCTTGGAGGAGTAGTGTGAGCGGACCGTGATGGAATATTGGTGAAACTAATGAGTTTTTGGACGATTAATGCAGTTTTAGGAGCGGCGCTATACATGCCCCGTGTGCTACCATTATATGGATGTCCGCCGCTCGATTTTGGATCTAAACATCTCCCGAAGCACTGTTTGGATCAGGAAAGCCTTCTGGGTGAGTATATTGTTCTACTTCATTCTATAAACAATGTGAAAGCTGCAGAAACCGAACTTATCCTTTAAAGGGATGCACCAACATTTTTGTTTTTCATGTCTTGCCTCACTCTCCAGTCCATGACAAGCAGATAGACATCATTTTTTTGAGTGGGAGTTGCTGAAGAGTACAGAGATGACTGTAGGCAGAGGCAGGCCAACACTACCAATTGACTCCAAGTGTTTGAGCTTAGAGACATAGCGGTGGGTGAGCTCTGCCTGTCTCTTTATCGTTTCTGTCTCAAAGTCTAAAGAATGGTGCCTATCTGCTTTTCAAGGACCCTGGAATGAGGCAACACAAAAACCCCCCCACAAATGTTGGAGTATCCCTTTAAAACATGATGCTGCAGTTAGGCTATATAAACCACAACCACGACAAAGATCACACGTCTTTTTCAGAAGAGGTTATAGCATAAGACTTAAGTTGGATCTAAGGTGAAGCAGTGTTATAGGTTCTGTAGTCCTGGAGTTAGCTTTTTACTCTCATGGATAATGTTTATGCTGCAATAATATGTAAGTGTCCATTTGTGAAGACTTGAAATGAGATACACGTCATTTAATGTCAGTAATCAAACAGATACATATTGCCAAACTCAAATCTACGTCAGTTGTGTTTAGTCCAAAGTGGTATGGCTCAATCAGCGTCCATTAGAGCAGGAAGTGAGATGACAGCAGGAAGTGACTGCCCTAACAGAGATTAGCATGAATGCTAACAGCTTCAGAAGCAGTTTTATCAGATCTGGACAGCATTTCATTTTTAAATAGAAACATATAACAACAATATGGTTGCACTTCTCAACAGAAAGGATATTTTTGGCCCACTTCTGACATTTTTGCTGAGAGTTTATCAAAAGTGTTTAACGTTTTGTATTTCACAGAGCGGCAGAAGTGCCCGTCAACTTCATTATCTGAATGGCCCATAATGAATGTGATTGATGGAATGTGTCACTGCTGGATTTGCTTTTGAAGGTTCTGTCTTTTCCCAAGCACTTTCTATGAGTTCTTTCCCAGATGGAGTAGTGAAATACATCGAACAATCCACCTGGAAGACCATACATATATATATGTGTGTATGTATATATGTATGTTGGTGGTACAGTGGCGCAGTAGGTAGTGCACGTGCCTCACAGCAAGAAGTTACCTGGTTTGATCCCCAGGTCGGACAGAGGCCTTTCTGTGTGAAGTCTGCATGTTCTTCCTGTACATGCGTAGATTCCCCCCGGGCACTCTACGTTCCTCCCACAGACCAAAAACATGCTTATTAGGTTAATTGGTGACTCTGAATTGCCCTTAGGTATGAGTGTGAGAGTGTCTCTCTATGTGACCCTGCGATCGACTGGCAACCGGTTCAGGGTGTACCCCGCCTCTTGCCCAATGACAGCTGGGATAGGCTCCAGCCCCCCGACCCATCTATCTATCTATCTATCTATCTATCTATCTATCTATCTATCTATCTATCTATCTATCTATCTATCTATCTATCTATCTATCTACATGTATAAATACATATATAAATACATATATCTATCTATATATATATATATATCTATATATCTATATATATATATATATATATATATATATATATATATATATATATATATATATATATATATATATATATATATATATATATATATATATATATATATATATATATATATATATATATATATATATATATATGTGTGTGTGTGTGTGTGAACATATATATACACATATATATATGGAGAGAAAGAGATAACCATATGTATAGATAAATACATTATTTTTTCTTTGTTCTTCATTGAGTGAAGTAAAACCACCTCTCAGGCAGGCACCATCACTGCTAATATCAACATAAGCAGATTGTATACAGGCTAACAGATGCTTCCAGCTATTGTGATCCCCTGAATACTCATATGACAGAATCAGATAAAAGCAAACTTGTAAAGTTTCACCAGATTTCTTGAAATTTGATCAAATATTCCAATGCAGTTGTATGTATGAATTTGCTTACAGCAACATTCTCATTATCCTGGACCTCGTACAATGTTCTTTATCTAATCATATCATACTGTAAGTTTTTCTGTGATTCCCAACTTCAGTTCTCACAATAGCAATGTTCCCTGCTTTTCAATTAAAGATCTGACCAGGCAGTACTTCCATATGAATAATTTGAAAAGCTTACAACATGCAATGGTTTGCTTTGATTGTCTGCAACTCTGTAGTGTAAGAAAATCTCTGTCTCCATAACCCGCTGGAGACGGTGCATTGTTCGGCCTGGAGGCAGCCCCTCATGAGAGGTGGCATCAGCGGGCTGCTTCATGTGCTGTGTGCTGTGAAGAGGAGGGGAGGAAAACCCAGCAGATGTATGCTCCGACGTCCCTGAGGCTGCTGCTGGAGGTGTTCATCAGGGAGGAGCTCGAGTTTCTGACAGTTTCCATGTATCATCTGAGACCTGCAGGAGAGGGGGAGACTAACCTCCGTCTATTTCAAGAGTAGGTGGTATGGATAGACTGCAGAAAGTGTTATAATAAAAACTATTTCAAAGTCATAAAAATAAGCACTGACACTGCACCATTAATTTTTGATTTAAGAAGTGTGTTTTCCTATTGCAGCAAATAACTGCCAAACTGAGACCAATTATATATAGTTTTGTTGCCTAATCTCCACAGTTATTAACAAGTCATAAGCTATATGCAAGATTTATTGTGACAGTGGTCTTGATGCAGAAAAATGACCCTTTTGGACTCTGCAACTGTGTCTGTGCTCTAACACCAATATCAGCCATAAGCACTGCCCATTCATATTATCTATTATTGTAAAGAACGTTGTGACCTCTGTCTACAAATAAAGTTTGCTGACTTACTCACTTACTATATATTTAACCAGTTTTTGTAAATGATATAGGCTGTATCGAAAAGGGTTTCCATTGAACTTCATGGGTCAAGGAGTCTTACTAGCTAGATTAATATACTTTTGTTAATGCCCAAAAAAACCCCTGCAAAGCCTCATTGCACAGCAGCAACACACCTGGCAGGTACACTGTTACATAAGAAAATGATGATTTTTACTGGCAACACTTTCTGGTGAAGCCTCTTGTGTTATTGATCCCTTGGTTGCTTTATTACGATTCAGTTGAAAAAACCCCCCACAAAATTAACATTTCCTTTGGATCATTTCTTGTTCACATGGCAGTATTCTATGACTGCGAGTTGCACGGTGCATCATTAGAAAAGATGCTAGCAAGCTAAGCCCCCACTCAGGCAGCATCCTACGGAAGCTGTAAAGGCTCATGCAGAGATGCCAAAAGCTGTAGTAACCCCACTGCAGAAAAATAACACCTTAAAGGCTCTAAGGCTGGGTATTTCCAGCAACCACACGATACGATACGTATCCCGATACACATAAATTGTGAACATTGACTGCGCTTTTAACAGAATTCCCAGCAACTTTTGTTTTTTTATTATATGAAGAAAAAGAACAAGGATGGGTTTTAAAAGGCTCTATAACTTGAGAACTTTAATTCAGGTCCCCAAAGATGGTAGACACCTCTATTTAGATTTGGAACTGTGTTTCATGATGTAGCTTGTTGATGTAGCAGTTTTCTTATCAATATATTTTATTATTATTATTGCCCTTATTTGATAGATCAGACACAGTGGATAGACTTGAAAAGGGGCAGAGAGAGCAGGGAAGACACGTGGCAAATTTACTTAAGGTGGGTTGAGCCCAGGCTATCTACACATACAAATTACCCTGCTTGAGCACCTTGAGCAAGCTGGACTAAATTCTGGGAAGTAAATGGCTCTTTCAATCAGATCATGTTGTCTTTTCCTGTGATGGTCTGCTGCAGAGACAGTGAGTACTGTTAATCTGTTGATTTTTTCATGGTATGTTTGTATGAATGACCACAGACAGTGACTCTATGGGATCAAAAACATCATTATCAGATAGTATTTTGTCATGTACCTGGTTGCCTGGTAGCTGTAATGCCACCATTGTTGGTATTTTTCCTGCTTATAGAGCAGTGTAAGAAGTTGATTTGACATTGTTTGTCTTGGTTGCTGGGACAGTTGTAACCTGGCAGCAGCTGGATCTGCCTGATTCAGTGTCTGCCAACTACAATGATTGTGAGTGGCCCAAAATGAGCTGGCCCAATCAAAATCCTTTAAGCAGGAAGAGATAAGAGCTACGAGCAATACTGCAGCAGAAAGTGCCTGCTCATGCAGATATTAGCATAGAGACTAACAGCTTTAGTAGCAGTTTACTGGATATTGTACACATTTCTTCATTAAATTTAAAACAAATATCAATAATACAAACTTCTGAATAGAAAGGATCATTTTGATCCACTTCTGACATGTTTTGATGAGGGTTTGGTTTACGAAGTGCTAACCAACTACATTATCTGATTGGTTTTGTAATGAATGAGACTGATGCAATGCTCTTTTAATCACATGCTGAATATTAGGGCTGGGACGATTCACTTTTCTCCCGATTCGATTTATTGCGATATTTTAGGTGCCAATTCGATTTAAATTGCAATTCTACAATATTGCAGATTTTTGCAATTTTGGTTAGCTTTTTTAACACCAGTGAAAAAGATGAACAATGATGATGCCTCCAGACTATATCAGGAAAAATACACATCACATGTGAGTCTGTTTTTAGGATTTATTCAGCAATATATTTTAACCAGCTGTTTATACTCTCTTTTCAAAAGACTGGATTGCATATAAAAGTGGCTTATTAACCCTTTAGGCACCAGAGTTTTTTCAAGAAAATATTCAATTTTGCTATCAAGATATAAAAAGACTGTAGTTTCAAAGTGGTTAGTTTTCTATCATCATCACTGTAATTTACAGGCCGAGCATGAACGCCTCTGCTGCCTTCACTGTGCTTTTTACCCGGCTTCTCCCTCGTCTGCCCAGAGCTCCGCGGTCTTTCTCATTCCCGCTAACACCGTCACTTTTCGCAGTGTTTTGAGCTTCCCTGCATCCCAGACCACGTCCCCTCCTCGGCAGTCGCTGGCCACGGAGAGGCAAAGCATCGGCCTCGGTATGTGCTGCTTGGGGACTGTAATGGCGCGCGGACCCACTTCTGCTGTGTGCACACGTGCCGCCAGTTTTGCCTCACTGGACAACTGACCATCATCCTCAGAGAGTAAATATTCCTCAGATTCAGAGTCAGCCAGTACTTGACAAAGTACTCTCATCATCGTGAGTACTCTTACTCACTCTCTATCACTCTGTGCATGTCTCTCTTTTCTTCTCTCTCTCTGCTCCGCTCTACAGCCTCTACAGCTACACTCACGTCCCTCGGTCCGGTGTGTGTGCTTAAAAATAAATTTACGCCAATTTTGTGACTTTAGCGCCTAAAGAGTTGTGACTTTTTCAGGAGAGCTAGAACCTGGGATTAATTGCCTACTTGTATCGGCACAACACTCCAGAAAAAATCCAGCAGTGAAAACAACCTCAAAAGTTAACATTTATTCACTGTGCTCAGCCAGGTCACCCACATTAGGATGTGAAGTAGGTACCAGAACATGTTTATTTAGTAAGAAATTCCTCTTCTTACTTCAGTCAGACAAAGCTGTCATGTCTGCTTCAGACAGCTTGCCTGCGGACCATTCTGGCAGCATGCAGAGAGAGAGAGAGAGAGAGCAGGTGATGTGTGGAAGCACTGGAGGTGTTCACATGAAAAATAAAACTAAGCAGCTGTACCTACTTACACAGAATTAATAATTTCTATCTAGAGCTAACGATTAAATTTCAACAGTGACTGCAAATCAGCTTATTATAGATGAGGCTGACGTGGCCTACCCCTTCATCAAGTCATACATTATACATTTAAAGGGACTGTGAGGAGTTTCTAAGTAATTACAAAAAAGTCTCACTTTTAGATATATGCCTGATCTAAATACACACTTTAAGAAGAGTTTCATTGCAGTTTTATAGCATCAGAATAGGTTATCTATAAATGATATTCCTTAGTTTCTTGGTCGGGTCGGACAGGACAGGGCTGGACTGGCCTGGATACTCAACTTCAGAAACAAGACAATTAAAACTAGAGCAAATTTATATTATTCGGACACGTCTTAGAGCACCGGGCTGTAAGTAGCGATATATAGCCGGCTACAAAACTACGATACTAAGTTTTCCAAAAATTGCTTGTTGTCACACATCAAAAACTACCGCTACGTAACTAGAAAGAGATACATTACCTCGTCGCTTTGCATCCTGTAAGTTGTTGAACAAAGAAGTTGTAAAGCAATGCAGAGTTCTGAGGAAGGTGCGGGCTACAACACAACAAAAACACACTTTGGCTTCGGTAACGTGTTGTGGTGCATTCCAGTTGCAGTTAGAAGTAGGAATTTCTACGTTCCGAGTAGAAAACTGCAACTGGAACGTTCCCCGAAGTCGGAATTTCCTACTGGGAACTCTGTGAAACCTCTCCACCCCCGAGTTCACAATGGAAGATGGATGCCCCCAGTGAGGACAGTTATTTAGCTCCTGTAATAATCAATTTATTTGCACTTCTGACTGGGGTGTGTCGCTCTAGATCAGCTGTATACATAGTATTGTTAGACTTATATTTACAAAAATGCGTGCTAACAACAGCTAACAATAGCCTGGTAGATCGGCATGTTTTTTTCAGACTTCAACTGGAACGCCGATAAGTCGGAGATGATGTCACTCCCAGTTCCAAGGTTACTGGAACGCAGCATTACGACAGTTGCCACGCGAGCTCATGGGTAGCAGAGTCTTAATGTCGCCTGTAATAGATTCTCCTCACAGTCCCTTTAAGTAAATTCACAGGAGTTAACTGCTGGTTATACTTATTTTAATATCTGTAATGTAGAAAATAAAGAACTTACAGTAGACTGAGTAGAAGATCAGCAGATATTCTAATGTCCAAACAGCTCACACAGGTACACAAAACATCATCAGTGACATCAGAGACAATAGTAAGAGCTAACCATAAGAATCCTTCTGTCACTGGATGTTAAGGCGTACATACGCTGACTTTTACCTCAGGGCTGCAGTAGGTTGGACCAAAACTGTGGTCCAGACTGATCTGCCAAAAAAGATTGAATAGAAAGACATTTCTATTCAATCTGTAAAAGACGCTCAACTGTAAAAAGCTCAAACTTTAGAAAACAGTCTTGAAGGGCAGACTGGCCTGGAACTACAGTTTAAAGGTCAGCTGAAAACAAGCACTTACAGTCACATAGCAGGAGAAATAGTCAGGCCTCCAACATTTAAAAGCCTTAAAATGATTTTTTAAAAAAAGTGTTGAATCTTTCTTCCAATAAGGAGAAAAATGCATCCGGCACCTGACTACATAACTGTGGCTTGATGGATCAAGTAGGGGCCCTTTCCAGATGTGATCAGATATGTAAACCCATGAGCCTGATTAGAAAGGGCCAACATTTAGACTGGGCTTGAAACAGCTTATGGCTGGAGTCCCATCCTCATAGTGCTTCCTCTTTTAAACATCCTATAATTGCTGCAAACCCTAACTTTGTTTCTGGTCCTCAAATGGTGAAATTTAAGGCTCTAGGGTTAAGTCCATCTGACCTTGCAAAGCAATATTATTGTAAAAGGTTACTGACATTTTAGAAAAAAAAGAATCACCATAGATAAATTGTGACTTTTCTCTTCTTTGAATGGAAATATAACTATTTTGGTTATAAATAAAGACTAGTTATAACTGCTGGAATTTAGGATGGAGCATTTTTAACCCCAGAAAGCTTACCCCTTCATTCCCCATTATTTGCAGCCTTGACTACAAACACAGCCAATCTGTTTATGAAATTCATATTTAAAAGTCATGCCAATCATACAATACATACTAACAAATAATCTGTAATACTGTTCATCCAGTACATGATTTTGGCACATTTACAGCAAAGACCTTAATATTCTTGTTAGCTGGGCTGCAATGTACTGACTCTGATTCATAGTTCAAATAATCTGATCATGCTACAAAAATAATAATCAAAAAAATATATCTGAAGTATGACTGAACGATTTGAGAAAATAATGAAATTGCGATATTTTTCTCCAATATTACAATTGCGATTTACTCTGCGATTGTTTTAATGTTCCTCATCTTATGTATTCTTAAACAAACATAAGCAGTAGATCATTTTATAGTAAAACCAATATGACATTAAATTAATCTAAGGATAAAAGATTTGAGAAAAGTGGAGAGGTGAAGAACAGAAACAAAATAGGTATGAAACTGTAAAAACTGGGTAAAAGTGGTATGAAAGCGGAAAAAAAGTTATTAGGTGCAAAATAGGTATTAAATTGAAAAAAAAGGGCAAAAAAATTTAAAAGGAACTAAGGAAAATTGATTATAAAAAAATGGGGATTAAATTTCAAACACCATGTAACAATTCCAAACATGGTTTGACAGTGGCAAAAAAAAAAAAGATGAATGGGAGCAAGACAGGCATTAAGTTGTAACAACTGGGTTGAAAAAGGTTAAAATAGGCATGAAATTGCAAGAAACTACATCACAATGCCAAAATGTTCAACACATTTTGGGTTAAAAATATTGCACTGTCTGCGATTTCAAAAGTGCAACAAGCCATATTGTGATTTAATCTAATTTGCAATTAATTGTTCAGCCCTAATCTGAAGAGCATTAGCATAATCATTTTGTAAACCAGACCTGACCTCAGAAAACAGCTAGCAGGGGCAGGGGTGACCATAAGGAGATTCCCAAGATGGCCGACCAATTGTAAGCTGCAGATCAAAGTTTCTGTTTTTATTTCTGATATCAGCAGTTCCTGTATGGATGAACCTCAGGTGGGCTTGTGCAGGCAGGTCAGTTTGTTTCCCAAACACGTTAAGTACCCAGGTTGCATCTGAGCGAGCCCTCCTGATCTGGACTGATCCCCATACTTCTGATCTCTGATTGGCCTATGGGTGCTCCTCATGACTAAAAACAAAAATATTTGTCGGTGATGATGATGAGGCTGGACAGAGCAGTGAGGACAGATCGGTGGGCAAAATACGCAATAACTGCACTTGAATTTACATGCTTATTTACTGGTCTTCACAAATCAGTCCAAATTACTTAATTAAGGGCGCTTTCACATTAGGTCCACTTGTTTTGAACCGCGCTGCGGTGCGGTTCACCATGGGTTCGCCCCCCTCCCCCGCTGGCTCGCATTCACACTGGCAACGTCGAACCATGCCCGGACCCACTTGTGTATTTACTCAGTTTGAAACAGCAGTGGGCGAAATGTACGTAACTGGTTACCAAACCTGCTACAGAGGAGAATGAAGAATAGGCTACCATGGTAACCATTTCCTACACCAGACAACCAATGTTTACGTTTTGCTCTCTTCTACATTTTCCTTCAAATTTGTTTTTTGTATCGTGTTTGAGACAGCATCAGCGACCCTCTGGACCCTCATAAATCACCGTAATCAGCCTTGGCTCTGAATTTCAGCAGGTAAATACTGTGGCTCAGGCCGAGTCACCAAAACAGAGTACACCCCCCCACATCCAGGGGGCGATCATACTCATGCGCAGATCAGACAGAGGGGGGAGGGGGAGTAGTAGGTTGCATAGTGTGCGCAGTTAGCGTAAGAGAGAGATACAATATGTGCTGTAGCAATGGCTGAAAAACAGCCCAAAAGAAAAAGGTCAGAGGAGTGAAAAGTGAAAAAGAAGGGCTATGACCATAAAAGAGCGAAGACCAGGGTCAACATTGGTGTTGCTTTCCGACGGTGGAGGGAACTCCGCCAATTGAAAGACCTGAAAACGGACACGGATGTCGCCGTCTGTCTGCTGGATAGGTAAGCAACATTAGCTTTGTGGCGCTTCACATAACAGTAACAGCTGTTGGGCATTCACCTTATCAAAGGGCTCCTACCCAGTTGGACTAGTGAAATATTTCTGTTGCAGATATATTGAGCTGTCCATCTGGCTTGTCAGGCTAATCCAATATGGCGGCGACGCTTGATGCGGTCCAGCATGTAATGAGGCGTCTACGTATATAATGTCTATGGTGTACCCGGCCTCTTTCCAATGCCAGCTGGGATAGGCTCCAGAATCTGATGCCTGCAACACTGGGACAGGATCAACAAAAGACTGAAAATTTGGGGAATGTTAATAAAACACTTGTTTTGGAACATTGCACAGGTGAACGGTCTATGGTCTCTATTGTCTTTTATTTTTCAATGAAAGTCTGTTCATTGAAAAGACAAACACCTCAACTGGATAAAAAAAAATTCAATTTGTTTTCAGGCATCTGTTTTCCTGTTCTTTGTTGACTCTTTGATTGACTGCCTTGTGCCCGGTGCATGCTGGGATTTGCTCCAGCCCCAGTACGCCTGACCTGGAATAATGACGCTACAGGGGAAAGTAAGAGAGGCGCGTTATAGTTCTTTGTTTTTGTGTCTCTGATTAAGAGACTATAAAGGATAACAGACCTTGAAATGCAGCAGCAGAATTAGGCAGGAACAGCAACAGGATCCCCAATTAAAACACATTACATTACAATTATGAAAATGAAACGAGGTTTGTGTTTTATCAAATAATTTCATCTTTACATGAAAATTTAATTAGTCTTTTAGAATGCACAGAGAAAAACAAATATCCCTCTATCTTTGTAATTGGATCTCTATGGATTTGACGATAGTTAAAGTAGATTAGACGCCCTGGAGAAAGTGTGTGACTCAGTGTGTGTGTGTGTGTGTGTGTGTGTGTGCATAAATGAGGCCTGCTCAGCACTGAGTCGAGGGGACACAACAATATTAATGTGTGGGTGTGTGTGCTTGCAGGTATACACAGGCGTGTGCAGGCGTGTATAAATACATATGTGCATTTGTGCATGTGTAGGCGTGTGTGTAAGCGTGTGCCTGTAATCCCAGCAGGGTGTTTTTTTTAAGCAGGGGAGATCAAAGCGACATTAGTATTCTGAAATAAATCACATGCTCGGGCCGCGCCGTGTGGGTCCCCAAACACATACACAGGAGACACACACTCTGTCTCATTCTCTCCGTCTCCTCCTTTCTCTTCCCCCAACCATCGCTCTCTTCAAAAGACACCATCAGCCCGCACCGCCGCCTTCCCTCCCTCCCCCTCAGCTCCCTCCCTGGCCCCTAGCGGCCTTCAGAGCTATCTGCTTACTGCCTCTGAATCCTTTGTTACATCCTTTCAGTTTCTCACGTTCCGACTTGAGCCCCGTCTCCTCCCTCCGTCTGCAAATAAGCAGGAAAATGCTTTGTCAGAGGAAACCGTTGTTCATCGCTGAGAAAGTCAGAACCGCAAAGTAGGGGGTTTTGACAAGTATATCCTTGGGGAGAGACCTCCATCTTCCCCTCCTTCCCCTCCATCTTTATCCTTTTCTTTACACCTCTCTTCCACTCTGCCTCCCCTTTTGCAGCTCTCTGAGTCTGATTTTAGTGTGTCAATATCTCTTTGGAGCATTTCAGAGACTTTTTCAGAAAAGTGTTACAACTCACTCGCAAGATTTGCTGTGAAGAGAGCTGCTCCGCTGGGCAGCAGAGAGTGCCAGTTTCTACAGCTGGAGCGAATATGTTCAACAGCGTTGTTCAAATATGGATTTGGTTGGGTTAATGTTGTTTGGGCACATGTTGTACAGGAGACATTTTTATGTAAATAGTCCATTATGGTCTTAAAGGATAAGTACGGTTTCTACAGCTTTCACATTGTTTATAGAATGAAGTAGAACAATATACTCACCCAGAAGGCTTTCCTGATCCAAACAGTGCTTCAGGAGATATTTAGATCCAAAATCGAGCGGCGAACATCCATATCATGGTAGCACACGGGACATGGATAGCGCCGCTCCTAAAACTGCATTAATCGTCCAAAAACTCATTAGTTTCACCAATATTTCATCATGGTCCGCTCGGGCTACTCCTCCACGACAGTCCGGTGTCGCTCCAGACATGTTTTGTGACTGTACTGACCTCTGAACTGGAAACTTTCTTTACGGCTGCCGTGCATGCCCAGTATGGCTCATTGTTTAAGGGGTGACCCCCGGCTACTCAAAAACTTTCTTCTTCCAGTTTTGTGCAAAATGGATGAATATCTATTGGATGAAGATGTTGTGGAGGAGAACTTTGAATATGATGGGTGTTCTTACAGTTTCGAGCCAGAGTTTACAGATGAGGAGCTCATCAAAAGGAGGACGCGGAGGCAAAGAGAAGAACAGCTGGCCAGAGAGCAGTCTTCAGTTCAGAGGTCAGCACAGTCACAAAAACATGTCTGGGGCGACACAGACTGTAATGGAGGAGTAGCCCGAGCGGACCATGATGAAATATTGGTCAAACTAATGAGTTTTTGGACGATTAATGCAGTTTTAGGAGCGGCGCTATACATGCCCCGGTTGCTACCATTATACAGATGTCCGCCGCTCGATTTTGGATCTAAATACCTCCTGAAGCACTGTTTGGATCAGGAAAGCCTTCTGGGTGAGTATATTGTTCTACTTCATTCTATAAACAATGTGAAAGCTGTAGAAACCAACTTATCCTTTAAACCAAGTTCTTACTGAGCATCAGCACTGGATGCCACGTCGCATCATGTTGTCCACACTGCATCCATAAACAATGTTAATTCATGTGTGTTTCCCCTTGAAAAAGTACAATTGCTCTTACTGTAGAGCTACAAAAGTGCTTTGTATTGATGAGGGGTGGTGCAGTGCCCCCTTCACAAGGCCGTTTTTTAAAACTGTACAGTATAGGTACAAAAAGTGATCTGCAATATGCAATATGTGAACATCTGTGAAGTCTACATTATGCCAGAAATATGCAGACGTCCTATGACATGATAAAAATTAGTTTGCATCAGACCTCATGTACTGTCACCCACAATGCAAAGCCCAAAAGGACCAGGGGTCAAAACAGCGGACATCTGGCCTTAGCAGCCTTAACATTGATTCTTTTACATGCATCTAACAATAAAGCAAATCCAACTCAGCAAATACATTTGTTACATCCGCCAAGGACGTTATGTTTTCGGGAGAGTCTGTTTGTCTGTCTGTCTGTCTGTCTGTCTGTGAACAAAATAAAAAAGTTATGGATGGATTTTGATGACATCTTCAGGAAATGTTCAGCATGGGAAAAGGAAGAACTGATTCAATTTTGGTGTCGATCTGGATCAGCGTCTGGATCCGCCATGATGAAAAATGTGATTTTGGTGAATAACTGCTGAACTAAAATAGATGTCATTATGAATCCGATTGCTAATGGTATGTTTTCATGGTCAAGGAATCTAAATATTTAGATGAAATAAAGGTAGGACTAATATTTATGGTGAAAATCACAATATGGGTGAGGACTGTGGTGTTTGGCAGAGGTCTGCGCTCTCCGAGTGCTTTTCTAGGTTGAATCTTTAGATGGATGTTACTCATGTCTCATGTGTGTTCACCGGTGATAATTAGAAAAAAAAACAATAAATCAATAGTTTAAAAAGAGAAAGAAGTCAGGTCAGTTTTTACAATTGTAGAAAAAGTTGTTCTGATTCAAACATTAGCCCAGATAGCATTAATGAGCTTTATAGGATATTTCGAACCATAGAGAAAAAAAACAGAAACAAAAAGAAGAAGAAGAATCTGCTCAGTCGGGTGTATCATGCTTTAAAGTAACACTGCTTACTGCTACCACATACAGTATGCAGCATACTGCACACTAAGCAGTTGTATTAGTAGTAGTAAGTGGTTTCAAGAACTGCAAAATTTGAAATAGACAAACAAGCCCTGCTGAGTGAGAAAGGCTAAGAAAAAAACCAAACCCTCCGGCACCTGGTCAGAATCCATCTTTCCTCATTTCTTGTCTGCATCAGCACTCACAGCACAAGTCAAAAACAGTGTATTGCGTAGTGCAGCTGCATAATGCTGGATCAGTATCACTACCGACATCTGATCAGTTCTTTCTTGTGCCATGACCAACATTTCCAGAAAACATGAGCACTTTTTGAATGATCATCCTCACAAACCAACACAACCAACACCAGCAAAAATCCCCTTGGTGGTAGTCGTAAAAAACATCTGTTAATGAACCATGTCCTCAATAAAAAATACATTATTTGAAATCCAAAATCACACATCAGAGCACAGTATAAGAAAATCTTGATAATATCTTTGTAAAGTCCTCTAATGTAAGGTAGGCATTAGCCTCCCTTGTTTTAAACAGCCTATGAGGGTGGGGAAAAAATGTTGTTTGTGCCAAAAAATACTGGTGATGGTTTTCCTAGCACTGGTCTCACCTACTATCTACTTTCTGTTGTTTAGGCCAGCAGGTAAAATAAGTTCTAAAATATTTATGCATCTTCTTTTGTCTTGTTTATTGTGAGGAGAGTCATAATAGCAAGACTCTTGGTTCTCAATCATTTCCCTGAGGATGATCTGGCCTGTAGATTGGCTTCATAAAGTTGTGAAGTTGAAACTTGAAATGATTTTGGTGGTGATCCAAATCCAGATGTAGATCAAGCATTTGTTTCAAGGATATGTCAACATTGCAAGAGATCACAGATTTCTACATTTTTGCTAACAGCTTAACAAGTTTACCCTGACACACCAGATTGCTCTTTAATACATTTTACTAGTCCATCTTTTCAATAGCATATCTGGCAGGTATTTGGATGACTGATTGTCAATCACATTCAATAGGAACCAATAAGATGTAGAAGGTGGGTACTTGTAGAACAGACTTTTGGCAAATCTTGTCAGAGGTGGAGGGAAAAATCCTTTATCAACAAATGCTTTCATCATTATTTGTTTTTCATTCAATAAAGAAATGTAGTCGAGATCTGATAAAACTGCTACTGAGGTTGCGTTTACACGGACACTCCTGAATTAAAGACACAAAGATTTGTCCTTTGCGTTTTAGAAATCTTCTGCGTTCAGACGACGACGCTCGGAGACGAGTTAATCCGTTGTAGTGCGCATGCCGGTTCAGTAGATGGTGGTGTAGGTCTGCAGAGAGGCAGCGCTGCTACAACACACGAACGAAGAAGAAAAACTTTTCACAAACAACAATGGTGAATAGACACACAGAGACGCAGGAGTTTCTTTTCAGGGCAACAAATCAGTTTGGACAACAAATCTGTCTGGATAGTTTTGTCTGAATAACAAACTGAGCACGGTAAGACGCTCACACTTCACTCGGCAGGCTGCTGAAGCAGTTTTTGTTCCTGAGTTGCGTGTGCAGCCTTCATGGAAAAAGAGTACTGCTCATGTGGTGACGTTAGCGTTTCACCCTGAAACGCTCTGATTCAGGTTTACACGGAGCTGCATGGAGAGCGGAATCAAATCTTTCCACTCGGGAGCCCATTTTCAAAAGTTTCCATTTTCAGAGGAAACACAACGCGATCACATCGAAACGCAAGGCCAAAATGCAACGAAAACGTATCGGATTTTACTGTTTTCGTTGTCATGTAAACGCAGCCTGAGTCGTTTGCATCTATGCTAATCTTTGTACGAGCACGTCCTGCTGTTGTCTTATGTAGCTCCCACCTTTTTATGCTTTTAATGAGGCTGGTTGGGCCACTGACAATCATTGTAGATGGGAGCTTGACAGGATGGATCTGTGTGATTTCAGATAATGAATCAGGTGGATCCAGTTGCACTGCAATGCATACCTGTCAAGTTTTGGATTTGAAAATCATGGAAATTTTCCAGCGCTTACTGTGAGCTGTCCCACCACCCCAAGGAAGCTCCAGTATCCCTTACATTTTAAGACAGGAGTACAAGATATCTAAAAACAACTTGTCAACAGCTTAATTAGTTAGGTAATCAGAATCTGATAGGCCTACGTTTGTTGGCTTTGAAATGCTTTGAACATTCCTACATTATAATAAAGCCTCAATGAAAAACACAAAAGAGTATATGAACACGTTTATTTATTTTACATATTTTCAGTTCATTCACAAGTCAACACGTTACATATTTACTGCTTATTTCACATTGCTTGTCTTTAAGTTTAACGTGTGGGCTACATTTTCTTTTCATTCATTTACATTTCTTACATTTCATTATATTTACTCAAGTAGCTCTCTGGCATTCACTCATGACTTATACAGATTTGTTGCAGACTTTGCATCCTTTAACACTTTTTTGGAAGGAGTTTGTTTGGCCGGAGTGGTTTATTTTACATGCTCTCTCCTCTGTTGTCCCGGGTTTGTTGACCCAGGCTACTGCAGGTGTGATTTCTCACGAGGCTAGTGACAGTGTTCAGTTGGGAGCAGAGGCAGAGGAGTGTGTTTTTTTTAATACAGGAGGATTACGGGAAAATAGTAATACGGGGGGGACGGCGGGAAAGAGGTGTAAAATACGGTAGTTTTGCGGCCAAAACGGGAGACTTGACAACTATGCTGCAATGTTACAATAAGTTCTCAATAGATTTGAATGACATATGCTGTGTCCGAAATGGCATACTAACGTACTACTCATACTAAGTGTGACGTCAAAATGAGTATGTAGTGTGTCCACATTAGATAGTATGAAAAGATTGAGTGTGTGAGAAATACCATGATGTATACTATATCGGAAAAAATGTAATGCCTAAGTCACACATTCCCGTTTCTCATAGCGATTGTGCACAACTGTACACGATTGAGGAGGCTGGTGTGATCGCTATGATATGGGATTAAATGACTGTCTCACCCCTGGACACACCCCGTAAATACACCGTCAGTGGCGCTGCTACAGCGCTTCAGGCTGCGTTTGTCCCGCTCCAGTTAGGTTAATACAGCGATATGAGGAAGATTCCATCCCGCTGACAGGACGTCAGCTCCGCTCGAGCTCAGTTCGCGTCACATAAGTCCCGACTGAACCCCGTCGCTTGCGCCGTCTTAAACGGGACACAGTCGGGGCTCAAACGGATACATCCTTGTCAGTCGTCCTCATAAAGCTTTCAGGATTGAGCCACGATTGGGCCACGCTCAGCCCGACTGAGCTCCGTACATGCCCCGCTAATACCGCTCGCATTAGGTCTGCATTAGGCTTCCATCCCGCTACACTGAGAACGGCGATTCTCCACGACAGTTTTGAACAGTTCAAAACTGTCGGGACCCTTCCACGTTCCCCGCCGTTCATCCACGACCATACAACGCTGATCCAGACCAAGTAGAACATGCACCACGACCAAAGCACGCTTTATCAGGATTATGACAATCGAGCACAATCGCCATGAGAAACGGGAGTGTGTGACTGGGGCTTAAAGGTGTAGTCAGCGATGTGGGAGAAAACGAGCGGAGGGTTTGTTTATATTCAAATTTAGACCCGCCTCCCGAAAGCTGATTGATGTGCATCGTCATGGAAACGGCTGTAGAAACTGCGTAGCTGACGTAGCTAAGGAAACCCCGACTGCCAATATTGAAAACATCACAACAACAGTACATTTTGGCAGATTAGACAATAAGATGAATGCCTGACGGCTGCTACTGTTATGTGAAGCACCACAAAGCTAATGCTGCTTAGCTTACCTATCCAGCAGATGGACGGCGACATCCGCGTCCGTTTTCAGGTCTTTCAATTCGCGGAGTTCCCTCCACCGTTGGAAAGCAACACCAATGTTGATCCGGGTCTTTGCTCTTTTGGTCATAGCCCTTCTTTTCCACTTTTCACTCGTCTGACCTCTTTCTTTGGGCTGTTTTCAGCCATTGCTACTGCAACTATTGTATCTCTCTCTTACGCTAACTGCGCACGCTACGCAAACTACTACTCCCCCTCCCCCCTCTGTCTGATCTGGGCATGAGTATAATCGCCCCCTGGATGTGTGTGTGTGTGTGTGTGTGGGGGGGGGGTTACTTTGTTTTGGTAACTCAGTCCGAGCCACAGTATTTACCTGCTGAAATTCAGAGTCAAGGCTGCATATTGAGACCGGATTTTTTTTTCAACATGCTGTCAGTGGTGACATCTTGTGGATGGAGAGGAGACATACGGTGAATTTCACAAATACTGCATTTGATTAGAAGATTAGATGATCGCTGAGTACACCTTTAAGTATGCGAGGTGGGCATACTAATCACACTCAAACACCCCATAATGCATTGCGAACCCCATAATGCATTGCACCATGCAAGACTGACCCGCATTCAGCTAAAAATCGTCCACTAGCAAACATCCCATTTTCAAAATAAACACATCTTTTATTGTCTCCTTTTAGTTCTTTAACGCTTTTGTAATTGGGCTCTTGTTTTTGAGCCGACCGGAAGTTTCTTTGTTAGCATAATGGGGTGCATAGCAATGTCCGAAATGCCGAAATGAAATTTGTATCCGTGCGTTTTATGGCTCAAATGACCACATTTTGGTATTCTACGTGGTGACTTTCTCACCTAAAATGCTCTCTGAACTTTCAAATGTGGCGAATCAACAGAGATATTTGATAGCCTGGTGTGCTTCTGATTTTTGTCGATGGAGGTTTGAAATTCATCATGGGAAATTTAGCAGTACACCACAGTCTGAACGGTTGGCATCCTAATCATACTTATAGTATGTAGTATACAGTATACACATGAGTTTGTAGTATGTAGTACGTTAGTATGCCATTTCGGACACAGCCATATTTAGGGAATGTTGGTCATTGCACAAGGAAAAAGTGATTAGATGTTGGTGGTGATTGTAAAAAGGTGTGGATGCAGAACTTTAAGATTGTTGACAGTGTGAGAAGAGCGTCAGTTTTCCACTTTTTTTAACAATAATTCTCTGACAGTGTCTGAAATGAAATGGCAGAGGTTTTGGCTCTCACTTCTAGTAAATGTACTGGACCCCAGTTGCTAGACAGAAAATAAAACCCTGTTCTCCATTGTCCCCTCCTACTCTCCATCTTTCTCCTTTTCTCCACACCTTCCATTCACTCTGCCTCCCTTTCTCCCACTCTCTGAGTCTGATTTAGGTGCGTGAATATCTCTTTGGAGCACTTCAGAGACTTTTAATAAAAAAATTGTTCACAAGTTCTGCAGTAATGAGAGCCGTTCTGCCGGGCAGCCAGCGACAGCCGGACTTCACTCTGCTGCCTGAAAAGACGGTCGCTGCGTTCGCCAGAGGGGGAAATAAGAGAGGAATGGAGGGAGATGGAGTGAAAGAGAGGGAGAGAAATGATTGACATGGTACAGCTCGGAGTGGAAGAAGCTCATTTTTAGCCGCAGAATTAGAATGAGTTGAGCATAAATGCCCCCTGTGGCTGCCTGACAGTTGCAATATCCGTGAGATTCAGGGTTTTCTTTGTGCTTTGTTGTCTGCATGCAGGGTGTGTGTGTGCATGTGGGCACGTGTGTGGGATGGATAAGTTTAGGCCAACATGAACATGCATGCCGTTATTTATGTGCGTGCATGTAGCTATGTGCGTGTGTGTGTGTGTGTCATTCTGATAGCCACCCACATGAATATGCAGATCAGTTTTAGAGAGCGTATGTGCTCAGCATTAAAGCCCACTCTCCACCGCTGACCCAATTTCACACTGCAGTGTATGTGTGTGTGTGTGTCTGTGAACACGCACTTGCTTATCAATGCATTTTGGGCAGCTAAAGAAAAACAGTGTGGCGAAGAAGCATGGTTGTAAGTCTGCTTTTGGTGTGAGTGTAAATTGGCCAGTGTGTGTTTTTTTATGTTTTAGAGTAAAAAAGTGTTTAAAAAAAATGAGTGTTGAGTCTCATCCAGTATTTGCACATTCACGAAAGTTGTATGAATACCTCGACAGAACCTCTAAAAGCCACACCTCTCTCAGTTTGGGAATTTTTATCTTTAACACAATGTTTTATTAGAGCTATAAACCTGGATATATTTCAATAGCCTGCTGAGAGCAGCTCCATAGGTTGCAGAGCATATTAAAATGAAACCATGGGTTGTTTAAAGTTCCCATGTCCTGGTGGGTTCGACTGCTTACTTCATGTCTTGGATGCCTTTTAAACAAGAGAAACATTTTGAAAAATTATGTATCTATGAGGGCTTTCACACAGTCACAGCTCCATGCTGGTTCCAGTTCCCGAAGCTAATTTTGAACCAGCAGGCATGTTCAGGCCAGAAAAAAAAAATTAGTTTGGAACCTCAAAAGTTGGTTCACAGCTGGAATCACAAAAAGTTGGTTCCAGCTAACGACCCGTGACATCATCAGTGTGCATGTCATATTCTGTGTTAATAAAATGAGCAGGAAGTCAAGGAAGTGGAGGAAAATGGAGAGGAGTGTGCAGTGGTCAAGTGAGGAGACGAAAACAAAAACAAGAATCTAAAGTAAAACAACAAATGCTTTTATAAAAGATCTACCATTTTGCCAAGGGGTTGTTCACTTCTGGCCAAAAAACCTGTTTAAAACTGGTAACAATTGTTTCCTTTTGGCAGTTTGAAAGGGTTAAATTAGCATTTCAACCCGGGTTGACTGACCCTGCAGGCGACGCAGGTTTTTATCGGGTCGACCTGCTGATTTACAGATGACGCAGATGACGATGTCCCCACGGTATAACATTATGCCCGTCCCCTCTGTTTGAAACTTACTTTTTGCTGTTTCAGCAACGAATTCCATCCACCTTTGTATCATCAGCGCCATGTTTGTACAAAACCCAAAACCAGTGAAGTTGGCACGTTGTGTAAATGGTAAATAAAAACAAAATACAATGATTTGCAAATCCTTTTCAACTTATATTCAAATGAATACACAGCAAAAACAAGATATTTAATGTTTGAACTGAGAAACTTTATTTTCTTTTGCAAATAATCATCAACTTAGAATTTAATGGCAGCAACACGTTGCAAAAAAGTTGGCACAGGGGCATTTTTACCACTATTTTACATCACCCCCAGTCAACATTCTCTCACAGTTTTGTCTTCTACTTATTTTCTAGTGTTCGGTTACATCACACATGTTTTTTGCACATGCTCCATGTCCTCTTCTCTGGGTTTGGTGTTTGTCTGTGGCAGTGTTGCTGAACCACAGACTTGATATGAACTCTTTTCAGTGTTTTCATGTGGACATATTTCTTTAAAGAATGACATGTTAAACACTACATTTTAAAAACGTTAGTGGAGGCTGTACAGCTATTACATAATAAACCAATGAGAGTAAAAACAACGTTTGAGAGGCATTAACTTCAAAGAAGCATAGCACACTTCACTGTGACTGAGAGTTTAGTAAGAGGTGTTGTATTCTTCTGCTCCAAGTTCCTTCAAACAACATTAAAAGCAAAGAAAATTGCTTTTTGCAGGACACAGGACCTTAAAAGCAGGGAGGAAAAGACCTCCATTGCATATGGAACATAACCCTATGATCCCAAAGGTTAAGACAGTAGCTGCATTTACAGGGCAGTTTCAAGATGCAACATTTTCACCCCAATGACAATTTTAGCCTGCTGTTGGCATAGCAGCAGAGCTGCCGCAATGGGGTAGGCATACTAGGCAATTGCCTAGGGCCCCGAGCTGGAAGGGGCCCCAGGACAGAGCCGACATTGGTCCTTCTGTCAATGACAAAATGACTGAACTGCTTTAGACACCGCAACGTTGATGCATTGGGAAACCACCCTGGGGCCCCCACTAGCTGTCACTGCTGAGTGTGTTAAGGGACCCCCGGCCAGTATTGATCCTCCATATCAATGACACGATCTGAAACCCCCAAACACACTGCTGCGGCACGTTTGGAACTCCCCTCATGGGGCCCCGACTGCCCATGCTTGCTCTTCCCTTCAAAATGAAGCGAGCGTACCCTTCTGGACTCACAAAAAGAAAAAAAAACAAGAGGATGAAGAAAAAAGAAAACGGGAAAGTGGTAAGAACGAACGTGTATAATCTGACATTATTTAGAAAAAGTTATGATGCACTTTGTCCCAGTAGTCACACGAAGCACAACTGTCTGCACATTACATGTTTACTGCACCTTGGCCTAGCTTATTGAAACGGTAAAGTCGGTAATTAACAGTAAGCTAACTAGTAACTCATTTGTATTTGGAAGAGGTCGATATCATATATCTCCTTGAATTTTCTTTATGTCATATACATTAATCAAAAATATTACCAGGAACAGTGAAGCTGCCTGATCATATTCTAAACAGATGTTAATGTTGAGTGTGGAGCATACACAACTCTTGCAGCATGAACATAAAGCCAGCTGACTAAATACGTTGTGCATATTTTTTTTCCGTCTCTGAGGTTCGTTCTTGGAATTTTTAGGACCACAACAGCCGCAACAGCAACAACAAAAACAACAACAGCAACAACTTACCTCTACAAATGAAGGTAGGAACTGTTTTTTTATGAAGTTTAAAGGGATTTTTTCTCCTAAATCTGTCATATGATATGATTTAATGCAATAACACAATTAAATGTAAAAAAAAAAAAAAATACAGTATGTCCTTATGTATGTACTTTTTTTGCTTAATTGTGTTTTTGTCATTCATTCATTTGTGTTTGTTAAGTTATATTGTATTTAAAGTTTTCTTGATAACTGCAAACTTCTGTTATTTATGTTATGAGCTTAACAGAATTAATATGAAACCTGAGGTGTTGAAGCTAAACTGCAGGATTTTTGTGTAAATGTACCATGAAAAACCACAGTATATGTTTTTTTTTTTTTTTTTTTTTAAATATATTTTTGGGCATTTTTGTGCTTTTATTGAAAGGAGAGAGACAGTGGATAGGCTTGTGAAAGGGGGTGAGAGAGTAGGGGAAGACCTCTGCAAACTGGACACAGGCGGGATTTGAACCTGGACCGACAGAAGCAAGTACATGGGGTGCCTGGTTGCTAACCACTCCGCCAAACCAGCACCCCAACCACAGTATATGTTTGATCTATTCATTGCCCAGGCTTGTTCCTACTGTATATCTGAATCTAGCTGTGGACTGTGCAAACAACTGACTCTGTGGCATGTTCCCCAATTACATCATTTGCAACACATTTTTTAAACAGACTGATTGAGCATACATTTTCCAAAAGCTGATTCAAGCACAAAGTCAGCGGAGGGATTTCACGGGTTAGTAGAGTTTGTAGACAGGCCATAGCCACACATCCATACCATTAAAAAGTGTATTTGCTTTATATGTGGCCTTAAAAGTGTGACACATGGGCCAATGTAATGTCTCACCTTCTGTGTAAATGTCACAGAGGTATAATGTGTTACAGCGGTGAGATGGGACCACAAAGCATCAACCAACAGGAGAGAACAGCTGCATGTGTGTTCATGGGTGAATGTATGCATGAGAAGCTCCTGCTGTGTGAGCATGTCATGCCTGTAACACAAAGTAAAATCCCACACTGAGATACTGATACTGAGCTGCTGCAGATTTAATACAGAAGTACAAAGATGGAGTGACTGCAGATTTGACAAACCCCGCTTCCAATAAAGTTAGGAAGTTGTGTAGAATGTAAATAAAAACAGAATACAATGAAATGCAATTCCTATATATAATTGAATACACTACAAAGACATTTGATATTCAAAATGATAAACTTTGTTGTTTCTGAAAATATTCAGACATTTTGAGTTGGAGACCAGCAACAAGTTAAAAAAAAAAACTGGGACAGGGGCATATTTATCACTGTGTTGTATCACCTTTTCTTATCCCTTTAGCTCCCAGCTCACCTGTTTGGCAGAGATCAATAAATTCAGAAATATCTAATATGCAAAAAAAAGATACAAAAAAAAAAAACTGCAAACAAACCAAAGTAAGTAATATTCTCTTTGTGTGGGATTTAAAGGTTCAAAAAGCTAAAAGTTATTAGAATTATCGCAATCATTATTTTAAATACTGAATCATTTACTAATATGAGGATTTATCAAAATCTGTTATTCATCAAAAACATTTTTGTGTCAAACAGTATCATCTATTTTAATGTTTTTTTGATTACTACTTTATTTACAAATATTTGGCTTTTTGATGGATTTTGTCCCAAATACGTATATTCACATTTTAATGTCTTCACATCCTGAGTCATATATGAACTGTTTAAACCTTTAAATCCCACACTAAGAAAATATCTGGTGTTTGGCTTGCTTGTAGTTTTCTTTGTTTCCTGAACTGTTGACAGAATAATATCAATGATTTGATTTGTTTTAGTTTTTGAACATTAAATATCCCTGAATTTATTGATGACCTCTGCCAAACAGTTGAACAGGAAGTTAAAGGGTTAAAACAACACTTGATTAGCACATCCTAACCATTTCATGGCCTCTGTTATCATATTTTGTGTTTTAGAATATTCCACAAATTTTCAACTAGAGACAAGTCTGGACTGCAAGAAGGCCAGTTTAGTACCAGCACTCTTTTATTAACAAATCACACTGTTGTAACATTTGCTTATTGTGTCTTGGCATTGTCTTGCCAAAATAAGCAGGGATGTCCCTGCACCACAACCATTCAGACATGAGGACCCTTCTGAAAACCAGATGTAGCATCAAGAGGCTAACCTCTAATAAATCAGACGACAGGTCTATGGTTCATGGATCTGTACTAACTTTAGTTCTTACTTTATGCTGCGGTCACACCGCACGCTACTTGTACTACCTCGGCGATCACATGTACAGCCGCGATGGGGCGGGGCTAACCCTTCCGTGATGCGACAGCCGCTTTTCACACTACCACATAGCTTGTCGTGCAATGTCAAAGTAAAAAAAAAGTTGATCTTTTCGACGATGTCATGTGTGGCTGTGTGGCAACAGCCAATCAGCAGTGTGTGCAGTGTCCGTGCCAGTATTTTTTCATCCAGACTACAGAGTAACAATCCATGTCCGTGTTGGAAACATTAGTCAGTGAGGACATTAGTTCCGCCTAGACGGACTGCGGGAAACTCACAGATAATGCAGCGGCAGGGCATCGGCTGCAGTGTTGAAAAGGATACAGCTGGAATAATGTCCGCTTATACATCCTATTATATGATATATGAAATGATCGCGGTGAAACTCTAGCAGACGTGACGTCACTGAGCGACAGCCAACGGCAACGGTGACCAAAGTGAGGTATTTATGGACGCGCGACAATACGTCAGGAGGCGACGTGATTTTGGTAGCTGGGTCGCTTGCGGTGTGAACGCAGCATAAGTCCACTTGTCTCCTCTTACCTCCCTTCCTTCACCCTCACACCCAACACAGCATCATGTGGATTTGCTGTTCATCATGAGACTGGGATCCACATTCAAGATTTCCTGCTGCTTAACAGAAGGTTTTTTCTTGAGCCATGATGGAGGGATTCATGATTGGCTATATGGATTCATGTTGAGTGTTGGATGTATATATTTGTATATATATGTATATGTGTATTTTATATGTATATATATGTATCCATGCATATATGTGTATCCATTAAATGAAGAGCTTTATGCTCTATTGTAAAGTGTCTTGAGGTAACACTTATGAATTGGTGGTATACAAATAAAGACTGAATGATTGATTGATTGAAACAGACATCACTTGGATGGCAGCACAAGTTGTTTCAAAACCTGTATGTACCTTTTAGTTCCAATGGTCCTTTTGCAGATGTGCAAGTTATCCATGCCATGGACACTAACACAGCCCCATACCATCACAGCTGATTGAACTTTGCAGTGATAGCAGTCCAGATAGTTCCTGTTTTTTTGGAATGAAACATCTGTGCAACAAGTATGTGTGCATATTATTTTGTTATGTGATAACAAAATAATATTTTACTCAAAAGCTCTAGAAATGAACTCATCAACAACCAAAAACAGGCTTTGTTTATGCATCACCTTAGCCTCTGCCCTTTTACTGTTGTTTGAGTGTTTGCTTGTTATCAGCGATCATTGCAAACCTTGCTAATATTGCTAACTTAAGAACTTTGCCTTTCAAACTAAAACCAGCGCAATTTTAACAGGAAGTAAAATTCCCCTTGCATAAACCAGTAATTACAGAAAAAGCCATAACACAACTATACTTCATAATAAAGTCACCTATCTTAATAGATTGCCTTTACTTTACGGTCTCATGAACAGAGCATCAGTGTACATCACTAAGGGATTTTGGACATACACTTTTCCACACTTAAATGAACAGCAGGATCAAATAGTTTCTTTGCCAGAATAAGGATTTTTCAGGTAAGTTTTATTTTTCATTGGAGCATCCATTTAAAGGGACTGTGAGGAGAATCTGTTTCCGGCGACATTAAGACTCTGCTACCCATGAGCACGCGACTGTTGTGATGCTGCGTTCCAGTAACCTCGGAACTGGGAGTGACATCATCTCTGACTTATTGGCGTTCCAGCTGAAGTCGGAAAAAACATGCCGATCTACCAGGCTTTTGTTAGCTGTTGTTAGCACGCCCTGCATTGTTGTATAAAGAATGTGATTATCACTATGGCAGCATTTTTGTAAATATAAGTCTAACAATACTATGTATACAGCTGATCTAGAGCGACACACCCCAGTCAGAAGTGCAAATAAATGGATTATTACAGGAGCTAAATAACTGTTCACACTGGGGGCATCCATCTTTGATTGTCAACTCGGGGGTGGCGAGGTTTCACCGAGTTCCCAGTAGGAAATTCAGATTTCGGGGGACGTTCCAGTTTTAGGTTCCTACTCAGAACTCAGAAATTCCTACTTCTGACTATAACTTGGACGCATCACAAGCCAAAGCGTGTATGTGTTGTGATGCCAATGAATGCAGCTCGGACCTTCCTCAGAGCTCTGGATTGCTTTACAACTTCTTTTTTCAACAACTTACAGGATGCAAAGCGACGAGGTAATGTATCTCTTTCTAGTTACGTAGCGGTACATTTTGATGTGTGACAACAAGCAATTTTTGGAAAACTTAGTATCGTAGTTTTGTAGCTGGCTATATATCACTACTTACAGCCCGGTGCTCTAAGACGTGTCCGAATAGTATAAATTTGCTCTAGTTTTGATCGTCTTGTTCCTGAAGTTGAGTATCCAGGCCAGTCCAGCCCTGTCTGACCCGACCGCGAAGCTAAGGAATAGCATTTATAGATAACCTATTGTGATGCTATAAAACTCATCTTAAAGTGTGTATTTCCATCAGGCATATATCTAAAGGTGAGACTTTTTTGTAATTACTTCGAAACTCCTCACAGTCCCTTTAAATGAAAATAAATCTAAAATTAAAACATTAAAAGCCAGGGTATAAATACTTTTAATGTGTGATGAATTGACATTAATTGGAGTTAACTATCAAGCGTTCAAGGTTAATTGTGATTGAGAATTTTAAATCTCTTGACATCCTTAATAAAAATGCTGCCCCGGGCCCACTGACAAACCCCCTATTCAAAGCACCGTCCCTTCTCTCCCTCTGTACCTTTCTCCACCTTTCAGTCCATTTGAAGCTTTCCCCTAATTTTGTCATTAGAGAATATGCCACATTTCTCAGAGAGGAAACACTCCGTGATCCAGGTCTTTGTTCACCCCACAATCAGCTGCAGTGGAGGGAACATGTCAAGACGCATCTATGCAGTCACAGTAAGCATTAGAGCACAGAAGCCACTTCTTAAGAAGGGCATAGTCAGACAGCTCGATCAGTCTGACAATCCTGTCGAGAAATTACTTCTTTACGGGTACTAGTAAGCTATATCACCAAAAGTATTAGCTCCCCCATCCAAATAATCAGAATCAGGTGTTCCAGTCTCTTCCATGTCCACAGGTGTATAAATCAAGCACCTAGGCATGCAGACTGCTTTAACAAACATTTGTGAAAGAATGGGTCATTCTCAGGAGCTCAGTGAATTCCAGCGTGGAACTGTGATAGGATGCCACCTGAGCAACAAATCCAGTGAAATTTCCTCACTCCTAAATATTCCACAGTCAACTCTCAGCTGGATTATAAGAACATGGAAGTGTTTGGGAACCACAGCAACTCAGCCACCAAGTGGTAGGCCACGTAAACTGACGGAGCGGGGTCTTCTCACTATGCTGAGGCGCATAGTGAGAAGAGGTCGCCAACTTTCTGCAGAGTCAATCTCTACAGACCTCCAAACTTCATGTGGCCTTCAGATTAGCTCAAGAACAGTGCAGAGAGCTTCATGGATGGGTTTCCATGGCCGAGCAGCTGCATCCAAGCCTCACATCACCAAGTGCAATGCAAAGCGTGGATCCAGTGGTGTAAAGCACGGCGCCACTGGACTCTAGAGCAGTGGAGACGCGTTCTCTGGAATGACCAATCCCGCTTCTCCATCTGTCAATCTGATGGACCAGTCTGGGTTTGGTGGTTGCCAGGAGAACGATACTTGTGGGACTGCATCATGCCAAGTGTGCAGTTTGGTGGAGGGGGGATTATGGTGTGGGGGTGTTTTTCAGGAGCTGGACTTGGCCCCTTAGTTCCAGTCAAAGGAACTCTGAATGCTTCAGCACACCAAGACATTTTGGACCATTTCCAACTTTGTGGGAACCGTTTGGAGCTGGTTCTTTCCTGTGCACAAAGCAGGCCTATAAAGACATGGATGACAGAGTCTGGTGTGGATAAACTTGACTGGCCTGCACAGAGTCCTGACCTCAACCCAACAGAACACCTTTGGGATGAATTAGAGCAGAGACAGAGCCAGGCCTTCTCGACCAACATCAGTGTGTGACCTCACCAATGCTCTTCTGGAAGAATGGTCAAAAATTCCCATAAACACTCCTAAACCTTGTGGACAGCCTTCCCAGAAGAGTTGAAGCTGTTATAGCTGCAAAGGGTGGACCGACGTCAGATTGAACCCTATGGATTAGGAATGGGATGTCACTTAAGTTCAGATGTGGCAGGTGAGCGAATACTTTTGGCAATAAAGTGTATCAAAAACATGCTCTAGAGATATCTGGGAGCCAATAAACCTAGAAAAAAACAAGATCTCTTACAAATGTAGGGTGTATCAAAGTGACCCTGACATCCAGATATTATTATTTATGAAACTTCTCTTGTTTACAGATATATTGCTGGTTGTGATACGAGAGACAAGGCATCAGCAGACCCCCATGCTGTCGACTCAGCAGTGCCAGTCAGCAGAAGGGTCCGGTGCGAGCTTGCAGTCCCTGAAGGCACCAGTAGATGGAGGTGTTGAGAGGGAGTAGAGCCTGAGGCAGTGCTGAGGTAATGGCTCTCTGCTCCATTGTTCCCTGCATTCATCCTGCTCACCCTCCACCCTCCCCTCAAACCCCACGGACTTCAAAGGGGAGGAAGGAACTAGAAAATAAGGTGAATTAATTCCCCTACATGTTGAAGCGGATGTGCTTTTTAATTGCTTGTGCTAAATACATAACCTATTTTTGTATCCTTTACAAAAGCCCGAGTGATGATTTGGGTGGAATCTATGCAAATGCTGGGAGCCCTCATGAAACATTAACATTACCTCATACAAGCAGAGCACCTTGAAAACACGGAGTCTGACGGTGTACAGCAGAGCTCGGCCCGCCTACGCCTTAATAAGATCTAGCACCCGGTGCAGCAAACTCTGACAGACATTCCTCGGCATCTTTAACCCTCGGCCCAGCAGCCTCGGCGCAGACTGAACTCTGTGAAGTAGATCAATGGGAGGATTATCGCAGGACCAAGATGCCAGTTATAGAGCAGCTCTGTGCTGCCTCAGTGAGGGGAGAAGATTGAGAGGCTTTCCTTTTGATCTTGTGCTGGCGCATCTGAGAGGGCCCGCTGCTGATGATAATGATGCTGAGGCCCCGAGCAGAGAGAGCCGGGCTGGGGCTTGGCCTCTCGCTCACTCCCATTCCGCTACTGGAGGAATAAAAGAGCAGCCTGTGGAGGGCTGGACGGGACAAATGGATTTAGTCAGATTTATGGGAATTTAGCCTAACAAATGTTGTTTTTCTTCATGTGGAAAGGAATGTTAATCCTTTTCATAAAAAAATCACAAAATATTTTGAGGATGAGCTGTCTGAGCAGAAGTAGATTAGAATTTCAAACAAACTTTATCTGCAGTTTCTTTCTGCAACGTAACCACTAAATTCCTGAGTCGAGTCATAATGAGCCCACAGGAGTGCTGATCACAACTTCTCACCATGCAGGCACAGTTTATCACATCAACATCATGTAAATTCCCCATGTACTACAAACAAATATGACTCAATGATGTCAGCAAATGATTTCTGAGGCTGACTTCAAGGCCCATCGATGGTTGAATTTATGGATAATGTAACAGGTAAAAGGTGTAAAGGTGTAGCTGAGGCTGTCCATCAGCCTTAAAGGATAAGTGTGGTTTCTGCAGCTTTCACATTGTTTATAGAATTAAGTAGAACAATATACTCACCCAGAAGGCTTTCCTGATCCAAACAGTGCTTCAGGAGATATTTAGATCCAAAATCGAGCGGTGGACATCCGTATAATGTTAGCACGGGGGCATGTATAGCACCGCTCCTAAAACTGCATTAATCATCCAAAAACTCATTAGTTTGACCAATATTTCATCATGGTCCACTCGCGCTACTCCTCCAAGACAGTCCGGGGTCGCTCCACCCATGTTTTTGTGACTGTACTGACCTCTGAACTGAAAACTTTCTTTACGGCTGCCGCGCATGTGCAATACGGCTCATTGTTTAAGGGGCGAACGCCGGCTACTCAACAACTTTTTTCTTCCAGTTTTGTGCAAAATGGATGAATATCTATCGGATGAAGATGTTGTGTAGGAGAACTTTGAATATGATGGGTGTCTGTACAGTTTCGAGCCAGAGTTTACAGATGAGGAGCTCATCGAAAGGAGGAAGCCGTACTCGAATGCACGGCAGCCATAAAGAAAGTTTTCAGTTCAGCTGTCAGCACAGTCACGAAAACATGGGTGGAGCGACCCCGGACTGTCTTGGAGGAGTAGCGTGAGCGGACCATGATGAAATATTGGTGAAACTAATGAGTTTTTGGATGATTAATGCAGTTTTAGGAGCGGCGCTATACATGCCCTGTGTGCGACCATTATACGGATGTCCACGGCTCGATTTTGGATCTAAATATCTCCTGAAGCACTGTTTGGATCAGGAAAGCCTTCTGAGTGAGTATATTGTTCTACTTCATTCTATAAACAATGTGAAAGCTGTAGAAACCAAACTTATCCTTTAAGACAAACAGCTACAATGCACATGCACACAGGGCCAGAGTGGGACTCTATTTCAGCCCTGGAGTTTTACAGTAACCCATGTCGGCTCGCAACTTGTAGATATGACAGATTATAAATAATAACACTTTTTGTTCCAGTATAAATGAATAAACAGAAATCTGTCTCACTGCATTTTATAATTTTATCCAACATAGAAACTTGTTTGGATTAAAAGAATAAAAAATAATTCAATCTCAGAATGTTTTGTACTATTTTAAATTTATCTCATCCTTTCCCTTACAGTTCTGACCTGGATGTTACATATAATAAAACTGGATCAAAACACATAAGTGGCCACTCTTATGGCCCTTTTCCATTAGCCCTACTCTACTCTACTCGCCTTGTGCTGCTTTTCCATTAGCCCCAGCCACACGCGGCGACTGTCATAATGCTGCGTTCCAGTAACCCCGGAACTGGGAGTGACATCATCTCCGACTTATCGGCATTCCTGTTGAAGTCGGAAAAAACATGTCGATCCGCCAGACTATTGTTAGCTGTTGTTAGCACGCCCTGCGTTGTTGTTCACAAATATCACATGAAGAATGTGATTATCACTATGGCAGCATTTTTGTAAATATAAGTCTAACAATACTATGTATACAGCTGATCTAGAGCGACACACCCCAGTCAGAAGTGCAAATAAATGGATTATTACAGGAGCTAAATAACTGTTCACACTGGGGGCATCCATCTTTGATTGTCAACCCGGGGGTGGCGAGGTTTCACCAAGTTCCCAGTAGGAAATTCCGACTTCTGGGAACGTTCCAGTTGCAGTTTCCTACTCAGGACCCGGAAATTCCTACTTCTGACTACAACTGGAAGGCACCAAAAGACGTGACCCAAGCCAAAGCGTGTGTTTGTTGTGATGCTAATAAATGCAGCTCGGACCTTCCTCAGAACTCTGCATTGCTTTACAACTTCTTTTTTCAACAACTTACAGGATGCAAAGCGACGAGGTAATGTATCTCTTTCTAGTTACGTAGCGGTAGTTTTTGATGTGTGACAACAAGCAATTTTTGGAAAACTTATTATCGTAGTTTTGTAGCCGGCCATATATCTCTACTTACAGCCCGGTGCTCTAAGACGTGTCTGAATAATATAAATTTGCTCTAGTTTTAATTGTCTTGTTCCTGAAGTTGAGTATCCAGGCCAGTCCAGCCGTGTCCGACCCGACCGGAAGGCTAAGGAATAGCATAAATAGATAACCTATTTTGATGCTATAAAACTCATCTTAAAGTGTGTATTTCCATCAGGCATATATCTAAAATTGAGACTTTTTTGTAATTAAGGGGTAATATTGGTCAGAGGAGACTCAGCGGGAGACAGTAGCACTGCAGTGTTTGTGCCAGCTGTAGTGATCTGTTACATGATTGCACTCTGAAAAGCTCTGCTACGTCAGATCCTTCACAAGGAGGTTTATGCTGCCATTTGTTTGTTTCTGTTTTTTTGAATGGAATTGAAATGGAATTATCATAGTGGAGGTTGTTCTCTCTGAGCATCCTGTGATCTTACTTGTGATGAATAACTGCTGCTTTCTGGTTGCTAATTGTTCTTTTGCATGAATTCTTCCTTTAACATGCAACTCCATCCCTGGACCCTTTTACTGGAGCGGACAGACATTTCCCAGTCCAGTAGAAAGTCACTTCTCTTTTTAATTAGATTATAGTCAGAGAGGTGTTCTCGAAATGTTTCTGTTTTGTGGACAGATTTTACACAATGATGAAGAAAAGACCTTAAATTGGAATTTAAAGATTTGAGCAAACTCAGAATGCTTTGTGAAAACTCTAAAGACGGAGTTCTCTTTTGAAAGATTTTCTTCCTAATTATGAAAAATTATCCACAAGCTGGAAACATCTGTTCACTGTTTGGTAAACACTACTTAGTGCAGTTTTTATTGAACAGAGTCCTCTATTTAAAACAACAGGAAACACTGAAGGCAAGTGATGCTGACAGCTTGAAGAAATAAAAAGCTCTTCAGGAACACTCAAGTCAAGAAACAGCTTTGTTAGACTGGCGGGTTCTGGCTTGTTGTTTTCATCAGGTTCATAAGAAAGAACCAACAAATGGCTGCATGGTGTGACAGTCACTGATCAATCCTGCCAGAATGAAAAGCCCAGAATTTGTTTCTGATCAGGTTTATATTTTCATTTTTTAAGACTATTAGAGTTCAAGGCCAGAATGGGACTTTTTTCACCCCTGTGTAATTCTTCAGACCAAATGGAGATACCATTTTAGCCTAGGGTTGCCAGCTCCTTGAAAAATAAGTAAGGAAAACCTCGCTGGTTGACCCAATTGTACTCACTCTAACTGGCATGGTGATTTTTTTTAGATGCATGTTTGTGAGTTACGAATAAACATGGAAAACAGATTATTGCAATAATTATAACTGCACAGTCAGCTGATGCGTAATTTGAACTGTGCTTAACAGCATGGTAGATAGAAGCTACCACAGCAGTCACTTGTAAAACAAGAAAAAATAAATCCTACATATACTGTATATTAAATTAAAAGGACTGTGAGGAGTTTCTAAGTAATTACAAAAAAGTCTCACTTTTAGATACATGCCTGATCGAAATACACCCTTTAAGATGAGTTTTATAGCATCAAAATAGGTTACCTATAAATGCTATTCCTTAGCTTCGTGCTCGGGTCGGGTCGGACAGGGCTGGATTGGCCTGGATACTCAACTTCGGGAACAAGACAATTAAAACTAGAGCAAATTTATATTATTCGGACACGTCTTAGAGCACCAGGCTGTAAGTAGTGATATATAGCCGGCTACAAAACTACGATAATAAGTTTTCCAAAAATTGCTTGTTGTCACACATCAAAAACTACCGCTACGTAACTAGAAAGAGATACATTACCTCATCGCTTTGCATCCTGTAAGTTGTTGAAAAAATAAGTTGCAAAGCAATGAAGAGTTCTGAGGAAGGTCCAAGCTGCATTTATCAGCATCACAACAAACACACGCTTTGGCTTGGGTCACGTCTTTTGGTGCATTCCAGTTGTAGTCAGAACGTCCCCCGAAGTCGGAATTTACTGAGAACTCGGTGAAACCTTGCCACCCCCGGGCTGACAAACAGTTATCTAGCTCCTGTAATAATCCATTTATGTGCACTTCTGACTGGGGTGTGTCGCTCTAGATCAGCTGTATACATAGTATTGTTAGACTTATATTTACAAAAATGCTGCCATAGTGATAATCACATTCTTCATGTGATATTTGTGAAAAACAACGCAGGGCGTGCTAACAACAGCTAACAATAGCCTGGTAGATTGGCATGTTTTTTTTTTCCGGTAGCAGAGTCTTTGTGTCGCCAGTTATAGATTCTCCTCATAGCACCTTTAACATATACACTAAGATTTAAGATTGCTTTCTTCCTGAAATAATACATAGAAAATAAATATAAGAAATAATATAGAAATAACAAATAATGCAATAATACAGAAATAATACATATAATTAATCTCTATATGATTTATTTCTATTTTTTATGTACTCAGCTTTCAATTCTGCTTGTGTATAACACTGTAAAAAATACAAAATCTTTGGTCTTAAATGGTCACACTCATTGCTTTTTTCTATAGTAACCTTAATCCATCTTATTTTTTACATACCATATCTGCCTCAGGTGTGGCCTAGTGGACGACAAACCAGTAAAGAGATCTCTGCGTTTGTTTTCTGCCACGTTTGTAATCTGTGCAACAGTGGAGGCAAGATGTTACACATTGAACTTGCCACCACGGGCCACAGAAAAAGTGCGCTGGCAGCCGGTGTGGTGCATTATTTTGCACTCTTTCCAGCCATACATGCTCCTTTTGCCACCTGAGCGTGTTTCAGTATCTCTAGGTTTTCTTTCTGGGAGGAGTCGTCAGGTGACTGTTCGAAGGCAAACTGTCTAAGACCTGCCTGTCATGCACTTCCATGCTGCTTGTTACTGTCTCATGTCTTGTGCATCAGAAGCTGGACCAATGATATGAGCCAGATTCTGTATCGTCATACTCTTATGTGAGTGTGCTGTCAGCTCATTGGTCACAGAGCAGGAGAGGGCTGGAAATGAATTACCCTGAAGATTTAATTTAAAGCGCCCAATCATTGATTAGTTCCATTGACATTTTACGGACTTTTGTTGATTCTCACTTCGGATAATACTTCTGGACTGAGTCCAGAGGGACTTGGACAGGGGACTAGAGGGTAGCCAGTTCAAGTTTGGAAGTTGGTTTGGTGACAAGAGAGGTGCAAGATGATTTTCTGGGCACTGCCTGTATGAGAGACTGTATGGGTGGATCTTAGGGGGCAGCAATCACTTCAGAGTGTCGGGTTAGGACACTGTTTGATGTTCAGGTGAGCATTAGAAAGAGGCGGAGTCAAGGCTGATCATCTGTCTGTTTATAGTTCTCTTCTTTGTACATGAACAGTACAGGTAACTGTTAATATATCGGTGTGAGTGTGGTTTCTGGAATAAATAAAAATGATCCTGATTAGGAGTATAATTAACTAAAACATGTCTGACATAACCAAAATTCTCTATCACACTCAACTCAAAGGCTAGCATTCATTAACAACAGCATGCTATATGAAACAACAACATATGTAAACTACTGCAGACTTTTCTAAAATACACCTAAAGATAAATATCAACATCAGCAGTGAGTAATTTAACTTAAAACAGCATAACTTACAGTCTAATGGACGCACACTTTGGAACCATCATCCCCATCAATGTCCGACCGCATGTGCTGGCAAGGAGGCGTTCAAGGCCCACATCAGCGTAGGACATGACATGAACGATGTGCTCAAAGTGTAAAAGAAAGTGGGAAATTACATAAACAACTGAAAATTGCGACCTTTTGTACACTGCCGAAGTGCCCCTGAGCAGGGCACCTAATCCAAAGCTGCTCAGTAGCGCTTCAGGAGGAACAGCAAACCATCATGATCATAGGACCTGTTAGTCATGTGTGTGCAGCATGTCTCAACAACAGAGTGTAAAGAAAAGCATTTCCCCATCAGGGATTAATTAAGTATATTTTCTTCAAATATGGTAAAAAGTGCATGCTGTTTCAGCTCATTATGGGACAAGTGCTTCTGTATGGGACAGTTCTGTTTTTTGAGGGACAGTTGGCTTATATCAGCGTTTATGTCTTAACCTTTTTAATTTTTTTTACACTTTTTAAGAATCAATGTGCACATTTTATATCAAAGTCAGACTCTGTGTTTAATATATAATTCTAATTCAAACTGAAATAATTCTCGTTTCATAAAGCATAGGACTTTTTAGGGTGTAGCCTAGATCTCAGCTGAGGGTCAATTTAATTCCTTTTGATTTGTTTTATAGCTATTTGTCGATTTGTTTAACCTGACTTCTGTTATGAAATACTCACTCTTTTATGCCTTTTAACCCTCCTATTATCCTTAGGGTCAATTTGACCCCATTCAATGTTTATCATTAAAAAAATAATAGATCACTTTATTCTTTTTGCTTCATATTTCATGACTTTCCTACTTTGCTGGGACAACTGATTAAGCATAAAATAATCATACACTATCTCTAAAGCTGAGAGGTTGACCTGATGGTGGCGCTACAGGAAATGTTATATCATCACTAAAATCAATTGGGTCTTACTCTTGTGCCAGTATATATTTGAGAAAATTTGCATGAAAACTTATTAAGATACACTGATTCTATGGAAATGACATACAATCCGAGGCACTCCGATGAAGTTTAAAATTCTTTATTATGTCAGGAAAATGTCAACCTGTTTCGACTCATCCAAGTCTTCATCTAGACATGATTAGCAACATGAAACTGGTGTTTTAATTACCTAGGAAGTGTCATGTGATTATGTCACGGGATGCCTGCACATGACATCAGACATTAAGAAAAGACACCACTTAATGGTTTACTAAACCTAAAGGCACTTTCAGATGTGGGAACTGAAACCATTGCAGCAACATCAAAAGAGACAATAAATTTATGGAGTTTTTCAATAACAGGACTTACTACAGTCAAGAATTTGCAAACTGCGATTCAACTTTTGTTGTGTACAGACTTGAATGTGAATGTGGTTGTTTTGTATGCCATAGAAACTCTTAACCCAAACTACCCAGTGGCTACAGTTCTGCAGGACATACTAATCCAAATTCTCTCAAAATCATGGCTATTGAAGTAATCCCTAGATCTTTGAGGGGAGGGGATAGACTCAAACGTCTCTTACAACATAAAACATTTTGGATCTATACTCTTAAAACCACCTCCTTCCCAGGTCTAAATGAAGAAATAGACTTTTCTCCTTTTTTATAATGTACTTTGCCTATCACTGTTTGAGGCAGACTGTTTATTATTGTGCAGCCAGGCCTCATGTGCTTTTTCCTTACATGTTTTTTCTTAATATGTCTTTTCTTAGGCTACGTTTACACAGACACTCCTGACTTAAATATTTCTCCTTTGCGTTTTCAAATTCTCCTGCGTTCAGTTGACGACGTTGGAGACGTATGGACCCGCTGTAGTATGCATGCCGGTTCAGTAGATGGCAGTGTAGGTCTGCAGAGAAGCAGCGCTCAGTGTTGTGTGTAACGCGTTAGAAAGTAACGCGTTACAGTAACGAGACTACTTTTTCGGGTAAAAAGTAAAGTAACGCGCTACTGTTGAAAATTTGGTAACGAAACGTAGTTCCTTTTTAAATGCAGCGCGACGTTACTTTTCCCCCGGACAGATCTGACACTGAAGCTGCCTTCTCAGCTGCTCGCACAGACACGAGCAGCGTTGCCGAGTCCGCTCGTTATAAGCGTCTAAAGGCTGAAAATCTCGTGAGTCACGGCCGCAGGTCGTGGTTTTTTGGGCTTGTTTCTAGACGTGAAGTTGCTTCTTGGGGCTCTTAAGTCTGTGTGTGTCCCCCTGATTATCTTCCAGCTCCTAACATAAAGGTAAACACGACTGCGGTAGGTAGTTTGCCCACTTCCTTGTTTCCTGGCTATATGCACGCCCTCAAACACACTCACGCACATGGCGCATGCTCCAGAGCCAAAGTTGCCAGGTCTGCTTGTTATAAGCGACGGTCTTTTCTTGAATAGATACTTAGCGCTGTGATATTGAAATGAAATGTAGACGAAAATTAACACACTTTGTGTAGACTTCTCTTTTTAAAAAGTAGTATATCACATTAGGAAAGGAAATAGCTGGGGGTTGCTTATTTTGGGCTTGTTTTTATTGACCAGGTTGCTTATTTCAGAAGCAAAATGTGGAAACACTGGGCAGGAGCTCTCATTCCACAGGGTATGTGACATTTTGTAAAATAAAGAGCACAAAAAACTGTTATGTTCTTTGTAGTAGAACTTTTTGTAGGTCTTCACATTTAGGAATAGATATGGGGTTCTGTCGATGATCAAGCAATGTAAAAGTAACGGAAAAGTAACTTGAGAAGTTACTCTTCATAGAGGGTAACTAAGTAAAGTAAAGAGTTACTTTTTTCAGATGTAACGAGTAACGAGCAAACACTACTTTTTAAAAGTAACTTCCCCAACACTGGCAGCGCTGCTACAGCACACGTACGAAGAAGAAAAACTTTTCACAAACAACAATGCCGAATAGACGCACAAAGACGCAGGAGTTTCTTTTCTGGACAACAAATCAGTTCGGACAACAAATCTGTCTGGATAGTTTTGACTGGATAACAAACCGAGCACAGTAAGAGGCTCACACATTTGAAAGAGTATTGCGCATGCGGTGACGTCAGCGTTTCACCCCGAAACGCTCAAATGCAGCATTTTGGAAACTTTAAAGTATTATGCGACTTGTCCAGTGTTTCTTCTTGTAGTGTGAAGCTGTTATAAGGATATATTGTAGGGATTTCGCTTGTCCCGAAAATCAAACATGGTTTTTAAGCATCCACACTAATAACCAAATATATTTGGTGGGCATGCTGCATTTCCATCAAATTAATTTACTTTCAATTTTGTTAGCATGGCCTTTATCTGTGCCTCAGCACCAGGCTGAGCACTTGATAAGGCCCCACTTGAGTAGTGTGGGCTGAAAACTGACAAATAGTCCCAGATTTGTCATAATGGCCCAATTGCTTTGCACATAATAGACACATAGTGGAGCCCAAAATGCTTCTACAAGTGTTTCTCACATGCTTTGGTGTTGGTATTGTAAATTTCTAATGACTTTGTCCGTCATTTTGCCAAGGGCTTTTTATACTTCTGTTGGTTTCCAGCGGACTAAATGCAGCTGTTGTTGAGGTAAATAAAGCACTGGCAGATCGGGTTGCGCTGGTAGCATGCACTCTCCTGGATCAGGTGGTTCACTGCTCCAGATGTCCCAGTGGGTATGTGGGTACATGGGGCTGTTTAGTTTATGGGCTATATAATTTATATTCAAGTTTACAGTTTTTTACTATTGTGCTCAAACAGATATTTGAATATCCAGCACATGGTGAAAGCCTTACAGCATAGACCATATGTTGTATCTTGAAATACTCAGGGACTTTGGAGAGAAAAAGTTAAATACTAAAAGTTAATTTAATGTAGCGTTTTGTTGAGCCAACTTTTAGCAACCCCACTTCAATGAACCCAAACTGTCCTACAGTACACAGCCAGTGGCCCCATCTGTAGCAATATATGGCTTCAGCTTCAGTATCAACTACTCATGTACAGATTGTACTCATGTACTCAGGTAAATGAGGTGTACCTCATACAACTCCACTTCAAAATTCTCAAACTATCCCTTTAAAGGTGTAGTCAGCGATGTGGGAGAAAACAAGTGGAGAGGTTGTTTATAACCTAATTTAGACCCGTCTCTCCCTTCATACCTCACTCCTGGCTCCAACCCCGAAAGCTGATGGACGTGCATTGTCATGGAAACGGCCGTATAAACTGCGTAGCTGACCAAAGTAGGTAACTCCGACTCGTCAGAAAGCTCGACTGCCGTTATTGCTAACATCACAACAGAACATTCTGACAGATTAGACAATAAGATGAATGCCTGACGGCTGTTACTGTTATGTGAAGCACCACAAAGCTAATGTTGCTAACCTATCCAGCAGAAAGACGGTGACATCCGTGTCCGTTTTCAGGTCTTTCAATTGGCGGAGTTCCCTCCACATTCGGAAAGCAACACCAATGTTGACCTGGGTCTTCGCTCTTTCATGGTCATAGCCCTTCTTTTTCACTTTTCACTCCTCTGACCTTTTTCTTTTGGGATGTTTTTCAGCCATTGCTACTGCACCAATTGTGTCTCTCTCTTACGCTGACTGTGCACGCTACTCAACGTACGACTCCCCCTCCCCCTCTGTCTGATTTGTGCATGAGTATGATTGCCCCCTGGATGTGGGGGGTGTATCCTGTTTTGGTGACTCGGCCCGAGCCACAGTATTTACCTGCTGAAATTCAGAGCCAAGGCTGTGTATTGAAACTGGACTTTTTTTTCAACATGCTGTCAGTGGTGACATCTTGTGGATGGAGAGGAGAAATACGGTGATTTTGACAAATAGTGCATTAGATTAGAAGATTGCTGACGACACCTTTAAGGTGGCACACTACATAAGTGATTCATTGCTGGTAAAAATATTTTTTTATAATATAATCTGATTTCTACTTGTCATTCTCTGCTATTTTCTTGATAATATGAATACATTGCAACTTACATTTGTTTTATGTCATATCATACCTTTCGTCCTCCTACTCACAGCAGATAGCCTCCTGCTTTTAGGCAAGCATTCAAACAACCATTTTGAGAAGATGTCATGGACAGTCCTGCAGAGATTTGCTAACAGTCAGGGACGTGTGAATAAGCAACTCATGAGGATTTCAAGGTCAGCCTGTCTTTAATTTTCTTGAAATCTCCAGGAGTGCATGTGTGAAAACAGCTTTATTGATGCAACAGAGCCGTGTTGGTGTGTGAAAGTGAGTGTGTATGCTCCAGTTGTTTCCTCCGTCACATTAGATCCAGCTGAACACCTCCGTCCTCTCTCAAGGACACCCCTCCCTTCTGCTTGTCTCCGTCCCTCAGCTCGGCTCTCCTCACACACTTCACGAACACACACACACTTAGACTTCCTCTCGCTCTCTCGCTCAGTGTGACAGGCTGCGCTGCTGGAGACGGCTGCTGACATTCTGGACAGTAAAAGGCTTAAGGTGGAAAATGTGTGTGTGTTGTAGGCTGAGAGAGAAACCTCACCCCCCACCCCCCTCACTGTTGTCACACTCTGAATCTCTGACAGCAACCTCGGCGCTGTCATTTTATCGACTCCTTTCTCTTCCTGTTTGACCGTTTGCCAAAGCTCAATGATTATGATAATAGGATGTGAGGTCAATAATCTCTTAATTAGTGCTAAGTGGGAATTAGATTAGGCTTTAGTTCATTTCAGAAACAGCTCTAGTTAACCAGATTAGAGAGTGTGGATTAGGCAGATGAGGATGGACGGCACGGCAGAGGTTAGAGAGAGAAAAGAGTGGCAACTCGGCCTCGGATTAGAGCGGCTCTGACCAGGAACACATTATCTGATCTGCTGTCAGTCAGGTGTGTTGAAAGGTGCCGGGACAACCTTTAAATATAGAGGAGTAAACCTCGGCCTCAGTGGAGGGTAAAAAAGTTCATTGCCCTTTACTTACTTGCTTTACTTTTCTGCCAAAAAAAAAAAAGAAAACAGAAAAAAGGTAAGAAACAGCATTAAATCTATTTTTGAAAAGTTTATGGATGATAACTAGAAACCAGATATACCCTTTTTTCAGACTGGCCAAAAAAACCTGTTTAAAACCGGTAACAATCTGCTCCTGTCGACAGTTTGAAAGGGTATAATCTGCATTTCGACCTGGGTCGACTGACCCTGCAAGCAACACAGGATTTTATCAGCTCGCCTCCAATCTAAACTGACAAGCCAGATGGACAGCTCCATATATCTGCCACAGAAATATTTCACTAGTCTATCTGGGTAGGAGCCCTTTAAATTTGTTTTCAGGGGCAGAACGTTTAGAAAAAAAACACAAGCTTATGATTGGACAATCGTTTGGCTCATCACATTCATCACAGACCAGTCCACATCAAGCAGGGTTGCCTCCTATAATGTAGCATACATAGCGGCTAACTTAGCCGCTAACAGTTAACAACAGTTAGTGACCGTTAGCCTTTAACTTAGCGGCTAACAGCTAACGGCCTTATACTATCGTCTTACACTAAATTGTACAGATGATTCATTTAACACTTATATGTGACATGAACCTCGTCAAAGACAATCCCTACAAGTAAACTGCTGAGGAGGGCAGATTTTGCCAAGTTTCACTAAGTAGCCATGAGGACAATAGGCTAATCGACATGTCCGTTCTCAACTTCCGGTTCTCAACTTCCGGTTGTCGTCACGTCCGCATTCTGCAGCTCCCGCCTCTCTTCCCTGATTGGGCTGTTAAGAATTCAGCTGAGTGAATTTGATGGACAACGGAGGCTGGCAAGACAGAGCTGCAGGATTTCAGAATCAGGCAGGTCTGTCTGCTCTGCAAGGCTACCTCCAATCGGCTTCTGTGAAAACATCACCCGGGTCGACCCGCTAATTTACAGATGACGTCGGCGTAACATGCCCACAGCAAAATATCTCTTTCCCATCTCAACAACAAATTCTATCCAAGTTGTATCATCAGCTCAGAGTTTGTACTTTTTTAAAGAGGGACAGAAGCACAAAATAAAGAAAACAGTGTTCACGTCCTCTATGCTCCTTTCCATAGTTTACGTGATTGTGCTTCATCTCGCTGATGATGTCATCCACATGATGATATCAGCTTGATGTGCCAGAGAAAAAAATAGTCATGCAGCTTGTCTGCTGCCGCTTAGACCCGGATCTGCTGGCAATAGGAAAGGGGTCACTTGCCGATTGTTGGCGGGTTAACCTGTGCTGATAAGACCCGCGCTAACCTGCTAATTTTAGTGTGATAGTGGAAACAGAGAATTTTTACATGCTACTTTGGACACATTTACCAGAGGAATTCTCAGTAACATATACAGTAATGCCAAGGTTGAAAAACTGGACTTTTTTTTTGGTTGAAAGGCCACTTATAAAAGGCAACCACAGACCCATGTCATCATGCTGTGACTTGCCTAACCAGTATGACAAACTTCATTAAATGATTACCAAGTGCGTACAAACCACAATTCAAATATAGTTGGGATGCTTTATTAAAAGTAAACACAAATAGAATATGATTAGCAAATCCTTTTTGACCTATATTGAATTGAATACACTACAAAGACGCTAATTTATTGTTCGGACTGAAAAATGTCATTGTTTTTATTTTGCAAATATTTACTTATTTTAAATTTGAGGCACATTAAAAAAAAAGAAAAAAGACTGGGAAAGATGAGAAATGCTGAAAAACCTAAACATGTCATATATGAGCAGGTTAACTGAACACAGCTGAGTGTCATGACTAGGAATGAAGAGCATCCTCGACAGGTTCATTGCTGACAAACAAGGATGCGGTGAGGTTCACCAGTTCATGAATAACTGTGTGAGCAGTCCCAACACTTCAGTGTACAATTGCAACAAAACATCATCTGCAGTCCATGAATTCATCAAAAGACTCTGGTAAACACTGCATGTGATCAGCAAGGTTAAAAACACTTACATTGAATGCCTGTGACCTTCAATCACTCAGGTGATACTGCATCAAAAACTGACCCCATTCTGAAAAAGATTTTCCCACTTGGGCTAAGAAACACTTCCTGAGCCTGTTGTCAGTTAACACAGTTTGTCACTAAAAGGTGCTATGAGGAGAATCTATTACCGGCGACATACTCTGCTACCCATGAGCACGCGCAGCGACTGTCGTAATGCCGGGTTCCAGTAACCTCGGAACTGGGAGTGACATCATCTACAAGCTATCGGCGTTCCAGTTGAAGTCGGAAAAAAACATGCCAATCTACCAGGCTATTGTTAGCTGTTGTTAGCACGCCCTGCGTTGTTGTTCACAAATATCCCATGAAGAATGTGATTATCACGATGGCAGCATTTTTGTAAATATAAGTCTAACAATACTATGTATACAGCTGATCTAGAGCAACACACCCCAGTCAGAAGTGCAAATAAATTAATTATTACAGGAGCTAAATAACTGTTCACACTGGGGGCATCCATCTTCCATTGTCAACTCGGGGGTGGCGAGGTTTGACCGAGTTCCCAGTAGGAAATTCTGACTTCAGGGGTCGATCCAGATGCAGTTTCCTACTCGGAACTCAAAATTCCTACTTCTGATAACAACTGGAACGCACCAAAAGACGTGACCCAAGCCAAAGCGTGCGTTTGTTGTGATGCTAATGAATGCAGCTCGGACCTTCCTCAGAACTCTGCATTGCTTTACAACTTCTTTTTTCAAGAACTTACAGGATGCAAAGCGACGAGGTAATGTATCTCTTTCTAGTTACGTAGCGGTAGTTTTTGATGTGTGACAACAAGCAATTTTTGGAAAACTTAGTATCATAGTTTTGTAGCCGGCTATATATCGCTACTTACAGCCCGGTGCTCTAAGACGTGTCTGAATAATATAAATTTGCTCTTTTCATTGTCTTGTTCCCGAAGTTGAGTATCCAGGCCAGTCCAGCCCTGTCCGACCTGACCGGAAGGCTAAGGAATAGCATTTATAGATAACCTATTTTGATGCTATATAACTGACCTTAAAGTGTGTATTTAGATCAGGCATATATCTAAAAGTGAGACTTTTTTGTAATTACTTAGAAACTCCTCACAGTCTCTTTAATCTACAAGTTACAGTTAAAACTTTACCATGAGAAGACCCTAAAATGAGACTGGCCTCTGTTGTGGTCAATGTTTCCAATTTGATTTGGAAATCATGGATGTTTAGTCCTCCTAACTACGGAAGAAAAGGGCCAACCATATTGTTATCAGCACAAAGTGAAAAAGCCAGCATCTGTGATGGTATGGGGGTGTTTTTGTGCCGCTAGGTATATACAGGTTTTAAAGCAACTTGTGCAATCCAAGCAATGTTTTCTTCATGGCTGTCCCTACTTATCTCAGCAAGACAATACTAAGCAACATTGTGAACGTGTTAAAAGACTGAAGCTACCAGACTGGCCTGTCTGCACCCCAGACCTGTCTCTGGAGATATTGGACCAATCTGCTTGTTGTTCACTTGGTCCATTTTATATTTACTCATTAACAAGAACACGATATACTTTAACTCCTTGACTTGAGGCAAGGACTTGCTCAAAGGAAAAGTCGACTTTTATCCAGCAGAGAACCATGACCTTATACTTAGAGATGTTGATCCTCTTCCCAGCTGCTTAGCTGTGTTTGGTAATGCAGTCTTTTGGGTCACTAAATAGTTAGCTGGTCCTTGATAAAAGCTATTGTGCTGGATTGGGCAGTTGTGATGGGGCCTAATGTTGTATTTTTTGTGGAGCTCATAGTTTGTGGCAGCACCCCTGAAAAGAGGCTTTTTCACAAGTGTATGAAAATGTTGGACCTTGATATTTGGGCTTGATCTGAAAAACTCTGAAATCAGAGTTTTGGTTGCTCCTCTAAGTCACACCTCTCTCACAAATAGTCAGGATCCCCCCATCTCCTCTGCCGTTCCGTTTTTTTTCTGTACGCTCCTCTCTCCTACATCCCTTTACTCATAAAGAGCCTTTCTGTTCAACTGAACTCCTATATCCACTTCATTTGATGGGCCCCCGCTAAGAGGACTCCATCCCCTCTCTCTTCCTGGTCTTTCTCCCTCTTTTCTCACCGTCTTTTGCTCTCCTTTTTTTCTTTATCCTCCCCACCCTCCTTCCCTCGCTGCCCTCGTCTATTCTGTGGCCCAGCGTGGGTGGCTGAGTTTAATGAATTCTCTTTTCTCTCTGCAGCCAGCCGCTGATTTCTGATTGTGAAGAGGTGTGTGTGTGTGCAACTGTGGGAGACTGAAGCACACACACACATTTTACTAACGCACTTTCACCGCCATGACGTGATCATTGTGTCAGTCTAAATAAATCTCGGCCTTTATCCCGTTCGAGGCTTCAGGTTGCACTTCCTCCTTCTTTAAGGAGAAAGTCACAGACTGTCACATTTAAAATAGATTTGCCCTGGGATGCGTCAGTTGTTTTTGTGAACATTACCTGCTGTCTCCTAGAGCCAGAAACATGAGTCTCAAGTCGGTTTGTCCTCTGTGATGTCTCACCACTGCAAAGGAAACACAAAACAGCTGATGGCTGCAGGAAACACTCTCAGCTTTAATCTAGGATGATTTTTATTTGTCCAGATTTAATGTAGCCATCTTAAATGTAAAGACATTCTACAGAATTTCTCATGAGTAAAAGCCTGTCCGTATTGTCAATATCTAATTCGATGCATTTGAACCCCACATTGTGCTTTTTTGAGTTTTTTGTCTCTTAACATGTCTCCTCTACAATATAGTGCACTGCTATGAAAAAGACAAATAGTTTTCAGCACCAGAACCTCTTCTCAACTCATTTATGTTACCAGTTCGCCGTATACTGAGGCAAGTGCAACTACCAACTACTTTGACCTGGAGACAGGCAGCAACTGTATGTTTGTGTAAGTCTGCATAAAAAATACAATATTTGATTTTTGCATCTACTGTTGAGTTGACAGAATTTGATCATACTTGAAGATCAGAAGTATATGCACTGTTATAGGCTAAATATTATAGTTCACAGTTTAGACATTTATAGGTCTAAATTGCTGAAATGCCTGCAGCACATATTTGAGCTATTTTCACATCTCACGTCTTCTCCCACTTATCCGTGGTCGGGTCGCGGGGGCAGCAGCCTAAGCAGGGAAGCCCAGACTTCCCTCTCCCCGGCCACCTCGTCCAGCTCTTCCCGGGGGATCCCGAGGCATTCCCAGGCCAGCTGAGAGACATAGTCTCTCCAGCGTGTCCTTGGTCTTCCACGGGGCCGCCTACCGGTGGGACGTGCCCGCAACACCTAACCAGGGAGGCGTCCAGGAGGCATCCTGACCAGATGCCCGAGCCACCTCATCTGGCTCCTCTCAACGCGAAGGAGCAGCGGCTCTACTCCAAGCCCCTCCCGGAAGACCGAACTTCTCACCCTATCTGTAAGGGAGAGCCTGGCCACCCTGCGAAGGAGGCCCATTTTGGCCGCTTGTACTCGCAATCTTGTTTTCTCGGTCACGACCCACAGCTTGTGACTGTATATGAGGATAGGGGTGAAGATTGACCAGTAAATCGAGAGCTTTGCCTTACGTCTCAGTTCCCTTTTTACCACAACAGACCGGTGCAGAGCCTGCATCACTGCGGACGCCGCACCGATCCGCCTATCGATCTCCTGATCCACCCTTCCTCCGCTTGTGAACAAGACCCCGAGGTACTTGAACTCCTCCACTCTCTCCCCGACCCGGAGAGAGCACTCCACAGCTGCGAACCGATTCAGTGAGAGCTGAAGGTCACGGTACGATGAAGCCAACGGGACCACATCATCTGCAAAAAGCAGAGACCCAATCCTGAGGTCACCAAACCAGAACCCCTCAACGCCCAGGCTGCGCTTAGAAATTCTGTCCATAAAAGTAATGAACAGAATCGGTGACAAAGGGCAGCCCTGGCGGAGTCCAACCCTCACTGGGAACGACTCATATGTACTGCCGGAAATGCGAACCAGACTCTGAGCTATTTTTGGAATAGAAAATAAAGACATCTAGAATCAACAACAGCATTGGGGAAATAATTCTCTGTCCCTCTGTGAGAGATGACAAGTGACAGACAGTTGTGTTTCTATCAGAGGAGTTGTTGACTATAGTGTCCTTATATGAGGACAAAACAAGACATTAACAGGGTTTAAACAGTGTGGAGACTCATGTCTAATTAATTTTGCCCTCATATTGGAGAAAATCTTAGTCATGTGCTCATTAATGAATCTCGTACATGGCTCATTCATTTGGTTGCCGGCTGCCACTATCAATTTTTAATTCATTGATTTCCAAACAAAAATATATATTTTTCCAATAAAAAGAATTATTATGAGTAAAGAACAGCCAGTCCTACTGCTGTTGCAGAGTTTAGACTTGAGAGACAGCTCTGTACATGCCAAAATGTTTCTTTTATTATCACGTCTGATGCATGAACGTAAACCATGATCAGAATATGTCCATGTCAAAAGTGAATTTGCAAATTTCTATCAAGTAATAATATTTTTTTGTTGAAGTACCTTCAGATATCACTTTTTGTGCCCCCACATACATAAAGGACACAACATGGTAAGAGAAACAGATGCAGAAAGAAAAGACATTAAAGGAGACATATCATGCTGATGCATGATTTAATACTTACATATAATATAATAAATTTGAAAACAAGACCTTACACCCCCTTAATTTTCAAAAAATGAAATATTGTATTTTTTCTGATATCCTAGAACGAGATTTGATGCCTCTGAAAATAGGTCATTGCGAGATGATCACGAGATTTAAATCGTTGTGACGACACGAGGTACATTTCTTTTTATTGGAGTAATCAGATAAAACACTTCCTCCTCTGTGATGTCCGTTAGCCACAAAACCGTCACCGAGGAACACGTCCACCAGCAGCAGTATATAGCTCCCTAGCTCACATTCACTCATTACCAGCTCTGGCCTGTAGGGGGACTCAATACGCGGTCGTTGCTTTGAGCCTGCCGGAAAATGCAGTAGAAGAAGAAGGACAGGCTGGCTCTACCCCCGATAGAACTGACCAATCAGAGCACAAAGGGCTGTGACGTTGCGAGGTAACTGTAGGTCATCCTGAGATCCGAGTGTTTCAACGAGAGCTTGATAATGGCCTAAAATGAGGATTTTGAGAATGAAGGAACTAAATGACTTGTACTGAGGGCAGAAATGCTTTACAGGCATCCTAGTCTGGCATAGTGAAAAGGAGAAACAAGCATGATATGTCTCCTTTAACCAAAGTACTTCAAATGAAAACACCCGAGTCAAAGGAAATCAATTTAAAGCTCAATTAGAAGAGTGACAGACGCTAAGTCACTGGGATGAGGAAGCAAATAAAAAGTGATGAGATGGCACTACCAAAATGCAAACAAAGATAATGTTACTGACACTTGCAAACAGGTGGAGTACACGTCATGGATCAGGGCATATACCAGGATATAATCATGCTTAAACTTTTATTAAGCAGGTTTTTCCGGCTACGAAGCAGCTCACAATTTTCTCAGCCCCAAGACAAGCTTATAGAACATTTAATTCACAACCAGAGAGTCACAGCACGCTGAAGAGCAGCCCTGCTTACAAAGGACAAAGGTATGTCAGACTCCAAAATCTTCGTTTTCATGAAGAGGTGTTTTAGTGATGTGGAGGATGAGAGGTGATTTAGCTGTGAGAAATCTCAGTAGAGGAGCACCTCACATACAGAGAATACTGCTCTCAGTTCACTGGTTGCCAGCTCAGATCCTGCAGTGTTCATACAGCACTTTTTGTAAGATGCAAATCAATATTAATCACATTTTAATCAATCTTAATACTGATCTAAATTGATGTAAACTGAGTTGACCCAGAGATGACTCAAGACTTGACTTGGACTCAACCCCTCAAGGACTTCAGACTCGTCTCAGCCTTGAGGTTTGAGGGAAAGTCCCGTAGCAAACCATTCCCAGCAAGATATATGAATAATCATTCTGTCAATCACATTCACTACAGCCAATAAGATGATGTAGTAAGCAGGTGCTACTGCGATGGTGCAAAGTGTTGAATTTTGTTGTGGTGCCCGTTAAACTCAGTGCACCTTGATGTCAAAGTGGCACACTGGGTGCAGGACTGCTGAGAAAATGGATTTTATCCTGGCCAATTCCCTCATTACATATCATTTTCTGTAATGAGCACAGAATTCAGTTCTGTAAAAAAGTCTTTGCCCTGACAGACCCAGCTGCACAAAGAAATTAGAGGGGGGGAATTACATTTTTCCAGGGGGCATACTTTGTTGAACCTACATTTTATCTACTTTGGGCTGAACAGTGGCTCTGTGGCCACTCCTAAAGTGTTGACATATAATTTTCTCTCACTAAAAAGGAGCAGTTATCCTAATATTTATAGATACTGTATAGTAAAATACAGTAGTGTAGTGCTGTGCACCAAAAGACAAGTGACTGAGCTGTTGGTCATTCAGTATTGTAGTGAGCTCTTTAACCTTTGGGTAATGTATTAGAACACATTGTTTCGTCCTGTTTTGGCTCTTTAAAAGCCACAACTTTAGCTGTTGTATAAACATATCAGATAAATATTTATTTCAGTTTATTACCCAAATCTCTTCCTTAAGCTAAAACCTGATCAAAAATAAAGGATGCTTTTAAGAGTATGGATTTTAACCATTTAAATGTCAATTCCACAGGTGATACCACTAACATGATGAAGAAAACACATAAAACTAGAAAAGCACTCGGAGAGCGCTTTGCCAGCGCCACAGTCCTTATCCATACTGTGATTTTCACCATAAATATTAGTCCTACCTTTATTTCATCTAAATATTTAGATTCCTTGACCATTAAAAAACATACCATTAGCAATTGGATTCACAATATCTATTTTAGTTCAATAGTTATTCATGAAAATCCCATTTTTTCGCCATGGCGGCCAGACGCTGATCTGGATCAACACCAAAATCGAATCAGTTCTTCCTTTTCCCATGCTGAACATTTCCTGAAAATTTCATCAAAATCCATCCACTTCTTTTTGAGTTATTTTGTTCACAGACGGACAGACACACAGACAGACAAACAAACTGCCGAAAACATAACCTCCTTGGCGGAGGTAATGACCAGTGGCGGCTCCTGAAAAATTTTTCAGGGGGGCAACAGATGTGGTACTGGCTACGATCACCCCTTTAATAGCTAATAATAATTTAAAAGTCAGATAGCTTACTTTACAGTGTTATAATTACATTGTTTGATTTGTTTTCCCTGTTGATGGCAACACCAGACATAACATGCACATACTGTACAGTAGGAGTGGGAGAAAAAATCGATACACCCAAGTATCGCGATTTTTTGTCTGCCGATTTTAAAATGGATATTTTTATTCAAAAATCGATACCCCCCCCCCCCCCCCCAACACACACACACACACACGCACACTCACACTCTATAGGCGCTAAAGTCGCCAAACTGAGGCAAGCGACATTGCTGGATAAAATAGGCCATAGCTGTTAAAATAGTGCTGAGTAGATTTCCTACTTTTCACCAGCAGATAGTGGACAGGTGACAGGTTTCTATTCAAAGTTTTGGCGTAGCTATATTTATTTTAAAACACACACACCGGACCGAGGGACGCGAGTGTGGCTGCAGAGGCTGTGGAGCGGAGCAGAGAGAGAGAGACACAGAGTGATAGAGAGTACTCACGATGCCGAGAGTACTTTGTCAAGTACTGTCTGACTCTGAATCTGAGGAATATTTACTCTCTGAGGATGACGGTCAGTCGTCCAGTGAGGACGAAACTGGCAGGGAGTGCGCGCAGCGAGAGCGGCTCCGCGCGCCATTACAGTCCCGGAGCAGTACATACCGAGAGCTTTTCCTCTCCATGGCCGGCTACTACCAAAGAGTGTACATAGTCTGGGATGCAGGGAAGCTCAAAACACTGCGAAAAGTGACGGTGTTAGCGGAGAATGAGACCACAGAGCTCTGGTCAAACGAGGGAGAAGCCGGGGGTAAACAGAGCAGGCAGCAGAGGCGTTCATGGTCGGCCCGTAAATTACAGTGATGATGATGGCTGGGAAAACTAACCACTTTGAAACTACAGCCTTTTTAAATCTTGATAGCAAAACTGAATATTTCTTGAAAAAACTCTGTTGCCTGAAGGGATAATAAGCCACTTTTTATATGCAATCCAGGCTTTTGAAGAGAGGGAGCATAAACAGCTGGTTAATATATATTGCTGAATAAGTCCAAAATACAGACTCACATGTGATGTGTATTTTTCCTGATATAGTCTGTAGGCGTCATCATTGTTCATCTTTTTCACTGGTTTTAAAAAAGCTAACTAAAGATTGCAAAAATCGGCAATATCGTAGAATCGCAATTTAAATCGTATCGGCGCCTAAAAAATCGCAATAAATCGTATCGGGAGAAAAGTGAATCGTTCCAGCCCTACTGTACAGTACTTTTGTAAAGCTAAATCAAGTTAATGTCTAAAATGCTATACATTTGGTTCCACAGTACACACTTACTTATAAGGTGGTCCCAAATAACTCTTTGAATACCGTAATTATAACAGGCAGCCTGGTCTTTCTTTGTCAAAAAATGTCTTAAATTTCCATGGAAATGTTCTTTTGACAAATTTTATTCATCCTATATTCATAAGAAATAAATGTAAACAAGTCTGGCAAGTATTTGGCAGAATTATCTAATAAATGCTTAGTGTGTAATTACAAGAAAAGAAAACTGATATGAATTTTCAACAGGTTTCTCTTTATAAAAATTGTAAAACATGTACAAATGTTTTTGAGATGATAAAAACATATTACCATGCACTCAAACATTCTGTTGGCCTACTATTTGTGTCCATGTGACAGTTTGTTATATTAGACCATGTCCATGTGTTTTTGATTGACAATAACTTTGTGAAGCAGTTCCTGTCCATATGAAGACAGAGTCCAAGTTTGCTGTCCTCACATCCATGGAGGGATTTTTCTGCACAGTTCACTGCTTCTCCCCCTTCCTCCCTCTGTCATTTCTCAATATGCTCTCTTTTTATTGTTCTTTTAGGGAGTTTTTATCGATTCTCAACTGGAATTTGCTTTTATACCCATCCTTAGTTTTAGTGTGTATGTATGTTAACATGTGCACGTAACGGCGAATATACGGCAAAACACAGTAAAATATGGCGAATACACGGCAAAAACGGCAAATAAACTGCAAAACACGGCAAAAATTAGGCAAAAGAACAACAAGGAAACACCCCAGAGTTAAACTAATTCTATTATTTGCAATTTAACTTAGAATCATATCTCTCGCATGTGCATGCTGTGTGTCTCGTCCGAGCAGGCATCAGTGCGTATGACTTTATCACGTTGGGGCAAGCCCTCCCTGAGCCCATAGAAATGCATTGTGAGGTCCAAAATTTGAAAAAAAAAAAGAGTCTCTCCATGTAAGTCTATGAGAGTGCCTGGGGCGATTTCGAGTCTGACTGAAATCGCACCAAGGGGGTGGGGCCACTGGTTGGACAGTGGACAGTGACATTGCAGTGATAGTCGGGCTGCTGATTAAACAATAATATGAAGACTTAAACAGGAACAATCAGGGCACTATAAACTCTTTTCTCTTCATTTTTTTCATGGGGATTAAGGAGGGCGATGCACTATCGCCCACTATGGGCCAGCCGCCCCTGGTAATGACTAATTTTCATTATAAAGAAAGATATTTATTACTAACGTCGTCATGTAGGTTCCCACTAGAGGATGACATTTTTCAGGGATCCCGTGGGTCACGTGAATCCTGCAGGAATCACACGGGATGGGAGTCATTTTTTAATTTATCCCGTGATCGCGATGGGACGGGAAAAAAGCAACGGGAGCAGGCAGGAGCGGGAACTACATTAACAGATGATCATTTTCAGCCGTCTTCAATAACCAGATGAACAGATGCGTCCATTTTTGTAGTCATCTCTCAGTGAGGGCCAACACTCTTGACTGTGCTAGCAACACAAAAGAACTACAAAAGTGGTTTGACTTCCTGTCACCACTAGAAGTGAAAAGCGACTCGGAGCGGCTGCAGGCGACACACATATCAAAACAACACGGAGGGAGAAGACGACACATTGAAAAGAGAGCTGCAGCACAAAATTAAAAAACTTAAGGGGATGCCTTTTATATGCACTGCACTTTTATTTAAAATAAAAAATGCAACACTTTTTCAACATGTTTGGTTTTATTCAAACAAGAGCGGGACAGGAGTGGAAGCCATTTTGAGTGGGAGCGGGATGGGAGTGGGAGTCATTCTACGGGAGTGGGACAGGACAGGATTATTTTTTCTACTCTGGCCCGGGATTGGGACGTGACGGGATTTGTTCCCTGGGAGTGGGACGGGACAGGAGTCACACTGCTTGCCACTGCTCCTCGCTGCTGAAGCTAACCCTCCTATCATGAATGTTCCAGTGGTTGTGGTTTTAGTGGAAGTTGATCTGTATGCCACTGCTTCCTGCTTGCTCCCGACTGCACCATCACTTTTCCTTGACTTTCTGAAATAACTTTGGATATCCACTGTTGTTGCGACCGCCAGCTATGAATACTTGACGTGGTAGTTGCTATGACTCAGTGACCCGCCCCCCTCTACCTCTCAGTGGCTTACGCAATGCCTTTATTCGGCTGGAGTGTTGGATTGATTGACTTTTTAAGAAATATAGGATTAAATGAAAATGGCTACTACCAAATAGAATAAATAGAAAAAAATTGTTGTTAGTCCAGGGTGGGTACAGCTGACTCCGTGGGCGGGCATGGTCCCTCAATGCTCGCTCGCATGCCGCCGGGTACGTCCCCAGGCTTTCTCATCTAATGTTGAATTATCTACAATTTCAACTCACACAACAAATTTATTTTTATTGAGTCTAAAATGATCTAGACCTTATGAACACAAAATGTGGTAACAGATACGTGACATGTTAAATGAGGAAAAAAGAATTGTCCTTGGAGGTAAATCCTTTTGAAAATGCTTTTAACAATATTGACCATTTGCAGACACATGACTGACATGGCATTACTAGGTTCTGTCAAAGGTTGAAGTATCCCTGTTGCCAACAGACGATAATGCACTGCAGCCATTATGTTTACTTACTCCACTGTCTGCATCCTTGTCACTGTTCACTCTTGATACTGCTTGGCTGTTGTGATTCTGGCAAATTTTAAGCAGAAATAGGGCATTTTCAACTTTGGCGAAATTCACACAGCTCTTGAAGAAAATGAGGACCAAAAAGCAGTGCATTGTGGGTCTGGCCAGAAACCTTGTTTTGTAAAGTCTTCATGACCATGCCATGTTTGTGTCTGTGAAGTTCCTCTGTTGTACTGCTCTTATCTCCACTTCATAGTGGGAGATTGAGCTTTACCGAAGCAATCAGTCAAATAGTCTCATGGTATACATAATGTATACATACCATAAAATACCAAATATTCAATTAATCACCTGGGTGTAGCAGCACATTTTGACAAATACACACCCATTTCGAATAAACACGGTGTAATTTATTCGGCACAGCCTACGGGCTACGTTCGTAGTTACAGAGCACACATGCAAACGCTGAGCTCACAACTGACAGTTCACACTTGAAAAGAACATGGTATGACTGTACCTTATTGGTTGGCATAGTTTATTTGTCTCTGCCGGTGTAGTTTCTCGATGTGTTGATGTGTAGATGCAGATGATGAAGAAGCTTCGTCGACATAGACTTGTGTGCATAGAAGAGAAGTTTTATTTACAAGCCAAGCACATGTGTCTGAATCAGGCACTCCGGACAGCCTGAGAGGCCCAAGCCAGATTGAGACCCCCTGAACAGTTTAAGAGTACATGCATTTATACCAGACTCATTGTTTGAACTATACACAGACATGCATGTAGCGTGGACTCTCATTGGATAAGAGCATCTTAGATGTATAACATGAAAACTAAAAAACATACCCCATGATAGCCTAAAGTGAAGGAAGACCTATTACCTTTGCCACAGGGTATATCACTCTATGTATTTGTGTTAAACATTCAGTTATTTACCCAACAATAGTGGTTGACCAACAAAAGAAGCAAGGATGTGAAGGCCGTTTATGTGAAGTCTCTGGTAGACTGAGTGGGAAAAGATCAACTTAAGTCCTCTCATGAACACACACTCAAAAACTAGGGCCCGACCGATACATCGGCCAGCCGATTTAATGGGCCGATTTTAGCCTTTTTCAAAGTATTCAACATCGGCCAGAGTTTTGCCGATGTAACGCCGATATATTCTTAATTTCTCATAAAACAGTAAACGCTGTTCGGTGTCCAAGTCGCACAGAATGATGACGTGGAAGATGGCGACGCGCGTCGGTGGCAGCTCTTATTAGCTCTCTGCTCATGCTGTGTGTATGAATGACTCGCCTACACTCACACGGAGTTGTTCTTTTAAGCCGGAAGGGTCCGACATGATGAGCAACTTTCTGCAGTGCACAATGTCCCGCTGCTGCTGGACACAGAGAGACGACCAGGCTCTCTGCCTCACTGTGGATCAGCCTCACAGACAGACCAGACACCGCCGAACAGTTTTCTTACTGACGCCACCTCTGTCGTTGTCAATACGGATGAATTGGACCTTCCGATGGCAGGGGATCAGTTTAGCTGTGACTATTTTATTGTGTTTATGACAGAAATCCATCTTTATCCGCTTGTTCCCGACACAGCAGCTAAGCTAACTAGCTAGCGGGCTAATGCTAGCGGAGTCCTACGTCATCATAAGCAGACTCATCAAGGGGAGACTTCATCGTGGCTGAGGAGTTTAATCAGCCAATTTAAATAACTCTGTGAAATATGTGCAGTGTCCCACAACATATTTTGATTTCCTCAAGCACATTACCTCATATTTACAACAAAAAAGTGGTTCAACCTGAACTAAAACCTGCTTCTGCTAAACTAATGAGGACTGAAAGGCAGATGTAACAAATAGTTCATAAACAATCTATTTATATTTTAAAAATGGTAATGTGTTTTAGTTTGCAGGAATTTGCCTCAGTTTAACACACTCTTATACTGTACTTGAAAGCTGCAGAGAAGGAAAATAAAAGATGCTTATGAAAAGAATGTTACCTTAAGTGTTTTTGTTCCGCTCCTGTTTACAAGTTTTAAAAAAGTTGTTCCATCTTTACTATGATCTTCCTCTAATTTTCATCAAGAAGTACAAGACACAGAATGACTATTTTTTAAGCTGATTTTGCATGTTTTTTTACTCCAAATTTTCTCTCTGGTGTAAAGTTTAACAAATACTAAAGGACAAAGTATATATATATATATATATATATATATATATATATATATATATATGTATATATATATATATATATATATATATATATATATATATATATATATATATTTATATGTATATACATATATACATATATATATATTTATATATATTTTTTTTATTTAATCTGTATTTTTTTCTGACAAATATCGGCATCGGCCTCAAACAATCCATATCAGTCGGGCCCTATCAAAAACACAGTATTTATTTGAAACCATTCACATCAGATACTACATCGGTTCATCTCTCCTCCCTCAGTGTGTCAACAAAATGTACGTTGGTGTGCGGTGCTCTGTTTTACAACAGTGTAGTTACTGTCAATGTACACAGAAGCCCCTACAGCGCAGAAAGCCAGATCTTACAAACTAGGGCTTCACAAATCCAAAGAGGAAGACGTTGACACTGCCGCTGCATGTTTTTTGCCATTAACTAATGTCAGGAGGCCAGTCACGTCACTTGGCAGTACACTGCTGCTGATCGCCATCACCCTGGCGCAGCGAAAAACAAGAAGTTAGACCTGACCTTAACTTAACTACCGGTAGTTCCTTATCAGTATTAGGAATGTATAGAGAGTGCAAAGTTAAAAGAAGAAGACAAGAGTATAACTACAGAACTGTAATCTTGCCTTGAAAATGTAAAGGTGATATTCATACTGGTGTAAATAAATATTTTTTCATTTTTTCAGAGCAAGATTTTTGTGCGAAAGGAATTAAATGGCTGTCCCAAATAGACACCTGGTCCCAAATAAACACCCGGTATGCTCAGTGATTAAAACAAATAAACACCTCGACTATTATTCGGTGTTTTGCTGTATTTTTATTGAAGTATTATTATTGTAATTATTTAACATAAAGACGATTATTGTCCGTACCATTTTCTTGCATCAGCCCTAACTGGGGACATACACATTTTTAATGGGACTTCGTGGTACAAAGGCTGCTGAACCATGAACTACACAACACTGAAACAAATGAAAGACCCACTAAAACTTGAGAGAAATTTTATTACAGATGCTGTACTTTTCTGTTACTACAACTTTTGAGTTCTTGCACTTTTGGATCTTACTGATTTATGCATTTTGTTTTTTCAGTCAGAGCATGGTGGATGCTGTGAACCTCAGAGGAAGCAGAAGATGGTGCGGCTGGTCCTCAAAACGCCTCCTCCTCTGTATTGTGGTGGTCATCACAATTTGGTTTGTCTCCGACATAGATGTATCAGAGATGTGGTCTAACCTCAGTCCTCAATGGTTGATAAAGCAGAATACAGCAACACAAATTAAAGAGGAGAAACCTGAGCCCCAAAGTCCAGGGTGGACGTATCAGAAATTGACTAACCTCAGTCCTCAAGGGTTGGCAAAGCATGATGAAACATCACAGATTAGAGAAGAGGACACACCTGAGCCCAAAAGTCCAGTACGGATGTATCAGAAATTGACTAACCTCAGTCCTCAAGGGTTGGCAAAGCATGATGAAACATCACAGATTAGAGAAGAAGACAACCCTGAGCCCAAACGTCCTGCCCCTGCTGAGTTTCCAGATTCCCCTTGCTGGGTGAAATACCCCTACAAGTACAAATTCACCATAGATGAGCCAAACAAGTGTGAGCAGAAAAAACCTTTTCTGGTTATCATGGTTCCTGTTGCAGCTCACGACAGGGAGCACCGTGACATCATCCGTAAGACTTGGGGAAGTGAGAGCCTGGTCCTGGATAAAGTGATCCAGCTGTTCTTCATGTTGGGACAGCACAGCGGGATGGGGGCAGATCAGATCCAGGAGCAGTTGTTGGAGGAGAAGAAAGAGCATGGTGATCTAATCCAGGGTGACTTCATTGACAGTTACAACAACCTGACCATCAAGACCATGATGATACTGGAGTGGCTGGACTTGCACTGCTCCAGCACCTCGTACGCCATAAAGATCGATTCAGACATGTTTCTGAATGTGAGAAAACTCATCGGCCTGCTTTCAACTGCTCCAAACACAAACTATGTGACTGGAAAAATATATAAAGGATATACTGTGGTCAGGGATCCAAATTCCAAGTGGTACGTGCCAAAGTCTGAATTCCCTGATGACTTTTACCCTACCTATCCACTTGGTACGGCCTATGTTTTCTCAATGGACATGGTTGAGAAGCTGCTGGAGGCATCGAGACATGTCAGAGCTCTCTTTATTGAAGATGTGTATGTAGGGATGTTAATGCAGCATCTAAAAATCTCCTTCACTGAACCTCCAGACCAGTGTTTGTTTCTCGAGCATCCTCTGCCTATTCATTGTGTATTCTCCATGCGAGTATCTTTCCCATCAGAGAACGTTATGTGGGTTTGGAGACATTTGAAAAACAGCTTTAACTCACATATTGTTTTTAGAAAAAACATAAAATGAAGTCTGCAAAATTAAATGCAGTTTTTAAAATTTTGTTGCAACTTCAACTCTTTTAATTTGCTTTCTTTTGTTATGTGCTTTACGTTGGAATTGTGGATGTTGACTTTCCTTTGTTTTCCAATATTTTGTTTGTGGATGTTTTTTGTTCTTTAGACTTGTGCAGGGAAGATGTTTTTATGCAGGCCAACAAAGAAGTTAGCATCACAATGATTCCCTCGACTACAAGTCCATGAAAAGCCTTTTGGATTTTTTCACTGTTTTAGATCATTGCTGATGATAAGCTCTGTGAGCAAGTTTCAAAAAATTGAAACTTGCTCTTGGTGATAGTCTTAACAAGACATTTTAAGCTTAAAAATCATCGGTGAGAGTGAAAGCTATTGTTAAGCTACTAAGTCACCACAACATGGTAGTTCAGCTTTGAAGCAACTAAAATATTTACAATTTATAGCATCTTATTGTTTTTCTCAATCAGGTGAGATGATCAAGACAAATTGGTCCTTATGACTGTGGCAAAAGTCTATGAAAAGTTGATTATTAAAAAACAATCACAAAAGCTTGCTGTTGGCCTCCTGTTTGTAGTCCATGTTATCAGTTATCAGCTGTGGTTTTAAACACACAACTGTTTAAGAATTAAAAGCAGGCAGCAGCAGATCAGCGTTTTAGTATTTATCATTTAACATAAAAAAAATCTTTTGTGTGTGTGTTTACCATGAACCTTATTTCAGGCATTTATCCAAAGGTGGTATTCTAAATCACATTTGGAGAGGTTTGGAACTGGGTAGTACTAAATGCTTAATTACATACAAGTTTTTGGACCCATTCCTTAACCAAACTATTGTCTTGTGTTTGTGTTTTTGGTTTAGATTTTAGTTGAAGTTGTGTTTTTGTATTTTTCTGTTTTTACATTGTTGTTGTGGTTTTGGTGTTGAATTTTGGGAAAGAAAATATTTTTTAAATGTAGGGTTTTTGTTGTTGCTGTTGTTGTGTTTTGTTAGTCAAGCTATGTCCTGGTTTAAACTATCTTGAGCTATGACTTAAAGATATGTCTTGATGATAGACTTTGACTTAAGCCTCAAATTTGCCCTCTCACAAGAATGCTGTGTTTAGTGAGAGTAAATACTTGCATGGCTTAAACAATCATCATGTGTGCTCACAGTATGACGTCTTGCTGAGTGACGAGAGGACAATGTGGAAAAGAGAGTTGAACTATTTCCTGGTGCCAAACAATGTCTGGTAATATCAAGAGCAATATGAAGAACAAAATTTCATATTGGCATGGTTTTATGAGACAATATTACTTATAATGAATATAAATACATTTTGCTTTTCAAAGGGGCATCCATGAACAAACCAAGATAGATGTGATCATTATCATCAAACTTACACAAATATTTATCAATTCGATGGTTTTTAAATAAATGAACAATTAGATCCTGTTAATAATGTACAGCTGGGGCTATGATAGGTCTGATGATTAGCCAGGTGACATTTGTTTAGAAGGATTATAAAGGCCAGGGTTCAGCAAACAGTGGACCCGGGCATAACCTGGCCCCTGACTCTTTGTGTGATCTGGAAAATTACTTTAATTTATATATTTTACTCATTTTTTCAGTCTGGCACTTGTATTTCTGTGCAATATTATAATACAACGAGGACCTGAGCTCCAAGACAGCCAGTACTCTGCACTTTAGCATTTGGCACTTTAGCACAATGGCACCTTAGTTAGCACTCCAACACCATATAATTCATTATATATTTCAATAATTTCTATGGTTCCCCAACTTTGAGACCATTTTTATGTTTGGACTGTATGTTATCCATAATGTTTTGTCTTTTAATAAACTCTGTGTGTTTTATTCCCATCATTGATGCTCATTTTTGTTTTATGTGTTGACACTGTAACCAGCTAATTGGACTGGAGTTGTAAATAAGCTGCTTGGCAATTGGCCATGGGGCGTCGGTGGCGCAATTGGAATGTGCGCTTGGTCAGTGTTCGGGAGGTTGCAGGTTCAACCAGCTCCGGGTGACACATGGCGATGTGTCCTTGGGCAAGACACTTAACCCTAAGTTGCTCCCACTGCTGCGCCAGTGGCATATAAATGGGCATGAAAGGGCGTGAATGTTTTAGAGATCCTGATGGATAACTGCCATAGAAACTCTGAACCATCAGTGAAGTGAATGTTAGAGCGAATGGGTCTGAATGGGTAAGTGTGACCTGTGGTGTAAAGCAGCTTTGAGTAGTCAAAGACTAGAAAAGCCCTATATAAGCTCAAATCCATTTACCATTAACCATTCTGTACTGTTAGGCATTATATAAGAGAAAAACCACAGACAGCAAGAAAAGCTCTTTTGGAAAAGAGGGGTCGGAACTTCCTAGAAAGGGGAGGAACGGCATCCTCAGAGAACATAAAAAAAGGTGCAAGATGCTTAGGACTTCAGTTCCTTGAATGCTAGCATTGGAGAACTCACTTGTTTGTTATTTGTACTCACTTTGTGAAACTTGTTAAAAACTTTCCTTTTGCTCAGGACTTTGCCTGTCTCTTGTGATTTCCGAAAACCACAGTTTTTGGCTAAGGGTCAGGGTTAATTTGCACATCATTGGCAACATCCAACTACCTTTTGGAAGCTGTAATTGAGTCGACACAGCAGATCTTTTTATCTTCTTTGCCATGAATTTCAGCTCTTATTGTGGGGAGGGAGAAGGGAGCTGGGGACCCAGGAAGTGGGCATGGGTGGCACGGGACAGGCTGCTTGTTATGGTTCAGTAATATGGCAGGCCTTTGATTGCCATTGAGGACTGCATGCTGGCTTGTGCCTTTTTTAAGGTGTAGTCACAATTGCGGCTAGTGGTGAGGTGTTTCTTTTATGGACCATGCGGTGCATCTGGACTTGAATTGCTGTTCCCACTTTTAAGGTCTTAGCTTTTCCTAACATTCCTTAAAATGGTTTCCCTCCCATGAAAATCAATTATCTGGGGGACTCCAGAAATATCTTTTGCTTTTTGTGTTTTGTGTGTGTCTGTTTTCAAGGGTTTGTTGATTTATATTGTGTTTTTGTTGGGTAGTTCTTTCTGTGCTGTGGATTTTGTGCTTTGTAAGTTGTTGTTTTTTTGTAAAAGCACTTTGTACATTTTTGTATTTCAAGTGCTATGCAAATAAAGTTATCATTTATGATCATTCTTATTATTATTAATGTGTCTGGTGTCTGCAGCCAGCCTTAAGTGGACACTTGAGGTACTACAGGTTTTGGTACTTTTGCATGGGCCTCCATTTTTGTAAGGTCCTAATGACTAAGTTACCATGGATACTGAGCTGAGACTCATTTAGTCCACATTAATGGAGCAGAGTTCTCAATAAAATAAGACAGACTTATTAAAGTTTGCCAGGCTTTCCCTTACAGTAATCCGTACCGTACCGCACCGCACCGTACTGTACCGTACCGTACCGTACCGTCTTTTTCCCGCTTATCCATGGTGGTGTCGCAGGGGCTGCAGCCCAAGCAGGGAAGCCCAGACTTCACTGCCCCAGGTCACCTCGTCCAGCTCTTCCCGGGGGATCCCGAGGCATTCCCAGGCCATCTGAGAGACTTTGGGCTCTAATTTCGTGGCGCAGCGCAGGGGGCGCAAGCCTGGCACACCCCGCGCAGTGTTAATTTCGTCCGGCGCACCACTGTGCGCTGCCAATTTGACAATTTGGTAGACCATCTGCGCAGAGGTGGGTGTGACGGCACACCAAGGGGAGGTGATGGCGCACCAGGGGGAGGTGTCGGCAGATTCATGTTGGCGCAGTGACAATTTCGTGCCAAAAACAGTGCAGAAAGTGCGCTGAAAGCTCGCCAGCTGCAACCTGGTCTAACCTTGGCGCAGGGCGGAGCGCACCCTCCGCAGCTGTAATTTGGTGACAAGCGTACATGTGCGCATGCCTCAGAGGCTGGTTTCAATGTGTGTAAAGTTTCAATGTGGAGTGTCAGGCACATTTTAATGCAATAAACAATCACAGCAATCACTATTTAATGTAACAGTCTGAATCAGCATATACATTTGTATCTATATTAACCTTCCCGTCACATCTGATGTCAGATTAAAGCCGTTTGTCATAATGGAAACTTAAACTGATGGCAGCTGGAAGTTTGATGCACATCTTACAAGTCAACAATAAACAGCCTTAACATCTGATACTGAGTAAATATCTGGCTTCTCTCATTTCATTAAATTCAAAGAAAAAAAGGGGGAAAAAGACGAAGAAAAAGGAGAGAAAATAAATGTATGTCACTCAGGATTTACCTGTTATTTCCCATATTCCTCTATTTTAGTCTTTATTTTTAACGTGCTCTAAAAAGATGGAGAGCATTATTGCAAGGAGGATGAGGAGGAGACACCGGGAGAGTATACAGTATATCACTAAAGGCTCTGCTATTTGGCGATGACAAACCAGGAGTGCAGGTGGATCACAAGCATGAATGGATAAGCCAGCTGTGGTGTAACTGTCTCTTATTTTTTTTACTCCTATTAATGACAAAGGAACAGATTACATCTGTCCCGGGAGCTGGCCCACACGGTGACGCGCCCCGCTGTCCATTCTCCTGCTGAAGGGACAGCGTCTCCACTGCTGGGTCTTTCCAGCACACTGTTTCCGCGGTGGCGGGGATAATTCAGACCAATCAGACGCTGCGCCTCAGCCGCAGCGCATTTAAAGGCGAGGAGAGGCGCTCATTTGATTGGTGAAGACAGCGATCGGCAGTGTTAATCCCACTCACGTCTATTCTCCTCCTATTCTGACATTTGCGCGGAGAGGCAGAGACGTGGGCGTGGACGCGCAACCTCTGTGCCCCTGTGCGCCATGAGTGCGCCTCTCTTGGCACTGCAGGAAACTTGCAAAGTGCGCAGGTCACACCCAGTCCTTGCGGCGAAGGCCGGCACAGGCAGGTGCGCCTGCGCTTGCGCCTGGTCTACGAAATTAGAGCCCATAGTCTCTCAAACGTGTCCTGGGTCTTCCCTGAGGCCGCCTACAAGTGGAATGTGCCCAGGACACCTCACCAGGGAGGCGTCCAGGGGGCATCCTGACCAGATGCCCGAGCCACCTCATCTGTAGTAGGGTCATTTTGGAGCGAAACGTGACCGCGGTGAGTGAAGGTTCATTTTTCAATGGATTTGTTATCTAAGAGGGCTAAAAAACAAATTTAGTCGGGGTGTATTTTTTAAAATGGTGGGGAAATTTTTTTAGAGGCCAAAATCCAAAATGGCTGTCGTGGAAATGATTTTTTTTTAAGGCTCTACCTACAATGATGGACAATACATGTTTTCAGACCTCATTTTTGTTAAGAAATACATATTCCTGAGATACATAATGATTTGACCTTATTTTAACCTTCAAATTCAAGATGGCTGCCACTTTCTGTGTTTTTTAGGTTTTTTTGGGGGGAGTTTTTGCCGTTTTTGGGGAATTTTTTTCAGTATTGTTACAGAGTCTCTATAAGGTTATAATGGAAGCTCTAGTCATGATGAATTGAATAATTTACTGTTAAAGTTCACAGAAACAACATCTGAAGTCAGTAAAGTAGACGTTTATCTGTAAACAACACTTGTTGATTTCCCATTTCCTATTAAAATGGACAATGCGGCTATGACTTTTCAGGTCTGTATCACAATTTTTTTGGCCTTAGTAAATTCTTTTGCAGTTTCAGACCCATGGAAAATAAAAGATTCTTTTATTTTGCTCCCATTTAAATTTATTGCGATATACCATCACCATGGAAACCACTGAAACAAGGAAAACACAGGCCGTTTTTGAATTCGCCTACTACATTCTGTGTATGAAAGTAGTATGTAGTAGGCACTGGATATTGTCTACTACACTTGAATGTAGTACGTAGTATGACTGTTCTGTTAAGTTTATTTTGTAGTAAGATTCGCTGGCTTCCAGTTCAAGCAAAGCGGAAATAGGCTACAGCTGATTTATTTTTCAAACTTAATTTTAATTGTACAAAACAAACCATGAGTAGCCTACATGTTGACATTTCAGTTATTAATCTGTAAAGATACTGCCCCGAAGCAGCATTTTATCTGAAACAGTCAGTAGTGAAGAATACTTATTATTTCGGAGTGGAATTACTTATTATTTTTACAGCGTACAACGGCGTATTAGAGACACTTAAAAGAAAAAAAAACACATCAAGTATACACATCACATACACAATACAGTATTAAGAATGAGAAGCAGGAACATTTAAGGTGGTGGAAATACTGAGGAAAAATACAGAACATAACGGTAAAATGTCATACTACAGTGGTTTACACAGATAATGCCGCAGTCCAGCCATTACGAACCATCAATGGAAAAATAACAACAGACCTTTTAACAAGTTATTACACACTATTGGGTGTTGGAAAGGTAAAGTTAATAAGTAGTTGCTCTTATATTTGTATTGCTGCTCTGGTTGTTGAAGCTTTGCTCTCAGTCATTTTCAGTTCAGGCGCTTTGCATTGTGGGTAACAGTAGGCAAAGCAGACTGGTCCGATGCATACTGTGAATTTATTCCCGAATCAGTACTAGTGAAATGGGAAGTGCCGGCCAGTACAACATACCCTTTCGCCCTTGCCCTAGCAGCTCACATCTCATGAATGCTCTAATGAGAGTAGCAGTGATGATGAAGGGAGTCAGAGTGGAGAATCAACAGAAGAATCACTGAAGAATAGTGATTCTGTGTCTTCGGTTCTCAATATTAATCAACAACAAGTTTTGTTATATCATCCTGTTTAACTCACTTTATATCCATCCCTTCTCAATGTAACATGTTTTCTTCTCTCCACCTCCTCTCCACAATAACTTTTTCAGTTCGACATTACGTGTTTCATTTGCGATGTCAGCAAGAAGGAGAAGCTGTTGCCTCCAAATTGACTACTAATTAATCAGTTATTGTTTTAAAGTGCTAATTTTAAACATGGTAGTTATACTGTGTACCAGTTGCGTTTTTCATTTCCCTATCTATTTATTTGTATTCATCACATTTATTATCTTTCAGTATTTCTGGAAAGAAACAATAAATAAAAAATAAAAACATAATCTGATTTAGATACACTTTTTGTAATACTGGTTAAAATGGTTTTAAGACCAGATGGCAATCAACTCATAATGTGTTCTTAAAACAGAGCAAAAAATATCTGCTATCTACAGCAGGAGTAAAACAGGGAAAACACCAACCAATAAACATGTCATGTCACCAGTTTTTAAACCAATCAAATCCCGTCGCCATTCTGCCCGCCTGCTGCGCGTGTATATTTCCGGTGTGCACAGACTCAGTGTGTGTAGCCGAGCTGAGAGGGATCATCATTTTGGAGCATTACCGCCCCCTTCAGGCTAGACACAGAGTTCAGTTTGGAGAGGCAGAGGAATGTTTTTATTATTATATCATCACACGGGAGATTTACAGGAGAATACCGATACAGTAGGACGTCGGGAAAGAGGATAAAATATGTAAAATACGGTAGACTTGTCATTTAACTTGTCATTTTGGAGGAAGGCTGGGAGGAGCTACACAGAGTCCTGAGGAGATGCTACATTTAAATTCATGCTAGTTTTCCAAAATTACCAACCCCAGCTTTAAGAGCTATGCCAGTTGGAGAGTTTACCAAACTACTCATGGTTTGTTTTGTACAATTAGAATTAAGTTTGAAAAATAAATCAGCTGTTGCCTATTTCCACTTTGCTTGAACTGGAAGCCAGCAAATCTTACAACAAAATAAACCTAACAGAACAGTGAAGTACTACGTACTTCATTCAAGTGTAGTAGGCAGTATGCAGTGCCTACTACATACTACTTTCATACACAGAATGTAGTAGGCGAATTTGAAAATGGCCTGCGTTTTCCTTGTGACATCACACATATGTCTTTGTTTCAGTGGTTTCCATGGTGATGGTATATCGCAATAAATTTAAATGGGAGCAAAATAAAAGAATCTTTTATTTTCCATGGGTCTGAAACTGCAAAAGAATTTACTAAGGCCAAAAAAATTGTGATACAGACCTGAAAAGTCATAGCCGCATTGTCCATTGTAATAGGAAATGGGAAATCAACAAGTGTTGTTTACACATAAACGTCTACTTTACTGACTTCAGATGTTGTTTCTGTGAACTTTAACAGTAAATTATTCAATTCATCATGACTAGAGCTTCCATTATAACCTTATAGAGACTCTGTAACAATACTGAAAAAAATTCCCCAAAAACGGCAAAAACTCCCCCCCAAAAACCCTAAAAAACACAGAAAGTGGCAGCCATCTTGAATTTGAAGGTTAAAATAAGGTCAAATCATTATGTATCTCAGGAATATGTATTTCTTAACAAAAATGAGGTCTGAAAACATGTATTGTCCATCATTGTAGGTAGAGCCTTAAAAAAGATAATTTCCACGACAGCCATTTTGGATTTTGGCCTCTAAAAAATTTTCCCCGCCATTTTAAAAAATACACCCCGACTAAATTTGTTTTTTAGCCCTCTTAGATAACAAATCTATTGAAAAATGAACCTTCGCTCACCGTGGTCACGTTTCGCTCCAAAATGACCCTACTACTGGCTCCTCTCAATGCGCACGAGCAGTGGCTCTACTCCGAGCTCCTCCCGGATGACCGAACTTCTCACCCTATCTCTAAGGTAGAGCCCAGCTACCCTGCGAAGGAAGCCCATTTCGGCCGCTTGTACGTGCGATCTTGTTTTTCGGTCACGACCCACAGCTCATGACCGTATATGAGAATGGGGTGAAAATTGATCGGTAAATCGAGTGCTTCGCCTTCTGGCTCAGCTCCCTTTTTACCACGACAGACCTGTACAGTGCCTACATTACTGCTGACACCGCAGCAATCCGCCTATCAATCTCCTGATCAATCCTTCCTCCGCTCGTGAACAAGACCCTGAGGTACTTAAACTCCTCCTCTTGGGGTAGGATCTTATCCCCGACCCGGAGAGGGCATTCCTGCAGAGTCATGTCAATCATGACAGCCCTTCAACATCCAGGGCCTTGAGAAACTCATCCACTCCCTGCCACCAAAGTGCTTACTGACCACCTCGGCAACCTCAGCTCCAGAGATAGAAGAGCCCACCACAGAGTCCCCCAGGTCTGCTTCCACACTGGAAAACGTGCTGGTGGGATTGAGGAGGTCTTTGAAGTATTCTTTCCACTGATCCACAACTTCCCGAGTCTAGGTCAGCAGTGCACCATCCCGACCATAGACAGTGTTGACGGCACACTGCTACCCCCTCTTGAGATGCCGGATGGTGGTCCAAAATCTCCTCGAAGCCGTGCGGAAGTCGTTCTCTATGGCCTCTCCAAATTTCTCCCATGCCCAGGTTTTTGCTTTTGCAACTACCAAAGCTGTGTTCCGCTTGGCCAGCCAGTACCTGTCAGCTACCTCCAGAGTCCCACTGGTCAAAAAGGCCTGATAGGACTCCTTCTTCAGCTTGACAGCATCCCTCACCTCTGGTGTCCCCCAGCGGGTTCGGGTATTGCCGTCACGGCAGGCAACAACCACCTTACGGCCACAGCTCCAATCAGCCGCCTCAACAATAGAGGCCCAGAATAAAACCCACTCCGACTCAATGTCCCCTGCCTCCCCCGCCACATGGTGGAACTTCGCCCAGAGGTGGAAGTTGAAACTCTTTCTGATGGGAGACTCTGCCAGATGTTCCCTGCAGACCTGCACAACACGCTTGGGTCTGCTGGGTCTGGCTGGCATCCTCCCCCACCATCGGAGCCAACTCACCACCCGGTGGTGATCAGTTGACAGCTCCGCCCCTCTCTTCAACTGAGTGTCCAAAATATGCAGCTGCAAGTCTGATGATACGATTACAAGGCCAATCATCGAACTGCGGCCTAGGGTGTCCTGGTGCCAAGTGCACATATGGACACCCTTATGCTTGAACAAGGTGTTCGTTATGGCCAGTCTGTGATGAGCACAGAAGTCCAGTAACAAAACACCGCTTGGGTTCAAATCACGCCCCTCCAGGTCTCACTGTCATTACCAATGTGAGCATTGAAGTCCCCCAGTAATACGAGGGAGTCCCCAATAATAATAATAATAATAATAACTCGAATTTATATAGTGCCTTTCAAAAACCCAAGGCGCTTAACAAACAGAAACAAACACATTAATTGCCAAAAGCCTCCATGAAAAAGTGTCTCTTCAGTGCAGACTTAAAGGAGTGCAGTGTTTTTAGCTGAAGAATAGCCAAGGGGAGAGAGTTCCAGAGGGATGGAGCAGCCACACTGAAAGCTCTGTCTCCAAGGGTCCGTTTTGTGCTTGTGGGTACTGAGAGGAGCCCGAGGTCTGCAGATCTCAGGTTCCGCTCCGGGGAGTAGTCCTCAAGGAGATCTGACAGGTACTGTGGGGCTAGGGCGTGGAGAGCTTTATAGGTGAGGATGAGCAGTTTGTATTTGATGCGGAACTTGACAGGGAGCCAGTGGAGGCGTTTGAGGGTGGGAGTGATGTGCTGCCAGGATTTGGTGCGGGTGAGCACCCTGGCAGCTGAGTTTTGTACATACTGCAGTCTGTCCAGGGTGGTGTTTGGCAGTCCGAACAAGAGACCATTGCAGTAATCCAGACGAGAGGAGATGAAGGAGTGGATGAGGGTCTCAGCAACAGAATCTGAGAGTGATGGCCGGAGTCGGGAAATGTTTCGGAGGTGAAAGAAGGCGGATTTGGTTATGGATTTTATGTGGGATTCTTTATTCTTTATTCTTATTCGGATCCTCATTAGCTTCCACTGTCGTGGTTGCTAATCTTCCTGGGGTCCACATAAAACATCACAACATAAAAAACATACAATAATCATACAAACAAGAACTGACGCATGTCAGTGTAAATCAAAGTAACATCAATCACAAAACAGAACTGAAAACAAACACAAAAAACATTGATTATTCTAATAACTCTAATTGTGTGGTCTCTCTCATTAATATATGTTTGATAGATCGTTTGAATAAGTATTTACTTTTGATTCTTTAAATATTTAATAATATTTTATTTAATATATAAATAATTAAATACATAAATACATGAAAAAATATATGAAATATATTTTGGTAATAAAAAGGCTTTTGTTGTATTTTTTACCTATATTTATTTATGCATTAATATTTTATTTATTTATTTCTATATTGAGACATTTCCACATTTATTTATTTATTCATACATTCATCTTTTTCCACAACTATTTATATATTCATATATTTATTTATGTCCACATTTATTTATTCCCGTATTTATAAATTTCACCATTATTTATTTTTATGTAAGTATGTTGATATAGTAGGCGGTTTCGTCTGAGCCCAAGGCCTTATAGACCTTATTTACATGCTGTTATATCCTCTTCCGGTTGTACCGGATCCAGGGCATCAACTGCAGTGTTTTGTGTTTGATCAGTGAGTGAAAAGGATACAGTTGGAATAATGTCTGCTTATACATCTTATTATATGTTATATGATATGATCAGTGGCAGCCGGCCAATAGAGGGCGCTAGGGCGCCGCCCCCCCCCAGTGGACAGTGTGATATTAAATGTATTTACTTTATTTTGAAAAAATGAATATTAGCAAAAATAACATTTAAATGTGTAATATAAATATAAATATAACATAATATGTATCCATTAAGATATAAAGTAATTAATTTCCATTAATGTCAAACAAAAGTAAGCCTTCTCGTCTCTACCTCCGTGTCTGATGGGCGCTCGAAAAAGCGCCCCTGAGACAGTGATGAATAGCCAATAAGGAACTGTTACTAGGGCAAGATAAGCGCATATCAACGTGAATTTGGCCAATCAGCGATGTTGAAAATAATCTCCGAAGCGCGCTTCTCAAATTGCCCCTCGGGTTTATTCGGCTTGTGTTGGTGTGCCGGTGTTATGTTTTAGCTGGTGACAGTCCAGGCAGATGTCAAGGAGGTGTACCTTTGAAGTACCCTTCTATCCAAACATCTCCCGAATCCATATTATACTCAAAACTGACCTCTTTTCACCATTTTACTTACTTAGTGGTGAAAGTGACTTCACAACATGCAGCGTGACAACGAAAAATTGTAAAGAATTACAAACTTATTTGACGGCTTAATATACGGAAGGTAATAAAGGTAGGCTAACTATCTTAGATGCCTGATCAAAATGTCAAACTTTCGACAGTGAGTCAACTTGTAATGGCCCCAAAACCCGCATTTTACCGTCACTTCGGCGTATCAACAAACAATTTGTTCATGCTCAACGTATAACGGAGACGGGAGGACTTTAAAAAAGGTAAAGAGAAGTAGGTTTTATATGTGGAGGAAAAGTAATGTGGAAAATTACACACATGTTCCCCTTACTCATTTCTGTGTAAAGTTATTTTTAATTTACACATCACCTTACTTAATTCTTTGTATATAGGTTATGTAAGCTTTTTGGCAGTATATGGTTGACTATTTATATATTTATGTGTGCGTGTGTGTGTCTGATATGTGTGTGCACCATTCTGCAATCTGTTATTTTTATTTGGAATCGATAATAACACTTTTACGAAGCGCTGGTATCCTGTAGTTTGTGTCGAATCGTAATGAGATGGTTGTTAAAAACTGAGTGTTGCACAGTACTGCCCCACCAAGGATATTTTTCACCAGCCACCACTGGATATGATCCCCATGAAACTCGAGCGGACATGACGTCACCGAGTGACAGCCGACGGCAACGGTGACCAAAATGTGGTATTTATGGACACGTGGCAATACTTTAGTATGTAGTATATATATATGTATATATATATATATATATATATATATATATATATATATATATATATATATATATACATATATATATATAAATATAAACATATACACACACATATATATATGTATGTATGTGTGTGTATATATATATATATATATATATGTATAGCCCCTCCCCCAACACCTTTGGGCAGCAGCTCAGGATGTGCTCCATCGTTCCCCTCTTTTGGCACAACTTGCACTCTGGTGTGTCTGCCAGTCCCCGGTGTGCAGGTTCGCTGGGCTTGGGATGACGTTGTACACTAACTTCATGAGGAACTTGATACGCAACGGTTCTACCCACCAGAGGTCAGCCCGGGTGATGATTCTTTGTTCTGTGTTCTCCCACCTGGTCCAGGCTTCTTGTTTGGCCATACTTACCATCTTGCATGTGTGTTCCTCTTCCTCTTCAGCTCGTATCTCCTCCTGCACCAGTGAAAATGTGTCAGTTATCGCTCCAGCATTTACCGCAATTCTCTTCATTGTGATGTCTTCCAAATATTTTTCAAGTGATGATCTATAAATATACTCTGACTGACTGCACAAGTCAGTCCGTTCTTTCTATACACCTACTGGTGATGTACCTGGGGTAATAGGGTGTTTCGGGTCTTTAATTATCAGACACCCTCGCTCGGGCGACCCAGCTGGGGGTGATCAGTCCCCAGCTCGTGTCCAAGTAGCGAGTTGTACCACGTGTCTCCCCTACAGATCCACAGCCACTGTGAGGCCCTTTCTGTTGCCTCCAGGATGTTCTTGGTGGCGCTCCTGGTCTGCAGTCCTCTTATGCCAAGGAGCTTCAGTGTTCGCTGTAATGAGTGGCCTGCGAAGCCTCGACACCCGACTTCCACTGGCTCGCACCGGGCTTTCCAGCCGTTTCTGCAGCACTCAGAAACAAGTTCTGCTCATTTGCCTCTTCGATGCAGTCCTCCCAGAGGACTGTAAGTTCCAACAGAATCACCTGCTTGGTTGACTCTGATGTTAAGACCATGTCTGGGTGGAGTGAAGTGGCTGCGATGTTTACTGGAAATTTAAGCTGTCTTCTGAGGTCAACTTGGAGTTTCCAGTCCCTAGTGGTGGTGAGAAACCCCCCTGTAGAGCTGCACTGGTGTTAAGCCTTCTCGCCTACCTTGACGAAAGTGATTGTTTTCTTGTGAGGGGCCTACTACTTCCCTACTCCTTCAGTCAAGCATAACTGAAGGAGTAGAGCCCTACGTCACAGTTCAAAAACACACCTTGAAAGTTTCATGTCATGCTGTTTTTTATTATGCCAATCTGCGATGCCTATGGAGTACCTCTGTATGATTTGCAAGTCATAAAGCTCCTTTGTTGCCTCAGAATCACACTTATCAAAGCCTCATTCTGGCTGCTTCTCAGGCTTGAGCTGAAATGAAATATTTCAGCTAGAGTTCCTGCTGATGTTTGAGCCCATGAATACAGTTGAGGACTGCATTGTCAAGCTAAATGAGCCGCTGATTTTGAGTGTAACTGTTTCTCCACATTTGGATAAAGAAACAGGCTCATTATTTATGTGTTTACATACATCAGTGAGTCAAACCGCTTCCCATTGCTTCCCATTACTTTTAGCAATTATGTTATCACCTGTAGGGTGTTGAGCCAATTCACGAACATGTTCATTTTAATAATTGAGAGACAGCATTATTAAGTTTCAAAGGATGAAGCACAGTATGTGAGTTTAGCTTCTTAAGCAGCTGTGTGGTCAAAACAGGCCAGCTGAGACTAACACTAACTAGCTTAAACATTAGCTCAACAGTAGGCTACATCATAGCTTTATTTACATTACTGTCCCTGATTACCATACTCACCACACGTGGTTCTGGGTCTTCATCAACACACTTTATAGATGAAACTGACCCTGCTGATGACCACAGGGAAACAGCACCGGTTGCTTCAGGCACGTTACCAGGAAGGAGCTGCTTTCTCAGGCTATGTTTACATGGAGACTCTGTGACTGAAAACGCAAAGATTTTTCCTTTGCTTTTTCAAAGTTGATCTGCACTCAGATGGAGAAGCTGGAAATGAATGAAACCACTGTAGTATGAATGCCAGTTCAGTAGATGGTGATGTAGATTTGCGGAGAGGCAGCGCTGCTACAACACCAAATGAAGAAGAAAAACTTTTCACAAACAACAATGGCGAGTGAACGCACAAAGACACAGGAGTTTCTTTTCTGGACAACAAATCTGTTTGGACAACATATCTGTCTGGATAAAAAAACAAGCACGATGAACGGCACACATGTTGCTTGGTAGACGACCGAAGCTGTTGTTGTTCCTGGTGTCAGACGCAGCCTTCATGTGTAGGGTGCTGGGCATGCGGTGACGTCAGCATTTCACCCTGAAACGCTCTGACTTTGGTTTACACGGAGCTGCATGGACGAGCGTTTTGAAAACTCTTCACTCAGGCCACTGGTTTTATAAGTTTGCGGATTCGGGCGATCTGTATAGTGTTCCCATGTAAATGCAAGGCCAAAACGCAATGAAAACTTATCGGATTGACAGTATTTGGCCTCTAATAAACGGCCCCTCAGGCTCAACTCGTGAGAAGTGACTGAAAAAACCTGATGTCAGGTCTCAGCAAATCTTGTGAAGATTTCACAACGAGTTGCTTTCAGAGGCAGAAATGTTGCTCCCAGGAAGAGAAGCAAATCTAATGTGGGTCTTTATGGAGGTGTACCTGTTGGTATTAAATCTTGTATCAGCATGGTGTGTGACCTTTAAAGAACCTCGTACATGGCTAATTCATTGGTTGGCAACTGCCACTATACATTTTTAATGCATTGATACAGAACAAAAATATATATTTTTTAATTATGAACAATTATGAGTAAAGAACAGCCAGTTCTTCTGCTGTTGCAGTTTCAGACATGGTAAGAGAAGCAGATGCAGTTAAAAGAAAGAAAAAACATTAAAAAAAGTACTTCAAATGAATAAAACCCCAGAGTCCTAGAGAATCTATTTAAAGCTAGATTAGAAAGGTCACAGAGGCTAAGACTCTTGATGAAGAAGCAAATAGAAGGTGTAGTGATGGCACTACCAAAACGCAAACAAAGATGAACTTTACTGACACTTGCAAACAGGTGGAGCACTCATCATGGATCAGGACATATACCGGTATATAATCATGATTAAATCAATTCAGTCTTGCAGGTTTTTCCGGCTACGAAGCAGCCCATAATTTTCTCAGCCCCAAGACAAGCATATTGAACATTTAGTTCACAACCAGAGAGTTACAGCACGCTGAAGAGCAGCCCTGCTTACAAAGGACAAAGGTATGTCAGACTACAATATCTTCGTTTTCATGAAGAGGTGTTTTAGTGATGTGGAGGATGAGAGGTGATTTAGCTGTGAGAAATCTCAGTAGAGGAGCACCTCACATACAGAGAATACTGCTCTCAGTTCACTGGTTGCCAGCTCAGATCCTGCAGTGTTCATACAGCACCTTTTGTAAGATGCAAATCAAAATTAATCACATTTTAATCAATCTTAATACTGATTTAAATTGATGTAAACTGAGTTGACCCAGAGATGACTCAAGACTTGACTTGGACTCAACCCCTCAAGGACTTCAGACTCGTCTCAGCCTTGAGGTTTGAGGGAAAGACCCGTAGCAAACCATTCCCAGCAAGATATATGAATAATCATTCTGTCAATCACATTCACTACAGCCAATAAGATGATGTAGTAAGCAGGTGCTACTGCGATGGTGCAAAGTGTTGAATTTTGTTGTGGTGCCTGTTAAACTCAGTGCACCTTGATGTCAAGGTGGCACACTGGGTGCAGGACTGTTGAGAAAATGGATTTTATCCATGGCTCACGACCCTTAAAACAATTTAAAGATATTTACATAATACACAGAGACTTTTTTTTATACACAATGAGATGGTTATGATGTTGACGTCCTAGGACTGACCTCTTGTGCAGAGTTGCAGCGGGTATTTCAAGTGAGGTGTGCAATCGCAGGTTAGTGCAATAGAGAGCAGTTTAGTGCAAGGGACTCTGTACATCAAGACAAAATATATATTTACATATGTATACTTATTCCAAACTCACGTGCATACTCGCATGTACACAGTTCCGCACACATACCCACGTATAACTCTACACCCAGTAACATACATGTACAGGAGGGTACACATTTGTTTGCATATATACTTTTACCTCAATCATTCTATATATATATAAATATATATATATATACATACACATACACGCACAGACATGCCAGCACATCCATGTACCAGTGTACAGCACTAAAACAGTTAAACATCTATCATTCTATATACATATGTACCTATATATAAATGCACTCACTTACATTTTTGTTATTAACATACTAATAGCCCTCTAGGATGAAAGAAAAAAAATAAACTACTAGTGAAACAGTCTAAAATTAAGGATTATAGCATTGGAGTGAGGTTTTTTTGTCCATATATGTGCAAAAGTGCAAAAGTTATTATAACCAGAATTTATCAGAATGAGTTCAATAAAGTGCAGTTGTGGACATTAGTTCGGTTAACTGAGGGTGGCTGATGCTGATGTAGTATATTTTAACACTTCCAAAACATACCTTCTGCCCCTTAACACTGTCTATAACCGTCTTTCTAGATTTGTTCTAGGTTGTTCGTTTTACACCCATCACTGTATCATGTGTAACTCACTTAATTGGCCCACGCTCAATATAAGAAGACATATTCACTGGTTACAGTTTATTTTTAAATGTGTACATTGTAGTTATCCTGCTTATTTACAACTGTTTCTGACTCCATATTCCTCAACATATCAATTAAGGAACTCATCTGAATAATTCTTCTCCATTCCAACAGTGAACAAATCAATTGGTAGAAGAGCATTCACTTTTAAAGCATGGTCAGACTGGAATAATCTCCCCTTGAACATTCGATCATTGACTTCTTTTCATAGGTTTAAATGTGCCCTGTCTTCTTATTTTGAGTTAAAGTTCACCTGTTTCTGATGATACTCCACCAATAGCATCTATAGTACACTATAATTTCAATTGTTATTATTATCATACATATTTCAGTTTTGCTAGGCTTATTTTATTCCATTTTACTACTGCCATGGCCATTTGTGGTTATAGTGATGTGCTCTTGTTGTACTCATTTTATTGTATTTATTTATTTATTTCCTTTCTCTTGGGTTGTTCTGATGTCTGTGTTTGTGGTTTTTTTTGTTTGTTTTTTCTTTAGTGTTGTTGTTGTTGTTGTTGTAGATTGTTGACTGTGTTTTGTCTCAGTTCATCTAGGACCCCCTTAAAAACGAGAGGCTTCCTCTCAAGGGGTTTATCGTACTCAATAAAAATGTTTGAATTGAATATGTGTATCCATAACATGAAGAGCTTTATGCTCTATTGTAAAGTGTCTTAAGGTAACACTTGTTATGAATTGGCGCTATACAAATAAAGATTGATTGATTGATTGGTAGAGAGTGCAGAGTTGAAAGACGAAGATAGGAGTATAACTACAGAACTGTGATCTTGTCTTGAAAATGTAAAAGTAATACTCATACTGGTGCAAATAAATAACTTGATTACATTTACCATACATTTTTCATTATTTGCTGAGCAAGATGTTTGAGCGAAAGAAATTAAACGCCTGTCCAAAATAGTTACCTGGTCCCAAATAAACACCTGGTCTGCTCAGTGATAGGTACAAATTAGTGCCCGGGTTATTAGTTGGGATTCACCTTATTTTAATGTTTTTAAGCTAAGTATTATTATTGTACTTTTTTATCATAAAGACGATTATTGTCCGTACCATTTTCTTGCATCAGCCCTAACTGGGGGACATGCATATTTTTAATGGGACTTTGTGGTACAAAGGCTGCTGACTCCTGAACTACACAACACTGAAGCAAATGAAAGAGCCACTAAAACTTGACAGAAATTTTATTACAGATACTGTATTTTTCTGTTACAACTGTTGAGTTCTTGCACTTTTGGATCTTACTGATTTATGTATTTTGTTTTTTTCAGTCAGAGCATGGTGGATGCGCCGATGGTGCGGCTCACCCCCAAAACGCCTCCACCTTGGTATTGTGGTGGTCGTCACCATTTTGTTTGTCTCCTTCATAGATGTTTCAGAGATATGGACAAACCTCAACCCTCAAGGGCTCATAAAGCAAAATACAACATCACAGATGAGAGAAGAGGACACACCTGAGCCCCAAAGTCCCGCCAATAATGAGTTTCCAGATTCCCCTCGCTGGGTGAAATACCCCTACAAGTATAAATTCACCATAGATGAGCCAAACAAGTGTGAGAAAAAAACCTTTTCTGGTTATCATGGTTCCTGTTGCAGCTCACGACAGGGAGCACCGTGACATCATCTGTAAGACTTGGGGAAGTGACAGCCTGGTCCTGGATAAAGTGATCCAGCTGTTCTTCATGTTGGGACAGCACAGCGGGATGGGGGCAGGTCAGATCCAGGAGCAGTTGTTGGAGGAGAAGAAACAGCATGGTGATCTAATCCAGGGTGACTTCATCGACCGTTACAACAACCTGACCATCAAGACCATGATGATACTGGAGTGGCTGGACTTGCACTGCTCCAGCACCTCGTACGCCATAAAGATCGATTCAGACATGTTTCTGATTGTGAGAAAACTCATCGGCCTGCTTTCAACTGCTCCAAACACAAACTATGTGACTGGAAAAATATATAAAGGATATACTGTGGTCAGAGATCCAAATTCCAAGTGGTACGTGCCAAAGTCTGAATTCCCTGAAGACTTTTACCCTACCTATCCACTTGGTATGGCCTATGTTTTCTCAGTGGACATGGCTAAGAAGCTGCTGGAGGCATTGAGATATGTCAGAGCTCTCTTTATTGAAGATGTGTATGTAGGGATGTGTATGCAGCATCTTAAAATGTCCTTCACTGAACCTCCAGACAAGTGTTTGTTTCTCGAGCATCCTCTGCCTATTCATTGTGTATTCTCCAGGCGAATATCTTTCCCATCAGAGGACCTTGTGCAGGTTTGGAAACATTTAAAAGAAAAGTACACCTCACTTACTGTTCTTCGAAAAACATAAAATGAAGTCTGTAGAATCAAATGCAATGTTTAAATTTTTGTTGCTACTGACTTTTTTTATATTAACTTTTTTTGTTATGTACTTTATGTTGGAACTGTGTACACATGGCTTTCCTTTGTTTTCCAATATTTTTTTTGTGGGTGTTTTTTGTTTGCTTGTTGTTGTTAACATCATAGATGAGAATGAAAAACTTTTGTTAAGCTACTAAGTCACCACAACATGGTAGTTCAGCTTTGAAACAACTCAAATATTTACCATTTGTAACATCCTATTCCATCCCATTGAGCAATATGTGTTAGACAGAAGGCATAGTGATATAAAACTAATTTAGGGAGACCCATACCACTCTTACTAGTAGGTATTTGTATTTTTTTTTTATTTCATTCTTTGGGGCCTACCATTCCATAAAAATTTTTTGCAAATGTGATCAAGCCTTTTAAAATATTTATAAGACATACACCAACTTGGAGGGGAGGCAGGACGGGGGTGCTGGGGGGGCCGGATACAATCTGTTTTAGGTTGTGACCCCTCCCTGCTCGCCTCCCACCTGCCTCACCTACCTTCTGTTTTTAATGCAACACAACATCCACTTGCCTGGGGCAGGCAGTGAGAAGGGGGTCGGTGGGCTCCCACTCGACCTGTTTTTCCCCAATTTTAATGCACCACACTACACTTAGAGTAGCACTTACTCATGGTGGAGGGTTAATGTATCTTTGCCTGGGAAAAAAGATACATAATAACGGGGGGGGGGGTTCACTACTTTAGGCTTGGTTCGGCTGGTGGGGTCCGGCCCTTTCTGACCGCGGCTCTGTGCCGGGGAGTAGTCTCCATCAACTGGGGTAGTAGGGGTGGTCTCCGGGTGCGGCTGGGCTCCGGGGCCCATGGATGGGGGCCCAGGGCGGTGCCTGGGGGGCAGGTGGGCCCTGCTGGATAATGTATTCCTCTGTGGCCTGTGGTGCGGGATCCATCGGCCTGTCATTAACTGGGGACCCCAGCGTGGGTGGCTACCTGTAGGATGCTGCTCTATGCAGGTGGATCAGGGGCCTCCCTTGGTGCTTGGGCGGTGGTCTCTGGCACTCAGCTCTTCTGGGGGGCGGGACGTAACTGCAATCTCACTACTGCATTCCCGCTTTTTGCCCCAGCTGGCCTTGCTGCGGCTGCTACCTGGAGCAACACAAGATCTGCTACGCCCTCCTCCTGGGGAGGCCTGGCCCCAGGGGGCTGGGGGCCTTTGGCCTGCCTTGGGGTGGGGGAGGCTTGGGGCCAGGTAGACGGGTGGTGGGTGGGGGTATATCTTGTCTGCGGGGAGGCTGCTGCCCCAGTTGCCCTGGTGTTGTCCTTGGTGCCCTTGGGGAGTTGGGTTGGTGCCCCCTTGGGTCCTGGGGCTGTATCTGGATCCTGTGGCTTTGGGGGCCGTGTGGTGGGTCTCGGGTGCCCTGGTGGCTCTGGGGGAGCCCTTGGCCTCGGTCTCTCTGGGTATGGGCAGCTACTTGGGTATTCGATGACCACCTCACATGCATGTGTGTACAGACACTCAAGCTCCTGTTGAGACTAACTGTAAAGAAATGATTGGTCCTGTCAGAACATGCTGAGTTGGGCACTCCTACACATCTTCTCACGTCCCGTGACGCATACTCTTCCATATCTCACCCCTGTGGGTCCACCCCGTTTTATCAAGACCCTACATCTCTGATGTCCCTGGTTTCTTACAGCCTTTACTTCCTGTATGGACTCAGATCAGCACAGCACTTGGTCAACTATCTTAAACTAATTACAATACCTGTTTGTCCTCCTCCCAGTTGTCTTGTCTTGACCTGTCTGTCACTATTTCCCCTTCTTTCACACTGTGGTGTGGCACGGCCCTCCCCTTCAGCTCACATTAGGGGTTAAATAAAGTTTGATTTGATGGAGTAGCCTACAGGGAGGGCTGGTGATGGTCACCATAGCAGTGAATCAAATTTACTTATCTGTCACTGCCAGAAAAAAAATGCATTGGTCTTTCCAACGCTGCCATCAGACACAGTGCTCAGCTGTAAAGATAATGCAGACAAAAATATATATATATTTATAAGTTGGATGGGAAATGCAATGGGAAAACATTAAAGCAAATAATTTAGCCTCGGTATACAGTTCATTTTAAGTACATTAATTTTGCCCATAATGATAACAAAAGTGGAGAGCACCTCTATGATATTTTGTTAAGTAGTGGGTCTGAGTTCTTTTTAACTATTTGTTCTATATCTCTCGGAAATAAAATGCCAAGATACTTTATTCCTTCACTTGGCCACTGAAATAGACCAGCTTGAAATAAAGTCTTTGGACAGTATGGGATCAATGGCAGAGCCTCAGACTTTGACCAGTTCACCTTGTATCCTGATAGCCTGGAAAACAATTCAATATTATCTAAAAGGGCTGGGACAGATCTAATTGGGTCAGAGGCAAACCACAATATATCATCTGCATATATATCAGCTTATGTGTGGAGTTTTTAATTGTAACACCTTGAATATTTGGATTTTGGCAAATAGCTGCAGCCAGTGGTTCAAGAGCTATACAAAAGAGTCTAGATGACAAATGCTGACCCTTGTCTGGTACCTCTGCCAAGTGTAAAATAAGAAGAAATGAAGCCATTAGTTAATACTGCAGCCTCTGGGTCTTTATAAAGGATCTCTACCCATCTTGTGAATGATGGGCCGAACCCAAAGTTTTAAACATATGAAACATGCACCTCCATTCTATCCTATCAAATGCCTTTTTCGGCATCAAGTGAAATGGCTGCTGCAGGGTCATCAACATCTTGCATATACCACATTATGTTTATAAGGCGTCTAACATTGTCAGATGAGTTTTTCTGTTGAATAAAACCCACTTGGTCTGGATGTATAATGGACCTAAGTTTTTTTTTCCAATCTACTGGCTAATATTTTAGACAGAATTTGACAGTCTACAGAAATTAAACTGATAGGGCAATAACTTTTGTAGTTGGTTGAATCTTTGTCTTTTTTTAATATTAGAGGAATAATTGCTTGATTTAAAGAAGACAGTAGTTTACCCTCTTCAGATGTCTCAGCAAGCATCTTTTCAAACAATGGCAAAATATCCTCCGAGTATGATTTAAAAAATTCAGCAGTATATCCATTGTGGCCAGGAGATTTGCCGGCGGGAAGCGGACTTTAATGCACCTAATATTTCTTTTGAGGTGATAGGTGCATCTAGGTCTTTTTGTTCTGCTGCACTTATTTTAGGAAGATCCAAGTTATCTAGAAATGATATTATTTCTTTATCTGTAGCAGTGCTTTCAGATGTGTAAAGATTTATATAAAATTCCTTGAATGTGTCATTTATCTTCCTTGACTTGTCACCAAATTCCCACCCCTGTCTCCCACTGCTGCTATACAGGATTTGGAGTCTTTTTGTTTAATGTACCTTGATAAAAATTTTCCAGCTTTATACCCTGATTCAAAAATATTCTGCCCAGCCCTTAATAAAAGAAATTCATTTTTTTAATATAATAGTATTGTACTCATACTTCAGTCTGGTCAATTCGTTTAGAGTTTCTTCCCAGCTCGAGCTCAGTTCGCGTCACATAAGCCCCGACTGAGCTCTGTCGCTTGCCCTGTCTTGAACAGGACACAGTTGGCGTACAAACTGATACATCCTTGTCAGTCGTCCTCATAAAGCTTTCAGGATTGAGCCACGATCAGCCCGACTGAGCTCCGTACATGCCACGCTAATACCGTTCGCATTAGAACTACATTAGGCTTCCATCCCGCTATACTGAGAGCGGCGATTCTCCATGACAGTTTTGAACAGTTCAAAACTGTCGGAACCCTTCCACATTCCCCGCCGATCATCCACGACTATACAAGGCTAATCCAGACCAAGTAGCACATGCACTATGACCGAAGCACATTTTATCAGGATTATGACAATCGTGCACAATCGCCACGAGAAACGGGAATGTGTGACTGGGGCTTCAGCAGAATACTGTCAGTAGAGTAAGACTGAGTAAAAGGCAGCATGGAGCTTAAACAAGGAAAAAGTCTATTCGTGAGTACACTTTATGAGCTCCTGAAGAGAATGTATAGTCCCTATCTGTTGGATGATTCAATCTCCATATGTCTTTAAGACCCATGGAGGTGCACATTCTCTTAACAGTTTGTACAGAGTTAGGCAACTTACCCAGAGCTGGCTTATTACGGTCTAAAATATTGTCTCAAACTAGATTAAGTCCCCCCCTAGTATAATAGGATAATTTCCAAGATTGTTTACTGTTTTTACATTGTTATTGTGGTTTTGGTGACAATAACTTTTAAATGTAGGGTTTTTGTTGTTGCTGTTGTTGTGTTTTGTTAGTCGAGCTATAGCTTGGCTTAAACTATCTTGAACTTTGACTTAAAGATATGTCTTGATGATAGACTTGAATTAAGCCTCAAATTTGCCCTCTCACAAGAATGCTGTGTTTAGTGAGAGCAAATACTTGCATGGCTTAAACAATCATCATGTGTGCTCACAGTATGTCGTCTTGCTGAGTGACGAGAGGACAATGTGGAAAGAGAGTTGAACTATTTCCTGGTGCCAAACAATGTCTGGTAATATCAAGAGCAATATGAAGAACAAAATTTCATACTGGCATGGTATTATAAGTCTATATTACGTATAATTAATATTAAAACATTTTTCTCTTCGAAGGGGCATCCATGAACAAACCAAGATAGATGTGATCATTATCATCAAACTTAAACAAATATTTATCAATTCTGTGGTTTTTAAATAAATGAACAATTAGATCCTGTTAATAATGTACAGCTGTAGCTATCATAGGTCTGATGATTAGCCAGGTGACATTTGTTTAGAAGGATTATAAAGGCCAGGATTCAGCAAGTGCAACAGGCACTTTTATTTCAGTGCAATATTAGGCAAGGTGTAATACAATGAGGACCTGAGCTCCAAGACAGCCAGTACTCTGCACTTTAGCATTTGGCACTTTAGCACAATGGCACCTTAGTTAGCACTCCAACACTATATAATATATTGTGTATAATTCCAATGGTCCCCCAACTCTCAGACCTTTTTTTTTTTAATCTTTGGACTGTATTTGTATTATATTGTTTTGTCTTTAAATATACTGTATGTGTTTTATTTCCGTCTTTTATGCTCATTTTTGTTTTGTGTTTACACCGTAACCAACTAATAGGACTAGATGTAAATTAGCTGCTAGGCTATAATTCTATTCATTATATACAAGAAAACCCAAAGATAGCTAGAAAATGACACAACTAGCTTCTAAAGTAAAAAAAAAAAAATCATAAATAAAAGGGGGGTTGGTAGGAACTTCCTAGAAAGGGGAGGAACTCCATCCTCAGAGAAAAATTAAAAGGTGCAAGATGCTTAAGACTTCAGTTCCTTGAATGCTAGCATTGGAGAACTCACTTTTTTATTAATTGAACTCACTTTGTGAAACTTGTTGAAAACCTTTTTTTTGCACAGGATTTTATCTTTTTGTGTTTTCAGAAAATCAAATTATTTTTCAATAGACAATTTGTACATCATTGGCAATATCCAGCTACCCTTTTGAGACTGTTTTTGAGTCCACACAGCAGATCATTTTAATCTCAGGCTATGTTTGCACAGAGACTCTTGACTTAAAACACAAAGATTTTTCCTCTGCATATTCAAAGTCGATATGCGCTCAGACAAAGACGCTGGAAACAAATTAAACCACTGTAGTATGCATGCCGGTTCAGTAGATGGCGATGTAGGTTTGCAGTGAGGCAGTGCTGCTACAACACACGTACGAAGAAGAAAAACTTTTCACAAACAACAATGGCAAGTGGACGCACAAAGAAGCAGGAGTTTCTTTTCTGGACAACAAATCAGTTCAGACAAATCTGTCTGGATAACAAACTGAGCTTGGTAAGCGGCACACATGTTACTTGTTAGACTGCCGAAGCTGTTGTCCCTGGTATGCACGGGCAGCTTGAACACCAGGAACAATATCTTCTTTACGTGAAAGAGTACTGCTTGCGGTGACGTCAGCGTTTCAACCTGAAAGGCTCTGACTTTGTGTGTTGAAAACGTCACTCTGGACCCTGGTTTCAAAAGTTTACAGATTTGGGCAGTCTGTATAGTGTCCCCATGTAAACGCAAGGCCAAAACACAATGAAAACTTGTCGGAGATGACCTTATCTGGCCTCATGTAAACGGCCCCTCAGACTCGTCCAGTGAGAAGTGACTGAAAAAATCTGGCGTCAGGTTGCAGCAAATCTCTTGAAGGTCTTGCACCGAGTTGTTTTCAGAGGTCGAAATGTCCCTCCTGGATATTGGAAAGAGGAGCAGATCTAACATTGTGGGACTTTTTGGAGGTGTAGAGTCGGGTATTTATCAAACAACATGTTTTTTTTTATATATAAGATGTTGTATCAGCATGATGTGTGACCTTTAAAAGAATCTTGGTCATAACTCATTTATTTGGTTGGCAGCTACCACTATACATTTTTAATGCATTAATTTCCAACCCAAATTGTATTTTTTTTCCATTTTAAACAATTATTATGAGTAAAGCCAGTCCTTCTGCTGTTGTAGAGCTTAGACTTTAGAGACAGCTCTGTACATGCCCAAATGTTTCTTTTATTATCACGTCTGATGCATGAACGCAGTGGCGGACTGGGACTGAAAAACAGCCCTGGACTTTGACTCGGCCCAGCCCACAACAATGGGTGCTCAAAAGATCATCAGCCAGAGACACAGGTCCCAAAATACTTAGATATTTAACCAATGATATTTTACCTTCAAAATTAAAGCATTATCACTGTAGTTGATTAAAAGTGGTGTTAAGAGCATTGTACAGAACAATGATTCCCAACCAGTGGTACGTGTACCCCAAGGGCAGGGGTCGGCAAGTAAGCTTGGCCTGGGGCCAAAATTTTTCTGGGCAACAGAATGGTGGGCCAAAACATCACATCAATCAGAAACATGTTCTCTCTCTCTCTCTCTCTCTCTCGCTCTCCTTTTCCAAAAAAAAAAGTTTTCCCCTTATCTATAGGCTACTTGTATATCGTGAGAATACAAAATGTAGTCTTATTTAAGGTAGTGTTTGTTTTAAATAAAGTAACTTTATTCCTCAGGCTATTAGTATGTTATTACTGCTTTAGCTCCACTGCCCCACAATAGCGTTCTCAAAATCCTCATTTTAGGCCATTATCAAGCTCTCGTTGAAACGCTTGGTCTCAAGGATGACCTAAAGTTACCTCGCAATGTCACAGACCTTTGTGCTCTGATTGGTCAGTTCTATCGGGGGTAGAGCCAGCTTGTCCTTCTTCTTTTACTGTATTTTCCGGCAGGCTCAATGCAGCGACCGTGTATTGAGTCCCCCTACAGGCCAGAGCTGGTAATGAGGGAGAGTGAGCGAGGGAGCTTTAAACCCCTGCTGCTGGATGTGTTCCTCGGTGAGGGTTTGGGGATAACGGACATCACAGAGGAGGGAGTGTTTTATCAGATTACTCCAATAAAAAGAAAGGTACCTTGTGTCGTCACGACGATTTAAATCTCGCGGACATCTCACAATGACCTATTTTCAGCGGCATCAAATCTCGTTCTAGGATATCAGAAAAAATACAATATCTATTTTTTTGAAAATTAAGGGGGTGTGAGGTCTGTTTTCAAATTTATTATATTATATGTAAGTATTAAATCATGCATCAGCATGATATGTCTCCTTTAAAGTCATCGTAAATGTGCCATAGCCAACTATACTTTTTCCCACACACATTTAATAAAAATGTGAGTAATTCCATCATGAAAATAAGTACTTCTTTTAGCCCAGTTAACGCATTTGTAATAAAGATTAAAAAAAAAAGATTTTCAGGATTGGGCTATGATTGTCAAGTGTTTCTACTGGGACATGGCTTCCCACACTTGATAAAGGAAGGACTGAACCAGACTTCAGGTTTTTGCTCAATCCCTTTTTTATTTTTCATCAGGAATCAAGCAGGTGAAAAAACCTACAATCACAAAACAAATCAATGTTAAAAATTTCAGCATTTTTTAAACAAGCAGAAGAACATTTAATTAAACATTTGCTTTACAAATTATTAAATATTGTTAATTTTTGAACCATTTGTTTGAAAAAACATTAACTTTTTATTTTAGGCAGGATTTTACACTGATTTTAAACTTAAAACATTAACCTTATTTAAAGCTATTAACAATAAACAATTTTTTAACTAACATGAAATAATTTTTAAGTACCATGACATCAAGTTATTAAATTAGATTTAAATGGTTTTAATATTTCTATGTAACAGAAACTATTTTTGTACATTCAATATTTTGAATTGCATTTATATATAGCAAAATTTGATATTTTAAATCAATACTTTTAAAATTTGATTAACTCAGAAGAAACCAAACTTTAATCTTCTAAAAAACACATCGAGATCACAAAACCCAATGCAGAAATCCAACACAAAATTTCCCCTTTCAGCAGAGAAACCAGAGTGATGGCTTCTTATGGTTTGAAACGTTCTCTTTCCGTGTGCCTCTAAACTCTGCATCCTCTGCTTCGCTCCTCACAAGCCAACTGACTGATACTCGGCATCTATTGTCTCTACAACTCGGCACACGCTGCTGATTTCACAAACTCCATTCACCTGCACTGCAGGTGAGCGTGCAGCCGAGTAGCGCGCAGAAGTCGGGGAGCGTGCAGTTACGGAGTGCGCCGTTGAGCAGCGCGCAGCCGAGTGCTGCAGAGCGCGCCTGCGGAGCAGAGGGGCAGGGGAGCATAATGATTGATTTTAGGAGGCACAACCGCACTTCCAGACGGACGAACACAAGCCACCGCGCTGCGGCCGCCAGCCGTCTAATTTTGTCAGCTGCGCGACCGTGATGTTCGTGATCGCGGTGGCTTGTGTTCGTCTGGCTGGGGGCGGCTGCTGACTGATATTTTCAGTGGTGGGCGCTGTGGCCACTGGCCTCTAGGTGTGCCGACCGTTTTTGAGCTTTCCCGTTTTTTTCCCGATGGCCAGCACGCCTCTGCCCCTTTTATAGCCTATTAGTTTTTCAATTTCATCTGGCAGGCCAGATAGTATTGGAGATGGGCCAGGCGGTTGCCAAGCGCTGCTAGTGTATTTCTCCCATCTCCACTTGCACACAATATATAGAAGGAGCGAGTCAGCTTGCAGCTCAGTGCGTGCCAGCCAGCGCATTGCTGCAACCCCTGGAACAGCCGTAAGCCTATATTGTAAAGTAAGAGAGAGAAAAAACATGACGGGGGCGCAGCGGCCGGCCGGCTGCTGAACGGCCACTGACGCTGGTGGGCCGGCAGCACCGGCCGCTGGCCGACCGGCAGTACCGGCCATTCTGGTATTCTCCAGAACGCCCAGATGACCAGTCCGCCCCTGCATGAACGTATGCCATGATCAGTGTGGGGTCACCAAAATGCAAACAAAGATGAACTTAACTGACACTTGCAAGCAGGTGGAGCACTCATCATGGATCAGGGCATATAGTTTCATGATTAACTTTTAATTCAGTCCTGCAGGTTTTTCCAGCTATGATGCAGCCTATAATTTTCTCAGCCCCAAGACAAGCATATGGAACATTGAGTTCACAAACAGAGAGTTACAGCACGCCGAAGAGCAGCCCTGCTTACAAAGGATGAAGGTATGTCGCTAATTTGTTTTCTTGATAACATCAAACCTTGTTTTTTAAAGTCTACATGACCATGCCATGTTGGGTCGGGGAAGTTCCTCTGTTGAGCTGCTCTTATCTCCACTTCACAATGGGAGATTGAGCTTTACCTAAACAGTGATTCAAATAGTCTCAAGGTATGCATAATGTATACATATTTTTATTATTTTTTAGCTAAGTATTATTATTGCAATTTTTTTTAGACATAAAGATGATTATTGTCCGTACCAGTTTCTGGCATCAGCCCTAACTGGGGACATACACATTTGTAATGGGACTTCATGGTACGAAGGCTGCTGACCCATGAACTACACAACACTGAAACAAATGCAAGAGTGACACGTACTTCAGTAAAATGTTATTACAGATACTGTACTTCCTGTTACAAAATGATTGAGTTCTTCTTGCACTTTTGGATCTTACTTCAGTGTCCCTCTCAGTCAGAGCATGGTGGATGCTGTGAACCTCAGAGGACGCAGAAGATGGTGCAGCTGGTCCCGAAAACGCCTCCTCCTCTGTATTGTGGTGGTCATCACAATTTTGTTTGTCTCCGACATAGATGTATCAGAGATGTGGTCTAACCTCAGTCCTCAAGAGTTGGCAAAGCATGATGAAACATTACAGATAAGAGAAGAGGACACACCTGAGCCCCAAAGTCCAGTGTGGACGTATCAGAAATTGACTAACCTCAGTCCTCAAGGGTTGGCAAAGCATGATGAAACACCACAGATTAGAGAAGAGGACAACCTTAAGCCCCAAAGTCCCGCCCCTAACGAGTTTCCAGATTCGCCTTACTGGGTGAAATACCCCTACAAGTACAAATTCACCATAGATGAGCCCAACAAGTGTGAGCAGAAAAAACCTTTTCTGGTTATCATGGTTCCTGTTGCAGCTCACGACAGGGAGCACCGTGACATCATCCGTAAGACTTGGGGAAGTGAGAGCCTGGTCCTGGATAAAGTGATCCAGCTCTTCTTCATGTTGGGACAGCACAGCGGGATGGGGGCAGATCAGATCCAGGAGCAGTTGTTGGAGGAGAAGAAAGAGCATGGTGATCTAATCCAGGGTGACTTCATTGACAGTTACAACAACCTGACCATCAAGACCATGATGATACTGGAGTGGCTGGACTTGCACTGCTCCAGCACCTCGTACGCCATAAAGATCGATTCAGACATGTTTCTGAATGTACAAACACTCATCCGCCTGCTTTCAACTGCTCCAAACACAAACTATGTGACTGGAACAATATATAAGGGAGCTCCTGTTGGCAGGGATCCAAATTCCAAGTGGTACGTGCCAAAGTCTGAATTCCCTGAAGACTTTTACCCTACCTATGCAGATGGTGGGACCTATGTTTTCTCAGTGGACATGGCTAAGAAGTTGCTGGGGGCATCGAGACATGTCAGAGCACTCTTTATTGAAGATGTGTATGTAGGGATGTGTATGCAGCATCTAAAAATGTCCTTCACTGGACCTCCAGACCAGTGTTTGTTTCTCGTGTATACTCCGCCTATTCATTGTGTATTCTCAAGGCGAATATCTTTCCCATCAAGGAATTTTGTGTGGGTTTGGCAACGTTTAAAATACATCAATAACTCACCTATTGTTTTCAGAAAAAACATATAATGAGGTCTGCTAAATTAAATGCAATTTTACATTTTTGTTGCGACTCCAACTTTTTTTAATTTGCTTTTTATGAACTTTGTTCACATTGTAGTTTTTTTTTTGTTTTTTAAGATTTTGTTTGTGGATGTTTTTTGTTCTTTAGACTTGTGCAGGGATGACGTTTTTATGCAGGCCAACACAGAAGTTAGCATCACAATGATTCCCTCGACTACAAGTCCACGAAAAGCCTTTCGGAATTTTTACTGTTTTGGATCATTGCTGATGATAAGCTCTGTGGAGAACAAAAAAAAAATTAAACTTGCATGTTCTGCTCTTGGTGATAGTCTTAACAAACAAACTTGCTTTTCAAGACACTTTAAGCTTAAACATCATCGGTGAGAGTGAAAAGCTTTTGTTCAGCTACTAAGTCACTACAGCATGGTAGTTCAGCTTTGAAGCAACTAAAATATTTACAATTTATAACATCTTACTTTTTTTCTTAATCAGGTGAGATGATCAAGACAAGTTGGTCCTAATGACTGTGGCAATAGTTTATGAAAGTTGATTATTAAAAAACAATCACAAAAGCTTGCTGTTGGCCTCCTGTTTGTAGTCCATGTTATCAGTTATCAGCTGTGGTTTTAAACACACAACTGTTTAAGAATTAAAGGAAGGCAGCAGCCGATCAGCGTTTTAGTATTTATCATATTGTTGGATAAAAATCTTTTGTGTGTGTGTTTACCATGAACCTTATTTCAGGCATTTATCCAAAGGTGGTATTCTAAATCACATTTGGAGTAGTTTGGAACTGGGTAGTACTAAATGCTTAATTACATACAAGTTTTTGGACCCTTTCCTTAACCAAACTATTGTCTTGTGTTTTTGTTTTTGTTTTAGATTTTAGTTGTAGTTGTATTTTTTGTATTTCTCTGTTTTTACATTGTTATTGTGGTTTTGGTGTTGAATTTTGGGAAAAAAATATTTTTTAGTAGCAGCTTCCTTTTGCGATGCGATAATTACCATGTATTTACATGCTAATTACTAGGTAAGTACCATTTAATAAGGGGTAGTTACTGTAAAATTACCATGAAATTACAAGGTAACTATATAGGTAATTACCTTATACTTTTAAAGTAATTACCAAGTCAATTCCAGGCAAATACCAAGTACCTACCTGGTAATAAGTATTAATTACTGGGTAATTATAATGTCATTATGTACTATTTTGTTAATTGCCAAGTACTTACTAGGTAATTTCCATGGTAACAGCCAGGTAATCAGAAGTAATTACTCAGTAATTATTAAGTATTTATATGGTAACTATGTGATTAATTACTAGGTACTCACTAAGTAATTATAATATTTCCTAACAACCACATATAATAATTCGTAATTACTGGGTGTTCCTTAAAGTAATTACAAGGTAATTGCATAGTAATTAATAATGTACTTATTTCATGAGTACCAAGTAATTTTCTGACAACTACCAAGTAACTACAAGGTCATAAATAGCAATTACTGAGTAATTACTAAGTAACACATGGTAAAAACCTTATTATTTACACTGTAAATACTTAGTAAATAAATTATTGATTATATTTATTAAACAAACATTATTGATTGTATTTATTTTGTAACTACACAGCAACTACCCTTTAATTGTACATGAACTACCGAGGAAGGCTATGTATTGTATTGGTAAATACACAGTAAGTACTGTAAAATTTAAAAAGAAATTATGACACCACCAGTTACTTTCCTATTGGCTACCAGGTGTAATTACCAAGAAATTATAAGTTTCTACTAGATACTTACCATGTAATTACTAGGAAATGAAGAGTATTTATTAGGTATTACTAGGTACTACTAGGTGTTTACGCCATTTATTTCCCTAGCAGTCAATAGGTTTTTACTACTTACCTGGTAACTTCTTATTTCTTACCCAGTAACTACAAAAATACCAACATGGAAATTACATAGTTATTAAAGTGTGACTGTACTGTAAAAGGAAGTGAGGCCCGTTTCCATGCTATTACCTGGTAATTACTTATTTCTTACTCAGGAACTACAAAAATACCTACATGGAAATTACATAGTTATTAAAGTGTGACTGTACTGTAAAAGGAAGTGAGGTCTGTTTCCATGTTATTCCCTGGTAATTAGTCAGTATTTAGCCATAAACTAGGAAACTGTCACATCACACAAGACACTTGGACCGAAAATGCTGCAAAACCGACCAGTGACTATGATACAGTGTCAGAGTACACTGACACAGATACAGTCTGAGTCTCCCCCCTGAACAGCACACTGTATCTGTCAGGAGATAAGAGTTCCCATCAAAAACCACCATTACTAACCATCAAATTACATTAAGATGAATGCATGATTTTTACGCTTCCTCACTCAAAACACCTCGCTGTGACACATATACAAAAACAAGTGAGCTGCCAAAGATAAACGTTTTAATCCAATGGATTTCAAATTCTCATAAAACAATTTCAGAAACAGTGCAAATTTTGGTAACACTTTATAAGTACACACTATTAAGCATTAATAAATATTGAATTCATCATTTATAAAGCATTTTTCTGACATGAATAGTTAGTAATAACACATTTGTACATGCAATTATAAATGCTTTACCCATCAATAATAAGCTTTAGGAAAAAAAAATTAATAATTGCAGCTTATCAGCATATTGTGACTGTGTAACATGAACAAGGGTAAACGTGGCCAAATCAAAACTAGCCAACACCAACTGCGCATCACAGAAAATTACAGTACACAAAATAAATTCAAGTAAACAATTTTGTATTTAAGTACACAAAATATGTATATATATATATATATATATATATATATATATATATATGTGTGTGTGTGTGTGTGTATATATATATACATATATATATACATATACATATATATCTATATATATACATATATATATACATATACATATATATCTCTCTATATATATCTATATCTATATATATATATATATATACACATATATATATATATATATATATATATATATACATATATATAAATAAAAGATGTTCTGCTAGTATCAAAAAAAAAGTTCAGAAATATTTCGCTGTCATTTGGTGTTATTCTTAAGCCTTTCACTGAGTAAAAAATCAAAAATAATAATTTAACCCCTAAAAAAAATACACTTAAAACCCCATAAAATTATTATACAAATAAAAAATGTTGTGAAAAATCAAAAGAAAATCTTCAAGAGTGTCCAACTTCAACAGTGAACTTTGATTCAACATTCAGCACTGTAGCCTACTTTTTTTTTAGGGGAAGGAGTTTCCCGGGAACCTTGAAGGCTTTAACTTTTTCAGCTATGTCTGTGTCCTCCTGAATTGAAGTGGCACACTGTGTGGCAAACACACTGAGTTTCACCTGACTGTTATAGGGATGTAACGATATGGAAATTTTGTATCACGGTTATTGTAACCAAAATTATCACGGTTATCATTATTATCGCGGTATTGTTGCAGTGTGCTCAAAATGTTCTAAAAGTACTTTTACACAGAATTGAAATCATTTAACCCCTTTATTGTTATATTCATAACAATTCTTTTGTCTTTTTTGTCAATAAATGTGTCAGACTCAGAGGCCAAACAATGTTCAAAATATGCGCATGTGCACCTCGGTGAGGCTCTTAATCGAGGGCAGATACATAGTTCGGCTTTTCCAGTCAAAGAGCAGCATCACCGTGCGTTACTGAGGCAGTGTGGTGATCAAGCACGTATAACGGTAATTTTAATTTGACACGGGAAGGAGTTATCGTTGGGCTTTAATTTTTCAGCTATGTTTACCATGAATTGAAGTGGCACACTGTGTGGCAAACACACGTTATATCCCTAGACTGTTATAGTTTCAAGGAGTTCCTTGTATTTACTGGGAGCAGCAATGAACAGCTCTGCGATTGGAGCGCTGACAACAACCGTGTTCCGGTTCACCCCAACACTCTTGAAAGCAGCAGACATGGTCCTTCCTTGAATGAACAGCCGTAGAACTTCTTTGAAACGGGCCACCACCTGAGCAGAATTTTTGGCTGTAATTCAGAGGACAAAGAATTAGGGTTATCCAAAGTAAAAATAAAAATATGGTGGCACTTACACAAATTTCTTGTCACTTTCAATGAAGAGGCAGTACTTTCAAGAAAATAGAGCCCTGAGACCCTTTTCAGCATCGTGATTAAACCCAGGTATTGGTCTTGCCAACAGAACACAGAGGGCATCCAGGATAGAATTGTGTTCGGAGGACAGAACTCTCAAATGTTCAGAGCAAGAAACCTAAAAACAAGTTGAATAGGGTAACTGTTTCCTAAATAACTACTTTATTTTCTGTGACAATTGAGATTTTTTGTGAAGAATTATAAGGTAATTTGAGTTACTATAGCATTTTCTACAGGTAGGGATAATATGATTAATTGATCCTGAAAACCTACACCTTGCATTTGGAATCATACTGATATCATTGTTAGTTTGGCAGTTATTGAACAAAACCAGTCATTCACTAGTTATCTGGATCACCACCAAATTATAACAACCTCCTTAGGGAAGGTAAACAATTTAGCTACTTGGACAGCTCTGTTGCCATTTGGGCATATGAAATGCCAGTTCTTAGATTCATGCAATGCTATTATTTTAAACTATCCACCAAAAGTCTAAAGACAGTAACATCAGCACTTGTAGCTCAAGGAATAAGTTGACAAAACTACAGAAATATTGGAAAACCAACATGTTTTGGCAGTTGCTGAGTGACATACAGAACGAAACTTTCAGACACAGCATTAATGATATAAGGTCATAGTAGTTTGGGGAAATATAAGTATGCTTAATGTGGCAGGGTTGCTTTTCATATTCAGGATTATTTCCTGGTAAAAATCATGCATGATCTCATGCTATCTGAGACTGAGGTACTGTGGCTGCAGTTAAATTTACCTTGGATCAGGTCTGTTATGATTGGTTGCTGTAACAGACTGCTTGGTGTTTATCTTGACAAAATATTTATAATATTAGAGCGAGAATGTGAATTAAACAATGAAAGTTATTTTTTGGTGACCTGAATATAGACTGGGGCTCAGCAGACTGCTCTGTAAAACTCAAACTCAGACCTGCAGATGCATGTGGGTTATCCCAGATTATTAACTAGATTAAGGTTAACAGCGTGTGGCACTGTGAGTTCTACAAGAGTCCTACATTAGTTCTACATACATGGATCAGATTTTTACTGATGTAGCTGAGTTATTCTCCAAAACGGTATCTATAACTGTCGGTTATAATGATCAAATTTTGGTTGCTGTTGTGAGAAAGGTGCAAGTGCCTAAGAGAAGACCAAAGGTATAATATAAAAAAAAAATTAAATGTTCAACCGAGAATTATTTGTAGAAGACGTAAATTGGTTCACATAAAATGAGAACAAGATCCAGAGGTGGTACTGGTTAACTTAATAAAATGTTCATGTCAATAGTACAAAAAATTGCACCATTAAAGAAAAACACAATGAAAATGTAAGCACACCATGGTTAGATGATGACTTAAAGGAATGCATGCATAAGTGTAATCAAGCAAAATCAATAGCTTTTATGTATGGTATAAAATCTGGCAAATATACTGCATATTAAGGAATTCGCTTGCTAAATCAAATAACAAGAAAAAACTATTTTGATATGTATTTAGTGAACAAAGTAATGGAGTGGTTAAAAAAACCTCTTTACCTCTCTTAGGTGTCTTTGTTTCCATTTTCTTTGACTTCTTGGCCTTTCTCTCTCTCCGCTTCTTCTTTTTCTTCTTCTTCTTGTCTTCCTCTGATGAGGATGATTCAAAGGAGGAGTCAGATGAAGCATCAGAGGAATATTCACTTGAGCTATCACAAGGGGAAGATGAAGGCAAGTTGACCGCCTGGGTGGAACTGCTGCCCCCCTATTAAAGAGCTGTTAAAATAAATACAAACATTAGGCTATGTGGCACAAAGAGGCATAAATATATATGTATATAAAGATAGATATATTGACTATATACTCAAGTGTCCAGAGATAAACTAACAAAGTAAGACCAAGGTGTACTTAAATGTGTGTTCATACTGTGTGTAGTAAATCTTACCTGCTGCCAACTGTTCTTTTAGATGGTCTCTTTCCTTGGTAAGCTCTTCAGCCTTCTGCTTTAGGACCTCTACCCTCAGCTGACACATCTCCAAATCCTGTGGTTGACTTTTGTCTTTCAGTTGTGCAGTAGGGGCAATGGAAACACCTTTAAAAACAAACAAACAAACAAACAAAAAACATTTTAAAATGTATTCAAAACATTCAGTACCAACAAAGGTTTTCATTAATCTCTGATCTCGGCTAGTCTGTTAACTGATCCAGTGGATCTCCTGTATTTTGTTAGATCATAATTTGAACATACACAACTTCTTTTTTCCCTTTGTCTAATACTCTTAGACTAAGGGATTTAGCCATATTTACAGATCAACACTTTAATTGTAAAAATAAATCTGGAAATCTCTGTGATAAATTACAAAGCTTTACTATGAAGCAAATTTGTGAACATAGCAGCTTCTTGCATCATTTGGGAAGTAAATAACAGAGACATTGGTTTATACTAACATCTAAGGTGTTGATTCAGCAGTTAAAACTGAGATTTAATGTCTGCAGACTGAGAAACCCTTTCACCACTGTGTTTGTGTACCAGCCATTCAGTGCAGGTGAAGACAAAACTGTTCTGGCATCACACAGTCAACACACTATCAGACCTACCTGTATGACTATTTTTAGCCCATTTTGATGGCATTAATTAAAGAAAAAATAATACAATATTTCAGAACTTAACGGCATGTATCTATTTTTGATCACCATACATACATGTAAATACTTATATAGGTCTGCCTGAAGCACTCAGAGCATGTGGTTTATTTTATGTAAAGCCCTTGTTCATTTATATTGCTGTAATTATCATAAAAGTAATTCATAAATATAGATAAATATTTTTGTAATATTTCCTAAAAAAGATTTTGTTTTTATTGAACAAACTGAACCAGAGTATAGTGAGGTGATGCTCTATGGTCTAACACCAGCCAGCATGATTAATGTATGTCAGTTAAAAAAAAAAAAAAAAAAACGTACTTACCACTGGTGCCATCGACGGCCACAGACTCTCTTAAATCCACACCAACAATCTTTTTGGCCCGCGTTCGTACAAATCAAAGAGTTCAGCATGATATTGGCGACATTCAAGTTTCTTCCAGGGAAATGTGACGTCTGCTCCCGCCTGCAGTTACCTGCGACGACACGTTGATGACGCAGAAGAAGCATGTTCGCCCCACGCTGATGACGTATTAAGAGCGGGATTGTAGTCCTTCAGTGAATCAGAGCGGTTCAGTGGTAATGAGCGGATTCACTCGATTAAAACAACTGAGTAAGAAAGAAATATCAAGAAGAAATGCCCTGAAGCTAATAAAGTGGCTACAGAGGAGGAGACTGCTTCAAAGAAGAGTTAAATGAAGAATTTGCCATACGGACATGAAACTGAAGAGAAGTAGGACGAACAGTGGAGACAGATATGCACGGTAAGACACAATGATAGGTAAATTGAACAAATGTGCAGTTATTTGTTGATTTATGTGCATGTTTGGGTCTGATTAATATGAGATGTAATGTTGCAGGATTAAATAATTACATGAAATTTGTTTAATGAGCAATTTAGCAATTTTATCAATGGAATAAGAGATAAACAGTAATATATATATATATATATACAGTATATGAAATTAGAATATTGCATAATTGTAATTAATCCTTAACTTCCTAATATGAACAAACTGGTAGAAGACCAAAAACTGTATCTTTAATTCATTAAACAAACGACCATATCAATGAATAGCCATTTCAAAAAGTAGCAACCTGAGAGGAGTCAATTACTTATTACCAAACATTTAGAACAGGTCAAATCAATTACCCCTAAAAAAAAGCAAAGTGTTCATGAAGGTCTACAGCTTTACTGTGTAATTTTATTATGATGAAATTGACACATTTAAATATGTAATAAAAAGTCTAAGCAAATAATCCTTGTGACAAACTACAATCTAATTGCACATATTTTTGTGTCGTGCTGATTATTTTAACATTTTATGGTAGCCTGATAATGCCATCTTGATTATATTTATTGTTTATTATTGCTACTTAAACCTGTGTGCCAGTGTGTGTCCTAATTACAGTCTGTTCCTATTCTTTTTAAAAGGACTGGTCGCCAAATACCACATAAAGGACAGGAAAAACAAATTTCAGTGAGGCACATGTCCATCTTCAGTCACTCAAACGGCTCTCTCAGTAACGATGCACTTCATGTACAGGTGGGTAATAATAATAATAATAATAACAATAATAATAGTATAAACATTAAAGCCATTTTCATTTTCAGCACAAAAGAAATGTATGTTAATGTAATTGTGAATTTAAATAAGTTTCAAGGAGAGTTGAGAAAGTTGTTGTACATAGAATGTGTAAATTCAGGTTTTTTATGTTTGTTTATGCCTCAGTATGGGAGAGGAAGAATGACCGGTGGGTGGAAAAGAAAGAAGTGGGTCTCTGGGATGTTGGGTGTGAGGCATCATCAAGGACGAAGAAAACCCATCCAGCGCCTTGTGAAGAGACGATCTTGAAGACATCTGATTCCTTTAATTGTTCATCATGTGAGTCCTAGATCTTCAGTTATCAGTGACTTGTCGGGTGCTCTCTGGACTAGGATACAACCATCACACTGTTAACCACAGAAGGTGGTATATAGATCCCCAAGCTGGTGCCCACACGAAGCATCTTAAGAGGGCCTGGATATCCTACAAAGAGCAGATCTGGAGGGGAAACCGCACTGACAGTTTGCTCTCTGACCACCTTTCACTGATTGAATGGAATGAGTGGCTCGCAAAGAATCACCCTGATGGTGCTTTTGGCAGACTAATTTATAACATTTCCAAAAAGTACAAGTAATTTGCAGTCACTGTGACCAATGCAAGAACCTTCTTTTGAAGGTGGTAGTGAGGTAATAACTGCAGTTTGTTTTTGTAGTGTCTTTAAAATTACATTGCCAGGATTATTTTCTCTGCTGTTGATTGTTTTATCTGGCTGAATAATTTTGTCAGAGAAAGGGTTTAGAAAAACAGTGACAGTGAAATATCTTTGAACTTTTATATTTGATACTAGAAGAACAAATATAAATATTTGTGTGTGTGTGTGTATATATGTATAAACACACACACATATATATATATATTTATATATAAAATATATGTAAATGTATATATATATACATATGTGTGTGTGTGTGTATATATATATATATATATAGATATAGATATATAAAACTAAATGATGTATTTTGTGTACTTAAATACAAAATTGTTTACTTGAATTTATTTTGTGTACTGTAATTTTCTGTGATGCGCAGTTGGTGTTGGCTAGTTTTGATTTGGCCACGTTTACCCTTGTTCATGTTACACAGTCACAATATGCTGATAAGCTGCAATTATTAATTTTTTTTTCCTAAAGCTTATTATTGATGGGTAAAGCATTTATAATTGCATGTACAAATGTGTTATTACTAACTATTCATGTCAGAAAAATGCTTTATAAATGATGAATTCAATATTTATTAATGCTTAATAGTGTGTACTTATAAAGTGTTACCAAAATTTGCACTGTTTCTGAAATTGTTTTATGAGAATTTGAAATCCATTGGATTAAAACGTTTATCTTTGGCAGCTCACTTGTTTTTGTATATGTGTCACAGCGAGGTGTTTTGAGTGAGGAAGTGTAAAAATCATGCATTCATCTTAATGTAATTTGATGGTTAGTAATGGTGGTTTTTGATGGGAACTCTTATCTCCTGACAGATACAGTGTGCTGTTCAGGGGGGAGACTCAGACTGTATCTGTGTCAGTGTACTCTGACACTGTATCATAGTCACTGGTCGGTTTTGCAGCATTTTCGGTCCAAGTGTCTTGTGTGATGTGACAGTTTCCTAGTTTATGGCTAAATACTGACTAATTACCAGGGAATAACATGGAAACGGGCCTCACTTCCTTTTACAGTACAGTCACACTTTAATAACTATGTAATTTCCATGTAGGTATTTTTGTAGTTCCTGAGTAAGAAATAAGTAATTACCAGGTAATAGCATGGAAACGGGCCTCACTTCCTTTTGCAGTACAGTTCAACTGTAATTACCAGGTAAATGTTGAAGTTACTGGGTAAATACTAAGAAGTTACCAGGTAAGTAGTAAAAACCTATTGACTGCTAGGGAAATAAATGGCGTAAATACCTAGTAGTACCTAGTAATACCTAATAAATACTCTTCATTTCCTAGTAATTACATGGTAAGTATCTAGTAGAAACTTATAATTTCTTGGTAATTACACCTGGTAGCCAATAGGAAAGTAACTGGTGGTGTCATAATTTCTTTTTAAATTTTACAGTACTTACTGTGTATTTACCAATACAATACATAGCCTTCCTCGGTAGTTCATGTACAATTAAAGTTACTGTGTAGTTACAAAATAAATACAATCAATAATGTTTGTTTAATAAATATAATCAATAATTTATTTACTAAGTATTTACAGTGTAAATAATAAGGTTTTTACCATGTGTTACTTAGTAATTACTCAGTAATTGCTATTTATGACCTTGTAGTTACTTGGTAGTTGTCAGAAAATTACTTGGTACTCATGAAATAAGTACATTATTAATTACTATGCAATTACCTTGTAATTACTTTAAGGAACACCCAGTAATTACGAATTATTATATGTGGTTGTTAGGAAATATTATAATTACTTAGTGAGTACCTAGTAATTAATCACATAGTTACCATATAAATACTTAATAATTACTGAGTAATTACTTCTGATTACCTGGCTGTTACCAGGTACTTCTTAAGAAATTGCATGGAAATTACCTAGTAAGTACTTGGCAATTAACAAAATAGTATATAATGACATTATAATTACCCAGTAATTAATACTTATTACCAGGTAGGTACTTGGTATTTGCCTGGAATTGACTTGGTAATTACTTTAAAAGTATAAGGTAATTACCTATATAGTTACCTTGTAATTTCATGGTAATTTTACAGTAACTACCCCTTATTAAATGGTACTTACCTAGTAATTAGCATGTAAATACATGGTAATTATCGTACCGTAAAAGGAAGCGTTACCAAAAAATATTTTCTTTCCCAAAATTCAACACCAAAACCACAATAACAATGTAAAAACAGAGAAATACAAAAAATACAACTACAACTAAAATCTAAACCAAAAACACAAACACAAGACAATAGTTTGGTTAAGGAAAGGGTCCAAAAACTTGTATGTAATTAAGCATTTAGTACTACCCAGTTCCAAACTACTCCAAATGTGATTTAGAATACCACCTTTGGATAAATGCCTGAAAAAAGGTTCATGGTAAACACACACACAAAAGATTTTTATCCAACAATATGATAAATACTAAAACGCTGATCTGCTGCTGCCTGCTTTTAATTCTTAAACAGTTGTGTGTTTAAAACCACAGCTGATAACTGATAACATGGACTACAAACAGGAGGCCAACAGCAAGCTTTTGTGATTGTTTTTTAATAATCAACTTTCATAAACTATTGCCACAGTCATTAGGACCAACTTGTCTTGATCATCTCACCTGATTAAGAAAAAATGTAAGATGTTATAAATTGTAAATATTTTAGTTGCTTCAAAGCTGAACTACCATGCTGTAGTGACTTAGTAGCTTAACAATAGCTTTTCACTCTCACCGATGATGTTTAAGCTTAAAGTGTCTTGAAAAGCAAGTTTGTTTGTTAAGACTATCACCAAGAGCAGAACATGCAAGTTTAATTTTTTTTTTGTTCTCCACAGAGCTTATCATCAGCAATGATCCAAAACAGTAAAAATTCTGAAAGGCTTTTCGTGGACTTGTAGTCGAGGGAATCATTGTGATGCTAACTTCTGTGTTGGCCTGCATAAAAACGTCATCCCTGCACAAGTCTAAAGAACAAAAAACATCCACAAACAAAATCTTAAAAAACAAAAAAAAACTACAATGTAAACAAAGTTCATAAAAAGCAAATTAAAAAAAGTTGGAGTCGCAACAAAAATGTAAAATTGCATTTAATTTAGCAGACCTCATTATATGTTTTTTCTGAAAACAATAGGTGAGTTATTGATGTATTTTAAACGTTGCCAAACCCACACGAAATTCCTTGATGGGAAAGATATTCGCCTTGAGAATACACAATGAATAGGCGGAGTATACACGAGAAACAAACACTTGTCTGGAGGTCCAGTGAAGGACATTTTTAGATGCTGCATACACATCCCTACATACACATCTTCAATAAAGAGTGCTCTGACATATCTCGATGCCCCCAGCAACTTCTTAGCCATGTCCATTGAGAAAACATAGGTCCCACCATCTGCATAGGTAGGGTAAAAGTCATCAGGGAATTCAGACTTTGGCACGTACCACTTGGAATTTGGATCCCTGCCAACAGGAGCTCCCTTATATATTGTTCCAGTCACATAGTTTGTGTTTGGAGCAGTTGAAAGCAGGCGGATGAGTGTTTGTACATTCAGAAACATGTCTGAATCGATCTTTATGGCGTACGAGGTGCTGGAGCAGTGCAAGTCCAGCCACTCCAGTATCATCATGGTCTTGATGGTCAGGTTGTTGTAACTGTCAATGAAGTCACCCTGGATTAGATCACCATGCTCTTTCTTCTCCTCCAACAACTGCTCCTGGATCTGATCTGCCCCCATCCCGCTGTGCTGTCCCAACATGAAGAAGAGCTGGATCACTTTATCCAGGACCAGGCTCTCACTTCCCCAAGTCTTACGGATGATGTCACGGTGCTCCCTGTCGTGAGCTGCAACAGGAACCATGATAACCAGAAAAGGTTTTTTCTGCTCACACTTGTTGGGCTCATCTATGGTGAATTTGTACTTGTAGGGGTATTTCACCCAGTAAGGCGAATCTGGAAACTCGTTAGGGGCGGGACTTTGGGGCTTAAGGTTGTCCTCTTCTCTAATCTGTGGTGTTTCATCATGCTTTGCCAACCCTTGAGGACTGAGGTTAGTCAATTTCTGATACGTCCACACTGGACTTTGGGGCTCAGGTGTGTCCTCTTCTCTTATCTGTAATGTTTCATCAAGCTTTGCCAACCCTTGAGGACTGAGGTTAGACCACATCTCTGATACATCTATGTCGGAGACAAACAAAATTGTGATGACCACCACAATACAGAGGAGGAGGCGTTTTCGGGACCAGCTGCACCATCTTCTGCGTCCTCTGAGGTTCACAGCATCCACCATGCTCTGACTGAGAGGGACACTGAAGTAAGATCCAAAAGTGCAAGAAGAACTCAATCATTTTGTAACAGGAAGTACAGTATCTGTATAAAATTTTACTCAAGTACGTGTCACTCTTGCATTTGTTTCAGTGTTGTGTAGTTCATGGGTCAGCAGCCTTCGTACCATGAAGTCCCATTACAAATGTGTATGTCCCCAGTTAGGGCTGATGCCAGAAACTGGTACGGACAATAATCATCTTTATGTCTAAAAAAAATTGCAATAATAATACTTAGCTAAAAAAAATAAAAATATGTATACATTATGCATACCTTGAGACTATTTGAATCACTGTTTAGGTAAAGCTCAATCTCCCATTGTGAAGTGGAGATAAGAGCAGCTCAACAGAGGAACTTCCCCGACCCAACATGGCATGGTCATGTAGACTTTAAAAAACAAGGTTTGATGTTATCAAGAAAACAAATTAGCGACATACCTTCGTCCTTTGTAAGCAGGGCTGCTCTTCGGCGTGCTGTAACTCTCTGGTTGTGAACTCAATGTTCCATATGCTTGTCTTGGGGCTGAGAAAATTATAGGCTGCATCATAGCTGGAAAAACCTGCAGGACTGAATTAAAAGTTAATCATGAAACTATATGCCCTGATCCATGATGAGTGCTCCACCTGCTTGCAAGTGTCAGTTAAGTTCATCTTTGTTTGCATTTTGGTGACCCCACACTGATCATGGCATACGTTCATGCAGGGGCGGACTGGTCATCTGGACGTTCTGGAGAATACCAGAACGGCCGGTACTGCCGGTCGGCCAGCGGCCGGTGCTGCCGGCCCACCAGCGTCAGTGGCCGTTCAGCAGCCGGCCGGCCGCTGCGCCCCCGTCATGTTTTTTCTTTCTCTTACTTTACAATATAGGCTTACGGCTGTTCCAGGGGTTGCAGCAATGCGCTGGCTGGCACGCACTGAGCTGCAAGCTGACTCGCTCCTTTTATATATTGTGTGCAAGTGGAGATGGGAGAAATACACTAGCAGCTTGGCAACCGCCTGGCCCATCTCCAATACTATCTGGCCTGCCAGATGAAATTGAAAAACGAATAGGCTATAAAAGGGGCAGAGGCGTGCTGGCCATCGGGAAAAAAACGGGAAAGCTCAAAAACGGTCGGCACACCTAGAGGCCAGTGGCCACAGCCCGCACCACTGAAAATATCAGTCAGCAGCCGCCCCCAGCCAGACGAACACAAGCCACCGCGATCACGAACATCACGGTCGCGCAGCTGACAAAATTAGACGGCTGGCGGCCGCAGCGCGGTGGCTTGTGTTCGTCCGTCTGGAAGTGCGGTTGTGCCTCCTAAAATCAATCATTATGCTCCCCTGCCCCTCTGCTCCGCAGGCGCGCTCTGCAGCACTCGGCTGCGCGCTGCTCAACGGCGCACTCCGTAACTGCACGCTCCCCGACTGCTGCGCGCTACTCGGCTGCACGCTCACCTGCAGCGCAGGTGAATGGAGTTTGTGAAATCAGCAGCGTGTGCCGAGTTGTAGAGACAATAGATGCCGAGTATCAGTCAGTTGGCTTGTGAGGAGCGAAGCAGAGGATGCAGAGTTTGGAGGCGCACGGAAAGAGAACGTTTCAAACCATAAGAAGCCATCACTCTGGTTTCTCTGCTGAAAGGGGAAATTTTGTGTTGGATTTCTGCATTGGGTTTTGTGATCTCGATGTGTTTTTTAGAAGATTAAAGTTTGGTTTCTTCTGAGTTAATCAAATTTTAAAAGTATTGATTTAAAATATCAAATTTTGCTATATATAAATGCAATTCAAAATATTGAATGTACAAAAATAGTTTCTGTTACATAGAAATATTAAAACCATTTAAATCTGATTTAATAACTTGATGTCATGGTACTTAAAAATTATTTCATGTTAGTTAAAAAATTGTTTATTGTTAATAGCTTTAAATAAGGTTAATGTTTTAAGTTTAAAATCAGTGTAAAATCCTGCCTAAAATAAAAAGTTAATGTTTTTTCAAACAAATGGTTCAAAAATTAACAATATTTAATAATTTGTAAAGCAAATGTTTAATTAAATGTTCTTCTGCTTGTTTAAAAACTTGCTGAAATATTTAACATTGATTTGTTTTGTGATTGTAGGTTTTTTCACCTGCTTGATTCCTGATGAAAAATAAAAAAGGGATTGAGCAAAAACCTGAAGTCTGGTTCAGTCCTTCCTTTATCAAGTGTGGGAAGCCATGTCCCAGTAAAAACACTTGACAATCATAGCCCAATCCTGAAAATCTTTTTTTTTAAATCTTTATTACAAATGCGTTAACTGGGCTAAAAGAAGTACTTATTTTCATGATGGAATTACTCACATTTTTATTAAATGTGTGTGGGGAAAAGTATAGTTGGCTATGGCACATTTACGATGACTTTAAAGGAGACAGATCATGCTGATGCATGATTTAATACTTACATATAATATAATAAATTTGAAAACAGACCTTACACCCCCTTAATTTTCAAAAAAATAGATATTGTATTTTTTCTGATATCCTAGAACGAGATTTGATGCCGCTGAAAATAGGTCATTGTGAGATGTCCGCGAGATTTAAATCGTCGTGACAACACAAGGTACCTTTCTTTTTATTGGAGTAATCTGATAAAACACTTCCTCCTCTGTGATGTCCGTTATCCCCAAACCCTCACCGAGGAACACATCCAGCAGCAGGGGTTTAAAGCTCCCTCGCTCACTCTCCCTCATTACCAGCTCTGGCCTGTAGGGGGACTCAATACACGGTCGCTGCATTGAGCCTGCCGGAAAATACAGTAAAAGAAGAAGGACAAGCTTGCTCTACCCCCGATAGAACTGACCAATCAGAGCACAAAGGTCTGTGACATTGCGAGGTGACTTTAGGTCATCCTTGAGACCAAGCGTTTCAACGAGAGCTTGATAATGGCCTAAAATGAGGATTTTGAGAACGCTATTGTGGGGCAGTGGAGCTAAAGCAGTAATAACATACTAATAGCCTGAGGAATAAAGTTACTTTATTTAAAACAAACACTACCTTAAATAAGACTACATTTTGTATTCTCACGATATACAAGTAGCCCATAGATAAGGGGAAAACTTTTTTTTTTGGAAAAGGAGAGCGAGAGAGAGAGAGAGAGAGAGAGAACATGTTTCTGATTGATGTGATGTTTTGGCCCACCATTCTGTTGCCCAGAAAAATTTTGGCCCCAGGCCAAGCTTACTTGCCGACCCCTGCCCTTGGGGTACACGTACCACTGGTTGGGAATCATTGTTCTGTACAATGCTCTTAACACCACTTTTAATCAACTACAGTGATAATGCTTTAATTTTGAAGGTAAAATATCATTGGTTAAATATTTAAGTATTTTGGGACCTGTGTCTCTGGCTGATGATCTTTTGAGCACCCATTGTTGTGGGCTGGGCCGAGTCAAAGTCCAGGGCTGTTTTTCAGTCCCAGTCCGCCACTGCGTTCATGCATCAGACGTGATAATAAAAGAAACATTTGGGCATGTACAGAGCTGTCTCTAAAGTCTAAACTCTACAACAGCAGAAGGACTGGCTTTACTCATAATAATTGTTTAAAATGGAAAAAAAATACAATTTGGGTTGGAAATTAATGCATTAAAAATGTATCGTGGCAGCTGCCAACCAAATAAATGAGTTATGACCAAGATTCTTTTAAAGGTCACACATCATGCTGATACAACATCTTATATAAAAAAAAAAACATGTTGTTTGATAAATACCCGACTCTACACCTCCAAAAAGTCCCACAATGTTAGATCTGCTCCTCTTTCCAATATCCAGGAGGGACATTTCGACCTCTGAAAACAACTCGGTGCAAGACCTTCAAGAGATTTGCTGCAACCTGACGCCAGATTTTTTCAGTCACTTCTCACTGGACGAGTCTGAGGGGCCGTTTACATGAGGCCAGATAAGGTCATCTCCGACAAGTTTTCATTGTGTTTTGGCCTTGCGTTTACATGGGGACACTATACAGACTGCCCAAATCTGTAAACTTTTGAAACCAGGGTCCAGAGTGACGTTTTCAACACACAAAGTCAGAGCCTTTCAGGTTGAAACGCTGACGTCACCGCAAGCAGTACTCTTTCACGTAAAGAAGATATTGTTCCTGGTGTTCAAGCTGCCCGTGCATACCAGGGACAACAGCTTCGGCAGTCTAACAAGTAACATGTGTGCCGCTTACCGAGCTCAGTTTGTTATCCAGACAGATTTGTCTGAACTGATTTGTTGTCCAGAAAAGAAACTCCTGCTTCTTTGTGCGTCCACTTGCCATTGTTGTTTGTGAAAAGTTTTTCTTCTTCGTACATGTGTTGTAGCAGCACTGCCTCACTGCAAACCTACATCGCCATCTACTGAACCGGCATGCATACTACAGTGGTTTAATTTGTTTCCAGCGTCTTTGTCTGAGCGCATATCGACTTTGAATATGCAGAGGAAAAATCTTTGTGTTTTAAGTCAAGAGTCTCTGTGCAAACATAGCCTGAGATTAAAATGATCTGCTGTGTGGACTCAAAAATAGTCTCAAAAGGGTAGCTGGATATTGCCAATGATGTACAAATTGTCTATTGAAAAATAATTTGATTTTCTGAAAACACAAAAAGACAAAATCCTGTGCAAAAAAAAGTTTTCAACAAGTTTCACAAAGTGAGTTCAATTAATAAAAAAGTGAGTTCTCCAATGCTAGCATTCAAGGAACTGAAGTCTTAAGCATCTTGCACCTTTTAATTTTTCTCTGAGGATGGAGTTCCTCCCCTTTCTAGGAAGTTCCTACCAACCCCCCTTTTATTTATGATTTTTTTTTTTTACTTTAGAAGCTAGTTGTGTAATTTTCTAGCTATCTTTGGGTTTTCTTGTATATAATGAATAGAATTATAGCCTAGCAGCTAATTTACATCTAGTCCTATTAGTTGGTTACGGTGTAAACACATAAAACAAAAATGAGCATAAAAGACGGAAATAAAACACATACAGTATATTTAAAGACAAAACAATATAATACAAATACAGCCCAAAGATAAAAAAAAAAAAGGTCTGAGAGTTGGGGGACCATTGGAATTATACACAATGTATTATATAGTGTTGGAGTGCTAACTAAGGTGCCATTGTGCTAAAGTGCCAAATGCTAAAGTGCAGAGTACTGGCTGTCTTGGAGCTCAGGTCCTGGTTATATTACACCTTGCCTAATATTGCACTGAAATAAAAGTGCCTGTTGCACTTGCTGAACCCTGGCCTTTATAATCCTTCTAAACAAATGTCACCTGGCTAATCATCAGACCTATGATAGCTACAGCTGTACATTATTAACAGGATCTAATTGTTCATTTATTTAAAAACCACAGAATTGATAAATATTTGTTTAAGTTTGATGATAATGATCACATCTATCTTGGTTTGTTCATGGATGCCCCTTCGAAGAGAAAAATGTTTTAATATTAATTATAAGTAATATAGACTTATAATACCATGCCATTATGAAATTTTGTTCTTCATATTCCTCTTGATATTACCAGACATTGTTTGGCACCAGGAAATAGTTCAACTCTCTTTCCACATTGTCCTCTCGTCACTCAGCAAGACGTCATACTGTGAGCACACATGATGATTGTTTAAGCCATGCAAGTATTTACTCTCACTAAACACAGCATTCTTGTGAGAGGGCAAATTTGAGGCTTAATTCAAGTCTATCATCAAGACATATCTTTAAGTCAAAGTTCAAGATAGTTTAAGCCAAGCTATAGCTCAACTAACAAAACACAACAACAGCAACAACAAAAACCCTACATTTAAAAGATATTGTCACCAAAACCACAATAACAATGTAAAAACAGTAAACAATCTTGGAAATTATCCTATTATACTAGGAGGGGACTTAATCTAGTTTGAGACAATATTTTAGACCGTAATAAGCCAGCTCTGGGTAAGTTGCCTAACTCTGTACAAACTGTTAAGAGAATGTGCACCTCCATGGGTCTTAAAGACATATGGAGATTGAATCATCCAACAGATAGGGACTATACATTCTCTTCAGGAGCTCATAAAGTGTACTCACGAATAGACTTTTTCCTTGTTTAAGCTCCATGCTGCCTTTTACCCAGTCTTACTCTATTGACAGTATTCTGCTGAAGCCCCAGTCACACATTCCCGTTTCTCGTGGCGATTGTGCACGATTGTCATAATCCTGATAAAATGTGCTTCGGTCATAGTGCATGTGCTACTTGGTCTGGATTAGCCTTGTATAGTCGTGGATGATCGGCGGGGAATGTGGAAGGGTTCCGACAGTTTTGAACTGTTCAAAACTGTCGTAGAGAATCGCCGCTCTCAGTATAGCGGGATGGAAGCCTAATGTAGTTCTAATGCGAACGGTATTAGCGTGGCATGTACGGAGCTCAGTCGGGCTGATCGTGGCTCAATCCTGAAAGCTTTATGAGGACGACTGACAAGGATGTATCAGTTTGTACGCCGACTGTGTCCCGTTCAAGACAGGGCAAGCGACAGAGCTCAGTCGGGGCTTATGTGACGCGAACTGAGCTCGAGCTGGGAAGAAACTCTAAACGAATTGACCAGACTGAAGTATGAGTACAATACTATTATATTAAAAAAATGAATTTCTTTTATTAAGGGCTGGGCAGAATATTTTTGAATCAGGGTATAAAGCTGGAAAATTTTTATCAAGGTACATTAAACAAAAAGACTCCAAATCCTGTATAGCAGCAGTGGGAGACAGGGGTGGGAATTTGGTGACAAGTCAAGGAAGATAAATGACACATTCAAGGAATTTTATATAAATCTTTACACATCTGAAAGCACTGCTACAGATAAAGAAATAATATCATTTCTAGATAACTTGGATCTTCCTAAAATAAGTGCAGCAGAACAAAAAGACCTAGATGCACCTATCACCTCAAAAGAAATATTAGGTGCATTAAAGTCCCCTTCCCGCCGGCAAATCTCCTGGCCACAATGGATATACTGCTGAATTTTTTAAATCATACTCGGAGGATATTTTGCCATTGTTTGAAAAGATGCTTGCTGAGACATCTGAAGAGGGTAAACTACTGTCTTCTTTAAATCAAGCAATTATTCCTCTAATATTAAAAAAAGACAAAGATTCAACCAACTACAAAAGTTATTGCCCTATCAGTTTAATTTCTGTAGACTGTCAAATTCTGTCTAAAATATTAGCCAGTAGATTGGAAAAAAAAACTTAGGTCCATTATACATCCAGACCAAGTGGGTTTTATTCAACAGAAAAACTCATCTGACAATGTTAGACGCCTTATAAACATAATGTGGTATATGCAAGATGTTGATGACCCTGCAGCAGCCATTTCACTTGATGCCGAAAAAGGCATTTGATAGGATAGAATGGAGGTGCATGTTTCATACGTTTAAAACTTTTGGGTTCGGCCCATCATTCACAAGACGGGTAGAGATCCTTTATAAAGACCCAGAGGCTGCAGTGTTAACTAATGGCTTCATTTCTTCTTATTGTCAGAAAATTACTTGGTACTCATGAAATAAGTACATTATTAATTACTATGCTATTACCTTGTAATTACTTTAAGGAACACCCAGTAATTATGAATTATTATATGTGGTTGTTAGGAAATAATATAGTAATTACTTAGTGAGTACCTAGTAATTAATCACATAGTTACCATATAAATACTTAATAATTACTGAGTAATTACTTCTGATTACCTGGCTGTTACCAGGTACTTCTTAAGAAATTGCATGGAAATTACCTAGTAAGTACTTGGCAATTAACAAAATAGTATATAATGACATTATAATTACCCAGTAATTAATACTTATTACCAGGTAGGTACTTGGTATTTGCCTGGAATTGACTTGGTAATTACTTTAAAAGTATAAGGTAATTACCTATATAGTTACCTTGTAATTTCATGGTAATTTTACAGTAACTACCCCTTATTAAATGGTACTTACCTAGTAATTAGCATGTAAATACATGGTAATTATCGTACCGTAAAAGGAAGTGTTACCTTTTTTTTAAATGTAGGGTTTTTGTTGTTGCTGTTGTTGTGTTTTGTTAGTTGAGCTACAGCCTGGTTTAAACTATCTTGAGCTTTGACTTAAAGATATGTCTTTTATGTCTTTATGACTTTGACTTAAGCCTCAAATTTGCTCTTTAACAAGAATGCTGTGTTTAGTGAGAGCAAATACTTGTTTAGCTTAAACAATCATCATGTGTGCTCACAGTATGACGTCTTGCTGAGTAAGGAGAGGACAATGTGGAAAGGAGAGTTGAACTATTTCCTGGTGCCAAACAATGTCAGGTAATATCAAGAGGAATATGAAGAACAAAATTTCATATCGGCATGGTTTTATAAGTCTATCTTACTTGTAATTAATATAATTTTTCTCTTCGAAGGGGCATCCATGAACAAACCAAGATAGATGTGATCATTATCATCAAACTTACACAAATATTTATCAATTCAGTGGTTTTTAAATAAATGAACAATTAGATCCCGTTAATAATATACAGCTGTGGCTATCACAGATCTGATGATTAGCCATGTGACATTTGTCTAGAAGGATTATAAAGGCCAGGGTTCAGCAAGTGCAACAGGCACATTTATTTCAGTGCAATATCAGGCAAGGTGTAATACAATGAGGACCTGAGCTCCAAGACAGCCAGTTCTCTGCACTTTAGCATTTGGCACTTTAGCACAATGGCACCTTAGTTAGCACTCCAAAACTATTTAATACATTGTGTATAATTCCAATGGTCCCCCAACTCTCACTGGGGGATTCCACTGGATGCGTATCCGCTCCGCTCCGTCATCTGACGCGCGTCAACTCCCACTGGATCCGTCTGCGGAAGCATTGCAGCTCCGCCTTGCAGTGGGTCAACGAGCTCACAAAGTATTTTGTGGTTTTGCACCTCCAAAATCAAAAGCTCCTCATCCATGGTGAAGTGGGGTGAGACTGAACTTTTGACACCAGGTCTGTCTCCGCCCTAAATGACGTTTTTCCAGGTACAATACTTTTCCGTTGTTGACACGGTTTATTTTATTTTGAAATATCTACAGATATTTTATTTTGTGTTTGTGCTCAACTTCCTGTCCCGCACGATATTCTGTGTGCTAAATTGCTGCGCCGTGGTCCGGCATCCGGGTAAAAATAGAAGCTCTGCGTATCTGCTCCGTCTGCTGGAGGCCGGCGGAGCAGAAACGCAGCCATGACGGAGCCGTACCGCAGCTGGTGGAAGTACACGCATTGCTGATAATGGAAACGGATCGGCTCCGCTGCATGCAGTGGAATTTGGGCTTCAGACCTTTTTTTTTTTTTTATCTTTGGACTGTATTTGTATTATATTGTTTTGTCTTTAAATATACTGTATGTGTTTTATTTCCGTCTTTTATGCTCATTTTTGTTTTGTGTTTACACTGTAACCAACTAATAGGACTAGATGTAAATTAGCTGCTAGGCTATAATTCTATTCATTATATACAAGAAAACCCAAAGATAGCTAGAAAACTACACAACTAGCTTCTAAAGAAAAAAAAAAAAAAAATCATAAATAAAAGGGGGGTTGCTAGGAACCTTGAATGCTAGCATTGGAGAACTCACTTTTTTATTAATTGAACTCACTTTGTGAAACTTGTTGAAAACTTTTTTTTGCACAGGATTTTATCTTTTTGTGTTTTCAGAAAATCACATTTTTTTCAATAGACAATTTGTACATCATTGGCAATATCCAGCTACCCTTTTGAGACTATTTTTGAGTCCACACAGCAGATCATTTTAATCTCAGGCTATGTTTGCACAGAGACTCTTGACTTAAAACACAAAGATTTTTGCTCTGCATATTCAAAGTCGATATGCGCTCAGACAAAGACGCTGGAAACAAATTAAACCACTGTAGTATGCATGCCGGTTCAGTAGATGGCGATGTAGGTTTGCAGTGAGGCAGTGCTGCTACAACACACGTACGAAGAAGAAAAACTTTTCACAAACAACAATGGCAAATGGACGCACAAAGAAGCAGGAGTTTCTTTTCTGGACAACAAATCAGTTCAGACAAATCTGTCTGGATAACAAACTGAGCTCGATAAGCGGCACACATGTTACTTGGTAGACTGCCGGAGCTGTTGTCCCTGGTATGCACGGGCAGCTTGAACACCAGGAACAATATCTTCTTTACGTGAAAGAGTACTGCTTGGGGTGACGTCAGCGTTTCAACCTGAAACACTCTGACTTTGGTTTAAACGGAGCTACAGACCTGATCAAAATCTTAAGCTCAGTTGAAAAATTGCTAGAATATGCATTTTGCACATTTGGATCTTAATGACGTTTTAAGTAGAGCTACAATATGCAAAAGCAAGAAGGGGGAGTGTGACAAAAAACACTTTGAAAAAGTATCGAAAACAACATGTAAACTGCACTAGGCTGTTTATCAGCTGATCAAAAGTTTAAGATCATCGCTCAAAAAATTACAAAAAACTCTCCAAACCAGAACAAAAAATTTTCTCAGTAGGACTCAGTAATGAGTTGCTCCACCGTTCTTGATAATCTCTTCAAAAATTCGTTTGGGCATGCTTGATGCGAGTGTTTCCAGGAAGTCTTAGGGAACATTGCTCCAAATGGTGAAGATGGCTTCATGAAGGGCATCAACTGTCTGGAACTGACGGCCATTTTTATGAACTTCACTTGCCATCCATCCCCAAATGTTCTCTATGGGATTTAAATCAGGGGAACATGCGGGATGGTCCAAAAGAGTGGTGTTATTCTCCCTGAAGAAGTCCTTGGTCAAGCGAGCATTGTGAACTGCAGCGTTGTCCTTTTTCATTTATTTGGTTGGCAGCTGCCACTAAACATTTTAATGCATTAATTTCCAAACAAAAATATATATTTTTCCATAATAAACAATTATTATGAGTAAAGACAAGCCAGTCCTTCTGCTGTTGTAGAGTTTAGACTTGAGAGACAGCTCTGTACATGCCCAAATGTTTCTTGTATTATCAAGTCTGATGCATGAACGTATGCCATGATCAGAATGTGTCCATGTCAAAAATGAATTTGCAAATTTCTATCAAATAATACTAATATTTTTTCATCAGAGTACCACAAGATATCACTCTTTGTGCCCCCAAATACATCAAGGACATGACATGGTAAGAGAAACAGATGCAGTTAAAAGAAACTGAAAAAACATTAACTACATTAACAACTTCAAATGAATAAAACCCCAAAGTCCAAGGAAATCAATTTAAAGCTTGATAAGAAGAGTGACAGAGGCTAAGACTGTCTGATTCAGATTCAGACAACTTTATTTATCCCACAAGGGGCAATTCATTTGTAGCTTCCCAGTGAGTATGCATTCATACAGTCAGTCAAAAACATAAAAAAATAATAAATAATCATCAAGGAAACATATTTAAGCAGGACAGATAGACATGTCGGACATTATAAGTACATGTGCAAATCGTGGTCAAGATAAAAACAAGGTAAGATAAAGATAATAATAAAAAGAGAATCTATATAAAAAAAAACTCTAAAAAAAAAAAGCAGATAAGACAAGAAATAAATAATATCCTCTAGAAATAGTCATTTAAAGTGGGCGCAGTCTGTATTAAGGAGCTTAATAGCAGAGGGAATGAAGGATTTTGAGTAGCGATTAGTTTTCCTTTGGGGCACATTATAACGTCTGCGTGAAGGCCTAAGAGTAAATTCTTTTGACAGAATATGATCTGGTTGGCTGATAATTCTCTTTGCTTTTTGAGCTACCTGTTCCTCCCAGATTATGCCCAAGTCCCTCTGGTAAACTCCAATAATTTTTGAGCACACTTTGATGATGCTGTTTAAGCTGTTCTTGTCTTTCACAGACAGCCCGTTATACCAGCAGATAAAAGAAAAAGTTAAAAGGCTCTCGATAAAAGAATGGTAAAAATTTTGCAGAATTTTGTCACAGACATTAAAAGAATTTAGCTTCCGCATCAGGTGAATTCTTTGTTGGCCTCGTTTGGCAGTCAGCTCAGTGTTTATGTTGAACTTAAGTTGTGAATCAAACACAGTGCCAAGATATTTGTAGGAGTCGACAATTTCTACCTTTTGGTTCTGGATGATGCTTTCTTTTGGCATATCCCTGTTCTGCCTGAAGTCTATGATAAGCTCCTTGGTTTTTAGTACATTTAAATCCAAGAAATGATCCTCACACCATTTTACAAAGGCAGGTAAGGCCTGACCATGGCCTGAGTTTAGGCCTTGAAGAAGACTAAGGAGGGCAGTGTCATCAGAAAATTTTACAATATAACTGCCTTCCTGTGATGTTCTGCAGCTGTCTGTGAACATGATAAAAAGCAAGGGTGACAGGACACAACCCTGGGGTGAGCCTGTGCTCGAAAATCTGGCACTGGACATGTGTCCATTTACCAGTACTTGCTGGGTTCTGTCTGTTAAAAAGTCTAAAAGCAACATTAAGACCTGAGCAGGTAATTTAAAATAAGAATCAAGGTGGTCAATTAAAATGTGAGGCTGCATCTTATTAAAAGCAGAAGAGAAATCTGCAAATAAAATCCTTGCATGTGACTTTGGTTTCTCCAGGTGCTTATACACTCTATCCAGAATAAAAAGTTTGGCATCGTCAACACCCTTGCCAGCCTGATATGCAAATTGTAAGGGGTCCAATTTGCCATCAATAAGGGAGACCACCATATCTTTTATAACCTTTTCAAAGATTTTCATAACCAGAGAAGTAAGTGCAACTGGTCTGAAGTCACTCAACTCCTTGGCATTTTTAATTTTAGGAATAGGTATAATAGTCGATGTTTTCCAAATTGTGGGTATCTGACCACAATTGGCACACATCTGGAATAATTTACAAAAAAACCCATTAAGCTGTTCAGCACAGTAACGCAGTGTGCATCCACAGATAGCATCAGGACCTGTTGCTTTCCTTATGTTAACCTTTTTTAATAAATTAGTGACAGATTCCTGAGTTATCACAATATCATTTCCTGGTACAAGTGAATGTTTAAGCGAGCGAACTTTTTCAGAATGATCAGCTTCAAAACGAGAAAAGAATGAATTAAAAGCATCTGATAATTCCAAGTTATTTATCCCATTTAATTTAATGGGTTGCTTCCTCTCATCAACATGGTGATTGATGGTTGCCATCGTTTTTATACCTTGCCATGCTGCTTGAAGGTTGCCACTGCTATATTGCGTTTCAATTTTATCTCTGTTTTTCTTTTGCCTTCCTTATTTCATTTCGCACTTCTCTTGATGAAGTCTTCCTCTCCTGAGGATCCCCTATAAAGTAGGTCCGTTTCTTTTTGTCAATGATAAATTTAAGTTCCTTTGTTACCCAGGGCTTATTATTGGGATATTTAACCACCTTCTTGGTAGGGATAATAGAGTCCACACAAAACTTAATATATGATGAGATTGTTTCAGTCAATTCATTTATGTCTTTAGCAGCATCATTAAAACATTCCCAGTCTGTACAATCAAAGCAGCCCTGGAGAGTTAGGATACTGTCCTCAGACCAGCACGTCACGATTTTCTCCTCTGGTTTTATGCGTTTGAACGCCGGTTTATACACAGGAACTAGAAAAACACTGCTGTGGTAGATGCACCGAAGGAAGACATGGGGAGAGATTTATAAGCACCCCCCACAGAGCCATAACACAGATCGATCGTGGAGTTCTTTTGTGTGGTGACACAAGACACATATTGTTCATAAGTTTTAAGAGTCTTTTGTAGCTGGCAGTGATTAAAATCGCCGAGGACAAATTTGGGAGCGTCTGGGCAAATCCACTCCAGTCTGTGCGTGACGTCAGCAATCAGCTGTGCGGCTGCGGCTGCGGCTGCGTCAGCATGTGGATGAATGGAAACAACAGTGAAAAATAACTGCTGAAACTCCTGTGGCAAGTAATACGGACCGAGAGAGATGGTTTGCTTGATGAAGAAGCAAATAAAAGGTGTGGCGTCACCAAAATGCAAACAAAGATGAACTTAACTGAAACTTGCAAACAGGTGGAGCACTCATCATGGATCAGTAGATACACTGATATATAATAATGATTAACCTTTAATCCAGTCTTGCAGGTTTTTCCAGCTACGAGGCAGTACATAATTTTCTCAGCCTCACGACAAACATACAGAACATTGAGTTCACAACCAGAGAGTTACAGCACGCTGAAGAGCAGCCCTGCTTACAAAGGACAAAGGTATGTCACTACTTTGTTTTCTTGATAACACTAAACCTTGTTTTTTAAAGTCTACATGACCATGCCATGTTGGGTCGGAGTTCCTCTGTTGTGCTACTCTTATCTCAACTTCACAGTGGGAGATTGAGCTTTACCTAAACAGTGATTCAAATAGTCTCATGGTTAGGATTGAGCATCGAGCATCGAGTATCGATTGGAACCGGGAGTATCTTTCCGATTCTCCCGGAATCGTCCAAATGTTTTAATTTCGATTCCTAGTTTCGATTCCTAGTCCGCCGACCGGAAGGAGAAACCGCCGAACACCAACGAAGAAGAATCCGCCAGAAGTATTTAGGTTAGCGCAACCATGGACAATACACCCATCATGAGTTTTTCAAAAATAAAGCTCTCTTGTGAAAAGTGAACTCCTGTGAAAAGAAAATTTATAATATTTTTTTTCAGTTCAGATATATATATAAAAACAGCCCTATGAGAAATTCATAGTATAGTTCATAGAAAGTGGTAAGTTCATAGCATTAAAATTCATGGAGAAGTACAGACTATTTTATCCAGAAAGACCTCTGGTTAGCTAGCTCATTTAAAACATCAAAACTTTTTCGACCCTGCCTCTTAAAAGAATCGGAATCGAGAATCGTTATATCCAGAAGACTGATTCAACTCCAAACCCTCAGCACAACGTGTTTGTTTTACACTACCCCAAGTCATGTCTCAGTCAGCGGTAAGAAAACACCAAACAAACATGTAAAGTTAGTTAGTACTCACAGACGATGTTGATCGGGGTATAGGTAGTTCCTCTGACATTCTCCACATAGCTGTCAAATCTCCCGTTTTGGCCATGAAACTACCGTGTTTTACGTATTTTATCCTCTTTTCCGCCGTCCTCCTGTATTAGTATTCTCCCGTAAATCTCTCTTGTGATGACATAATAATAAAAACATTCCTCTGCCTCTCCAAACTGAGCTCTGTCTCTAGCCTGAAGGGGGCGGTAATGCTCCAAAATGATGGATACCAACCGCCGTAAAACCGAAGAAGAAGAAAAAACCTCGCGAGAACGTCCACCTGCAGTGGCCTGGGTGGCAGCTATCGCGAGATTAGAGCAGCAGAACAAACTTAGAAAAACAAAGAGTTTATTTTAGATTTCTTGTACATCTGTCTTAAAATGTGAGGGATACTGGAGCTTGGTTGGGGTTGTGGGACGGCTCATGGCGGGCTTCCCTTATTTTCAAAGACAAAACTTGAAAGATAAGCTTTCTCCCGCGGACTCTGATATGTATGAGCTCGGCTACACGCACCGAGTCTGTGCACGCCGGGAAAATGCACGCGCAGTAGGCGGGCAGAATGGTGACGGGATTTGATTGGTTTAAAAACAGGTGTCCCGGCATGATTATTGGTTGGTGTTTTCCCTGTTTTACTCCTGCTGTAGACAGCAGATATTTTTCACTCTGTTTTAAGAACACATTATGAGTTGATTACCATCGGGTCATAAAGACCATTTTAAAGAGAATTTAAAAAAGTGTATCTAAATCAAATCGCAGACCCTAGCTTTAATTAATCTAATTAATCGCATTTTAATCTCATATCTGCTTAAAGTACCCAAATAAAGAATTTGAATTCTAGGATATTATACAATTGTTGTGCATGACTAATCAAATGAATACACTAAGAAGTAAAGATTTGTAAATCCACATTTTTATTGGAGACTAAATAAAACCAAAGTCAGGGCAACTTGTCCAGAAAATTCTAAGCTCAATCAGGCAACTCAAATTACACTTTAAGTGTGTTTCATAAATCAAATTCAAAATAAGAAAAAGGTTGAGGACATCCAGCAAAACAATTAGGCCTGATGCATTATTAAAGAATTCAGTAAGTATATATAAATAAATTCAAAAATAAAATAAGACTAAGTCTTAAATATGCCATTCCTGTTGTCACCTGGGCTTTGTTTGGTTTGACTAGAGACGCATGTGTGAAGTGACGTGCCACTGCCATGTACGGGTCCTCCAGCTGGACAATATCAAAATGTTTGTGTGCTATGATTAATCTTGCGATTAATTTTTATAGCGCATTAATTTGCAGTGCAATTAATTAATCTAATTAATGCACTAAAGTGACAGCCCTAATACATATTTTTATTTTTTTTAGCTAAGTATTATTATTGCAATTTTTTTGGACATAAAGATGATTATTGTCCGTACCAGTTTCTGGCATCAGCCCTAACTGGGGACATACACATTTGTAATGGGACTTCATGGTACAAAGGCTGCTGACCCATGAACTACACAACACTGAAACAAATGCAAGAGTGACACGTACTTCAGTAAAATTTTATTACAGATGCTGTACTTTCTGTTACAAAATGATTGAGTTCTTGAACTTTTGGATCTTACTGATTTATGTATTTTGTTTTTTCAGTCAGAGCATGGTGGATGCTGTGAACCTCAGAGGAAGCAGAAGATGGTGCGGCTGGTCCCCAAAACGCATCCTCCTCTGTATTGTGGTGGTCATCACAATTTTGTTTGTCTCCGACATAGATGTATCAGAGATGTGGTCTAACCTCAGTCCTCAATGGTTGATAAAGCAGAATACAGCAACACAAATTAGAGAAGAGAAGAAACCTGAGCCCCAAAGTCCAGGGTGGACGTATCAGAAATTGACTAACCTCAGTTCTCAAGGGTTGGCAAAGCATAATGAAACATCACAGATTAGAGAAGAGGACAATCCTGAGCCCAAAAGTCCAGTACGGATGAACCAGAAATTGACTAACCTCAGTCCTCAAGGGTTGGCAAAGCAGAATACAGCAACACAAATTAAAGAGGAGAAACCTGAGCCCCAAAGTCCAGGGTGGACGTATCAGAAATTGACTAACCTCAGTTCTCAAGGGTTGGCAAAGCATAATGAAACATCACAGTTTAGAGAAGAGGACAATCCTGAGCCCAAAAGTCCAGTACGGATGAACCAGAAATTGACTAACCTCAGTCCTCAAGGGTTGGCAAAGCATGATGAAACGTCACAGATTAGAGAAGAAGACAACCCTGAGCCCAAACGTCCTGCCCCTGCTGAGTTTCCAGATTCCCCTTGCTGGGTGAAATACCCCTATAAGTACAAATTCACCATAGATGAGCCCAACAAGTGTGAGCAGAAAAAACCTTTTCTGGTTATCATGGTTCCTGTTGCAGCTCACGACAGGGAGCACCGTGACATCATCCGTAAGACTTGGGGAAGTGAGAGCCTGGTCCTGGATAAAGTGATCCAGCTGTTCTTCATGTTGGGACAGCACAGCAGGATGGGGGCAGATCAGATCCAGGAGCAGTTGTTGGAGGAGAAGAAAGAGCATGGTGATCTAATCCAGGGTGACTTCATTGACAGTTACAACAACCTGACCATCAAGACCATGATGATACTGGAGTGGCTGGACTTGCACTGCTCCAGCACCTCGTATGCCATAAAGGTCGATTCAGACATGTTTCTGAATGTACAAACACTCATCCGCCTGCTTTCAACTGCTCCAAACACAAACTATGTGACTGGAAAAATATATAAGGGAGCTCCTGTTGGCAGGGATCCAAATTCCAAGTGGTACGTGCCAAAGTCTGAATTCCCTGATGACTTTTACCCTACCTATGCAGATGGTGGGACCTATGCTTTCTCAATGGACATGGCTAAGAAGTTGCTGGGGGCATCGAGACATGTCAGAGCTCTCTTTATTGAAGATGTGTATGTAGGGATGTTAATGCAGCATCTAAAAATGTCGTTCACTGAACCTCCAGACCAGTGTTTGTTTCTCTGGCATACGCCGCCTATTCATTGTGTATTCTCAAGGCGAATATCTTTCCCATCAAGGAATTTTGAGTGGGTTCGGAAAAGTTCACGATACATCAATAACTCACCTATTGTTTTCAGAAAAAACATATAATGAGATCTGCTAAATTAAATGCAATTTTACATTTTTGTTGCGACTCCAACTTTTTTTAATTTGTTTTTTTATGAACTTTGTTTACATTGTTTTTTTTTTTTGTTTTCTAAGATTTTGTTTGTGGATGTTTGTTGTTCTTTAGACTTGTGCAGGGATGACGTTTTTATGCAGGCAAACTAGGGATATAACGTTAAAACGGTAAACCGCGGTAAAATTTCCCACGGTAATCATTACCGTGTCTTTTTAAAATTACCGTTTTACCGTGTTTGTTCACCACCCTGTGTCAATAACTCACGGTGATGCTGCTGTTTGCCTGGAAAAGCCGGACCTGTGTCTGTGTCCTCGATTAAGCAGCCTGAACTGGTGTGAGCATGCGCAGTTTGCAGCTGCACACATGCACAGTTTGCATTGTTTGGCCTCTGAGCCTGAGAGCAAAGTTCGAGCCACAGCAGAGTTTTCTTGAAACGGACTCTGAAGTCTGGTTGAATTTTGGATTTTTACAAGGATGCTGAGGGGAAACTGATACATGACAGTCTCCCTGTCTAAACACGAAGCTGCAGTGAAAGAAAAAGACGTGCATGATTTCAACGGCAGGAACTCTTCGAGTAAATGAACTGACGGATCCGTAGGGAGAGACAGAGAGAGGGGGAGGATTCAGTGAGCCATACCTGAGAGAATAACAGGTAACTTATCAGTAATTCTATCCAAAAATGTATAAATCTTATAAATAACAGAATTAGTATCATTCTGGAGTGTGTTCTTGCCTTTGTTTTGCCGTGTATTCGTCGTATTTTGACATAGATCGTCTTTTTTCGTCAAAGTTTGTGTTTTATGGATTTCATCTATCTTAATTTGGAAATATTTAGAGGAGCAAATACCGAGGAGCTCTACCGAGGAGAGGGGAGACCAGAGGAGAATCATGAAGGGGGTTAATTGCTTCAGGGACTATTGTCATTTGAAAAAAAAAAAGTCCTGGACATGGTCTAATATAAGGAGCTGTATCATGGACACTAATGCTGCAGGCAAACAAAAATGTGTGAGTGTATACAAAATAGTTTAAGCTCATTTTTTGTCATCTCAAAACTTTGAACATGTTCATTTAAAATTGTTTATAAAGGGAATCCTGTTTGAAGTTCATATCAGTTGTTTTATTTTCCTGTAATCACACTGTTTATAACATAATAATGACAAATACTTTCCAGGATTGTTTATTTTTATTTCTCATGAAAAAAGGACAAAAATGTACTCAAAGGGCATTTCTTGACACATTATTGATAAAAAAGACAAAAAAATAACCATTATGATAATAATATTGAAGGGGTTAAGTGATTAAATTGTGTGTAAAAGTACTTTTTGAACATTTTGAGCACACTACAACAATACCGTGATAATAATGATAACCGTGATACAAAATTGTCATATCGTTACATCCCTAAGGCCAACACAGAAGTTAGCATCGCAATGTTTCCCCCGACTACAAGTTCATGAAAAGCCTTTTGGATTTTTCACTGTTTTGGATCATTGCTGATGATAAAAAAAGAATGAAACTTGCATGTTCTGCTCTTGGTGATAGTCTTAACAAACAAACCTGCTTTTCAAGACATTTTAAGCTTAAACATCATCGGTGAGAGTGAAAAGCTTTTGTTAAGCTACTATGTCACTCCAGCATGGTAGTTCAGCTTTGACGTTTTGCTGAGTAAGGAGAGGACAATGTGAAAAAGAGAGTTGAACTATTTACTGGTGCCAAACAACAACAACATATGAAGAACAAAATTTCATATCGGCATGGTTTTATAAGTCTATCTTACTTGTAATTAATATAATTTTTCTCTTCGAAGGGGCATCCATGAACAAACCAAGATAGATGTGATCATTATCATCAAACTTACACAAATATTTATCAATTCAGTGGTTTTTAAATAAATGAACAATTAGATCCTGTTAATAATGTACAGCTGTGGCTATCACAGGTCTGATGATTAGCCATGTGACATTTGTTTAGAAGGGTTATAAAGGCCAGGGTTCAGCAAACAATGGACCCGGGCATAACCTGGCCTCTGACTCTTTGTGTGATCTGGAAAATTACTTTAATTTATGTATTTACTCTTTTTTTTTCAGTCTGGCACTTTATTACCTTGAGTAGGGTAATGTGCAGTGCAACAGGCACCTGCATTTCTGTGCAGTATCAGGCAGAGAGCAACATAATGAGGACCTGAGCTCCAAGACAGCCAGTACTCTGCACTTTAGCACAAGGCCTCAATGCTAGCCATGAAGATAAAACTATCAAAAGGACTTTCACCTGGCTCATCTACTGAACCACAAAAACAACTTATAAGCAGCAAACTGGGTACCATGTGGACCAGTGAAAACATGTTGGTTATCGCTCCAACATTTACCACATCAATTCTCTTAATTGTGATGTTTTCCAAATATGTTTCTTGTGATGATGTTCAGTTATACTCTGACTGAGTGCACAAGCCAGCCAAATAAAACTGACAGTCGAGTCAAGCCACATGTCACAGATCAAAAACACACCTTAAGGATGAGTAAAGAAGTGAGCAGGCATGCAGAGATAATGACTGTACTTCCTCATCATGGTGACGCAGCCTGATCTGTGCAGCCTTTGTCTGTGGTGCAGCTGAGCAGGTTGAACATGCAGGCAGACAGCCATGAGAACACACACACAGGTGTTCACAGAATGAAAAACATGAGCATATTAAAGACGCCCTACAAGCAGCTGACTGTGATGTACTCAATACAAGAGGAAACAATGGACAAGGTGGGTATCAGAGTAGATGAACTGATGAACTTAGTCTTTATGATAACTTTGGTTATTTTTTGTTTTGTATTTTTTGCTGCAAGGATATGTCATTTTCCTTTTTAATCAAACAACAACTATGGATATCAAAACAATATTCAGAATATTATAAACCTAAGATATAGGAGGTCAAACCGATAAAGGTATGTTAAAACAGCAATTAACTTACCTATATAATGTGGAAAATGTTCGTCTTACTTGCTCATCACAATGATTTTATAACAATTTATGTATAATAGTAACTAAATAACTAAGCAGATTCCATTCAAATGCTTTATATTTATTGCAGACATAATTGTATTTTTTTTTTTGACATTTCGAAAGCATGCAACAAAAAAGAAGTATATCTTGTTTAAGAAAAAAAAGCAGTCCAGTTAAATAATAGAACAAAGTCAAAATAAATTAAATGAAGAAAAAAAACACCGTCTGCAGCTAAATTGTTTTTATTATAGTAACATTTTTATAAATATTGATAACAGTAACAATAGTAAAGTAGTAACAACAGCAATTTGATTGTAATACTATTATCATTAATGTTGTAAATATAATCAGTTTTAACTTTTTATCACTGTCTTTACTGTCAGTTTATCAGACACATTATCTCCAGATTTCCACATTGTTTGCCAGCACAGGATCAGGGGCCTGTACTACGAAGCTGGATTAAGTCATCCAGGATAACTCTGCGACAACTCGCTGAACTTCACCGGATCTCCTCCATCCAGATCTGCTGTACTACGAGGCTCGTTATCAACTCGATAAGTGAATCCGGCTGGGATCTATGCGCGCACACATAAAATGGGCGTGGTTAGCGGCCCCGGAGCATTTTCCACAATGGAGAAGAGAGCAGCCTACTTCACGGCAGAGGAGCAGCAAATAATCCTGCAAAAGTATGAGGAGTACCGCAGTATTATCCAGGCCAGGAGCAACACGGTGAAAAACATGGCCCTACATTTTCCAGAAACACAAATCGCTGAAAATGTAATAAAGAACTTATCCACATTAAACCAAAATTATGTAATTAAATAGTCTTTTAAATGGTGATGAATAATTATTATGTATTTTAAATGTAATATAATTAGCCTAAATGTAATATTTAATTTCACTTTTATTGTACTTTGGATCTAAAACAACATTTGTCCCACTGTCATGATTCACCGCTATTGGACAGTGTAAAACATTTCCTCTTTTTTGTTAATAAAAATAATAAATGGACAGTGTTGATAACACTGGAATAAATCTATAAATGAAATTAAACGTAAATTAGATATTTAAAAATAGGCCTATTTGTTCCAACAAAATTCTGTCCCTGGGTGTCATGGTGTTACTACCAAAATTTGGAGATCATATTACATTAGACAACATTTAAGATATGATGATTACTTATGTAATTGTAATTGAACTTTAAACCAAAATTATTGTTACTTGAATTTATCCATAATAAAGTTCACTACAATTATCAGCATGCGTTGTCTTTTATCAGAAGTAAACATCCTCGGATCAAACATTATCACTGACATTGAGAAATAATGTCAATCAAGCGCATTGCTTCGGTCACGAAAAAAACGCTCCTGACGAAGCGCTCCTCTTACAATTCACGCACCGACATTAACCGGTTCTGGCAGAAATGGGCAAGCCATTTTCCAAGACAGCAAATTGGTGACTGTGTGGTCTTTTATGCCCGCCCGAGAGAACTGATTGGTCAGCGGGCGGTCTGTCACACCCCGTGAGCTTTTATCCTGGAACTTAACCTGCTCCGGACCAGGTTCGGCGTTCAGCATCAGTTACCAGGGCAACGTGTCTGGATAAAAAGAGATCCACATTCGTAGTGCGGAAAACCCGAAACTTATCCAGGAAGTTATCTCTCTAAGAGCTAATCCAGCTTCGTAGTACAGGCCCCAGGTCCGTGCAACAGCTTCGCTCCAACTGAGGATGCAGCCTCACCCACTTGGAATGTAGTGGAAAGCAGGAAAGCTTGAAACACGATGTCATGCAGATTGTGGGCTTTAATTTGAGCCCCTAAGGGTGCCAAGAATAGACCAGGTTGGAGCTGGCAAGCTTTAAGTTCACCTTCCGCACTGTTTTTTGGCATGAAATTGTCACTGCATCAACCTAAATCTGTCGGCACCTCCCCTTGGTGCGCCGTCAGACCCATCGGTCTGCCAAATTGTCAAATTAGCTGCGCAAGGCGGTGTGCTGGACAAAATTATCACTGCGCAGGGTGCCCAGACTCTGGGCCACCCTGCGCACCCTACACCACGAAATTAGGGCCCTGTGAGGTAATTGTGAGAAAAGCAACATGAACAGGCTTTATTTCCTGCCTGTTGTTTATTTGCTGCAGGCATGGGTATTAATCCCACTATTCCCGCTGTATTTTGAAATAATCTGGAAACTCTACACTTGTTTCATGTGATCAATTGTTCTGCTTGGAGGATATATTTATGCAGAGTTGAAGCATCTTCAGCTGAAAACAAAATGACTGCATGTTTCTATTAGTCCTGTGCAAAAACATGCTAAGTGCAGGCACCGCAGATGGTTCAAGGTGCATGCTTAGGCCCAATTTACTCAAAAACGAAAACCGCCAAAACCAAGTTTTCATCGCATTTTTGCCTCCCCAGGAACAACAAAAACAACAACAAGAACAACAACAGCTTTGGCCATCTGCCAAGCACCATGTGTTCTGTTTACTGTGCTTGGTTTGTTATACAGGCAGAAATAGCAAGACACATTTGTGGTCCAGGAAAGAAACTCCTCTCTGTCTCCGTGCATCCACTCGGCGTTGTTATTTGTGAAAGTTTGTCTTCACTGGAAAGCGTACAAGAGTTCTAACGCCGCTGCGTCTCTGTGTTAATGCAGAGTGCTTTTGAAAATGCAAAGGAGAAAATTTTCCTTCTCTGATGACAACATTGTCGTGTAAACGGACCTGAAAAGACTGGGGTCAATTTGCTTTGGAGTATGTGGCGCTGCAGTTGGATGACGTGGATATTGGGGTAACTCTTCATAGTTCTGTCAAAGCTAGAGTACTTTTTAATGCTGAAGTAAATTCAGGTGTTCAGAATGATTTGGAGGTGAGTGGGGGGGTTGGCGGAGAGGTAAACAACCATACACATTCTGTATATCCTTCCTCCGGCACAGGCTCCATTCTCGTCTGTGCCAAAAGTCCATCCACTGTCCCCTTCTCTATTAATTCAGGCTTAAAATGACCAATAAATTACTTGACTAAGGGTGCTTTCACATTAGGCCCACTTGTTTCGAACCGTGCTGCGGCGCGGTTCGCCCCTCTCCCCCTCCCCCGCTGGCTTGCATTCACACTTCCAACATCGAACTGTGCCCGGGCCCACTTGTGTATTTACTCAGTTTGAAACAGCAGGGAGCGATATGCACGTAACTGGTTACCAAACCTGCTACGGAGGAGAATGAAGAAGAGGCTACCATGGTAACCATTTCCTACACCAATCAACCAATGTTTACATTTTGCTCTCTTCTACATTTTTCTTCACATGTGTTTTTTTATCGTGTTTAAGACGGCATCAGCGACCTTCTGGACCCTCGTAAATCATCGTAATCCTCAACCAGAATAAACAAATCGACAAATTGAGTAAGCAAAAGATTCAACCGTGGGATTAACAGGAAGTAATGCATCAAAAGTAGATCGGTTTGGACCACTTTGTTTCACACCAGTGAAACCACACCAAATGTAGGGAGATGGAGCGGATTGAGACCACCGAGGTCTCGTACCAGCTGATTTGGTGCGCACCAAAGTGCGGTGGTTGCATTCACATTGATACTAACGTACCAAACCCTGGGCCAAAACTTCTTTGGTGCGTACTAAATATGGTTGGTGTGAAAACGCCCTTAGTCAGAGTCTTTAGTCTAATTCTGGTGGCTTGAGCCTGTTCCTAAAAATCATCATGCTCGAAGGCCAAAGTGTTTTCAATAGTTGCCACTTAAACTCTCCGTAAATTAAATGTATTTTTTTTTTAGAACAGTGGTCAAAAGACTTTTATAAACCTCACTGTGTGTTTGCAATTCAGCAGCACAGGCTGAATTACTGTGTGAAAACAAATCAGAACTTTTGCTTGGAAAGTGTGCCGAGCTGGATCACCAAACAAACACAGGGAACAGTTTGTTAACTGGGTTGTACTCCCCTTTTTGTGCCAAGTACAGGACTTCAAACGAATGAGCAATCCTCCCCCGAATATCCTGAGCAGCGGCTCTGAAAGTGGATCATCTCCACATCTGTCGGAGGTCAAGAACAGGTGCTGGTGCCTCCATCCTGCCTGCTGATTGGACGGATGGATTAAGCGCTTAACGAGGTGAGTTTGTTTAATCTGATAATTGTCTCTGCAATGAAAACATATTCAGTAATTCTCTGTGGCCACTGTTTTTTTCCTATCCTACTGATTAAAGACGTGTTCAATCTGGTACATACACACACATGCACACCCGCAGATACACACAAATAATGGAGCAGTTGTTGTTATGACCAGGAGACAATGCTCGGAGGTTTGCTGGCACACACACACACACACACATATACACACTGCACCCACACACACATATATATACACGGTTACACACAGTCCCCAGTGTGTATGCCCCCTGTGGTATGGTAATGAGCTGCTAATCTCTCTGGTTTACACAGCCAGAATGTGTGTGTGTCTGTGTGTTGATGCGTGTTTGTGTGTGCGCATTAAGGTGCAGTGTGGAAAAGCCGGAGGAATTCTCTTAGGCCGTCAACCTTCTGCTCTCACTTGGGCGCAGGCTGTCAACACATTAAATAGTGGAAAATGTGTGTGTGTGCGACAGAGGGAAAGAAATAGGAAGTGAAAAGTTGACAATAATTCACTGTTCAGGCGGGAAAAAGAGAGAAAGTATGCCTCGTTTTTGTGGGTGACCGGTGGCCTTGGATTGGTACGTCTTGATACAGCTATAGCTTTCTTGCATTCAATACAGTAGAGTGTAGTTCTTAATATATTGTTCAAACTTGATATAATCTATATGTTCTCAGGGGGACACAAAGATCAAATTTTAATGAGTAAGCTTTAATAATACTAATTGATATTGTATTATATTTTTGGAAAGCTGATTAGTCACCTTTGCAACAGGGTGAAGAACAGGTCCTCTTGGGGTGTTGTCTTTCTGGGACGTTCATTCCACTGTCTGTCTTGGACTTCAACTTCCCCACAGAACTTGGTCTAAAGTTTTGAAATGATGGACTGACGCCAAATCATGCTGCTCCTCTGTGCATGGGATTGTGGCATATTTCTTTGGGGCACTACCCATATGTTTAGCTGTGTTGCTCATTCCACAAATTCCTGATCCTTAAGAGTCATACCTCGTTTTAAAGGTGAATAATTGGGCTTGCCAATGATATAAAACACAACACCCATAGGAATTATCAAAGAAATAACCAACCAAATTAATGTTTCTAAACTTTATTTGAGGAGTATGTGTATATATGTTTATGTTATGTAAAAAACCTCCGATCTGCCTCCGATCCCCTCCAGTGACATCACACCCGGGTCAACCCGCAAATTTACAAATGACGTTTGCATAACATCATGCCTGTCACCTCCATCTGTAACTTATGTGACACAAATTCCATCTGCCTTTGTATCATCAGCACTTGAATGTCGTTCAGTCTGCACCGAGTTTGTACATTTTTAAAGACGGACAAAAGTTAAAACTTAAAGGATAAGTTTGGTTTCTACAGCTTTCACATTGTTTATAGAATGAAGTAGAACAATATACTCACCCAGAAGGCTTTCCTGATCCAAACAGTGCTTCAGGAGATATTTAGATCCAAAATCGAGCGGCGGACATCCGTATAATGGTAGCACACGGGGCATGTATGGCGCCGCTACTAAAACTGCATTAATCCGCTCGCGCTACTCCTCCAAGACAGTCTGGGGTCGCTCCACCCATGTTTTTGTGACTGTGCTGACCTCTGAACTGAAGACTTTCTTTACGGCTGCTGCGCATGCACGGTACGGCTTCCTCCTTTCGATGAGCTCCTCATCTGTAAACTCTGGCTCGAAACTGTAAGGACACCCATCATATTCAAAGTTCTCCGCCACAACATCTTCAGCCGACAGATATTCGCCCATTTTGCACAAAACTGGAAGAAGAAAGTCGTTGTGTAGCCGGCAGTCCCCCCTGAAACAATGAGCCGAACTGGGCATGTGCGGCAGCCGTGAAGAAAGTTTCCAGTTCAGAGGTCAGCACAGTCACAAAAACATGGGTGGAGCAACCCCAGACTGTTGTGGAGGAGTAGCCCGAGTGGACCATGATGAAATATCGGTGAAACGAATGAGTTTTTGGATGATTAATGCAGTTTTAGGAGCGGCGCTATACATGCCCCGTGTGCTAACATTATACAGATGTCCGCCACTCGATTTTGGATCTAAATATCTCCCGAAGCACTGTTTGGATCAGGAAAGCCTTCTGGGTGAGTATATTGTTCTACTTCATTCTGTAAACAATGTGAAAGCTGTAGAAACCGAACTTATCTTTTAATTGCCTCTGCCAAGGAGGTTATGTTATTGCCGGTGTCTGTTTGTTTGTTTCTCTTTCAGCAACATAACTCAAAAACTTATGGACAGATTATGCTGAAATTTTCAGGAAATGTCCGGATTGAGACAAGAAACAAATGGTTACATTTTGGGAGTGATCCGGATTAGCATAAAATCGCCATGACCATGTGATTTTCGTGAATAACTACTGAACTAAAATAGATATCATTATTGCTAATGGTATGTTTTCATGGTCAAGGAATCAGAATATTTAGATAAAATACAGGTAGGACTAATATTTATGGTAAAAATCACAATATGGGTGAGGACTGTGGTACTGGCGGAGGTCTGCACTCTCCAAGTGCTTTTCTACTTGTTTTGTTTCATGGGATTTTGAGGCCCAACTAGGAACAGGCTTTGCAAATTAGCTGTTGTTTGCAGAAACATTCTCTTGCTTCATGTCCCTACAAATGCATTTTAAATAAGTAAAATGTGTGGTCATGTTTAAAATATTGCATATTTTCATTACCTGAAAAAATCATTGAGCGAGTTGTTTTGCAGTACTCGTGGCTCATTCCAGAGAGAAATGTTTTGGTGGGAAGGAGTTTGGCAGGCACACTGGATATCACAAAGACTCCCAAAGGAAAATTGCCACCCAATTGACTTTTCTCCATGAACATTCGCTTGTGGAAAAACTAGTCTTTTGGGTGAGAACAGAGCAGCAGCAGTGAGGATCAGGCAGCATCAGCCGGTTTGTTTACTTCCTTTGTAAACGTGCACTTTCTTCATCTGATCTGAAAGTCCTGACTCTCCTCTAACTCTCTCATCTGTGTGCTTTTTTTGTGTTTTGATGCCACGTTGTAGTGTGTGCGTGTTTATTTATTACACCGAAGTCACATCACTAATTAGTCCCTGGGAGAAGCCCGAGGCCATTTGCAAAAATCCCACTGATTAAAAACAAGTCCAAATCCAACCTTGTGTCGAACACGCTCACACACACACGAACACATTAGGGTACACACACTGTATCCATGCAGCCATGTATGTTTTCGGCAGAAAGCTACTTACTGTCAAGGCTGGTGCTCGTGTGGGCGAGTGTTTGCATGTTGAACGGGTGTTAGAGAGCTGTCAGTTGTTAAGGCCAGTTTAATATTTAAACCTGCCGTCGAAAGTTATCATACCTTCAGGGCTGGCTCCTGTCAAACACGCACACGCATGCACACCCAGACTGGGACGCACACGCTCGAAGCCTTCAGGAGCTTCAGCTTGTCACAAATCACACTCAAGATGTCAAGGGCAGCGTACTTTAGTGAGGGTGACACACAGAGGGAGAGACAGACATACAAGGCGGGAATAAAGAGCGAGGTCTGTGGTGAAGGGGTTCTGATTCATATTTTATCCTTATTTTGAAAATATTTACATTTCACACCGTCTATAACCTGCTTCAACCATAAAAATTAAGCACCAAGCGATTAATCCTATTTGAATTTTAATTCATGAAAACATGAATGTGATGCACGGAGACTTGAAGGAGGAGAAGAAGAGAAGAAGGTGATGGTGTTGTCGGGGGAGGAAGGAGGGAGAGATGCTGGGAGAGGAGCAAAAGGAGGGAGAAGAGGAGGAGGAGGGAGATGGTGATAAATTGCTTTGAACTTTAATGGATGTCTCAGATGTTCCTCTGGTGATGTGTTCGGACAATACACAACATTAGTGGCACACGTGAGCACTGATTGTAGCTGACAGCCAGAGAGGCCTGTCCCCGACGACCTACAGCACACACATATACATGAGCTTTCTTTCTTTCTTCTCTCTTTCTTTTCCTCTTACTCCTTCACTCAGTCTTCTCCCTACATCTGCTCCTCTTCCTTCCTTCTCTCTTCCTATTTTTTCTCCTTTATCTCTCTGTTTTCCTTTTTGTCTCCTGCTTCCAAATCTCCCTTCAATCATCCTTCTTTTGGTCATCATTTCATTCAGTTCTCTCCCTCCTGTTTTCTTTTCATTTGTCCCTCATTCACAATTCATTTATTCCTTCTTCCCTTCCTCATCCATGATTTTCTTATCTTTGTTCTTCCTTCCTTTTCCCTTCTACCCTTTAGTTTTCTATCCTTTCTCCCATGTCTGCTTCCTTCCTTTCTTCCCTTCCTCCCCTTATATTTCATCTGCCAGCCCTCCCTTCCTTCCATCCTTTTTCCTTTGCTTCTATAATTCATAATTGTTTCATCCTTCAATCTGTTCTTCCTTTCTCCATCTTCATTTCTTGTTCTCCCTTCTTTTTCCCTCCTACACTTCAGTCATATATCCTTTTCCCCTCCTTCCCTTTCCTGACTTTCTTCCTTCCATTTCTTTATTTCACTAACAGTTTTTAACGGTTCTTAACACACAACAATCGATAATTTGGTACAGTTTGCAAAACCCTCACTTCAACTTCCAATTGCTCTGCCAATTTGCCAGATCTAAACACTCCCTTATCTGCATTAGACTCTGACTTTCCTTCTTTACACTCTGATGTCAATTACACATCACCTTGTTGTCAAAGCTGTACACACAATGGTCAGTTGTTGCACACACACTCCAACTGAAATCTCAAAGCATCAACACACAGCTATACAAATCTCTAAACACCCAGGTCTGGTGAGCAATTTTCAATCAGGAGAACTGCAGCATAAAAGGGCCTTGAGCCTCTGCTTTGTTTGGTGAGCAATGAACAATGGACAACGACAACCATAGAAGGAGAGGGGGAAGAGTGAGAGGACCTTTTGACTTTTTTTTTTACATACATTTTCTTTAGAAATGCCTGTGCACTGAAACTCTGTAAATAAAAAGATGATTTGCTGCATACTTGTGTGATATTTCATGTTTGAAGAAGCGAGCCTACACAGACATTTTCCAAAAGGAAAAATGGGTAACTCTCATGAGTCAATGCCATTCACATTGTGTGTTGCATTTCTATACTTGGGTTTTCAGTTTTGCACTTCAGTGTGCTGTGAATGCTTGGTAGTGTGCAGCAAATGCTGAGCTGTGTGTATCAATTGACTGGTATGTGTGTCAATGGAGAATGTTAGCCTTGCAGAGCACACAGACCTGCCTGATTCTGAAATCCTGCAGGTCCGTCTTGCCAGCCTCTGTTGTCCAACGAATTCACGCGGCTGAATTCTTAACGGCCCAATCAGGGAAGAGAGGCGGGAGCAGCAGAATGCGGACGTGACGACAACCGGAAGTTGAAAACCGGGAGTTGAGAACGGACATGCCGATTAGCCTATTGTCGTCATAGATACTTAGTAAAACTTGGTGATATCTGCCCTCCTCAGAAGTTTACTTGTAGGGATTGTCTTTGACGAGTTTCATGTCACATTTAAGTGTTAAATGAATCATCTGTGTGGTATAATTTAGTGTAAGACGATAGTGTAAGGCCGTTAGCTGTTAGCAGCTAAGTTAGAGGCTTACGGCTAACAGTCATTAACTGTTGTTAGCTGATTGCTACTTTTTTTTTCCAATTCTTTATTCAGACATTTCAAGTAACAAACAGGCACATTTTCATCATACAGTCTTCAAAAATCACTGAGCAGCACCAGCAACCAATATAAATGGATGTATGAAATGTACATGTATATATAACAGAAAAAAAAAAGACAAATTCAATGAAAACATGGCTTCATTATAGGAGGCAACCCGGCTTGATGTGGATTGGTCTGTGATGAATGTGATGAGCAGAACGATTATCCAATCACAAGCTTGTGGTTTTTTTTTTAAAACATTCTGCCCCTGAAAACAAATTCAAAGGGCTCCTACCCAGATGGACTAGTGAAATATTTCTGAGTTCCATTTTGTGAACAGTTCAGAGATTTGATGGTAAAGAGTCTTCTTGAAAAGGGAGTGTCAGGTTTAGCATGTTGTGTGTGAGGTTTTCAGGTTTGTGAGTACAATTTGAAGGTATCCGTCAGTGTTTTGAGAAATGTGTGTTAAGAATTGTGAAAAACATACAACGATATGACGAGAATTCCATGACTTTTCATCCCGCTGACACGACGTCAGCCCCGCTCGAGCTCAGTTCCCGTCACGTAAGCCCCCACTGAGCCCCGTCGCTTGTGCTGTCTTGAATGGGGCACAGTCGGGGCACAAACGGATGCATCCTTGTCAGTCGTCCTCATAAAGCTTTCAGGATTGAGCCACAATCAGCCTGACTGAGCTCCGTACATGCCACGCTAAAGGTGCGTTCACACCGAAAGCTACTTGTACTACCCCGGTGATCACTCTCCATTCATAGTCAATGTACAGCCGCGATGGGGCGGGGCTAACCCTCCCGCGATGCGACAGCCGAGTACAAGACGACCACTTCACTTGTCGCGCGATGTCAAAGTTAAAAAAAAAGTTGATCTATTCAGGCGATGTCGTATGTGGCTGTGCGGCAACAGCCAATCAGAGGTGTATGTACGTGTGACGGTATCCAAGACAGACAGTTATTCATCCTGACTACAGGGCGGATGAGTTCCGTCTAGGCGGAACTAATGTCAGTGAGGACATTAGTTCCACCTAGACGGACCGCTGTAAACTCACAGATGAGTTGAATGAAAAGGATACAGCTGGAATAATGTCCGCTTATACATCCTATTATATGATATATGAAATGATCGCGGTGAAACTTGAGTGGACGTGACGTCACCGAGCGACGGCTGACGGCAGTGGTGACCAAAATGAGGTATTTATGGACACGCGCCGCTACGTCAGTGGGGGACGCGACTTTGGTAGCTGGGTCGCTTGTGGTGTGAACGCAGCATAATACCGTTCACCTTTGGACTGCATTAGGCTTCCATCCCGCTACACTGAGTGTGGTGATTCTCCATGACAGTTTAGAACAGTTCGAAACTGTCGGGACCCTTCCACGTTCCCCACCGTTAATCCATGACTATACAAGGCTGATCCAGACCAAGTAGCGCATGCACCACGGCCAAAGCACGTTTTATCAGGATTATGACAATCGTCCACAATCGCCATGAGAAACGGGAATGTGTGACTGTGGCTTTAAGTTGTCAATCTTGCTTTCTTCATCTTCCCCTCCATCTTTCTTCTGTCTGTCCATCCACAGACTTTCATTCCTTTTATCTCCCCTTTTCTCAAGTCTGTCAGATATTCTCCTTCCTTCCTTTCTTTCTTTTTCTCTACATGTGCCCTCAGTCTTTCCCTTCTTGCCTTCCTTCACTTTCCTCACTTCACTCCACCTCATTTCATCTATCTTTTAATCTGTCCATCTATCTGTCTGTCACTCTATCTTTCCATCAAACATCACAAGCTTTCAGGACACGGGGCGATAACTTCTTCAAAGCTAAAGGTATTGAAGGAGGAAGAGCAAGATGAGGCAAACAGCTGAACTGTGGGTGAGGGAGGAGAAGTGTAAGAAAGGAGATGAAGAAGGGAGCGAGGGAGCGGAGGTGTGAAGTCCAGAGGGGGAAGAAAAACAGGAGGAGAAGAAAGTGGAGGGGAGGAAGAGGAGTCGCTGCCATATGGTCAGGGTTGGGTTCAGACGAATAAAATGTTGCCTTCCCTTCACAATGGTTAACTACACACAAATGAATCACTAATGGAGCTCTCATTCAGAGCGACGCACACTCTCACGCACACGCGCACACACACATGGTGCACATCCACAATGGCTGACATGTGAATGAAACTGGGAGACATTCACACAGAAGGAGCAATAAATGTCGACAGAGGTGGGCGGGCAGGCAGGGAAGCATGGAGGGATGTTTGTGACTTTGTGTGTGTGTGTGTATGGCGGTGTATCGTTGGACCCGCCCATCGCTCCTTCCACTTGGCTGCCTCTTTGAGAGTGTGTTGATGTGTGTGTGCAGCCATGTCTTTGTGTGCCCCTGAATGGGGGGTTTGTCCCTCAATCTGTGCCCCTCCACTCTGCCAGATTCCTAATGATTTTCCAATGATGATTCACTGTGATTGTGTGTGTTTGTACGTGTATATGTGTGTGTGTGTCTGTGTAAAGGGATGTGCGTGTCAAAGTATTCACTCAGCCTGTCTCTCAATCTTTTCTGACAAGTTATTCTTTATCATGTTGTTTGTTGTTTCTTATCCAAGACTTTTTTATCTAGAACATCGATAGTGATATCATAGCAAAATACCAATTTGTCCGTCTGTCGATCCATCCATCTGTTTGACTGTCGATCAATCGATAGACATAGATCTATCTGTCTGTCTGTCTATCTATCATCTATCTATCTATGTATCTATGTATGTATCTATCTATGTATCTATGTATTTATGTATCTATGTATTTATGTATCTATCTATGTATCTATGTATTTATGTATCTATCTATGTATGTATCTATGTATGTATCTATGTATGTATCTATGTATGTATGTATGTATGTATGTATGTATGTATGTATGTATGTATGTATGTATCTATCTATCTATCTATCTATCTATCTATCTATCTATCTATCTATCTATCTATCTATCTTCTCTGCAGATCTCTTTGTTCCCACTTATCATTTTTCCTGGTTTATTGTAAAATAGACTAATTTTCTTCCGTCTCCGATGCAGCTGTTGTTTTTCATTCATTTTAAATAGAATCCAGCTTGCACAGGCTTAACAGCTTGAAAAAGGGGTAAGTTATTATAGAGAACACTTTGTCACCCTTATTTTCAGGTAATTTAAAAACTTCCTTTGCTGTCTTTTTTCAGGGTTTCACCAACTTCCAAAATGTGAGAATGTGGCAGAAAAACACACTGAATATCATGTTGAAGCATCATAAACAGGGTTCTCAACAAGCATATTTTGCTGAAAATGTAAAATACAGGAGTGAAAACTAATGGTGAAATATTTCACCTTAAATGTCAGACGTGAGCACTTCTGTGTGTTATGAGTCTTTTTTTTTAAATGTATGTTTTTTTGGGGGCATTTTGTGCCTTTATTTGTAGGAGAGAGACAGTGGATAGGCTTGTGAAAGGGGGAGAGAGAGTAGGGGAAGACACTCTGCAAACTGGTCACAGGTGGGATTCGAACCTGGACCGGCAGAAGCATGTTCATGGTGTGCCTGGTTGCTAACCACTCCGCCAAACCAGCACCCCGTGTTACGAGTCTTTACAATCATTTACTTGACTAACATAATCAAGATTCATGATCATTCAAAGATGACACAATCTTACTTTCAAGGCTCTGACTTTTTCTTACAGTAAGTTATTCTTATGGGGATGAAGGGTTCAGCTACTTAAAGAGACTGTGAGGAGTTTCTAAGTAATTACAAAAAAGTCTGACTTTTAGATATATGCCTGATTGAAATACACACTTTAAGATGAGTTTTATAGCATCAAAATAGGTTATCTATAAATACTATTCCTTAGCCTTCGCGGTTGGGTCGGACAGGGCTGAACTGGCCTGGATACTCAAACTTTGGGAACAAGACAATTAAAACTAGAGCAAATTTATATTATTTTGACACGTCTTAGAGCACCGGGCTGTAGGTAGCCATATATAGCCGGTTACAAAACTACAATACTAAGTTTTCCAAAAATTGCTTGTTGTCACACATCAAAAACTACTGCTACGTAACTAGAAAGAGATACATTACCTCGTCACTTTGCATCCTGTAAGTTGTTGAAAAAAGAAGTTGTAAAGCAATGCAGAGTTCTGAGGAAGGTCTGAGCTGCATTCATTAGCATCACAACAAACACACGCTTTAGTTTGGGTCACGTCTTTTGGTGCATTCCAGTTGTACAGTCAGAAGTCGGAATTTCCGAGTTCCGTGTAGGAAACTGCAACTGGAACGTCCCCCAAAGTTGGAATGTCCTACTTGGAATAGCGCAGTTCTATTCAATAAGCGGCCCGAGGGCCACATGCGGCCCAAAAGCAACCCCTAAGTGGCCCGAAATCAGCGTGATTGAGACTTAGGTCCGGCAAGAAAAACAGAAAAACCTTTTACAAACGCTAACAGGGTCTTACATAAATTCCAACATTATTACAGACATTGAATCCAACACGTTCTGAAAGTAAGTAAGTAAAAGTAAGTAAAATTTATTTGTAGAGCGCTTTTCACAGATAAAAATCACAAAGTGCTGTACATAGATAGGTTGCTGTTAAGCAAGTTAGTTTTAATGCACTTTCAAATGTGACTAAAAGATGGTGTATTAATCTTCAGTTTTAGGTTCATACGCACCTTAATATCTGCTTGTATTTACCTGTCTAAACATGTTGAAGTAATCTGTTTGAAGTGTAAAATTTAAAGAAACAGTATTTCAGCAGAAGTTTAGTTTAAGTACTGCTCTTTATTGAGTTTACGCCCTTTTGGATATGGCAATAAATTAATAAAAATCCAGTATGTTTGTTATCCATTGTATCTTTTACATGCTTAAATTTGCTCACTATCTGCCAAAAATGTCTGGCCCAGGTCATGTCCTAAGTCTGAATATCTGGCCCACCAGAATTTCTGATGGAATAGCCCTGCTGTAGCGTCTAGTTTATGTTGTTTCATTAGCAGTTTTGCCTAAAATGGAGGTAATTGCTAGCCTTTCGGTGGAACCATTAACTGATAGGAACAGCTAATGTCGGTACCTGAATCTGTTCTTGGGACGAACCTGACAATGTTTTTTAATCACAGTCATACTTACTACCGCCATAGGCCTCAGGCAACTGGCTTTGCATAAGTTATTATATGTGCAACTTCCTTCTGGCCCCTTAGAGCTTTATCTTCATTGTTGATTTCCACAAATGTTTATTTTTCAATAAGAATTTTTATCCCCAATGCAGCATCCTGGATGGCACAAATTCATTTAAAGCTTTTGTCTAAATGCAGCAACATAGAAATGCTAATGCTTTTGTAGTGAACACAGTAAAACATGTCAACCACTGGTACGTTTCTTTGAATGCATAAACTGGAACATGCCTGCTTTTGTTTCTCTTTAAGTAGGTCAGACTTTGAGGGGTCTTAGCAGCAGATTCAACAACATGGGGACTCAGCGTGACATTTGTCCATGTGGAGGTGGCAGACCAGCCCCCAAGCTTCAACACTGACTTCACATGAATCAAGAATCAAAAACATGTATCAGTCTGAACAAAAGGCTGAATATTTCATAGAAAGACAATAGGGATATATTTGTGTTAATGTTTCATAAGTGCACATTTATCAAGGCGTGAAGGCCCCCGTGTGAGCTTGCAGGTGTGTGTGTGTGTGTGTGTGTGTGTGTGTGCTTGTACCCGCTTCACTTTTAATGTTTAATGAAGGTTTGAAGAAAGAAGAGTGTGTGTGGCTGTTTATGCTTTGGCGCGTCCTCTTTGGGTTTTTATTCACATGAGGATGACCTGTGAGCTCCAGCGTGTGGCAGCATCTGTGTATGTGTGTGTGTGTTGGTGTTTGTGTGTCCATGTTTGCGTGTGTGTGTGTGTGCATGGGTGGGGCTTTTGCTGGGGGGCCGAGGGAGCCATAAAAATTTCAGCTCCTCCGGCTGTATTGTTGCGGGGATAACAAATGTTTCCATTTAGTGATCATGCATGAGTTATAACTCACAGGACATGGCTGATGCTGTGTGTGTGTGTGTGTGTGTGTGTTTCCTCACACGTTCACAGACCTTGTATAGCAGGAGTTTGAAGCTACTTAAAAAAAATAGTGAGCTAAGTTATTCTTTACTCTGCAAGAAAAACAGAGCTTCATTACGCCAAAGCTACACCCAGGAGAAATGGATGAAGCTATGCTACAACAGCAAGGGAGATAGAAGCTTCTATGCTTCTTTAATCTACATTTATGATGAATATCAAACCAGTCAGATGGTTCTTTGTATCAATACTGATTTGTGTGTTTAATTGGACAGCTCTGAAACCCCAATTCCACTGAAGTTTTGACATTGTGGAAAATTAAAAGAAGGCAGAAAACAATTATTGAAAAAAATTCCTTTATACCAAGATTCGATTGAATTAACTAAAAAGACAACATGTTTGATATTCAGACTGACAAAAGTCATTATCATTAGCAAATATTCACTTATTTAATTGAAGAGTCATTAGCTCCCAAATGCTTGAGTGTTTTTAAAAGGAAAGGTGATGTAACAGTGGTAAATATCTCCTTGTCCCAGCTTTTTCTGTAAGACACTGCAGGCATGAATTATTATTTACGTTTATCAGATTGATCATTAAATGTCTTGCCTTTGTGGTGTACTCAACAGAATATAAGGTGAGTAGGACTTCAGAAGTCTTTATATTCTGTTTTTATTTTCATTTGAGGATGTAAACTTAGCTTGAGTAACACACTTTAACAACTGCTTGGTCAGCAGGATAATCTTTTAACATTGTTTTACTTTGGCAAGTTTTCATATGGAATGCAGTTATATTGGTCCACGAAACGAGTGTGAGACAGTGGTTTGCTGGACAGGTATGCCCTGCCATGTAGAAGAGTAGTGACAAAACAAGGCGACTTGGTCGTGGGAAAGGTTTTTGCGAAAGTGTTTAGCTTCCAGTTCCATCCGCAGCTGAATATAGCTCAAGTTCAATTGCTGGTTTATTTTTTGTATAGATGCAGAGCTGATCCTCAACATTGTAGCTTATAATTAGGCTACTGTTATATACCTCTTACAACCCCACAAAAAAATCTCAATCTGTCCATTTGCTCTGATGACCCCTACAACAAGGAAAAACCCCTTCAAAAAGTGAAACCAGGCAAAGCCACATTGAGCAGACAGCTAGGCATCCACGGCAAATCTGTAGGCCTATTTGTTGGCCTTCCACTCAGGTGCCTATGGGCCACTAGTTAAGTGTTCAGCCCTGTGCAACTGTGTCTCCTCTGCAGGCCATCCACAACAGGCACAGCAATAGGCTGTCACACTGGTAGGGGATATCTTGAGTTAACAGCATTTTTAGCTTGTATGTGTGAAATAGGCCTGTGCCCAAAATATCGATACGGCAAAATATAGTCATGCACTTCTGTATCGGTATGGACTCGACAGAATCAATACATACTCAATGTTTGGACAGTAAATACACTTTGGGTAATATCAACAATGGCACAGTTCAAAGTAGAAGCCAAAGTACATGATGAAACATATGTTCCAAATCTAAACTCGGGTCTACGATCTTTGGGGACCTGAAAGTTCTTATGATAACCAGGGGCGGATCTAGTCATAGGGGGGCCCAAAGCAAACCCAGTCATTGGGGCCCTTCATATCGCTGTCCTGTGCTGATATATTTTTGTAATTATTTTTATTAGTTTTTCCAACTTATGGGATGGGTACAGAGAAAAAATAAACAAGGAACTTACAGATATCAAACAAGGGTCGTTTCCGACTGTAATAAACCTTAACAGTGAAAAATAATGTCTCTTTAAAAAACAGTATGTTACAGACAAAGTTCCCATTCCACACTCAGATAAGTCATTCAGTCTTACTCATTCACACCACAAGAGACAAAACAGATGGACAGACAATTGTCAGAAGTATTGACAAGAAGAGGGGAAAAAGGGGGGGGGGGAGAAAAAGAAAGGGAGGGTAGTAAATAAAAATAAAAAATAACTAAAATCAAATTAGATTAAATAATAATATGAAAAGTAAACAGGGTCAATAACTCAGTATTCCATTGGTTGTCAGCATGCTGATACATTATTATTATTATTTTAATCTTGTACCAGGTAACAAAACAAAACTAAATGATTTTCCTTAAATTCTGTAATTTAGTCCAATTTTGACAGAAGGCGAGTGTGTTAATTAGTCCTGCTTTTGGAATCTGTTACAGTTATCTGACAGCTTAAGTTACAAGTTACATACCAATGTTGATATGTCCTCCGCATTCAGGGAATAAAATTTATGACCAAAAAAAGATTTTGACTCCAAATGTTTATGATTACGAAGCCCCTGAAGGGACATCAGCAAAAAATAAATAAGTTTATTGTGCACACGCAAAATTATCCAGTGCATGGGCCTTAAGCTTTTTCTGCTAAGTGTCATATAGTTTGAAAAGTTATGAATTAAAATATTTTACAGCATATCATGATTGAACATAATGCCAATGACATCAAATGTATGAGGTCTACTGACAAAATGATTACAAAATATGGATGTTGATCATCTCTACTTCATACTACAGGGTGTGATAATACATTTTTGTGAGATGTTTGGGGCCCCAGGCAATTCCCTGTGTTTGCCTAATGGTAAGTCTGCCCCTGATGATAACGAATTATTTAAAACTCATGCTTGTTCTTTTTCTTCTTGTAATAAAAACAAAATTTGCTGTGAATTCTGTTACAAACATAGTCAATGTTCACAATTCATGTGTATCGGGATACATATCGTATCGTGGGGTTGCTGGAATTACCCAGCCCTAGTGTGAAAACCAGTCAAGTTTGGTGATCAGGAAAAGTAACAGCCCTAGTTATTTTCTTTTCCACATTTAATCTTCGTCTAAATATCTGACAGTGTACTCAGGCTCTGCTGCTTTGTTCTTGCTATCAGGGGAAATGAAGTAGTTCAGATGCCTGCATAATACTTGATCCATAAAACAGTCAACCTACCGAGAAGCTATTAAACTCAGAAAACAATAATGCTACCACACACCCACTGAAAAATGTAGCTAAACCAGCCTGACTATTTGTAGTGCCATTCCAGGCCAACACTTTCGTAAAGCAGCTCAGATGCTGAGGAGATGAACAGAGCTGTGTGAGATCATTGTGTGGTCCTGGCACAAAAGATCTCTGCACACTGTGATGAGTTTTTTTCTGCCTCAGGTGAGCACAAAGCCCTATCACAAAGTCCTGTCTGATTCTTCACACAGATGGACACACACAGATAAAAACACACACACACACACAGCTCTATTATGCAGGAGACCTCTCCATCCAATTGATCACAGGCATGAATTTCAGAACAAAAGGGAAATATTCCACCTCAAAGAGCAGCCAGTTTCTAACAGAATGTGGAAACGCGGCGTACTGTCCTCGCCGCGCACTTCTGAAGCCTTTGTAACACTGAATGAGTAATAAAGACAGGGTGAGACAATGTGTGTGTGAGTGTGTGCGAGCCATGAGGGTAAGCTGCTGAGCACTTCAAACCGAGGGCCTAATCAGCACCCCATAGCCCACCCACACAACCTCTCTGCTCATCTTACTTTCATTCCCTCGCCCCCTCCCACGGACTCTTCCTCTGCATTCCTCCGCTCTCCCTCCTTCTTCCTCCGCCTCCCTCGAGATAGCAGCAGTAGAGAAGGCGGCAGGCGGAGGTGAGGGGGTGTATTTGGGGTGGGGTATGGGGGACTCATGGGAATGTTGGGGACAGCGCTGGAGGTCAGCTGAGTCCTGCCGCTGGATCTTTTAGGGCGAGGACGGGACGGCTGATCTGGGGTTCAGCATCCCCCTGAGAGCAGGCGGTGACAAGGCCGCCGGCGAGTGCTATGACGCTGCTGAAATATTAAAGCTAATGGGATGGCGGTGCTGCGTGTTGGCATGAGTGTGTTTGTGTGTGCGCAGTGCTCATGAGTTGCAGCTACTTGAAGTGAAGTGGAGTGAGCAAAGTGGAATGGAGATGGATAATGCATCAGACGCTAAACAACGGAGAGAAGGGTTTGAGGTGGAAAAGAACAAAATATCTGCATCTGAGTGTGAAAATAATGGAGTGACGGGGGAAAGGATAGGATTGATAAGGAGAGGAATGATGGCGTGAGAGTGCAAAAGTCAGGAAAGAATGAAACAATAACAAGGAAAAACACATGGAGAGGAATGGAGGGACAAGTTGAGTAGATTGGCTTGGACGTGAGAAGAGGAGAAAGTATGACGGAGAGGAAAGAGGATAGGAGGGAAGGACAGGGAGGATAGTTTTTTTGAAGATATTTAAAGAGGGCTCAAAGAGTTTGGAGTATGAAGGAGGAAAGTGTTGAAAATATAGAGAAGGACTGAAATGAGGGGGGCAAGGATGCAAACATAGGTAAGGTAAGGAGAAAACAAGAAGCAGACATGATGATGTTTTCCAGTCCGGTTTTAGACCACATCACAGCACTGAGACCGCTCTTATCAAGGTGACAAATGACATCCACCTAAACACTGACGCAGGCACAGTCTCAGTCTTGGTCCTGCTAGATCTGAGCGCTGCTTTTGGCACTGTTGATCATGAGATCCTTTTACAGAGACTAGAGGACTGGGTGGGCATCTCTGGGACTGCCCTACATTGGTTGAAGTCCTATCTAGAAGATAGGAAGTACTTTGTAGAAATTGGTAACTGTGTCTCAGACCACATGGCCTTGACCTGTGGGGTGCCCCAGGGGTCAATCCAAGGACCCCTCCTGTTCAATCTCTACATGCTGCCTTTAGGCCAGTTAATGCAAAGTACTAATGTGTCCAACCACAATTATGCAGATGACACTCAGATCTATGTCTCACTGACAGCAGGTGAATATGGACCTGTGGATTCACTCTGTCACTGCATCCAACAGGTCAGTGTGTGGATGCAAAACAACTTTCTCCAGCTAAATTCAGACAAGACTGAAGTCATCGTGTTTGGTCCACAGAAACAAAGAGAAAGTGTCAGCAGTCACCTCCAGTCTCTCTCTCTAAGACCTACAAATCAGGTTAGAAATCTCGGGGTGATAATGGACTCAGACTTGAACTTTGGCAGCCATATAAAATCAATAACATCAGCAGCCTTTTACCATCTAAAAAACATTGCCAAAATCAGAGGTATAGTGTCTAAACCTGACCTAGAGAGACTTATCCATGCATTTGTCTCTAGTAGGTTAGATTACTGTAACAGCCTGCTCACCGGCCTCTCCAAACGAGCTGTAAGAGCTGCAGTACATCCAGAACGCTGCTGCTCGAGTCCTGACCAGAACCAGGAAGTATGAGCACATTAGTCCTGTGCTCAGGTCTCTACACTGGCTTCCTGTGGCTCAGAGAATAGACTTTAAAGCAGCTCTGCTTGTGTACAAGTCTCTCCATGGCCTAGCACCAAAGTACATCTCTGATATGTTAGTGCCATATGAACCATCTCGGACTCTGAGGACCTCAGGGGCCGGCCTCCTGCTGGTGCCTAGAGTCAGGACTAAACATGGGGAATCAGGGTCCCAGTTTTATGCAGCTAAAATCTGGAACAGTCTTTCTGAAGATGTGAGACAGGCCTCGACTCTGACAATGTTCAAATCTAGGCTCAAAACAGCTCTGTTGAACTGTGCATATGACTGAAAGGATCTGATCTGCACTCTTCTTTTTAAATTGATCTTATAATGATTAATGTTGATTTTATTCAGTATTGCACTTTTAATACGTTTTTCTTGTTCTGTAGAGCACTTTGAATTGCCTTGTGTATGAATTGTGCTCTACAAATAAACTTGCCTTGCCTTGCCTATTTCACTCATATGATAATAGTTGGGGCTGCAGCTGTGGTCCTGCAATCCGGCCTTTTGTTGCATGATGACCCTGAAACACACAATAAGCTTTAAGTAATAATAATGCTTAGCTTGAAGTCTCCTGTGCCATATAAACAAAGACAAAGCTGCACTTAGGCAGTCAGGAGGTACTTGCATTTTGAGCACGGTGATACGTAACCATATCCTGCACAGACTTGAGGACCCGACGCCTGTGGCGCTAACAGTGCTAACGTTAGCCACTCCCTGTTTTATATTCCTGTCAGCTTTGCAACTGTGGCATTCACGCCACAATTCATTGTTTTTTGTTTAGCTTGCCTTGTTTGGTTTAGATGGCTTTAACACCAACCATGAAACAAAGTCTGGTTTGCCTGGAAGCGAAAAGAGACCCTATCTAGTCTAGAGTTCGGTTCTTTGGTCTGCACCTGATCAAACAAATCCTTCCAAAAATATGAATCAGGTCCAAGGTTATAATAGTTAACTGAAACAAAACGAAAAACGAAAACTAGAATTTAAAGTACATTGCAGTTAACTCAAACTAATAAAAACTAGAAAACAAAACAAAAACGAGAACTAAAACTGTATCTTTTGTTCACAAAACTAACTGAAACTAACCAAAATTATAGACAAAATGTCCTTTGTTATCGTTTTTGACAATATTTATTAGCCTTTAGGATTTAAATTAATCCGACACATTTTCCCAACCAATTTTACGACAGTTTTCGGCAGTTGTCAGCGCCGTACGGCACCATCATAGCGAAGTACTGGGACGTGCTTGTTTACTGCACTGACTGGCTGTGCTCTGTGCCACCACAAAACGTGTTGTTGGAACAACTTGGAAGAAATGGCTAAAGTTGGGAGGAGGAGGCAGTGTCCCATTTGGGATTATTTGAGTACGACAGTGAGACAAACAAATACAAGTGCCTGGCAGAAATTAAAACTGTTGAGATATGTGGAGCGCTTCTTAAGGGGAAAAATTCCACAAACTTAAAAGCCCATTTGAGGAGCACCCATAAGGAGGCTTATACAGCCTATGAAAACAAGGAAGCAGAGAGTTTATATTGATGTTTATATTTTTTATATTAAGTTTATATTATTTTCTTGTGTTTAAGGTAGCAGCCAACAGTACAGTATCAGCATTGACTGAGCAGTGCGCACTATGTTGGACTTGAAAATAAACAGTATTACAAAATACTTACTCTGACCTTTTTGAATACTGGTATGAAATAAGGTAAATAAGGTATGAAATAACTAAAACTAAACTAAAATCAAGCCTTGAAGCATGAATCAAAACTAAATAAAAACCGCCCGCTCTAAAACTAATTAAAAACTAAACTGTAATGGAAAAAAAATGTCAAAACTAACTAATACCAAACTATACGTTTGTAAATCAGCTTGATGTACATTGGTCAATAAAATAGGAAAGACACCTGCTCTGCATGCCAAAATGCTTCATGACTGACATCTCATAGGATTCAAATCACACCTTTTTTCAGGGCCTAAAATCATCTACTGCTCACAAAGCCTCAGGGAGAAAGGAGAGCAAAGAGACCAGAGAAGAAAGGACCTATGTGGAGGAGGAAAACAAGGGAAGGAGAGAAACAAAGGAAGCAGGAAAGGAGAGGAGGGAAGGAGAGAAGAAGTGGTGAGGGAGGAGAAGTTAGAAAAACAGATGAGAGTGGCACATAAGAATTAGAAAAAATAAGAGACAGTTAAGATCCCTCAGCTGCCATAAGCACACATTCACCTCCACACACACACACACTCCGACACACACACACTCAGACACACACACAGGCTTGAAGCTATCATACACATCGCCTGGAGCACAATACAGCTCGTTAGTGAGAACACGTTCTCCCTCTCTCAGCCCCTCCATCTCTCAAGCAGTTGTCAATGTTATTATTTCCAAATGAATACACACAAATGCAGCACATTGTCTGACAGAATATGCTATAAATACCCTCTGTGCGCCGTATGACAAACACACAGAGGAGGAGAGAGAGGGAGAGGGCCACTCCGCTCAGCTCTGCACACACTCTGCTGTACTGTGTGCCATACAGTGTTTGGGGGAGGGAAAACACGAACAACAATTAAAAATACAGCAGCAGGATAAGAGTGTGTGTTCATGAGAGACCTGAGAAGAGCGTGTTGAAATCAGTGTTGCAGCGTGCAGCTCGTGGGCATACACTTAAATTATGAATATCAGCTCACTGTCTTTGTCACACTTTCATACGCAGAAGGCGGGTGCTCCATCTCGTCGCTGTAAGATATAGACAGAGCGGGAGTTTTTTTTCATCACATCCACTGTGATGTTAATTAAAATCAGACAGACGTTCGCAAAGAAATAAGTTGAGCTCATTTCCATTCTGTGTGATGGAAGGAAGGAAGGAAGGAAAGTAGGCCACACTTTGGAGGAGTGCCACCTTCACTGTCCTACAGATGAAGAATGAGTGACAGGACAGGAAAGAAGGAGGAGGAGGAGGAGGAGACGGCGGCCTCTTGTTTGTTATCCTCCTGACAGTCCTCACAAACAGACCGCCATGTCACTGTGTCACACTCTGGTCATCAGCTACAGAACCTCCACAGGGCAGATGTGGGGCACACTGAGGCCAGAACTGATGCGTCAGAGAGTGTAGTTCTTTAAGAGGCCACAAGAGGCTGGCTCTGAAGTGAGTCAGTAAGACCCCATTCAAATGGTGATGAACTTTAAGGATAAGTTCTGTTTCTACAGCTTTCACATTGTTTATAGAATGAAGTAGAACAATATACTCACCCAGAAGGCTTTCCTGATCCAAACAGTGCTTCGGGAGATATTTAGATCCAAAATCGAGCGGCGGACATCCGTATAATGGTAGCACACGGGGCATGTATAGCGCCGCTCCTAAAACTGCATTAATCGTCCAAAAAAAGGACTGTGCTGACCTCTGCACTGAAATCTTTCTTCACGGCTGTCGCGCATAAGCAGTACTGCTCCTTGTTTCGGGGGCGACCGCCGGCTACTCAACAACTTTCTTCTTCCAGTTTTGTGCAAAATGGAAGAAATATCTATCGGATGACGATGTTGTGGACGAGAACTTTGAATATGATGGGTGTCCTTACAGTTTCAAGCCAGAGTTTACAGATGAGGAGCTCATCGAAAGGAGGACGCGGAGGCAAAGAAAAGAACAGCTGGCCAGAGAGCAGTCTTCAGTTCAGAGGTCAGCACAGTCACAAAAACATGGGTGGAGCGACCCTGGACTGTCTTGGAGAAGTAGTGTGAGCGGACCATGATGAAATATTGGTGAAACTAATGAGGTTTTGGACAATTAATGCAGTTTTAGGAGCGGCACTATACATGCCCCGTGTGCTACCATTATACGGATGTCCGCCACTCGATTTTGGATCTAAATATCTCCTGAAGCACTGTTTGGATCAGGAAAGCCTTCAGGGTGAGTATATTGTTCTACTTCATTCTATAAACAACGTGAAAGCTGTAGAAACCGAACTTATCCTCTAATACCTAGTTTGAGAAATTTAAACTTTTACTTGTAGATGTTTTAGGCCTGGGACAAACCAAGAGATAAATGTAAACAGAAAACAGAGAATATGCAAATCCTTTTTCGCATGGAAAGCAGACCTGAACAGCAAACTAATAGTTATGGTGCCTGCATTTTCTAAGTATGAGGCCATGCTGTTGTAACACTTGCAGAATGCTGTTTGGCATTGGCTTGCTGAAGTAAACAGGGACGTACGTTGCTCTAATGGTGCTTTCACAGATGTGAGTAAAGCCGGGCATCCACTCTGCGATTTTTGGCCCTTTTCTACACGATTTTTCACCCGTGCGACTATTTTGGGGATTGGGCCGAGTTTTGTCTCAATTGTGCGTCACACATTGTGTAGTATACACGAGGTAACGAGAAGCGATTAACGCCTCACGACCACCTCTCGATCGATCTGATGAAAATCAAACCTGTTTGAAATCCTGGTCGCCCCTCGTGATGCTATGTCACACTACACATGCGCAAATGTAGATACGGAAGAGAAAACAAATGCACAAGACGGAGCAGCATGGCATCACAGCGGACCTGGACCCAAACAATGGAGGGTCGACTTGTTGAGCTGTGGCAGGCACAGCGGAGCCTATTCGGGCAATGTGTTTTAGTTGGTTATTCATTCGCATCTGTGAGTATCCGACCACTTCCCACTTCTTCTTCTACTACTACTTTTAACATTGCATTTCCGGATACAAGAGTCCGATGTGTCGTCATGTATTATAAGACTTTATTATATTATAAGTTCTTATAATACATCCATGCGTGTCGTACATGGACGAACAGTGTGAGCAGTCAGATCGCATCCAAGCATCGGGTCGTATAGTGTGAGAAGAAGAATCGTGAGCTGTTAACTGTTAACCCCTGCGATTCACTCGTACAGTAAAAGCAGCAGTTGAACGCCGTGATTGAAAAAGTCGTACAGTGGATGCCCGGCTTAACCCATGCCGTGGGCACTGACACACCCCAGTACAATCACAGAGGTAGACTGTTGAACTTTGCATTGATAACACTTGAGATAGTCTTTATCTCTTCAAGACCCAACATTCATGTTTCCAGAAACAGTTGGAAATGTGACCTTGTCACACAACAGCACACTTGTCCATTTTGTCAGTCCATCTCAGATGGGCTCAGGCCCAGAGAAGCTGGTGGCGTTTTTGTGTGTTGTTAATATTTGGACTTGCATGAGATTAATTTGCACTTGGAGATGTAGCAACGACATGTGTTAACTGACAATGGTTTTCCAAAGTGTTCCTAAACCACAAGATAATATCCTTATCCACATCGTATTAGAGAACTAGAAAAGCACTCGGAGAGCGCAGACCTCCACCAGCACCACAGTCCACCCCCATATTATGATTTTTACCATAAATATTAGTCCTACCTTTATTTCATGTAAATATTTAGATTCCTTGACCATGAAAACATACCATTAGCAATTGGTTTCATAATGATATCTATTTTAGTTCAGTAGTTATTCACGAAAATCACATTTTTTGTCATGGCGGATCCAGATGGTGATCCGGATCAACACCAAAATTGAATCAGTTCTTCCTTTTCCCAGCTGAACATTTCCTGAAAATTTCATCAAAATCCATTCATAACTTTTTGAGTCATTTTGTTCACAGACAGACTGACGGACATACTCTCCCGAAAACATAACCTCCATGAAGAAAGGTAATGATAATGGTTTCTGATGCAGTGGTCATGGTCATTACCTCCACTAAGGATGTTATGTTTTTGCTGGTTTGTTTGTTTGTTTGTTTGTTTGTTAGCAAGATAACACAAAAACTCCTGGACAGATTTTGCTGAAATTAAAAGGATATGTTGGTAATGGCCCAACTTAAAAATGATTTGATTTTGGCAGTGGTTCAGAAAACCACCATTTGCGGACATTTTTGCTCAATAACTGTCTAACTAAGAATGACATCAACAAGATTTTGAGTGCTGTGACAGCAATATGTGAGCTACCTTGGCAGAGTTTTGTGTTCTCAGAGTGCTTTACACTTCAGCGTTGGTCTTAGGCCTTGCTTCACAGATGCAGAGATTTCTCCAGATTCTCTGAATATTTTTCTATTATGGACTGTAGATTATGAAATCACTACTTTCTTTCAATTGTAAATTAGAAATGTTGCTCTTTAAGTTTTGGACTATTTGCTCACACAATTGTTTACAAAGAGATGAAACTCCCCCATCCTTACTTGTGAATGATTGAGCCTTTTGAGGATGCTCCTTTTATACCCAATCATGACACTCATCTGTTTCCAGTTAACCTGTTCATCTGTGCAATGTTCCAAAAAGGTAGTTTTTTTTAACCATTCCTCATCTTTCCCAGCTTTTTGTTGCCCCTGCCCCAGCTTTTTTTGGGACATGTTGCAGGCATCAAATTCAGAAAGAGTTAATATTTGCAACAAAACTATGAAGTTTATCAGCTTGAACATCTATGCCACAAAGAATTCACATATATTAAATCCACATATACATACATCCAAATCCAGCATAATTCAACCATGAGCACAGCACTGGGCCAACATGCAGTGCATCTTTAAGATATTAACAGTAACAGTGGTTATAATAAAGACTGTCTCGTTGTTGGAAATCTTGAGCAGTTCTAGTCTCATGTTGATCAGACTTCCACTGAAGCGCTGATGTGGGTGAGGGCAAGGAAGAAGGGCAGGCAGAGACAAAAAGCCCCATTTCCATCAAGTGGTCCAGTATGGATCGGCACAGTTTGGCACAGGCCTTATCAGTAAAGCCTGATCCTGTGTGCGTTGCCACAGCCAACTGTACCCTAGTTGGTAGGCAGCGTATAAGCTGGATGCGGATAGCATGACGTCATAGCAGTGCGACACCGTGTACCCGGCTATTAAATACAACGATGAAGAAAATCCAACACAGTAAACAAAGAGCAACGATGAAAGACATCCAGCCATTCTTCTTTTTTCTGCACCACCACAGTTAACCATGGGACACTTGATCTTGATGCCATTTCTAAACAAAAAAGCCTTGAGAGTTATCTTCATGAAGACGAGTAGAGATTTAAACATGGCGGGGTTATGTGTTGTTCTTTATTACCGCTGTCGCACGGGAAGTAACGTCTCCTTCGACCAATCGACAGACTGCAGTGTTTCTAGCTCCACCTTCTGGGGTCGGATCAGTATGCTTAGCACCCCAACAGAAGGGTCCCAAAAAAAAGAACGGTACAGTTCGCTTAAGAGGGGTCTTGACCCGGTTTTAGGCTATGGAAACACCACAAAGAGCGAGCTGTACCCAGATGAACCGAACTGAACTTACTGATGGAAACGGGGCTAATGGGACTTAAGTAAGAATTGAGGGTGGTGGCCAATCATAAGTCTTTCCTTCTCAAATGTGTCCCTGCGGAAGAACTAATTCAGCAGAGGTTAGCCCTATCTCAAGTAGTTAGTTGGAGGGTGGTATGATCAATAACTATCATGGAGAGAGAGATCAATCTAATATTAACATTAAGAACTACAGTGGTTTAGGTAGATAGAAGTAAAAGAAGGTAGAAATAAGTCACCATATAATGGAGGAATTGTTTTTTCATGTCCACATGGCTTTTTCTCATCCTTAAAGTGTGTTTATTGACTGTGAACAGAGTGTTCTGCTGCTTGTTGGGACTCTAATGCAATACTCAAACAATAAAACAACTGCACTAATGCAAAGCTATTTGACTACCAGAAAGCTACTGGAAAATGTAATTCAGCAACCAACAATGCTATTTGTAATAATGTCACTTGCCATCATTGCTCTGTACTTCAAGTCCCTTATAATTACCTCCGCCAAGGAGGTTATGTTTTCGGGAGAGTTTGTTTGTTTGTCTGTCTGTCTGTCTGTCTGTCCGTCCGACCTTTCTTTCATCGAAATATTTAGATTCTTTGACCATGAAAACATACCATTAGCAATTGGATTCATAATGATATCTTTTTTAGTTCAGTAGTTATTCACAGAAATCACATTTTTCGCCTTGGCAGCCAGACGCTGATCCGGATCAACACCAAAATCGAATCACTTCTTTCTTTTCCCATGCAGAACATTTTCTGAAAATGTTATCAAAATCCATCCATAACTTTCTGAGTTAGTTTGTTCACAGACGGACGGACAGACAGACAGACAGACAAACAAACTCTCCCGAAGACATAACCTCCTTGACGGAGGTAATTATGAATCCAGTTGCTAATGGTATGTTTTCATGGTCAAGGAACCTAAATATTTCAATGAAATAAAGGTAGGACTAATATCTATGGTCAAAACCACAATATGGCTGAGGACTGTGGCGCTGGCGGAGGTCTGCGCTCTCGGAGTGCTTTTCTAGTCTTATAAAGTGACTTGAGAGTGTATTTAGTTATAGCACCAATCGTGACACAGCTGGACAAGTTCACAAATGGAAGGTTTGATAATGAGTTTACCCCTGGCCTTACATGAGTTGTCATCACAGCTTTTAGTTACTTTTCAAAATAAAATACACTATGGCTCATTCAGCCTTGTGGAGGCTCACCACCCAGTGTTTTAAGACTCCTGCATAGTCTCACAGCTCAACTAGTTCACTGACTGTTTTATTAATGGATGGAGTCAAGCTAGCAGCAGGACCTCTTAGATCTACAAGGTTTATTTTGATAAATTAATGACTCCAGTTAGCCACAAACACAGTCTCACTCAAAGGGAGAGGAATGATTAACTCACTGGTTTGATAGTTAATCCAATAATGGCAGGTACAGATTGTTTTGGACAGTGTTGCCCCCCTGCTCCACCCTTTTGTCCAAAAATCTGTCACAAAAGGGCTCCAGAGGACCAGCATGAAAGTCAGTATGATAATGGGTAGAGTCACAAGGCTAGAGATCCAGACATTGTTCCCCCTCACCCTCAGACTGAGCAGATCCATTCGTGTCTCCTTCAGTGAGCTGCGTTGACTCATCTAATGGCTGTGAACTCTTCTGCTCAGCCCCGATGGAGCTCTGATTTGTGAAACATTGGTAGAGCTGCACATTAAAACTGCGTGATGCACCGTCGTCGCCACTCAAGTTGGTCGCACAGGCTCATTTACATAATCTGCTTTCATTTAACGTCATGCACAAACACACGGTACCACCTACAGCAAACACACATATATACTGTGCACGCAAACCTCCAATCAACCCTGAGGGAGAAAACACACACATACACACACATACACACACCTAATTTCCCAAAACCCACCCCTACATGCCTGCTGAAATGCAAGGATTTAAGAGAATTTGCCTGCCAAAGGGAGCTGTGCTGGATTTCATCATCCAAATATGTTATTCCTTTGCCTAAGGACACTTTGCTGAGTATTAGCAAGTGTTCACTGTACTCGTTCCCATTGCCAGGATCGAGATGGAAAAGTTTTCCGCTCCTGTGCATCCGTGAATTCACCCTGATGTAGGAAATAAAGTGGAAAAGGTCACACTGGCAATAATAGAGAGGATTTTTCTGCAGATAAAACTGTATTTTCTGGTTCACAAGTGATAGATGATGTCAATTTCACTCAGATAAAAACATGTTCCATTACAATGCTGAAGGGGATTCTCCTGTGCTTTATCGAGGATGGGGTTTCAGGAGGGAAGCTGTGTCCTATAAAAGTGTGGGGATGGCAGAGAGCTTTTTTTCTTCGAGCGTTTAGTTGGACAGGACGATGAATATGATTGGGCATACAATATTGTGGGGGTCCATACAATACCAACAGAAATCTGCTGGATTTAGCACAATGCTAATTTTCATCACAGAGGGAAGAGAGCTTTTGATGTTGCACATAGTGCTGTCACAACCAGTGTTGGGAGTAAAGGCGTTAGAAATAGAAATTCTAACACCATTATTTATTCCCAGTGACCAGTAATCTAATGAATTACTTTTTCATGCGTTACAACGCTGTTACCGTTATTGACAGTAAAATGTGGCGCGTTACTTTGCAACGATGTCAAGCAGCTGTTATCCACGGCACATGGAAGCACCGCGCCGCAGTCTTGCTCTGACAGACAATTCCCACTGAAAGCGGCGCAGCCCTGTAGGGGGAGGGCTGATCCCCCGAGAGCCACAGGCTCTCATGAGACAAGCGATGTCACACGCTCAAAAAGCATGTTATGGACTGAGAAAAGAAATAAACAACACGTCACTTCGCTTCTCTAAGGTCCCTTTGCTGGTCTCAACCACACAGCTTCGTTAATTATTCAACTATCCGCTTCTACTGTATCCTTGTATCCTTGTTTGGTGTCATGTATACAATGCTATATATTTCTGTACCACTACGATTCACTTTTCCTCATCCATGGCAACACGCAGAGCTGCGTGTTACCTCTGGGACCCTCTGACGGACTGCTGACCTGATGCTCGTGCCTCTGGTTTTGACATAGTGAAAAAGAATTGAGCAAATTTATGTTCGAGAGTCCGCACATTGTGTTTTATTTTGATACTTCCGGATACTCCACACGTTGACTTCCTGTCTGGTGCTTTCTTAACAACAGTGAATTTATGAGGTTTGGACGTGGCCGCGCAGAAAATAGACCTGAAGCAAATCTCCAGCGCCTTGGCGCACGCCGGTGCTTCACCAACACAGAGCTGCGAGTGCGGCGCCCTTGAAACGCAGGCTATAGCACTTTGTTCCCTATTCTAGTCTATCAGGCAAATTCTCCTGCACGCGCTGCGGGGCGTCGGTGCTGCGTTGAAGAACTGATGATGTCAGAGCTGCTGCAGCAGGTAACAACAAGGAAGGACACAGAGATGGAGACGCACAGTTCAAGCAGCAAAAGTTTTTTCAAAAAAGTAATGCATCAATTACTTTACCTGGTAACTAATTACATTTATGAAGGAGTAATTCCGTTAGTAATTCAGTTACTTTTTTGGGAGAGTAACTAGTAACTATAACTAATTACTTTTTTAAAGTAACGTGCCCAACACTGGTCACAACATCAGATTTTTCTATATCATGGGAGAAAATGATCAAAATAATGACAATGTTGCTTTTTCTTTCTTTTTTTGTACAGAAAACTGGGTCAAAAATTAATACTATGTCAGATTAATCTTCAGTTTCATTTTTGGACTCTACTTTGGCAAACTACTCCTAAAAAAGATGGCACTAGTTTATCTAACAGTCAATAAGGCAACTAGCTCCAGCGAGAGCTGGGTGTGGATGCTAGCTGTTATACTGTATGTCAGTGGTGCCACCAAAAGCCTCTTAATTACTCCACTTTTAGGATGAAACTTCACAGAAAACTACAATTACACACTGCATGTGCATTCTTTAAAGCATTTCATTTCTCTTTGGCAAATGTTTGGAGCTATTTCATGTGACCTACACATCCTTCCACCAGCCTAACTAACTTCACTAAAACTTGTCTTAAAAATGATGACGTGTATCGAATATCTTAATGAACCTGAGTGCACAGAGGAAGAGCTTTTTCAGATCGAGTAGAAAGAGGGATGGAGAAACTGCTGTGATGATCAGAGCCAATCACAAGTTATCTGGTGGTCTAGATGCATGAACTGTAGACCCAATGTTGTGACAAGTGGGACTTATGGCCCTTTTCCACTAGCACGCCTTGGCCCTACTCGATTTGCAGCATGTTTCCACTAGCCTGGTACCTCCTAAAACAAGCTAGGTTTAGTACCTACTACGCTCTGGTTCCAAGCCAGCAGAGTTGATACTAAAAGATGACGTCACCGACTGCCGGCTACTGATTGGTCAGACAATGTCGTCATTGATGAGTCATGAGCGCGACGACCTAGCATGCTAGCGGTAGCTACCATTAGCTTACCCTCATACGTCTTTTCTTTGCAGCTCAATTGCTCTCGTCCTCGGCTTCATTCTGTTGGATAGCTTCCAAAACTCTCCTGTGCTTCTCAAGAGGTATTTCTTCTTACCACCTGCAGCCTTCTTCTGCCTTCCTTTTTTACTCGGTTTGTGACAAAAAGCCACAGATTGTTGTGTCGCACTCAAAATGACGTCCTTGCAGAGCCACTCAGCGAAACTGCACCCCATTGGGCAGGCGACTGGGGCTAATGGAAAAGCAGCACAAGGCGAGTAGAGTAGAGCCGGGTAGAGTAGAGTAGAGTAGGGCTAATGGAAAAGGGCCATTAGTTTCAATGCAACTTCTGGACCTTTCTGTATCTGATGGAAAAATAGGCCAAAGTTGACCATTTACCAATGAGGTTTTGTTTTTGCCATCATATAATTGTTAATTGGGCTGTTTGTTTATTTGTAAGCAAGATTACGCAAAAACTATTGGAAAAATTTTGCTGAAACCTTCAGGGGACGTTGGTAATGGCCCAACATAAAAAGTATTAGATTTTGGTGGTTAACCAGCCAACCACCATTAGTAAATGATTGTGTTTGCTCAATATATATCTAACTAATAATGATAACATAATTCTGAGTGCTAAGTGTGGGTTTTTGGGGTTAAGGAATCATATTATGATGGTAACTTTATCATGGAACTACTGATTAAAGATGTAAAAGCAATATGTGAGCTACCTTGGTGGAGGTTTGCCTTCTCTGAGGGCTTTCTATTTTTCCCTGTTTAACAAATGGGATTAAACAGTACTGACACATCTTAAGATCAAGGAGAATTTGATTTATATCAGTAGGTGCGCTAATTACCTCTTACTGACCCCAGTGCAGATGGAAAGATACGCAGCCCATCAATGCATTATGACCTCGCTCCAAACATTGAAGTTTGTCGAGGAAATGTGAAACTGTAAAGAATCTTGCTGGCATAGTTTTTGAGTGGTTGATCCTGAGAGTGGGGTAGTAAAGGGGCTTTCTGTGGCACAGTTGACGGCGAGGATAGTGTCCGTACTGGGCTGTCTTCCTTTCAGGAGGAGGGTTATGTACATTTCACGCTGGAAGTATTTTGTTTGCATGCATTTGCCATGTGTGTCAGCTCTGTTAAGTGCGGCCACAGCTTGCACACCAGGCACGTGAATGTCTTACGGTGCATTCCCACCAAAAGCATCGCAAATTTTTCGCACGTTGATATTACATACAAAGTCAATGTAAAAACGCGAATTGACGCTGCAACGGGGTGAGCATCGAGCGGCGCTAAGCGTTCAAGCGTGGAGCGTTTCCAGCGAAAAAACACTCGCCGCTCACCACTCAACGCTTGACGCTCGAGTTGAAATAATTGAACTTTTCGAGCAAGCGAGCGTGTTGACGTGCCGGGAAAGCCTATCAGCATGGAGATCGTCACTGACGTAGGGCATTCTGGGGGTCGGAGTCTTGCTAATTTGACAAACTGCTAAACTCACGGGAGACGGATGGAAAGGCACTCCGCAGCTGCAGCTGGACTGTCTTGCCTGTAGTTGGTATCCAGGCGGGAGATCCTGGCACCAACCCTGGCTAGCAGGTCTTCAAACTGGGCAACAGTCAGCCTGAAGTACCGCTGGAACCGGCCGTTGTCCAGACGCAGCTCCTGCAAGAGACGGTGGAACTCACCGAGCTCACACCACCTCCGTAGGGTGGCATGCATCCAGTACCAACGTCGGCGTCTAGCCCACAGCTGACTTCTCCACATCAGGTACAGAGCAGCGATGGTGGTAATCAGAGCCATGTTGGACGATGGAATGATATGATGAAATGATAATGGCGGACTTTTCGTGCAACGATGCCACGGCGAGCAGTGAGCGTTTTTTTGCATATTTGTACCAGCGTCAAAACTCGAGCGTCTAGCGTGGCGCGATTTCACTTGACGCGTGAATACACTCGCTTTTAACGCTTTTGGTGGGAACACGCCGTTACAATCTCAGCTCATATCCCTGCTGTCACAGGTCTATCTCTCCTTATATATCAGTCCTATTACGAGTGTCTATGGAAAGTTTAGTCGGAATCACAATAAATCTTCCCACATGGAACCTGATTCTTCACATAACTGACCTGAGAAACCTGATTAAAAGCATTCTCACAGAGCAGGGGAGCTTCTCCATTGAGGAGGCAAATTGAGCTCTAACTCTGAGATGCACAGACAGGAAGTGTAGTTGAACAGTTTCTATCTTTCCTGCGACATATTCTACCATATTAGGACATACAGTACATGCCAGCTGGTATGGCTGTCTATTTGTCATTTTATGTTTGCTTTGGCCTAGAAACAAGCGAAGCTCATGGAAAAGATAGCCAAACATTGTATTCTTGAGGTTTTTGGCATGGAAATTATGACTAAGGCCATGCATACACAGCAATGTTTTCAACAGCAAAAACATTGTTTGTTTGCTTTAGATTCTCTTTGTTTGACTCTTGATGGTTGGCAACATTTCCAGCCAAGAGACACCAGAACACAGGATCCTGCAAATTTAGCATATATGGCACCAGTTTAATGTAATAGAAGCCATTAAACAAGTTTATAAGTGAACTTTAGATGATGGTGTGTGCAGTTTTACCTCCATAATGGACCCATAACGGCCTGTTTTATTGTCTAATGTTACACAGAGTTCACTGACTTTATATTTATTGTGCGCTTAAAGGCATGAGAGGTGGATCAATCTCCTCATCGAACTCTCAGCAGGAAGAAAATAAGTGTATTTTTCAAAACGCCAAAGTGTTCCTTTCTAATTAGCTCAACTTCAACCAACTAGACAACAACTGATGCACATGCAGAAACAAAGGTGTTCCTCTACCACACACTGGAAGTTACTGAATAGTTTATCACATAAAAACTTTAAGAAATTAAGTCTTATGACTGTGTGATGTTAAAATTATACCTTTCCCCTTGTTCTGACTTTGAATTTGAGTTTCTGTAAACTCGGGGGTCGTCACTATTAGGTCTACATGTGATATAAACTATGAAGTGCTAATAAACTTGCATGCACTTTCTTCAAAGGTCTTCTACTATCTTTTTTAATAAAAATAATTACTTTTGTAATATCAGTATTCATTCAATGCTTTACTGTTGGTGAAAATGTGATGCATGATGTCACTTAAGCTAATGGTGATATTTAGAGATCGAGGACAGTACTGCTTTGACCACGCTAACACGTACCATTTCCAGGTCACAGTCCAGTACAGAGATTGGAGAATCTATCAACGACCTAGAACAGTCTGAGGTCACTTTAGATAAAAACATTAAAGAGGAAATCCGACCACATTCTCCAGCTGTGCTTGGTCAACATCTCAACATTTTATAGAGGAAATTTATGTTGAGTGGAAATGGTTACACATTTGTTACATGTCCATGCCTGGACCATAGGCAGAGATCTTTGAGTAAAACAGGTTTTCCTCATGCACATTAAAGAGATGGATCGGTATTTTCTTAAACTGGTTTCTAAGATTGATTACAACAATATGATATACATGTAAAAGTACTTTTGATCAGCTCTGCCCCTGTAAGGACAAAGCAAGCACAGGAATAAGATAAAACCTAGTTCCAGTAAAGTATAAGTGTTATTTTAATAAAAACAGAATGAAGTAATTTGCAAATACTTTTGACCCCTATTCAATTAAATACCGTAACAAGAACAAGATATTTAAAAGGGACTGTGAGGAGAATCTCTTTCCGAAGACATTTAGACTCTGCTACCCATGAGCACGCGCGGCGACTGTCGTAATGCTGTGTTCCAGTAACCTCCAAACTGGGAGTGACATCATCTCCGACTTATCGGCGTTCCAGTTGAAGTCGGAAAAAAACATGCCGATCTACCAGGCCATTGTTAGCTGTTGTTAGCATGCCCTGCATTGTTGTTCACAAATACCACATGAAGAATGTGATCATCACTATGGCAGCATTTTTGTAAATATAAGTCTAACAATACTATGTATACAGCTGATCTAGAGCGACACACCCCAGTCAGAAGTGTAAATAAATTGATTATTACAGGAGCTGAATAACTGTTCACACTGGGGGCATCCATCTTCAATTATCAACTCAGGGGTGGCGAGGTTTCACCAAGTTCCCAGTAGGAAATTCCGACTTAAGGGGACGTTCCAGTTGCAGTTTCCTACTCGGAACACGGAAATTCCTACTTCTGACCACAACTGGAACGCACCAAAAGACGTGACCCAGGCCAAAGCGTGTGTTTGTTGTAATGCTAATGAGTGAAACTCCGACCTTCCTCAGAACTCTGCATTGCTTTATAACTTCTTTTTTCAACAACTTACAGGATGCAAAGTGACGAGGTAATGTATCTCTTTCTAGTTCCGAGTGGTAGTTTTTGATGTGTGACAACAAACAATTCTTGGAAAACTTAGTATTGTAGTTTTGTAGCCGGCTGTCCGACCACTTAGCTAAGGAATAGCATTTATAGATAACCTATTTTGATGTTATAAAACTCATCTTAAAGTGTGTATTTTCATCAGGCATAAATCTAAAAGTGAGACTTTTTTGTAATTACTTAGAAACTCCTCACAGCATCTTTAAAACAGGTGAGGCACAATATGAAGCGCAAAATCGAACAACGGAGACCCTAGACCGTTAATTGGCTGAAGTTGAACATTGAGAAAGAATGGGCGTGAATCAGTGTCAATTTTGACAGCATGTTTCATAAAATATTAGTAATAGTCTGTTGCCTAAAACATAGTTTTAGTTTTTATATTTTAGTTTTAGTCAGAATGTCATCACCTCCATTGTTTAATTATAGTCTAGATTTGCTTGATGAAAATTCACAACAAAATCTATAGTAAATTCAGTGGACTAAATACAAATTTTAAAAGGTAAGGCATTTTTTATTCCTCATGAGTCATGATAAATGCACTCGCAAAATTTGAAAACACGTGAAAGTCGAATATATATTTGTGAATCTGAAAAACACATGTGGGTCATTCTACAGAAACGTGGATTTTTGGGATGGCAAAATGTCTTTTGTTTTATTCCTTTTTTTAACATTTAAACTTCAACTACATTGTTACATATGTCATTGACTTTATGAATACACATAAATGAAAGCTTAATGATTTTTTTTTTGTTTTTTGGTACATTTATCACAAAACATCATTTAATAAAGTGTATCCATACATCTGATTGTCACTGGTGTTCCTGATTGTTACCCATAAGAAAAGGTAACACCAGTGACAGTTTCACAAAAAATGCCCTTTAACAAAATGGCTGCTGCATAGCATGACACAGCATGTTACTAATCTTGATCTATTTACTAAATTATGTCTTCTAAATACATTTTTATTTGTTTGTTTGCAATTCCCTGCCAATAAAGTTGGTAACACCAGTGACGTCAACTAAAAGCTTCATATGAAATCATGAGATAAATGTTAATATTTCTGAAAACTGAAAAGGACAATGTTCTTACCAGGGTCCCTCTTCATAGATCTTCAAGAAAGAGGTCAAAGGAAGTCAAGTGATGTCATCAGAGTGATTTCTTTTTCCAAAATAAAAGACTTTTGTCACTTGGTAACACCAGTGACATGACTGCAGGAGATGACTACTTTTAAATATATTTTATAATACTTATTTGGCATTTTGTTTTAAAATGTAATTAATACCATATATTTGATAGTTATTTATACATTTTTGTACTTCTTTTTTTTAGAAAAACATATTTTTAAACTCAAAATACAGCACTTTCTCTCCATCAATGACTGTGGGGACGAGCACTTTTGTTGTGGTTGGGGTTCTAAATAATTGACTAAAAAGCAAATATTACCAAGCTGATGGCTCTAAATACTGTGATAGCTGAAATATGTTTTTAAATAAAATACTTTAAAAAATCTAACACAAACTGGTTACTTCAGGAGTAATATATCTCTAAAGGCTAGGGACAGAAAAATGCATGTTTCTGTAGAATGAGCCAATCATATATTTGTGCGCATTATTTTGAGACAAATCTCTCCCCATACCCAAAGACTTAAAGAAACTGCTCAGATGTTGATTGTTCTCCCCTAAGGACTGTCTTTCTCTCCTAAATACGCCGTGGATGTGATAGGAGCCTTCATCTGTCTCGTTAGGATCTGAAGGGCCCGGTAGTCTGCTTAGCCTGCTGCAGTCCGCGGGGGTTTCCCTCCACAATGAAACTCCCGCTGCTCGGACCCATTCTGCACCGTTTAGTGAGGAAAAGTCTCTGATGGCTTTTGTCTAGTATGGACTAATGGTAAAAAGGCTCAGCACGACGCTTCTTTGATGCTTTTGATGCGGCTCATTAACAGTTTAAATTTACACCTGCCTCACGCATTCCTGCGGGATCCTGGCGCTGCGTGAGGCTGTTTGTTCAGAGTAACGAGCCTCAGGATCTCACCGCTCTCTCATGGATTCATCAAGCCAGCTCTCGATTTTATGCATGAATTCGTGGATGTCCATTTGAAACAGTGTGTGCTGTAGGGGTGGAAGGTTTATCAGGTTTTTAGGATTCGTGACGTGTTTTCAGGAGCGATAAATATGATGGTCAGAGGAAATAAAATGTTTACGTAGGATCCACTGACAGTAGTAATAGTACATGATCACATTAACTCATTCAGAATGTATTGGTCAATTTCAGGCTACTTTATTTTATTTATTGCAACTTTTGACAGTTTATTATCATTGCAGGTTTTTCTGTGCTGTTACCAAAACTCAAATTTTTAAAACCGATTCATTTCAAAAGAATATCAACCACATACAAAGTTTTCCCGAATTTAGAAGAAATGGTTGGTTACATGATGAAAATACGAACATTTATGACAAAAAATGACTTTTTTTTGCTGTTACTCTTTATTTGAGCAGTATACTTTCCCCATCATATGTAGGTATTTACTTGACAGATGCTTGGTTTGAGAACTTTCCAGAGCTTTTTGGAGTATCGGGCCCAATATTCATGGATTCCAAGATTTCTGGCTGTGCCCCTGTGCATGCATTCTGCGAAAGAAATACATCTCATATCAAGATTCCTGGTCCACAGTCCTTGTTAGTGCTTCATTTTGTCAGTGATGTATGATAATCTTGTAATTACTTTAAACATAATCTTATTATAGAAAGAGTGTTTTTTCATTATATGTGGACTTATAGAGCTGCAGAGTAGCTTTCATATACGGAAATAATAGGAGTCTGTCTATTTAGGGGGTAATTTGACTTGATTGATGCACATATAGACTCTCCTGTGGCTTAAACTGACGGTAATTTGAGCCCCTCACTGAAGAATTCACCCTGAAGGGAAAGCCCGGCCGCTGGCTGACCACTGGGAGCTTTTATTTCTGGTTAATAAATGCAAACATTTGCTCCTGATGGCTCACTTAACCCCTTAATTTATGTATGACCACCAGAGCCCTATTCATGGGAGAGCCATCGGTCAAACAGGCTGCACAGAAAGGCTCCACATGGCCCCCTCTCCCTCTTTCATCACCGCGTGTTTGACGCAGCAGCGAGCGCCGCCGCGCAGCCAGAGCTCGCCGCTCTAACGCGCTGATTGTCCCGCGTATTGATGGGACTGTTCCGGTGTGTTAGTGATTTTTTTTCAACGCTTCGTGACGGAGCTGGGCCTGGGTTTGGGACATCTGCGGGGGGTCAGGGGTGAGAGCAGCCCCGGAGCTGCGTCCATCTGCCCAACAAAACGCTCTCCTCTTCAGAAGCACAGGCGTGCTAAACACGTCTAATAGCCTGATTATATTTACATTATGAGCCCCTAATGAGCCCCACTTCAATACACAACAGGTAGAGGTGCACAACCCTGGATTTTTTTTCAGATTGAGTTGCCCAATATGGAAACTTTGTATGTTAGAGAGGGCCAGAACTCTGCTTATGGGTTAACTTAACCCTATAAAGCCAATTGTATCATATTTGATACATACTTTTATAATAGGCTACCCTTTTCTACTCAATATGATCAACAAATTACAAAAAAACATCTGAATACAATCAGATAAATTATAAAAAATGTCCTCAAATGGATTATTAGTTGCCAAAACACCTAATGTATCAAATGAGATACGAAAAATCTATATGTTGAATTTCATGGACATTTTGATATTTTAAGGATTTTGGCAGAAAGTGAAACAAACATTCCAGCTCCAAAAAACATAGAATTTTCTGGCTATAATCTATGGTCTTCGGCCTTAAAGGGTTAAATACATTGTGACTCTCATGAATCTCTGTTTTTCTACAAGCTTTCAAGCAATTAATCTAAAATTAGCTTATGCTAATCTCTGTATGAACAGTCACTGCACTTGTAGCTCCCACCTCTGCCTGCTGTAAAGAATGCTGACTGCGTTGTGTAACTTTGGGCTGCTCACAATCATTGTCCATTGGAGTTTGGCAAGATGGATCTGCTTGATTGCAGACATTAAATCAGGCAGATCCATCTGCTGCACCAGTGTTGCTTAAAGGGAAAATGATTAAACATGTTGACATGCGCCTGTCCCCTGCAGGCATCAAATTTGAAATTTGAAAAAATAAAGAAAAGTTTATCAGTTTTAACATTAAATGCCAACTCTCTGTTGTGTAATTAATTGAATATTAGTCAAAAAGGATTTGTGTTTTTTTCCATTTACTATTTGCACAGTAACCCAGCTTCACTGAAATCAGTGTTTCAAGGTTTTTGAAAAACAAAAACAAAGGTGCAGGACCCAAATGCAGATAAACTCAAAAACCTTTATTATTAAACTAACGAAAAAGGGATCAAACACAAAAACAGAGTACAAATCAGATCACCAAAGATCTTAACAAAAAACAAGCTACCTTCAAACTTGTGAGATGACACTGAGAACACTGAAGAGCACGAGCGCATGGTGGAACAGGGAAGATGACAAATGATCCAACACTGAAGACAGGGCACACAAAGACAAAATACTCAGGAGAAACAACAAGCACAGGTGAGACAATCACACAGGTGGAGGCAATCATCATCATCGGAGAGGCACAGAAGGGAGGGCAGGAACACACCCCAAGGAACAGGGATTTCAAAATAAAACAGGAAACATGAGAGACAAAACACAAAATGAGTAGCTTAACTAAAAAGAAGAAGCAAATCACTGAGGCGAAAGGAACACACAAGAGGTCTAACCAAGGGACATCATAAAAAATGAAACTAAATAACTAAAAACAGGGAGTATCATAAGATAGTGTTTGTCTTTTAAGAACAAAAATGAATCATTTTTTTAGACATATAGACCATTTTATTTTTATAACAACAAACTGTTGAGTTCAGGAGTTGTCATATTGATTCAGCATCCTTGTCTAAGACTTTCATTATATTCAAATCACACCTCTGATCAGTTCAAGGGCCTTCAAATGCAAATCTCACGTCCGTGTTTTTCTGCTCTTCATTAAAAAAAGGATAGATTTTCACTGCACACCTTATTTAACATTGAAGCTGATCCTCCTGATTGGAACAATAGGTTCAGATGGAAGAGTATGAAGGTCAGGCAGAACAAAATATTAAGCAGAGGAAGGATTTATTTATGGAGCACTTGAATGAAAAAAGTTAAAATACACAGAAAAAGGTTGAAATGTCAGGAGTGATGTTAATGTTTACATTGAACTTTAATGGGAAAATATTGACTTGTTTTCAGTATTTTTACTTGTTTCTCGGAGGACATAATGAAAAATAAATTTACCTCTTCTACCTTTTTGTGCTTGTCCCTGAAGCTCTTCTGCTGGTTTGCAGGCTGATTCTCTGAGACAGTTCTGAGAAAATACTTTAAATACCACAGACCGTTCCGTCTCCAGAGCTGTTGTTCAGACCTAAATTAAGTCCTGAGAACAAAACTCTTGTCTCAGAAGTAAAGAGAAACAGACAAATCTTTAGCTGAGATTCTGTAGGGCTGCTGCTTCTGCCAAAAACTCTTCAAACTTTATAATGGAGCTGTGCATCCTGCAAACATGCAGTTAAAGGTGTAGTCAGCGATCTTCTAAGCTTCTAATCTAATGCACTATTTGTCAAAATCAGCGTATTTCTCCTCTCCACCCACAAGATGTCCCCACTGACAGCATGTTGAAAAAAAAGTCCGGTTTCAATTAGGGATGGGTACCTGGGAATTTTCGGTACTTTTGCGTGTGTTTATGGTGTAATAAATATTAATTTGTTTAATATCAAAATCTCTATTTTTTCAATGTAAATTGTTTTTCTCAATATATAAAATTTGACAGATATATATCAAAACAACATTCAACTGTTTGTATTGTAACATTGTAGTTGTTCCAAAAATTTCTTCAACATGAAAACCAGAAACTAAAATGAACCACAACTTAATGAATTAACTGCAGCCCTCACTTTAACTTTAGGGCAGTTTAACAATGGGTCCAACAGAGCTGTAAATAAAAAAAAGCATTTACATTAACGTTACAAAGTACGAGGAACCGACCTGATGATGATAACTGACGCATATTAAAATGCCAAGCTAATACCATCTTAAACACGAGGCTTATTTAGCTGGACCAGGTATCCTCCTTGTCACATTTGCTGCCATCACCAAATGTTAAAGCCATTTCTTTTCCTGTGTTTCTGGCTGCAGATGACTAGTCTCCATTGGACACAGGCGTGCTAACAGTGCTGAATGAATCCTTTGTGGTCGTAGATCTGAGGCTATCAAAAACTTTAAGGAAAATTTTGGGCATCACAAGGTGCTTCCTCAGATTTGAAGTATTTCCTTACACTCATTAAGCTATTGCTGTGCTGCGTTCAAGTCCTGTATGGAAATTCGCCTACTCTACCCAATGGTATGCCTGCTTCTTCCACTCCCTCACAGTCACAAGGATGTGTTTAGGTACCTAAACATGGTACCGTTTGATTTTACGTGAATCGGTACTCGGTAGTACCGACAGAATTCGGTCGGTACCTCTTAGAATACCGAATTCGGTACCCATCCCTAGTTTCAATACACGGCCTTGGCTCTGAATTTCAGCAGGTAAATGCTGTGGCTCGGGCCGAGTCACCAAAACAGAGTAAGAGAGAGATACAATATGTGCAGCAGCAATGGCTGAAAAAACAGCCCAAAAGAAAAAGTGTACAGGAGTGAAAAGTGAAAAAGAAGGGCTATGACCATGAAAGAGCGAAGACCCGGGTCAACATTGGTGTTGTTTTCCGACGGTGGAGGGAACTCCGCTAATTGAAATAACTGAAAAGGGACGCGGATGTCGCCGTATTTGTGCTGGGTAGGTTAGCAACATTAGCTTTGTGGTGCTTCACATAACAGTAACAGCTGTCGGGCATTCATCTTATTGTCTAATCTGCCAGAATGTACTGTTGTTGTGATGTTATCAATAAATGTCAGTCGAGTTGTCTGACGTGTCAGGGTTACCTTAGCTATGTTGGTCAGCTATGCGGTGTCTACGGCCGTTTCCATGACGATGCACGTCCATCAGCTTTCAAGGTGGAGCCAGGGGTGAGGTATGAAGGGAGAGGCGGGTCTAAATTCGTTTATCAACAACCTCTCCACTCGTTTTCTCCCACATCGCTGACTACACCTTTAATAGACTATGATCATAAATACTATGCCCATGGTATTGTGCATATTAAGCTAATTATAAATGAATGCTGGCCTTTGTGCAGGAAGGCTACAGAAATAGATGGTTTTAATGACAGTGAGCACATTCCTATGTATTATGAGCCCAGAGCTGTGTGCCGTCTTTGTACAATCAAGCCATCTGAGTGTGAATCTGGGACACCAACATGAAACACAAACTTGGAGATGGTTTCCTAATCCTCTAATCTTTTTTAGGAGGACAACTCAGAGATGTGTCCTTAAACTCAGGCTGTGGAATTTTTTAATATTCAGCCCCGCTGCCTGCTGGACTTAGTGCCACTCTTAGAAATATATATTTATACATGTGAGAAAGGAAGCACAGTGAGTCACTCCTCTCTGCGTCCCAATCCCTCTGATCATATTGTTATGAACGCTGGCTGAACTATGGGCCTGATTGAATTTTATGAAATTAATTTAAATTCAAGTTGTTCAAGTTGTTTTAGCATAATGTAAATGATATGACAACTCTCATTATACACCCCCTCATCATATATTGAGTTTAATGTTTAAGAATCAGAGGGTTATGAGGACTGCACTTGTTAGTTTGCCTCACACTTAAGAACATGTGCTTTTCTAGCTTCACCACAGCGCTTTAGAAGTCATGACCTAGATAACAAACAGTGCTTATTATCAGACAAATATGTAAGCAGGGCTTCATTTTCACATACATCTACTGGAGTCTTTTCTCATTTTCAAGGCAAGGAAGAGCATTTCCTTACAGAAGCCTAACCATCTAGTATTTGAATATGCTTTTGGAGCATTAACCAAAAAGACACTTATTTTGCATGGCATAAATAAGTTGGACTGCCAAAAACAAAGCATGGCTGATGACAAGTGCAGTCTGTAGATCTCTACTTAACCATTTACCTACCTGCTCATCTGTTTGGTAGAGGTCATCAATAAAAACATGTATATTTAATGTTTTAAAAAACAGAACAAAATTAAATCATTGTTTGATTCCATTAACATTTCAGGAAACAGAGAAAACTACAAACAAACCAATAAATAGATATTTTCTTGGTGTGGGACTTAAAGGTTTGAAAAGTTAATTACGTGATGACACAAAAATGCATAAATAATTGTGGCGAAGTCAATTAGAAATGGCAGCAATGTTTGTAGATAAAACAACAATCAAAAATTAATTAAAATAGTGTGGAAAAACACACAAAACTGTTATTTTTATGTATTTAAATCTAAAGTATTTAAATAATAATGTTGATAATAATAACAATAGGGCTGGGATGATACGCTTTTCTCACGATTCGATTTAAATCACAATTCTACAATATTGCTGATTTTTGCAATCTTTAGTTAGCTTTTTTAACACCAGTGAAAAAGATGAACAATGATGATGCCTACAGACTATATCAAGAAAAATACACATCACATGTGTGTCTGCTTTTAAGGTTTATCAGCAAATAAATTTTAAATCTCTCTTCAAAAGCCTTGACTGCATTTAAAAGTGGCTTATTAACACAGACTAAAATGAAGCATCTAAATAAGGGAAAAAATCTATTTAAAAATCATCAAACAAAAAATCCTGAAACGAACGTGAATTGATTTTTTCGCCCACCCCTAAATAATAATAGCTTTTAGCTTTTAAAACTTTCAAATCCCAAGCAAAGAGAATTTAAGTTATTTTGGTTTTATTGTAGTTTTTCTATATCCTTAAAGGTGCTATGAGGAGAATCTATTTGCGGCGACATAAAGACTCTGCCACCCATGAGCACGCGTGGCGACTGTCGTAATGCTGCGTTCCAGTAACCTCGGAACTGGGAGTGACATCATCTCCGACTTATCAGCGTTCCAGTTGAAGTCGGAAAAAAACATGCCAATCTGCCAGGCTATTGTTAGCTGTTGTTAGCACGCTCTGCGTTGTTGTTTACAAATATCACATGAGGAATGTGATTATCACTATGGCAGCATTTTTGTAAATATAAGTCTAACAATACTATGTATACAGCTGATCTAGAGCAACACACCCCAGTCAGAAGTGCAAATAAATGGATTATTACAGGAGCTAAATAACTGTTCACACTGGGGGCATCCATCTTCAATTGTCAACTCAGGGGTGGCGAGGTTTCACCGAGTTCCCAGTAGGAAATTCCGACTTCGGGGGACGTTCCAGTTGCAGTTTCCTACTCGGAACTTGGAAATTCCTACTTCTGACTACAACTGGAATGCACCAAAAGACCCAAGCCAAAGCGTGTGTTTATTGTGATGCTAATGAATGCAGCTCGCCCCTTCCTCAGAACTCTGCATTGCTTTACAACTTCTTTTTTCAACAACTTACAGGATGCAAAGTGACGAGGTAATGTATCTCTTTCTAGTTACATAGCGGTAGTTTTTGATGTGTGACAACAAGCAATTTTTGGAAAACTTATTATCGTTGTTTTATATATACCTACTTACAGCCCGGTGCTCTAAGACGTGTCTGAGTAATATAAATTTGCTCTAGTTTTAATTGTCTTGTTCCCTATTTTGATGCTATAAAACTCATCTTAAAGTGTGTATTTTGATCAGGCATATATTTAAAAGTGAGACTTTTTTGTGATTACTTAAAAACTCCTCATAGCATCTTTAATTGCTGGTTAAAATATATTTCGACCCTCTCTTTGAACCTGAAACCCCCTGGCCATCATCGTTAAAAAAAATCAGATAGTGGTGAAAACTTGCCATAAGGAGCTGTCAACTTGGCATCTGAATGCTTAAAAATGGATGTCAAATTTAAATAAGCCCCGAGCTGAATAGGGCTGCACATTAGTATTCAGGTGGAGTAGTGTCTGTGGTTGGGGGTGACTATGAGGAAGTTGTTTTTCTTGATGACAGGTTTAGGGTCTCTGGTCACAATCTACTAAGAGACTTTATCTTCTTCTGCAAAGACGTCACATTTAGAACCACTTGACAGTGACAGAGTTGTCTGAAATCTTCAGACAAAGATTCCGTCAGTCTTGAAGCTGCTGAAGTTTTGTGCCTCCTTTGTGGGACGGCGTGGGAAACATCACACCTGTGTGTTAGAAGTATCAATCTGGGTCTGTGCCGTGATGTAACTGCAAGATTTAATCATTTAAGGACGAGCTGCGAAGCTTCAAATCCTGACGGCTTTCTTATGTAGACCATTTTGTTCTCTCTCCTCCTCTGCTCAGCTGTGGTGAGATGATCCAGGTTTTTACGAACGGCCCCGGACAACCCCACCCACCAAACACAAAACAAAGAGGCTCTCGCTCTGGCGGAACGAACCGAGTTTGGCCCACTCATTGCGTTTGTTAGCCCCACAGAGACCCTGAATATAGAGCAGCTATTCTATCTAATGAGGCAGAACTTCATGGCTGCCTCTATAAAACTTTGTCAGCCTTCTGTTCTCTGGCAACAAAGCCTGAATTTTTTAAAGTTTCACCCATTTTTTCCCCAGTGACACACAAACTGTTAAGATGAATTGAGCACGGGTTTTTTTCTCCTCTTGGTGACGCTAGACAAGTGTTGCAAACAAAGATGACTATGTGGAGAAATAGGGCGCTTAGACGGGAGGAGCGATCAAGAATAACGCCTCCGCAGGGAGCGCTTTGATGACACGGGGTTGTAGTTTTATGAAATAGCCTACATTTGGCTTTGTGTCGAGGGTCTGTGAGGAATTGTGACTGAGGATATTTTCTTCCACTTTTTGTACTCTCATCTGTGAACGTACTTCCAGACCCGATGCTAATTTGACTATTCCTCATTTATTGTGAGCACAGATAATTGGGTGATGCCTGCTGTGTGCGTTAGTGTGCCTGCAAGGATCCCTGTGTTTACTTAGCTCCTTTTTTTTTCTTTGATGGCCACAGAGACGCAAAATGTAGCACGCTAACAGCTTTTTATAACTCTAGACCTTCAATTTGGAGTCCTGCAGCCAAAATCTTTTTTTCACTTTCAGCATTTTTGAAAGAAGTGTGAGGCGCAAAGGGTGGAGTGTGGGAGTGGAATCAAAGATTTATCATCAGATTTCAGGACAACACAAAAATATGCATAATAATGAATGTGTACATAAAAACTTCAGAGTACACACAGCAGCATATAACGACATGTCAAAGTAACATCGATTTAATGCACTCTCCTGTATCCTAATTCAAACCCCTGAATCTTTGGGAGAAGCTGCACTTTGTACATCAAAGTCAGTTCTCATGTCTCGGGGAGCTCTACCGCATATGTATGAAAAGTGTTGGATGCAGCCTTTTGTGGCTCCAGAGGGAGTTTAATGAAGTCTTGCAAAACGATGTAGTCGACTGACACTGCCTACAGTCACATTGAGTCAGCACAGGTTGGGATTGAAGGCTAAAAGTTTAGAAATTAAACCAAAAAAAAAATGCATAGATGGTGAAAAAGAGAGAGGGCATCAAAAACTGTAAGTTATGTTATCAACATGCAAAATACTGTTTTTCACTGATGTTTTGAACTCTTGACTTTGGGGTTTGTGTCATCACTATTTCTTATTTTCTGCTATTATGAAAGGGAGAGATGTAAGGTCACACAAATTCCTTAAATGTTTACAGCTAAAGGTGCATCATGTTTGGGGACACAGGGACGGCTGGCTTTGGAACCTTGTTTCCAACACTCAGTCGAACTGTCAGAAATCCGGCAGTGTTTCTCGACTCACACCTTAAAGGGACTGTGAGGAGTTTCTTAGTAATTGCAAAAAAGTCTCACTTTTAGATCTATGCCTGCTCGAAATACACACCTATTGATGAGTTTTATAGCATCAAAATAGGTTATCTATAAATGCCATTCCTTAGCTTTGCGGTCGGGTTGGACAGGGCTGGACTGGCCTGGATACTCAACTTCGGAAACAAGACAATTCAAACTAGAGCAAATTTATATTATTCAGACACGTCTTAGAGCACCAGGCTGTAAGTAGAAATATACAGCCGGCTACAAAACTACAATACTAAGTTTTCCAAAAATTACTTGTTGTCACACATCAGAAACTACCGCTATGTAACTAGAAGGAGATACATTACCTCGTGGCTTTGCATCCTGTAAGTTGTTGAAAAAAGAAGTTGTAAAGCAATGCAGAGCTCTGAGGAAGGTCCAGGCTACAACACAACAAACACACGCTTTGGCTTGGGTCACGTCTTTTGGTGCGCTCCAGTTGTAGTCAGAAGTAGGAATTTCGGGGTTCCGAGTAGGAAACTGCGACTGGAACGTCCCCCGAAGTCGGAATTTCCTACTGGGAACTCGGTGAAACCTCACCACCCCCGAGTTGACAATGGAAGATGGATGGCCTCAGTGTGAACATTTATTTAGCTCCTGTAATAATCCATTTATTTGCACTTCTGACTGGGGTGTGTCGCTCTAGATCAGCTGTCTAAATAGTATTGTTAGACTTATATTTACAAAAATGCTGCCATAGTGATAATCACATTCTTCATGTGATATTTGTGAACAACAACGCAGGGCGTGCTAACAACAGCTAACAATAGCCTGGATCTACCAGGCTATTGACGCTAACGCTGATAAGTCGGAGATGATGTCACTCCCAGTTCCGAGGTTACTGGAACACAGCATTACGACAGTCACCACGCATGCTCATGGGTAGCAGAGCCTTTGTGTTGCCGGTAATAGATTCTCCTCATAGTCCCTTTAAGTTCAACAAACAAATGGACAGTGTTGTCAGGACTAGTTTTTTTCCAGCTTCGTCTCCTGGCCAAAGTCAAAAGGTTTTTAAGTCACCACGACCTTGAAATAGCCACCCATGCTCTTATAAGTTCGAGAATTGACCACTGCAACGCTCTTTATGTTGGTGTCTCCCAGGCTTCTCTTGGTCGCCTCCAGCTTGTGCAAAATGCTGAGGCCCATCTTTTAACCAGCACTAACAGACGAGAGCACATTACTCCTGTTCTTAAATCCCTTCATTGGCTATCCGTCTATTACAGGGTTGATTTTAAAATTTTAATGTTTGTTTTTAAAGCTCTTAATGGTCTCGCCCCAGTGTACTTAACTGAGCTTTTAACTGTTCGGGAACCTGGTTGAGCGCTGAGGTCATCAAACCAACTTTTGCTGGAAGTGCCCAGGTCGAAATACAGACACTGGGGTGATCAAGCCTTTTCCATTGCTGCTCCCAAGCTTTGGAATAAGCTCCCTATTGAAATACGCTTTTAATACCCAGTAGTGTGGTGACACTTTTACTTTTACTCTTTTTTACTTTATTTTATTGCATTTTATTGCTCCTATTGCTTTTATTGTTTCACTGCTTTTACTGCTGTTACTGCTTTTAATTGTTTTATTTATACCTCTTTACTTGCTACCTATTGTAAAGCACTTTGGTTCCCCGAAAGGCAAAGAACATTTACATTTACATTTAATACACTGGCTCAAAACTATACTGTAATTCCTTGTTATTAATGACAGTACAAAGACAGTAACCTGACACCCTTGAGACTGTTTCATAAAACCAACGTCCCAAACATCCTATAGAAAGGGATCTGGAGGGGCAGAACTTTGGTGATTGGTGACTAAATCGATATTTCATCTTTCACAAGCATTACAGGCAGATCAGAGGCCTGCGGTTACAGCATAACAAAAGCAGGGTACACACTACAAGGTCATAGGTTTGAGTTTCGGCTCAGATCCCTGTCTCTGACCAAAGTCAGCAAAAGCCTGGTTATCTTGTGGTGTGATGTGTGTGTTATGAGCTTTTTTTACTTACTCAAAAGAAGACTGGGGATACCCTGGCTTGACATTGCATATCAGTGACATTGTGCACAAACCTGTTATTCCCAAACTTGATACTTTTCTGGAAATGATAATAATAAAAATACTTGATTGTCCTGATTACAGATGATGTCCTATATTTTTAATGGGTTGACATTATACCAACACATGCACCAACATGAAAGGTGACCAAGAGCTCCGTTTTATACAAAACTAAATGGAGATAAGAGCTTTTTTTTCCTGATGGTGATGATGTTAAGCGTGTGTTGTTAAGTATTTATGGTCTCTAATTTTTTTGACAGATGGTCTAATAATTTGCTAAGCACTGTAAAACAAACTGATGAAGGGGGAGCTGGAAGAAAATCCACCAGGGGATGAAATGGTAGGCTAACTGTTAGCTGCATTTAGCTTCAGTTCCTCCTGATGTTGTCGACCATATTTGTTTACACCTTGAACACATGGGATTACAAGCTTGGGGAGTAGGAGAGCAACCATGAACACATCTGGTTGGATGCTATCTGCATTTTGTTGCCTCGTACCTGTAACATGTGCAGTGATAATGAAGTTGAATCTAATCTTTATATATATAAAGGTTCATGCAGCATATATGAAGCCGCCCAGTTTGACTCCTTCCTGATAGGGGTGGGCGATACTGGGAATTTTGGTATTGATCCGATACCAAGTAAATACAGGGCTAGTATCGACGATACCGATACTTTTTACATGAAATGTAATGATTATTGAATAATTTTGTAATTTTGCCTTGAGTTGGTTGATTATGATGATGGTAAAACACAGCACAAAGATTTTAGCAAGTAAAAATGCTTTTTATTAATGAACCACAACAATAGAACAAAATTTTAACTGTATAAAAGTAATAAATTATTCCACGTTAAAGAAAAAAAATCACAAGTGCAAAATAACAAAAAAGCAGCAATGTAAAAAAAATATATAAAGATAACAATGTCAACATCACAACAAAAAATACCTCCATTGCACAAATAAAGTGTAAACTACAGTTAACCTTAACCTTTGGCTTTCTGCTCACACAGCCCTCTCTTGGGTTGCCCTTTTTTTGCCCTTCTGTTTCCATATTGAAAACAGATTTATAGTATTTTGTTCAGGAACAGTCACGTGTTGTAATAGAGGGAGACAGGTGCGCCGTTTAGAAGCGGCGGTCTGAGCGGAGGAAAGTTAAGTTAAGACGACATAAGAGAAACTGCAGCATCGATCTCATCACGCTAGTATCGATCCGATACCAATACTCAGCTTGGTATCGTTACTATCGATATTAAGATCGATACGCCCACCCCTATTTCCTGAGGCTTACTTGTCATCCTCCCCTGATCTTTCTGCTCCTTTCTGAATCTATCTGCTGTCTCCATTATGATTAAAGTCCTAAAATGCCTCTGTACATATATCAAAATAAAGTCCATCTTTATGTGTGCCAGGCCTTACCCCGCCCCTGAGGTGTTAATTCTTTGTCCTGATATGGACGCTGATGAGTCTGGTCGTTATCTGATGGGGATTGATCGTTTGAGTTTGAAGCTTTACAAGATAGATTAAATGACAACAAACACAAAAAATCTAAAAAATCCGGCTGCTTTCTTAAGGCACAAGGACACTGACATGTACTTAAAAACACAGACTACACCAGCAGAGTGACTCAATTTTTCCTGGTAATCTGTGTGTCATGGGATGAACTGCTGTACAGGTGATTCATGATGCTGAGAGGAGCCAAAGGAAGATGTGCAGAGTGCACACCAGCATGTGCTATGTGAGCACTGTGCATGGTTCAAAACTTGTTGAAGTCTTCAATGTGTGCTTTGTTAATCTTATTGTTTGATAGAGTTGCTTGTGAAGTTCAACTTCTGAAGTCAGTCACGAATCTCAGCATAGCTTATTTCCCCTCTGTCTCATTAAAGTGCAGGCCCAGCTCGACCTGAATGAAGGGCATGGATCTCCGGCATAGCATGGCCAGCACTTAAGTAGAAAAATGAACCTCTACCAAACAGACACTTCTGAAATGTTAATATTAACTCTGGTAGTGTTAATTTGACTGTAGTTTTTGCTGGGATACACAAACCCTTCAAGTGTTCCCATGCTCAGTACCCCTGATCCACCTTTGTTCTCATCTGAGACACTCTACTGGGGCTTTTGCCACTTGAAGGCCCACTTCCCATGTGGGCCAAGTCTGCTCTGGTTGGTCGACAGGCCTGATCAGCAAAGTATGAACAGTAAAAATGTTGTTGTCAGTAAATTTTTAAGTCTAAAGTAAGTAAATTTAACTCTGAAAGGAGTCATGTCATTGAAAATGTGTTCTCTATAAGAAAAGATGAAAAATAGTCTAATAGGTTTTTTTTTTTTGATTGATTGATTTGTCTTTATTTCGAGCATAAAAAAAGCAAATAACATACAAAATAAGTAAGATTATAACAAAACAGGACCTACGATCATTCTTGTACTTCAAATGCTCTTTATGTTGTTATGAATCTGAGGATCCCCTCGAAAACGAGATAACTTATCTCAAGGGGTTATTCCTCGCAATAAAAGAACTGTTAAATGTAAATGGCATATATCTCATCCACAAGGTTAAACAATAACAAATATAACTGAAAAAGTATTTTTTTTTTATTATTATGCCCGAAAGGGAGTAGGAAGAAGTTAAAAAACTTATTTAATCGTCTAATTATTTAACAGTCTAATAGTCTGTTCTATATTGAATTATGTTTTAGAAAGCAGAGGTGTGGACTCGAGTCATGTGACTTAGACTCAAGTCGCAATTTTGATGACTTTGGACTCGACTTGACAATATCATCAAAGACTTGCAACTCGACTTGGACTTTGACATCAGTGACTCGGGACTTGACTCTGACTTTAGTCTGATGACTTGAAAATACTTGAAATTTTCAGTAAGACTGCTGAATAAAATGTGCTCCCATTCAAAGTATTTGACTATGTGACTGATTTTTGTCATTTCCAGAAAGACAGTATTTTTTCCCACAGGATCTGCCCCATTGAATGCATCTATTAACGTCCAATCAGGGTTTAGAAGAATAAACAAAGAGGGTGTGGATCACACAGTTACTTCCCTGAGCGTAAGACTGCAGGACTGTGGGAACAACCCAGAGATGCAGGACCACGCTACCGAGGATAATTTTTTCATTTGCATTCACAAACTGCGATTTCAAAAACAAAAAAAAACAAATTGCTGTTTGCAAAACCTGCAGCGTGCATCAAAATAGGTTATCTTTAAATGCTATTCCTTAGAGCACCGGGCTGTAAGTAGCGACATATAGCCGGCTACAAAACTACGATACTAAGTTTTTCAAAAATTGCTTGTTGTCACACATCAAAAACTACCGCTACGTAACTAGAAAGAGATACATTAGCTTGTCGCTTCGCATCCTGTAAGTTGTTGAAAAAAGAGGTTGTAAAGCAATGCAGAGTTCTGAGGAAGGTCTGAGCTGCATTCACAACATACACACGCTTTGGCGTAGGTCACGTCTTTTGGTGCGTTCCAGTTGTTGTCAGAAGTAGGAATTTTGAGTTCCGAGTAGGAAACTGTAACTGTAACGTCCCCCAAGTCGGAATTTCCTACTGGGAACTCGGTGAAACCTCGCCACCCCCGAGTTGACAATGGAAGATGGATGCCCCCAGTGTGAACAGTTATTTAGCTCCTGTAATAATCAATTTATTTGCACTTCTGACTGGGGTGTGTCCCTCTAGATCAGCTGTATACATAGTATTGTTAGACTTATATTTACAAAAATGCTGCCATAGTGATAATCACATTCTTCATGTGATATTTGTGAACAACAACAAAAGGCGTGCTAACAACAGCTAACAATAGCCTGGTAGATCGGTATGTTTTTTTCAGACTTCAACTGGAAAGCTGATAAGTCGGAGATGATGTCACTCCCATTTCTGAGGTTACTGGAATGCAGCATTACGACAGTCGCCGCGCGTGCTCATGGGTAGCAGAGTCTTTATTTTGTAATAGATTCTCCTCATAGTCCCTTTAAATAAAATTTTGACTGGACGAATTTCACTTGTATAGTTAAGTACTTTGTCCACCCCTGCTCCTCATAACGTCTCAAAACAACACCCGGTGTGGCACAGCAGATCACACAGAGCCACATCTGTCCTCTCTTCTCTCTCACAGGTTCGACTCCTTGCAAACTCTTAACACTGAAGGTCTCTGGAGTGGTTCACTTCAGCGATGCCTCATTCAGAGCAGAGCGTGACTGATCTGGCAGATGTGAGGGATAATTTTGTCCTTTAGCAGATATAGCCTAGTTGGGTGAGAACATTGTCTGTGCAGCTCCGCCTCATTAGCCCTCTCATGGCCTGCATGAACAATGAGGGCCGTCCTGCTGAAATATTGATTAGCTCTATAGTGAGACCAGAAAGATTCTTCTGCTTCTCTTTTTGTTCTGAGGCCTTTTTGGTGCATATAGACTATCTGTTGAATATTGTTATTTGTCTGCTGCGGTTGTTTCCTCCCAGGGGAAAACAATGCTTTCCCTTCAAAGTGCTGCCGAGAGGACACGCCGAGCGCAGAGAGCCCTGTGTGTTGTTTGTGTACTGTACGCGTGGGTGTTCATGGTGTCCCCTTATATTTTGCGTTGTTTTTTATAGAGCATGTGCTGTAGCGTTCAAAGGGAATTATATAGTGTTATTTATGGAGGGTGACTCCATAAACAGGGGAGCTTTAATACTCTGTGAGAGAAGAGCTGCGCCGCTGAGTTTACTGCCAGCTGGACCGCTGTTACCTGTACAATCCTCTTTACTCACATTAATACAGCCCTGTGCCGCTCTCTAAATAGAAGCACAGTGGGGAGAAAATGAGGAGAAATAGAAGAGGAATAAGGAAAAGACGGTGAGATAGAAGAGTATTGGGAGAGGAGATAAGAGAGAGGAATTACAAAGTAAGTGAGAGTGGGAGTTCAGTTGCCTATCAAACAGCAGAAGAAGCGTTTCCACCTTGGCTGCTAATGCACTCAGTGATTGTCTTGTGTGACTCACACAGTCTATAAAGTAGGTTAGTGGGTTATTGCTTAAAGTTAAAGAGCTAATAAGCTTCACAATGTTTTTATTCATGATGGGAACAGGGTGTGCGCTGAAGTTTGACTGTGATAATGAACAGGATCATAAAAAGTAAAACGCTATAAGCACACAGCATGAGAAAAAAGATGACTTGTTTGTTTGTTTGACTCCAGATGAAAATCTTTGATTCCTTTAGGAGCATTTTTAAGTCTCTGATCACGGTGAAGAAGACAGGTGAACTGTGAAGTATCTGTTTTTTATTTAGACAAAATGCCAGCGCAGATTAGTTAAGATATACAGTGAGGAATCAAAAATAATACAAACACATTTTTATTTCTGTTAGATGGTTGAAAGCTGGGAAAAACAAATATGTGAATCTGCTGGATGAGGATATAACCTGAGGCTATGAGCATGTACGGCGAAGACAGCATCACAGCATCAGGGCAGTGTGTTACATCAGTTTGATGGTAAACAGACTGGAGTATATTAAGAGCTTTTCTAGTCTTTCTGATTACTCAGAGCACTTTCAAGCCAATGGTCACATCTATGCATTCACTCTACATGTGAGGTATGGCTGTTAAAAAACAAGCCAAAAGCTGAAATACAATTTTAGTGATCAAAAACATTTTTCAGTGTCCCCTTTCCTTCTGCATCAACACACCACTACATGCAGGTCTTCTACTGATCTGAGAAGTGCTGCAGGTCTATTTAGTTGTTTTCTTAACTTAAAGGGACTGTGAGGAGTTTCTAAGGAATTACAATAGTCTCACTTTTAGATATATGCCTGATGGAAATACACACTTTAAGATGAAATTTATAGCATAAAAATAGGTTATCTATAAATGCTATTCCTTAGCCTTCTGGTCGGGTCGGACAGGACTGGACTGGCCTGGATACTCAACTTTGGTCCGAGCTGCATTTACCACAATAAACACATGCTCTGGCTTCAGTCACGTCTTTTGGTGTGTTCCAGTTGTAGTCAGAAGTAGGAATTTTGAGTTCCGAGTAGGAAACTGTAACTGTAACTGTAACGTCCCCCATGTCGGAATTTCCTACTGGGAACCCGGTGAAATATCGCCACCCCCGAGTTGACAATCAAAGATGGATGCCCCCAGTGTGAACAGTTATTTAGCTCCAGCAATAATCCATTTATTTGCACTTCTGACTGGGGTGTGTCGCTCTAGATCAGCTGTATACATAGTATTGTTAGACTTATATTTACAAAATGCTGCCACAGTGATAATCACATTCTTCATGTGATATTTGTGAACAACAACGCAAGGCGTGCTAACAACAGCTAACAATAGCCTGGTAGATCGGCATGTTTTTTTCCGACTTCAACTGAAACGCCGATAAGTCGGAGAGGATGTCACTCCCAGTTCCGAGGTTACTGGAATGCAGCATTACGACAGTCGCTGCGCGTGCTCATGGGTATCAGAGTCTTAATGTCACCAGTAATAGATTCTCTTCATAGCACCTTTAAATTATTTGGAGATGGTGACAGCAAAATCTGCACAGACAAGCTAACACTATCAGAGCTAATATTAACACTTGGACTTGGTAAATCAACTTGAGCTTATATACTGTGGCATTTTTTCTAGTCTTTGACCACTAAAAGCAGCTTTACACTGCAGGCCACACTCACCCATTCACACCCATTCACTCTCACAGTCACTCACTGGTGGAAATGCGCTGGTGGAAATAACCTGGGTTGAAATGCAGATTAAACATTGTACACCGCGTTTAAACTGTATTTTTAGCCAGCGTGAAAGGGGTACTAGAGTGCAGATGCAGAGCTGGTCCCCATCACTGTGGCTAATGTTCAGTACCTCATACACTTCAAAACCCAAACTTTCACTTCAAGTAAATGTTTCAGGCATCCTGTTGGGAAAGATAATTGTTTGGGAGTTCCCTGGTCCTTTAGCTAGCTTAGTGTAGCATCAGCGCAGTGAGGATCTGACAGTGTTTTTATGTATCGAGGAGACTTAAAGGATAAGTTTGGTTTCTACAGCTTTCACATTGTTTATAGAATGAAGTAGAACAATATGCTCACCCAGAAGGCTTTCCTGATAAAAACAGTGCTTCAGGAGATACTTAGATCAAAAATCGAGCGGCCGACATCTGTATAATGGTAGCACATAGGGCATACAGCGCCGCTCCTAAAACTGCATTAATCGTCCAAAAACTCATTAGTTTCACCAATATTTCATCATGGTCCACTCGGGCTACTCCTCCATTACAGCCTGTGTTGCTCCAGACATGTTGTGTGACTGTGCTGACCCCTGAACTGAAGAAGAAGAATGTTTGCGCAGTACGGCTCATTGTTTCAGGGGAAGACCACCGGCTACACGACTTTCTTCTTCCAGTTTTGTGCAAAATGGACGAATATCTATCGGATGAAGATGTTGTGGAGGAGAACTTTGAATATGATGGGTGTCCTTACAGTTTCGAGCCAGAGTTTACAGATGAGGAGCTCATTGAAAGGAGGACGCAGAGGCAAAGAGAAGAACAGCTGGCCAGAGAGTACTGCGCATGTGCGGAGGCAAACATTCTTCTTCTTCAGTTCAGAGGTCAGCACAGCCACAAAACATGTCTGGTGCAAACACAGACTGAAATGGAGGAGTAGCCCGAGCGGACCATGATAAAATATTGGTGAAACTAATGAGTTTTTGGACGATTAATGCAGTTTTAGGAGCGGCGCTGTATGCCCTATGTGCTACCATTATATGGATGTCCGCTGCTCGATTTTGGATCTAAATATCTCCTGAAGCACTGTTTGGATCATGAAAGCCTTCTGGGTGAGTATATTGTTCTACTTCATTCTATAAACAATGTGAAAGTTGTAGAAACCGAACTTATCCTGTAACATTTTAGATCTGTGAGTTTGTTGTAACCTTTAAAGAGCTCCGCTGAGTTAATACAAACATCCAGGTTTCATGGATGAGGTGTCTGTATCTCAGTGTGTGTTTACACCTCTTCTTTCTTCTAACCCTCCTGGTTTTATATAAGAGTGTCATAACAGTTGGTTTTAGACAGAGATAAGATGAATTGTCTCTGCATAATGAAAAGCTGAAATAAAGCGTTCTCAGCCTGGAGCTCATATTGGTGCCTGAGTAAATGTCAGTGGATCACAGGAGTCAGGGTGCTCTTTTCTCTCGGGAACGTTAATTTCTTTTCGAGACCTCAGCCTAATAAGTAATGAGATATTTTAGTCCAGACAGAAGTTTTCCTGGCTGTGTGACATTGGAGCCCAGCTGCATGAACTGTGCGAGCACAACTTCCTGAGATGTTTCCTCAGTGACTGTCTCACACGTGTCAGCTATAAATAACTGAGATCTGTCTCCAGAGCCGCTGTTACAAAGTAAAGAAGACTTTTTTCCTTTAATACTCTTACATAAACATGGATACACAGCTCACAGTTTATCCATCTTTAAGGCAGTGATTCAGAGAGCTGTGTGTCTGTTAGTGCTGTGTCGGCAGGATGACTTTATCTCAGCACACTGAAGATGTATTGAACATTTTGGCCAGTAAAAGTCTGACCTATAGATTTCCTATATCCCTCAGATAAAGCCACATTGATTGATGAATTACAGGCAGGGTTGGTTTTAGTCCATTTTGAGGCCCCTGCCTGTTCAGTTTATCGCAGTGTCTGTGCAAAATGTTTCCAGGCTTTTTGAAGACATGATCTTCGTGATATTTGGTCATGTTTCTAACAATAGGGCTGGGTATTCACGCTAGATGATTCTAACGAAGAAACTAAATAGAAAGGTTAAAGAAACTCAAATAATCTCTGTTTATAGCCAAGCTGGGCAGAAGATGTAGCCCTAAATACAGGGCTAGTATCGTCTATACCGATACCGATACTTTTTACATAAAATGTAATGATCATTGAATAATTTTGTAATTTTGCCCTGAGTTGGTTGATTATGATTATGGTAAAACACAGCACAAAGATTTTAGGCAATAAAAATGCTTTTTATTAATGAACCACAACAATAGAACAAAATTTTAACTGTATAAAAGTAATAAATTATTCCACGTTTAAGTTAAAAAATCACAAGTGCAAAATTACCAAAAAAGCAGCAATGTAAAAGAAAGTATAAATATAAATATAACAATACAAAGGTCGCACTTTACCTTTAATAAATTTATACTTAACAGAGACAAATATGGTAGGGATGCACTTGTGGTCTGGGCACCCATGAGTTTCTTATTTTCAGTAAGAATATTATTATTATTATTATTGATTATACTTATATAAAAGTATCACTAAAATCATACAGACATGAGGACCTTCCTGAAATGAGATGTAGTATCTCAAGAAGCTAACCTCTTATTCATTTGTATTCAGCAGAAACAAAATTGAGGACAACAGGTCTATGGTTCATGGATCTGTCCCTAACTTTAGTCCACTTGTCTCCTCTTACCTCCCTTCCTTTGCCCTCACACCCAACACAGCATCTTGTGGATTTGCAGGAGACTGAGATCCACATTCAAGATTTCCTGCTGCTTAACAGAAGGTTTTTTCTTGCCACCAAGACGGAGGCATTCCTGATTGGCTATATGAATTCATGTTGGTGTTGGATATTTGTCTGTATATGTATAAATGTATCTATGTGTGTATCCATAAAATGAAGAGCTTTATGATCTATTGTAAAGTGTCTTGGGGTAACACTTCTTATGAATTGAGCACGAGCCCCTAAAGCACGAGGTCCCACACAATTGCTCATGTACCCAATGTTAAAACTGCGAATGCTTATGGCACTACTGTCTGCGTGCACCCTCCTCTGCCTCCATCAACTCCACACATCAGATGCAGCATGCTGTGGACTTTTTCATGCACGTGAACGGAGAAGAAAGGGAGACATAACTTCACATGAATGATACGCAGACGGCCGCCCACCCCCTCCCTCCATGCTCCTCTTAACTCATCCTCCACCCATCTGTTAATCCACAGCACGGCACAATCTGGCGCGCTTCGACCATCAGGTGTGCGCACACGCCGCCTCGAGCCTCAAACCCTCACGCGTTAACTTTGAGTTCCTCAACATAAGACACGGGTTTCTTCTTCTTTCCTCCCCCCTCTGCTACCTCGAGTCAGAGGCCGTGAAACCCCCCATACATGCCCCCTTTATTGGTGCCTGATGTGTGAATCTTTATGTGCGCTCTCCCTGACCTCTCCTGAATCCAAAGTGCCAGTGATGGAAACAGCCCCAAACAAAAGGCTCAACAACAGTCAAAGGGTGAATGAAAGGGGGAGGTGGGCGGAGTTTTTTGGAGGGAATCGAGCCTGTGAGCTTTTAAATCATCATTGGAAAGTCATTAGAAAGCTGGCGGGGCCGGGCGGAGACGGCCGCACAGATTGCGCGCTCCCGAGCACAATACTGGTAATGAAGTGGAAGCGCAGAGGGAGTGTCCCGGGACAGATTTCTTTGCACTGGTTACTCCTCCGGCCCTAAAGTTTCCCCACAATCTGTGTCCGCGGTGTAAAAAGCTGCATTCATGAGATGTTAAGCGCTTTGTTTGTCGGGAGGAATTTATTCAAAGTGTTGCAGCTCTCAGCGACAGATGGGTGGAGGGTGATGGATCGGGCCAGAAGTTAACTAAAAGAAACAAAGATGGAGGCAGGGGGATAAATGTTTAATGTAACTGGACGTTATCAATCTGGAGGCGTCCTGGTCCCAGTCCAGGACTGCTGCTGCATTCAGATGGGACCATCAGCTCACTGTGGGAGTCAACCTAACACGGAACCTGCTGCCGACACACTGATGAAGCATAGACTGCTCAGTGTGGCACCGATAATTAAGACGCTTCATTTAAAATAAAAAGTGGTGGCCCATTAAAACTGAGGCTCGGTGCATAATGACTTGAATATCAATGGTTTTATATCAGCCTTTCTCGACAGGGCGCAGTGGCACTGTAGGGTGTCTTCAAAATATTAAAAATCCATCAAGGCAAATTATAAGTATATGATTCAGTCATCTATAACAAAAGCTGTCGCATACATTTCCCACTTAAATAAAAAATCAATTTAATTGACTTTTGAATTCAAAGGAGCTTTATTGGCATGGGTGTTGTTATTGCCAATGCATTTCATCAAGACATTATTTTGAATTATAGGGAATGTAGTTTATCAAAATGATGTAAATAAGTGGTATTATGTCAATGTTAGATTAGGTTAGTCATATATTTCCTGTTTTACCGAGGTTTTTTTTTGTATGTTAGTATTTGTCTGGCATTGTTCTGTCTGTTATAACTTGGTTTGTTATTTTTATTTTATTTTTACATAGAATGTGGTTGTTTTATGTCTTTAACCCCTTGAACCCCGAGTTATACAGTTATATTAAAAATAAATAATTCGTGTTTTTGCTTTCAAGCTGATGCATAAAGGAAGTGGAGATTGTTTATTTGAGTCTAGAACTAAAACTGATAATAATTAAGGTATGATGCAAATTAGCAGACAATTGCCCAAGTCCCTCTGATCCGAGTCTCAAGCAAGTCTCGAGTCATTTGATCCGAGTCTCAAGCAAGTCCCAAGTTTTTTCTGTTGTGGGCGAGTCGTGTCGAGTCGAGTCACAGGTTATGACGGGTTGAGTCCACCCAAAAAGCACTCCGATTTTTATCTTGAAGAGAGAAACCTTATCTTCCCACACATTAAACACACATACACCCACTTTACTAATGTTAGCTTTGCTAGCTCCATATTGAGCTCATAGGTCGGGCTAACGTTCCTACCATTGACCTATGGCAGGAAGGTTCGCTACCTGGCTAACGTTTGCAGGTTTCACTTATTTGGCCTCATGTGTCCTCAGGTGGCAGATAATGTTCGATGTTGTGTCCTCTTTTTCTCTTATGGAAGCGTTGCAGGTCGTGCACTTGGCATGTCTTTGTTTTCCATCTGATTGAAATTCTTCATATGCAAAGAAAATAACTTTGGGCACAGAAGACATAGCGGTTGCCCTGCCCACTGCTCATCACTGTAGCAGAAGCAGGTGTGTGGTAGGAACGTATGTGTGTAGTACTGTGTCATGTGGGGGACAGTAATAACTGACGGACAAGTGCACTGTGAATGGAGCATCAATAAAGTGAACCTGAAAGGAAAGAGCGGTGTATATCTCCTGTCTGGCTCTTCATATAAAGCCTGAGTGCGTGCAATTTTCTGAATCATGTCTCAAGTCAGGTCGAGTCTGGAGACATTTTCTCCTGAGTCCGAGTTGAGTCTCGAGTTTTTACCTCCTGAGTCCGTGCCGAGTTGCAAGTCGTCTCATTAGTGGCTCAAGTTGCCTCGAGTCCGAGTCCTTATGACTCGAGTCCAATTGTCTGCAAATTAGTGACATTAGGCATTTAGGGAACAGATTAAAATAGCAGTAACACATTGCACCATCTCAGGTATGTGATCCATTGCATTTACTACAGCAAACACCAAACAGTTCAGGTGTATGTGGAGTCTCATTCATGAAAATTGCACTTTGAACAGTGTGTGTGGGTGTGTGTGGGTGTGGGTGGGTGGGTGGGCAGGGGAGTTTCTTTCAGTAGCTGTATCAGCAGTGGCATTACGGCCTAATGTCGCTAATTTGGGACAAAAAAATAACTTAAATTAACTTCAAAAATATCCATCAAAGGTAGTCTGTACCAATATTTTAGCTGTAGAAACAAACAATAAGCTGATGTGTACGTGTATATGTTTCCATCTTAGAGCAACTTTTCTCAAAAAAGGGCAATTTCTGTCTGTTGGCTATATGTGATTGCATTAAAAACTGGAGTGTCTACTTCCTGCAGGATGTAGTTCTGATTTTGAACAGTCCCCCAAGAAACAAATGCTTGCAAAAGGTTCCCAGGTGCATATTGAATATCCATGAACCAGAATTGGGGGAGCACATACATTATCTGAATTCGGACCATTAGGCATCATGGGATTATAGGCCCAACCAGGGATGGACATTACATACAGTAGCTTAGGCTATAAATTCTGTAGTGTACGGCAACATTCTCTTGCTTCATACTGTTCCTGTAAAATTAAACAATAAGTAAATAAATAATTGGGCTTGCATTAATAACTACGTCTCCTTCCATCAGGCCTTGTCAGTTCAATCTAACCATCAAAGTAAGTCATGGCTTCAATTTAGTTTAACAGAAACCTTTCAAACTCATCTGACAGTGGCCTGAGTGGATGTAAAAATTTTCTCTGATTTAAAAGGTCAACATGACAAACAAGAGAAAGTGACGATAAAGCTTTAAAGTGTCAGAAAAAGCCTTAGAGAGAGCGAATCAGCAGAGTCTTTGCATTGTCCTGGCCCCAACCAAATTCCCATTCATGCAGAAAGGCTGTCACAAAATTGTATAGTTTCATGATTGCCCATAACCACCCTGTGTCCATAAATTGGCAGTATGGGGCTTGTAATACATTTTTACTGGGTTGGAAAGCACTGGTTTAGATTTAGGCTTCATCCACACGAAGACAAAACGCTGAACAGTTTCCAAAACGATCGTCATAAAGACGAAGGCGTCTAAGAAAATGTGAATGTAATATGAATGCACTCGATACGCATGAAAACACTATAAAACACATGCCAGACCTCTAGGACCACTGTAACAATATGACAGAAACAAGCGGAAACAGACGAAAAAACAGTGGGCGTGCGCACTTGCAAAAGTTGTAAACAGAGATTGTGATAAAGTGATCATAAAGTGGCGTAATGTGTCCTCGATAATTGTTTGTTTAACTCGGTGGTGATTGAGAAGAAGGAGATTTTGCTGCAACAGGGATAGAAGGGTCACTAGCTTCATCAGCACATGTGCTTCATGTACACCGCCATTATCGTTGACGTTGCTGCGTGCGGCGCATGTGTGTCAATGAAGATATGAAACTATGACGCAAGCGTATCTGAAAAGTTACGGAGAGCCAGTAAACATGGAGCTGCGTATACGGCATTTCAAAATCTTTCCACTCTGGAACCTGGTTTCAAAAATGATCGTTTACAGACCCCGAAAACGCCGTCTTTGTATGGATGATACACAGATTCGGCAAAAAATGTGTGCGTTTAGACCTCGGTTTGGCTTCGTGTGAATGGGGCCTTAGGGACTGCTTTTGCAGGATCTATAAAAAACAGAATACCAATTCAGCAATCAATCAGTCTTTACCTGCATAGTATCAAATCATAACGGACGTTATCACAAGAGAAATTCCACAGACCCTTGACTGAAAGGAGCCCTAAAAAATTGTATATTAAGAGAAAAAAGATGGATACTGACTGTTTCACAGCAATTATGGTCTTAAAGGTCTAATGTCCTGGTGTGTTGGCTGTTTACCTCATATTACGTCATATCACCAAGTAGCTCACACCTTACTATTACATCTAAAAACAATAGTTCTATGATAAAGTATCCATTATGATATGATTCCTTAACCCCAAAAACACACACCTAGCAGTTGGGAGCATGTTGATATCATTATTAGTCAGACAGTTATTGAGCAAAAATGATCCTTCATTAATGACAGTTATCTGGATCACCACCAAAATCTAAGCATTTTTAAGTTGGGCCATTACCAACAATTACTGAAAATTTCAGCAAAATTCTTCCCATGTTTTTGTGTAATCTTGCTTACAAACAACAGACATAGGCCAGCAAAAAACATAACCTTCCTGGCGGGCTCTGCAGGGGATCAGATGCAGCTCTGTCACTTCTTTTTGGGGACAATCTGATGTGAGGGGTTGCGCAGGCTACCTAAGGCTATGATAACGAGCTTGGCACTGATTGGCTGTCCAAACAATGTCTGATTGGAGGGGGAGGTGGGGTTACAGGACACATAAAACAGTTATGGCGTCTGCCTGTGATGAGCAGTAAACACATGTAGGTGGAGGCTGTATTGCTATGACATCATAAACCCCAGAAAGTGAATCACAAAGGGCCCGATCTACTAAAGGTTTGCATGTATTAAAACACGTGCAAACTTAACGCTTTAAGGCCCAAAATCGTAGATTATAGCCAGAAAATTCTATTTTTTTGGAGCTGAAATGTTTGTTTCACTTTCTGCTAAAATCCTAAAAATATAAAAATGTCCATAAAATTCAACATATAGATTTTTTTTAATCTCATTTGATACATTGGGTGTTTTTGGCAACTGATAATCCATTTGAGGACATTTTTATCATTTATCTGATTGTATTCAAATTGGTTTTTTTGTAATTTGTTGATCATACTGAGTAGATAGAGGTATTATAAAAGTATGTATCAAATATGATACAATTGGCTTTATAGGGTTAACAGCACCTGAAAATCTGATCTACTAACAGGGTGCACCGAGGATTGCATCTGCCAGATGAGCAAAATAGCATGCAGAGTCCATTTAGCGTGTTTGCCCTCATGAATATGCAGAATATATGCAGATTATCAGAACATGCAAAATACTGAGAGGAGGAGATGCAAATATGATAATTTAGCACCTGCAATGCGATTGATCAAAACCGCAAGTGATTGCGCAGTGTTTTTGCATCTGAATTTTGTACATTTTGAAAACCAGGTGCGAACAGGAGGCTGTGGTCATGGTGGCAAGCAGGGGTCACATTAACCAAATGTGTGTCCAGTAACAAGCAAGAGACCAGCAAAGCTCGTCCACCGCTAGTTAGCGTAGCTCAGCCCTGGGAGTCAATGGATATGAGAAGCCTTCCTAAATGAAGTTTTCCTGCAAATTTAAGAATGGCTCACAAACAAATGGCTCACACACAACTGTGAATCAGTTCTCATAGCTTACTTAAAAGAGCTGTTCAAAAGATTGGACTGGACTGGACTCATTCGTAATCATCACATCTCTAGCGCAAATCATCACAGAAGCAGGTCAACAAAGCAAAGCCTCTGTTGAGGAATAGAAGAAGATAATAGAATGGTAGCAGAAGACAAAAAAAATTAGTCATAACAAGCACACAAGGCTGTTTGGAGTTGGAGTTGCTGTAGAGTTTTCCTGATGACTAAAGGCAGAGGCAGGGTAGCTACACCCGTAAACTCTCAGGGGCTGTTTACATGGCGCCAAAAATGCTCAAATTTGATAAGTTTTCACTGCGTTTTGGCCTTGAGTTTAGATGGAGCGCGTTGCGTTTTTACTGAAAACGGAAACTTTTGAAAACCTACTCCAGAGTGGAAAGGTCTGAATCTGCTCTCCATGCAGCTCCGTGTAAACCCGTATCAGAGCGTTTTAGGATGAAACGCTTACGTCACCGCATGCGCAGTGCTCATTCACATGAGGGCTGTGTGTGCATGCCAGGAACAACAACAGCTTCGGCTGTCTGCCGAGTAACATGTGAGCCTCTTTCCGTGCTCGGTTTGCTATCCAGACAGATTTGCTGTCCGAACTGATTTGTTGTCCAGAAAAGAAACTCCCGCGTCTCTGTGCATCTATTCGCCATTGTTGTTTGTGAAAAGGTTTTCTTCTTCGTTCGTGTCTTGTAGCAGCGCTGCCTCTCTGCAGACCTACACCACCATCTACTGAACCGGCATGCACACTACAGCGGATTTACAGGGGATTAACTCGTCTCCAGCGTTGTCATCTGAACGCAGAAGAATTTGAAAACGCAAAGGAAGAATCTTTGCGTCTTTAAGTCAGGAGTTTCCATGTAAACGGCCCCTCAATATTTGAGCAAAGCTAATTAGCGTTGGGTGAGCTTTGGCTTGTTACTGCACTGATGAAAGAATCTCAGGACTTTGGCAAGATATGAACAAAAATAAGTTGGTGCATATCTCTAAGAAAGGCATTGACGCCTTTGCGCAAACGTGAAGGAAGGTGAAGGATTTAATCGTCTAGCTGCTGAAGTAGCACTCCATCCTGCCTGCTGAATGTCTCCCATCCATCCCAGATGTGCTCTTAATGATTCAGCTGACAGCAGATGAGTGAAAGGAAGTCCTCGGAGCATCTCAGAAGATTCACACATTATTGTCTGTTGCAGACGGGCCGAATTTGGATCAGTAATGACTTTGGTGAACATGTTTTTAGACCATTCTTTTCACACTGGTTACTTTCATAAAACCAAGCATCTAAATAAATTAATATGAAGAAACTGGAGCAAACAAGTCAAGTGGATACTTCAGTGTGAAATGTTGTGACTAACACGCAGCCAGACATCACACAGCCTCGACTTTAACAAAGAGCCTAATTAACCAGAACAGCACTTCAGCAGGTTTTCTGTGGCTATCAAAGATAAGAAATAATATGAAGTAAATGAAGGCTTGAGGATTAACTTTGAGCGGGCTCAGTCTGAGGTTTTATGTAAACAGTTACTGATGCAATCACTGATTAATACATACATACTTTTTACTATTGTGTTGATTTCAAAACTTTAAAAAGTTGCAGAAAATCCTCAAATCAACCCTCAAATGTCACTCTGGATCCTCCAGACATGATGGCAGCTTTTTATTTCAATCACTGGTCTCAAAATTTAAAAGACTAACAGCAAAGGGGGAAAATCTATCTATTTATAAAAAAGATAAATCATTTATTTTGTGCCAAATATTATTTCATGTTGATATTGTAGTTTTCTTTAGGTGACTGTCTGAGACTGATAAAACTACTATTTATCCATGAAGTAAACTTTTTAGACCAACAAACTGATACTTGTCATATTTATATATTTTGTTGGTCAAACATTATGAAAAATATGTTAAAGGTGCTATGAGGAGAATCTATTACCGGCGACATACAGACTCTGCGACCCATGAGCACACAGGGCGACTGTCGTAATGCTGCGTTCCAATAACCTCGGAAATGGGAGTGACATCATCTCCGACTTATTGGCTGTTGTTAGCTGTTGTTAGCACGCCCTGTGTTGTTGTTCACAAATATAACATGTGAATGTGATTATCACTATGGCAGCATTTTTGTAAATATAAGTCTAACAATACTATGTATACAGCTGATCTAGAGCGACACACCCCAGTCAGAAGTGCAAATAAATGGATTATTACAGGAGCTAAATAACTGTTCACACTGGGGGCATCCATCTTCAATTGTTAACTCGGGGTGGCGAGGTTTCACCGAGTTCCAAGTAGGAAATTCTGACTTTAGGGGACGTTCCAGTTGCAGTTTCCTACTCGGAACCCGAAAATTCCTACTTCTGACTACAACTGGAACGCACCAAAAGATGTGACCCAAGCCAAAGTGTGTGTTTGTTGTGATGCTAATAAAGCATGCAGCTCGGACCTTCCTCAGAACTCTGCATTGCTTTACAACTTCTTTCTTTTTTCAACAACTTACAGGATGCAAAGCAACGAGGTAATGTATCTCTTTCTAGTTACGTAGCGGTAGTTTTTGATGTGACAACAAGCAATTTTTGGAAAACTTAGTATTGTAGTTTTGTAGCCAGCTTTATATTGCTACTTACAGCCCGGTGCTCTAAGACGTGTCTGAATAATATAAATTTGCTCTAGTTTTAATAGTCTTGTTCCTGAAGTTGAGTATCCAGGCCAGTCCAGCCCTGTCTGACCCGACCGCGAAGCTAAGGAATAGCATTTATAGATAACCAATTTGATGCTATTAAACTCATCTTAAAGTGTGAATTTGGATCAGGCATATATCAAAAAGTGAGACTTTTTTGTAATTACTTAGAAACTCCTCATAGCCTCTTTAAATAATAGAATTGTAACTGCAATATGTTTCAGGGAAGACTTACTGTCGCTTTGAAAAACAGAACTGATTTACTAAAAAATAGAAAAAGGTCGATCAATAGTTATAATCCAAAGATACAGCCACTGTTTACTGAAATTATTGTCTTTACAAAGAAAATTCATTGTAATGCACCAAATGTCACCATACATGATATTTGCTATTCAAACTGATAAAGAAAATAATATATTTTTTGCTATTATTCACACATTTTGAGTGAATATTAGTTACCTCTATCAAAACAAATGTTTATGTTCAGGAATGCAGGTGAACAACTATCAACCACTCATCAATCATATATTTGAAACTTCATGTATAACAATAATATTTATATCTCAGCAGTAAAACATTATTTCTATTAAAGAGCTTCTACATAAAGGTGTAATAACCATAACAGGGACATAAAGTGATTTTGGTAATTACTAGTGCAGTTAAATCTAGGCACTGTATACGTTAAAGTCTTTGGAAAAATACCGACTCCTATACAGAAACTTTTTTGTCTTTTTATAGCTCAAATGAAAAAAAATGTTTGGTTTAAAAAGCTCAATGTGGATACACAAGTTTATCAGTTTGAATACTAGATTACTTGTCGTTGCACATCATTTAATTGGACATAGGCAGGGGTGGACAGTAACAAAGTAGATTTACTTGAGTACTGTAAATAAGTACTTTTTTTGAGTATCTGTACTTTACTTGAGTTTTTTTGGGGGGAACTTATGACTTTTACTTCACTACATTTCTATAAATGGCCTCGTTACTCATTACTTTTAGGTAAAGGTATGAAGTCAGCGGATGAAATTTATTTTCTCTTCTAAAATGTGATTTGTTCAAGTGGTGTTATCTATAATTCGTGCATCCTGTTCCACACTCCAGTCCAGTTGGTGGCGGTAATGCACTTTTGAGTTGGTTTGCCAACCGTCATTAAACAACAAAGAAGAAGAAGAAGATGACGTGCATGCGCTACTGTGATCAGGCAGGTAAAGGTTGAGCTAACATTGGTGGTTACTGTTCGTCTTGGCAGTAATGATGGCTACTATGGCAGATAAAGACAACAATTCCACACCAGAGCACCCATGGCCATATCTGAAGGGGGTGGAGTTAAATAAATAAAAAAAAAAAAGAAAATGTCAATGGTTGTCCTTTTGTTGATTCATTAGTGTTTCAGTTTGCATTTCCATGGGCTTTGTGTCATACTTTCAAACTCTTTATTCTACATGATCTATAAGCAGGTCAGTGCATTCAGTGGATTGTTTCAGTCATTACGTCCTGTAAGCTCAACGGGAAAATGTACTTTTAATACTTGAGTATTTTCAAAAGCAGGTACTCCAGTACTTTAACTTAAGTATAAATTTGACCGAGAAACTTTCACTTGTGGTATTTGAACATGAGTATCTATACTTTGACTTGAGTACTGGCATTGAGTACTTTGTCCACCACTGGATATAGGTTATGGATGAAGATTTGCAAATCATATTCCGTTCCATTTATATTTTACACCATGTAACAACTTTTTTGGCTGTAAACTTATATGGTATCAGGCATAAATGAGGTATAACAGAGAGTTTTTTTATGAACTTCTTTTGGCTTCTCTTTAAGGTAGTGTTGTGTCCTTAAGATCTGCTGATGAAACCACTTAAGAGAACATTTAACACAAAAGAAACAATTTTCAGTCACAGTAGCTGAAGTGGATTCTTGATTGAGGCCCTACCATGAGTGTGAGGCTTCATACAAACCTCCACTTAAGCAACTAAAAGCTGCTAATTAACCTGAACACCACTTCATCATGTTTCTCATTTCTCCTGAACAGATAGAGGATGATGCAGGCTGAATGAGGGATTCATCTCTGTGACTGAAGTGTAATCTTTCTCTTTTAGACCTTTTAACAGACTGAGGCCCTGACACTAAGGTCTCTGGAGTGATGCACTTTGGAGCTGATGGACGCATTCAGTCCTAATCATCTTCATCAATAGTGAGGAGGGGGAGGCCATTAAAGGCAGCAGAGCAGTCCTGGAGTGCGAGGCTTCGCTCGAGAGGCGATAATTGGATAATTAGTGCTGGGAACCAATTAGGGCTGTGTGCATGTGATGGCACGCGAGTTAAGCAAAGGTTAGCTGAGTGGAGTGGGGAGGGGGTGTGAGGGGGCTGATCGATTATATTAGACCCCCTCTCCCTCACACAAATCCCTCCTTTCTCACCCTCCTGCTCCCTCTCTCTCCTCCAGCGCTGATCTCGCGCACAAAAGAAACCAAATCGGCCATTTCCATCTGAATGAGATAAGCTCCAACAAGAGGCAGGGGATCGGCCGAGGGGGCTTCAGACCCCAAATACCCCACGATCACTCGAGCAAATGGGCGCACAATGGAGAAGAAAAGAAGTGAAAGCAGAGGAGGGGGTCTCTCTAAAGATATATTTATATATGTTAAAGAAAATGCTAATATGTCTGTAGGAGAAAGAGGGGATTTTAGAGACTCTCTCTAATTCTGCTTTTGTTGAGCTCGCGTGCAGACGGCCCGGGGTGACACGGCGATCACGTGAAAGTATTATTTCTCTGTTTTTTAGGTGTGTGTGTCCTTCACATGACAGATTTGCGCTCAGGAGATGGGGGATGGAGAAGCCCGTCAAACAACGTCCAAAGAAAGAAAGAAAGAAAGTCTTCCTTGTCTTGTCTAATGCGCGCGCACGTGCACATGCAGAGTTTTTAATCCGCGAGGCGAGACTGAACATGTAGTGTAATGCGCCTTTAAATGCTCTGTGATTGAGTGTGTGTGTGTGTGTGGATGCTGACAGTGTGAGAATAGCATCAGACTGACGTGAACATAAAGAAATGAAAACATGGAGATTCTCCCAGAAGAGCGCGTGAGCATTATCATTCTAATTATCTGTGAGGATTAATAAAGCCTGTGTGGGTTCAGTCTGAGCTGCTCACAGTGAGGCTGAGACAAACAAGGTGTTTGGCTTCTAATTATGTGATATAAATCCTTACAGACTCATAAGTAATGATTTTATTGTAAACACAACACTTCACAATCAAGTACATCCAATGATACAAAAGTAATCAGTTACTTTATGATAGCAAGGAGCTCATGTCTGTGAATGGATGATAGTAGTTGGATCATTTATTCTTCTAAAAATAAAACATTCTTGGAGTATTTCCTTACTGTCCTTACTGATTAAGTAATACTCCATACTAACCCTATAAAGCCAACTGTATCATATTTGATACGTACTTTTATAATACCTCTATCTACTCAATATGATCAACAAATTACAAAAAAACATCTGAATACAATCAGATAATTGATAAAAATGTCCTCAAATGTATTATCAGTTGTCAAAAACACCTAATGTATCAAATGAGATTTTAAAAAATCTATATGTTGAATTTTATGGACATTTCGACATTTTTAGGATTTTAGCAGAAAGTGAAACAAACATTTCAGCTCCAAAAAATTTGAATTTTCTGGCTATAATCTACGGTCTTGGGCCTTAAATGGTTAATACAATAGATGTGGACTGGAGAGATGGGCTATAGCATCATCCTCACTGCCAGATGGACGTACTTTGTATTTTAAAGACAATGAATGGGACAAATATACCGTCACAAGAAGGCACTTTATAATTATTAAATACTCGCACCAATAAACATTTTTACTCCTAATTAAAAAACCAATTAGTATATTACATTGTCAGAAAGCCTGAATCGACTAGAAGACAGTTGGAGAGCGCAAACCTCCACCGAGGTAGCTCATATTGCTGTTACATCTGTAAGCTAAATGTTCCATGATTAAATTACCATTAAAACCCACACCAAGCACTCAGAATTATGTTGATATCATTATTACTTTGACGGTTATTGAGTAAAAACAATGAATCCCTGATAGTGGTTCTCTGATTCACCACCAAAATCTAATAATTTTAAGTTTGACCATTAATCTCCTGAAAATTTCAGCAAAATCCGTCCAGTATTTTCTGCATTATCTTGCTAACAAACAGACAATTATACGCTGGCAAAAACATAACCTCCTTTGTGCAAGTAATCAGACTGATCCATCTGCACTGCAATGTTTGGAACTTTGGAAACTGGCTTTTGAGATGTAGAGGACTATGGCATATAAACATGTTTGGTTGTGTTGCTGGTTGTATCTTGTTGCCAACATGGTTTTATTAAAAGGGGAGGAATAACCAATCATTCTTGCATCATTCTTGCATTTAAGTTGAAATAATACTTCTGGGGAATATTATTTAAACTTGAATGCAAGAATGAGAATGTGATTTCTTCTATTACCAAATGAAGTGATCTTAGATTTTGATGCTGATCTGAATCTCAGATCAGACATTTCCACATTGCCTTACCCTACAGTGTTGGAAATGCCTTGGGGGGGGGGGTCTGTTCTCTCAAAGCACTTCTAGTTCTAAGTAGGGATGTATACCGTGGACCGGTACTTTCATGTACTGGTCCCTAATTGGGTCGTCACCCTAATACCGTTATGAATCTGGAAAAACGGAACTGTTATCGGTACTTAAACGTCTCTTCAACTGTCACGTAGTTATGAGACTACAGCCGTCCGGCTCAAGCAAGTCAGTGAGGGCTAAGCGCTCGAAGGTTTGGGCTCACTTTAGTAAAGTTAATGAAAACTCGGCCCGATGCAGTCTTTGTCAGAGAGAAGTTGAATCCAAGGGGGGGAATACTAGCAACGTCACCAAACACTTGGAGCGTGCACATATAGCTAAAGGAGTGTGGGCTGTTTGATTGCTATAGCAACACGAGTAGAGTTAGCAGCCCGGCCAACACTAAAGACTGCAGCACCGACAGAGACAGAGACTCTATTATCCGCCCCTTCGGTAAAGACCCTGCCAAAAACAACACAGTCACACGGGGTTAACTCTTGACGAAGCGCCGCTGCACTCGGCCGTATGATTTGGATGAAAAGCTAACAGCACAGCTCTCCTTAGATGAATTGGAGCTGTTAATGCTCGCTCGGAGCGGAAACTCTTTGTTTACTGAGGTCAAGAGAGCAGCAGATGTGACTGACGGTCAAGCTGCGTTCACAGCGCCATCTGATGGATGAAACGGTCCACTGCTCCAGGCGCCCTGATGTGCTGCTACATTCAATAATTACATTCAAATATTTATTAACTGTTCGTTTATGGATATTTATCCCCATATTCGAACAGTTATTTGAATATCGAATATAAAGTGACAGCCCTAGTAGTCATCATTACAGCGTTGATTTTAGCCCCACTGATATATGGGTCTGTCTGTACATGCAGTCTGTTGGGCGGTAAGAAGGGGTTTTGCCATCTCCTTAGCTTTCTTTTTGCCTCTGAGAAGCATTTGTAATGCATTACTTCTATTCTATTGAAGCTTTATTATTACCTTGTGGTAATAAAAAAAGGTTGAATCTTTTGATATCTTGTAAAGTCTTTATTTTTTTAAACAAAGTTACGTGTTGTAGTATCAATAAGAATATCGATAAGTATCGATACCGATAAGGAGTATCGGTAGGCTATCGATAAAGTCATAACAATATACATCCCTAGTTCTAAGTCTAAAACCCCTTTCTCTGCCCTCCAACAAATTCACACAAAACAGAAAAACAACCATTTTGCTACAGTCCCTTAATGGTCACACTGTCACACCTGCATCATGGTTTTCCGGATTAATTCATCCTGTGTATGTATTTTCAAGGTTTTACCACTAATAAACATTTCATGAACTATTCACAAAGGAGCTTGATATAAATCTTTAGTAGTTTTTTAATCACATCTAGGTGTTGGGTGTTGCCCAGTTTCTTCTCGGATTAAAGTCTCGACTGTGTCTAACTCCGCCTGCTGCTGCATTTCATCCTGTCCATTCAGGTGTCTCCTGTCGGACTTCTGTGGCAGATGGGCTCTTTATAAAACATGCCAACTGATATTAGCTTCTACTGCAGGCAAGTGTTGCTCCTGAACAAGTGAGAGAGAGGGGAGGGAGGAGGAGAGAGAGGGAGTCCAATGGGAAGAATGAGAAAATCTCTTAAAGAGCCGTGACGGGGCCCCGACCGCTCTCTAAATGTATTTTAATAGCAGGGACCCTGATGTCGGGGCCAATTCATCTCCCATCTCCCTGTAATGAAAGGAGTCGTGGCCGGGACCAGGGCAGGTCCGGGGGAGGAGGGGTGGGCTGGAGGGCTGGTACAAAGGCTGCATGTGGCTGTGTCTCATTATGCTGCAGTTAGGTGGAGGCCTGTGTGGAGGCAGCGGGGGTGCGGGTCCCCACAGACCGGCTCAGGGGCCACAATGCCGGCGAGGATGGCTGCAAAGGGAGACCCTGCCACGCCATTATCCCTCCGCTGCTAACGAGGGCTTCATATGCCTTTGATATAATCTCACCATTGAAATCGTGATAAATCCCCCCTGCCTTTACAGCCAAATCCCATTCGTGACGGCTATACGTGCAGGACGGTGCGAGCGCGCGCCCTTTTGAGAGTGTATGTTAGAGCTGGGAAACAGAGAGTTTCAGACATAGATCAACATGTTTTCAAATCAGATGACATAAAGAGTAAGACAATTCAGTGCAGTCAATGCAAGGTTCAGCATTCTGAGGTAGAGTAGTACGAGTTTCAATTTAAGGATAAATACAGTGATTCTGATCAGCTCTGCCCCTGTAGGAGAGAACCAGCAAGGCTCTATATTGCTCCAAATGGAGCCAAAGCTTCATGTAATTTACTGTATTTTAAGTGAAACTAAACATACAGCATTGCAGTATTGTTTGCAGTACTGAAAACATTTATGGCAGAAGTTTTTTTTCTGCTGAAGCCCTGTAGAGAATGTTTGAGAATCACATAGCCGAGCTCTTGGCCCCATTTGCTGTAATGTGTGTCCCTTCTGTGCCAGTTCTTTCCTTAGGGGAGCAGAACTGATCAAAATCGACAGATATGCTTTTGAAAAGTTCTGCCCATTCCCAAACACTTTCTCTGGTATGTTGCTCAGATGGACTAGTGAAATATAAATTTATAAATATAAAAAACCATCTGGTGTATCAGGTTAGTTGGTTACTGAAGTTATCCATCTCTGCCACAGATCATTTTGCCATTAAAAAAAATGTGTAAATTCTGATATCCTAAAAGTGCATGAATATTGCCATGTTTCTTAGTAAAATCATGGACATGTACAGTTCGTTGCAATACAAAAACAAGCCTAATATTTTTTCAATTTCTTATTTCTTTACATGAAAAATATATTTCAATTCAGCTGAAGATACTGACGTAAATTTTACGCACACACTTCCCTACCCTAGCGTGTGTCTTTGTGTGTGTGTTCACCTGCTCCCCTCTGTTCTGGCAGACGAGGCCAAGCCCCGTCTCATGTCAAAACGTGCTGTAACAGCAGCTGTAATTATAACCCCCCCCTCTAACGCTCTCGTGCGCACAAAGACGTCTCGTGAGCGGATCTGAGGGCAGACTGAATGAGAATAAAATCAATGTTTAAGTGGATGTAGCCTTTTTCTCCTGTAGCAGATCTGATCTGATAGGCAAACAATTACTGGATTACATCACACTGGGGGATGAATAATGGAAGACAGAGCAAATTTATGGAATTTATTAATGAGAATAAAATGATGATATTACCACCAGTTACACCACATTCCTGCCATTATTCTGCGCGTTACGCTGCCTCAGCACTCTGTGAGCTCTATCATGAGTCCATTATATGAAATCTTATCTCTGTGTGGGAGAGGAGAAGGGATCAGCGCGCACAAATCACGTCAGAATCACGCGTGCATGAAGTTATTTCTCCATCGGAGGTGTGGAGGTCACCGGGACAGCCTCGCTCTGGTTCTACTTTTACTTCACAGCCGAGCGGAGTGTGCGAGCATAAATCTCCTCACACTCCTATAGCATCCTGAGCAGATACTCCTATTCAAATGCTTTGTCCTCTATCTCAGGGACACTGCGCATCTCTGTGCTCCCCACCATGTGCCAGTGCGCGCAGACTCATTTAACAGCCCGAGGAGCACAAACAAGCAACGGAAACTATAGTATTAAATCAAGCCGCGCGTTTAGCCCATATATATAAGGTGCCAAGTTTCTGCGCACAGTCCAGGAATCTCTAAACAGGGTGTAGAGGTCTTTCTGAAGTCCCTCTCCACCCCCCCCTCCAAAGCCTGGATTGGTCACAGTGCGGCTCATTTGCATGCCTCTCCGTATAAACCCTCCTGCAGACACTGCAGCCCCTCTTGCGCTGAGAGCAGCACACCTCCAGTAAAGAGAGAGAAGAGAGTGAGCGCGTCAGAGTGCGCAGAGAGAGACATATGGAATATTTATTACTGAGAAAAACAGACAAGCAGGAGAGTGGATAAAAGAAGGAAGAGTTTGATGTATTTTGTGCGTAAACTTTAACTCATTGTGGACACTTTGCTGATTTTCGTTTGGGAGAGAAGGTGTCAAAGATGGGGGGAAAAGGGTGGAACGGGCGCTTGGTGCTGCTGTGCGTCTTTCTGGCAAACCTTGCTGCTGTGGCACAAACCAAAACTCTGAAATATCAGACTTTCGAGGAGGACGCACCGGGGACAGTGATTGGAAACTTGGCCAAGGACATTTCTGCCTCCTCGTCGGGCGGTTCAAGCTCCAGCTCCAGGAGCAATTTTAGGATGATGAAACAGTTCAACTCGTCTTTCATTCGGCTGAGGGAGAGCGACGGGCAGCTGAGCATCGGTGAGCGGATAGACCGCGAGCGCATCTGCAAACACACTGTGCACTGCCTCATCGCCTTCGACGTGGTCAGCTTCTCCAAAGAGCAGTTCAAGCTCATTCACGTTGAGGTGGAGGTCAAGGACATCAACGACAACTCCCCAGAGTTCCCCCGGAAAGAGTCGAGCATGGAGATCTCGGAGAACACAGCAGTAGGCACGCGCATCCCGCTGGACTTCGCGGTGGATGAAGATGTTGGGGTGAACTACATCCAGAGCTACCAGATCTCCGTCAACAGTCACTTCTCTATAGATGTCCTGAGCAGGGCTGACGGGGTTAAATATGCGGAGCTCGTGCTCATGAAGGAGCTGGACAGGGAGACGCAGGCGTCTTACGCGCTCGAGCTGGTCGCCATGGATGGTGGGAACCCGTCCCGCACCGGAACCACGCGCATAAACATCAAGGTGAAAGACTACAACGACAACAGCCCGGTGTTTGACAGGAACAGCTTCTCCGTGGATCTCCCCGAGGACGCGCCAGTGGGGTCCCTGCTACTGGACCTGAACGCGGAGGACCCTGATGAGGGTCTTAACGGGGAGGTGGTGTACGGGTTCGGTCATCAGGTGCCCGCGGAGATCCGGCAACTCTTCAGAGTAGACAGGAAGACCGGGAGGCTCACTCTGGAGAGCCCTATCGACTTTGAAAGTAAGAACACGTACGAGTTTGACGTCCAGGCCACAGACCTGGGTCCGAACCCGAGCCCAGCCATCTGTAAGATCGTGGTGCAGGTGCAGGACGTGAACGACAACGCGCCAGAGATCTCCATCACCCCTATGACCTCCATCACTGCGGGGATCGCGTACATCACGGAGGCTGCAGCCAGGGAGAGCTTCGTGGCTCTGGTCAGCACCTCGGACAGAGACTCTGGAGCTAACGGGCAGGTGCACTGCACGCTCTATGGACATGATCACTTCAGGCTGCAGCAGGCGTATGAGGACAGTTTCATGATCGTGAGCACGAGCCCTCTGGACAGAGAGAAAATCCCTGAGTATAACCTGACTGTAGTGGCGGAGGATTTGGGCTCACCCCCCTTCAGGACCATCACTCAGTACACCATCAGGCTCACGGATGAGAACGACAACGCGCCGGTGTTCAGTAAACCTGTCTATGAAGTGGCGGTGGTGGAGAATAACGCACCGGGCGCGTACATCACCACAGTGGTGGCGCGCGACATGGACCTGGGGTCAAACGGGAAGGTGAGCTACAAACTCGCGGACACCTACTTCATGGGCTCCCCTATCTCCACCTTCGTGTCTTTGGACCCTGCCAGTGGCTCCGTTTACGCGCTGCGGAGCTTCAACTTCGAGGTGGTGAAGCAGCTGGAGCTCCGCATCACGGCCACTGACGGAGGCACCCCGCCGCTGTCTGGGAGCGCGAGCGTGTACGTGCGTGTGGTGGACCAGAACGACAATGCTCCGGTCATCACACAGCCCCCTCTCAACAACGGCTCCGCTGAAGTCCTGCTGCCCCGGGACGCACCGAGCGGCTACGTCATCACGCGTGTGGAGGCGCGGGACGCAGACGAGGGCGTGAACTCGGAGCTGTCCTACGGGCTGGCCACGGGGGAGCCCTCTGTATTCTCCGTGAACAAAGTCACGGGGGAGATCTACCTGAACCAGGTGCTGAGCCACGATGTAGACGAGACCCTCAGCGTGACCGTGACGGTTAGCGACAACGGGCGTCCCGCGCTCACCTCCACCGCCACCCTGCACTTCCTCATCATCGCGGGAGCCCCGCCGAGCGACAGGACCGTGTACCAGCCGGGCGGCGGGGACGACACGCACGCGCAGTGGGACCTGTCCGTGGTGATTATCGTCGTGCTCGCGGGGAGCTGTACCCTCCTGCTGCTCGCCATCATCCTCATCGCCACCACCTGCAACCGACGCAAGCGGGACAAGAGCGGAGAGGACAGCGACTCGTACGGGGAGAAAGGCACGTTAGAGAGGGGGAGGAAGCACGTGGGGGACAACCCGCTGCTGCCCCTGCACGCGCAAGGTGCAACGGGAGCTGGAGGGTTTGAAGGACACTCCTATGGTAGCCAGGCTGGAGGGTTCAGCGCGGCGCAGCCCGGAGGGAGTGACATGTGCTCGGCCTCTGAGGACGGCAGCGAGGTGCCCTGTGTGTACGACTCTGACTCCAACAACAAGCTGAGGGGAAACAAGCACGAGGTGAGGGCGCCATGGGACACGCAGAAGGGAGGGGAGGGCTCGTGGGCCTGTGTGTGTTTATCCAGCAGGGTCTAACCTCATCATCTGAAAGCTTTTATCTGTTTCTCTATGAGGTAATGGCCTGGGGCTCGCGCCTCAGGGGGCCTTGAGGTATAGTCAGTATAGAAAAGCATCAGATGTATGTGAGCAGGCTTTAGGTACAGCTGCTCTGATTTAAGAACACCACAAAGTCTATATAGTCAAATAGGCAGGACATGTCTGGGCTCAACGAAGGTTCAACCCAGCTGTTTACACACTGGCAACTTATTTGTGCAATTCAGACCCTGCTCCAATGTTATTAGTTCAAATATGTCAGGTTTCTGAATAGTTTATACGTGCCAGCTTTTTGCTGGTTTTACTCACTGGTCCAAATATCAGCAACTCATTTGTGCAATTTAGACAGTTTTGGGAAGATTTCTTGATCAACAGTTACTGTAGATATGAAATTATTCGTTCATAATCACTTTAGGGTGGGATTTGCAAGAAAAGGTTTGCACAAATTGCAAAATTAGGTTTTTGCTCTTCACCTGCTCAAACTACACTCAAAATGTTGTCAATTTGGTTGTGCAATTGTGACAGCACTCTCTGATGTGGGCAAAAACATGCCAGTCATACAGTTCAAATTGCACAATTTGGGAGAGTGTTTTGAACTTTCCATTACCCACTGTACCAAATGTTGCAAACGTATCTGTGCAACTTGAACACTGTACAGGGATTTGCATGCATTTTATGAACCAGAGGAGTGCAGTGTAAATTGCACAAATATGTTTAAAAAATTTTGTTTAAGTAGGTTGAACTTTGCTCTTTGGGCAGTTCAGCCATCATGCATTTAATTGGGGGAACTTATCAGGTAACAACTTATATATATTTATATATATATATGAAAATCTAACAGTTCATCTGACAAAGTCTTAATTGCACGACAGAGCTGGCAATGTTTGGGCAAGTGAGTAAAAGTATAGAGTCCTAAACCACTTGTCCAAACATTGACAATTTATGTATGCAATGTGGGCACCGTCTGAGGTATTTTTTGCTATTTGATAATAAATAAAAATCTGAATCAGTTTGCTCTCATTGGGTATTTAATTGTACAGATATATTGGCAACATCTGGAAACAAAAGTTGTTGGTACTTAAAAGTTCCTCCCACTTTCCAAATGTTGCCAACTATTTGTGCAATTGAATTCCAATTACAGCAGACAACCTTGTAAATGTGTGATTACTGAAATGTTAATTTCAGTTGTTTCTCATGACTGTCCAAATTGCACAAATAAGTTAACAATGTTGTTGAAGTAAGGAGTGATCCACTTCTTTTAACATTCAGTTTTTGAGTGATGTATTTACATTTTTCAAAATCAGTTTGCTTGAATAAATATAAATAATTGCACAAATAAGCTATAAATAATAAGCTACTTATTTGTGCAATTTTTTACAGTGCTGTCTTTCTTTAAATCAAATCATAAGTGAAACTCCTTCACCCTTCCTAAATCCCACAATTATATTGCCCCCCCAGCTTAAGCATAGGGGGAAATCCTTCCTTCACTGTACCAAATGTTGTCAACGTGTTTGTTCAATTTGATGCCTAATTAAGCAAATTACTTTGAAAAAAGAAACAAGCGAGTCTAAATTTAAGAAAAAGGTTGTCAACATTTGGAAAATTGGGTGAAACAAGGAAGGAGATGGAAATTCTTTTCCAACCCACTTTTCCAATTGTATCCAACATTTTTGTGCAACTTTACTTATAAATGAGGCAATTTACTGATGACAAAAATAATTTGATTTGTAAATCATAGTTAAAATGCAGCTGATTCCTTTGAATTTTGACTACATAAATAAGTTAGATAAGTGGGTAAAACTGAGGAGGAATCATTTCCTCATCCAAATATTGCCAACGTATTTGGGCAATTTCGACACTGCTTTCCAGCTCTATTGGTTCAAATATGACTGAAAATAATTTAGCATCTTAGAATTCCCTTAAAAAGCCTTTTGCTGGCTTGCTATAATGGCCTTATCTAATGTAGGGACTCATAGTTATTTATCGTTGTTGCCCTCCATTATGTGCCCCATTGGGTTAAAGCTTCTTCTCTGCCTTGGGCCTCTAAAGTTCCGGCACCGCCCTCATGATAGTGCACACCCATCATAACTAATGTTTGGTCTTTGTTATTAACACATCAGTGTCATAAACTAACAGTCACTATGGAATGTCTGTTGATGTTTTTGTGGAGCCCTTTGTGTTTCCCAGCATGACATGACCATGTTTTCTTCTCACCCTGCAGGGCTACTCCACTCTGCCCGGGTATGGGAACGGAAAAGAGGCGGTGAGGCCCATCACCATCTGGAAGGGGAACTCCTACACCACCATCTCCGCCCGGGACCCCGCCTTCAGTGGGAAAGACAGCGGGAAGGGGGACAGTGACTTCAATGACAGTGACAGTGATGTCAGCGCAGACACTCACCTCAAGAAGGACGGGGTTGTTGTTCCTCCGATGGGCGGACCAAATCGTAAGAAGACCCCTTCAGATTAAAATATCCTCACAAATTCACCTCACTGTGGTTCTGAGTCTAACTTTTGTGTTGGTTTGTTTTTAGCTTTGTGGGCGTGCACCAGTGAATGTAAAGTCCTGGGTCACTCAGACCGCTGCTGGAGCCCCTCTGCAGTAAGAGCCAACGCCGCCCCTTCCCCGGCCCCCACCCTCTCCTCCTTCAGCAGCCTCTCCAAGACCGCCTCCCTGCCCCGGGACCCCAACCGCAGAGACAACTACTACCAGGCCCACATCCCCAAAACGGTGGGCCTGCAGAGCGTGTACGAGAAAGTGCTGCACAGGGAGTACGACTACGTGCTGGTCACCCCGCCCCGGCCTGTGCGGGTGCAGGAGATCAGTGAGGTCACCCTACCGGTGTACACCCCGACACCTACACACTGTCCCAACAACGACGTGTGAAACTGACTGTCCCGCACACACAGCTGAACACACTCTCAGAGACATGTATAAAGTTTAATTTATGACCAATGACAATGAGAATCACCTGAGTTTATATTTTGTTGCTGTGGAAAGTGTGCATCCAAAAGATTTTGCTCTTAAATTTGTGTTTGATTGTAAAAGCCACATTTGATGTCCGTCCAATCACTTTATGGGACATTTTGCTGGACATTAAGTGTACCATATGCAAGTTTTGTACATAGAGAGATTCTATTTTTATAAGAGTAATAATTAACTAAAGATGTGTAAATATAAATTGTAATTATTGATCTTTACGCACGCTGATTATTTAAAAAAAGGCCCCAGAGACTGTGCCGCACAATGTACCATGGTGATAATGATGTACCGATTTCTTTGAATGCAATAATAAGTAATTGTACAGATTTTTTTCTATCATCACGGTATTCTTGAGAGGAAATAAACTTTGAAATACTGTTCTGAATTTGTGATCCATGTGTGTTTGTGGGAGGAGATGAGGTGGGCTGAGCAGCATGTTCGGGCAGAGACATCAGGTAGAAACGAGTGTAAACCAACAGGCGTCGCTGTTATTGCAGCACAAAGAGCAAGAGAGAGGATGAGTGAGTAAGAGAGAGAGAGAGTCTGTCCTTGCAGCCCACCAGAGAAGGTCAGTTAGTTTTTCTTTTTTTTTTTGAGAACATGATTTTGCTGGTAAGACGCCAGAGAAGCGGCCAAGGTTTTTCAGCAAATCAATCTTCCTCCTTTTCTGCGCATTAAAAGAAAACCTCCAGTCTTGGTTTCTCCCCCCATTCCCACAGATTGTTTAAATGCCTTATTAGTTCCCCTGTTAGGAGCAGGATGTGAAGGGTAAATACAAATCTGCGTAAAGCTGTAGAACATAAATCATAACCCTGAATATGTCTGCGTAAATGAGGGATATTCTGTGCGTTTGAAAGGCATCCAAATGGGGAAGATTCTCATTAAAGAACAAACACAAGAAGTCCTCCCGAATACAAGCTGATTTCCCAACGATTTCACAAACCTGATTAGGGATTTTTTCACTGGATAGCACAAGGCAGGGGGTAGTTAAAGAAACGCTTAGGTTTGAATAACAGTCTTTTCAAAAAATCTGTGCGCACGTCAGAATTTTCTTAACTATGCAGAACAGAACATTTGGTCAAAGATGATTGAGTCCTGATGAGGAGCAAAACACCGTCAAAGTTTTACTGAAAATCCAGCCAATTCCTGTTTGAAAAAGGAAAAAACATTTCCTCAACTCGTATACAAAGTAAACGCAGTTAAGTGAATATCAACAATCGGATTAGGTTTATAAAGCAGCAGCAATGTCTTTCAAAATGTACTCACATCGTTGTAACCACAAGTATGCTGTCTCTACTCCTCACCAAAAGCTAACTGGCACCTGAGGAAGAAGAATTAGAGTGAGTGTGATAGGCATCCTTAATTATGAAATTCTTGTTAGAGGAGAAAAGTCACTGCAAATTGCCAGAGAGGCCACCAAAGTTCCTCAGCTAACCCATCCTTCAACTTTTTGGTTCGCAAAAGAAGCCTCAGTTTCCCCTCATTTATAACACTTGTGTTGATGGCCAATGCCAGAAGGTCAATGGATAACTGTATCCGACAAGGACTGAATAACACTTATCACTAACAACAGACGCAGAATTTCAAAAAGCGATGATGGAAAAAGTCTGTTAGACAAAATGTTTGTAACAAAATTCAGGAGGTTTTTTATCAAAGCACAACGAGTCCTTGTTAAGAGATGCCAAAACAGCTGCCAACGTTCGCCTGCATAATCATCACTCTTCTTCAGCCCATCAAAAGTAAAACCTTAATCTGCAGGTTTTCCTCATTTTACCAGAAATATCAAATCCATTTCGCCTGATTATACTGGATAAGATCTACCCAGGTTCACAGAACAAAAATAACGTCCTTCAGAACTGCCAGCTTAAAAGAGGCGCACACTTTATTAATGCACATGTGTAAAGTCGTATGCGCTCCTATAAAAAGGCTACATGCATTAGAGGAACATTAGAATATGCTTTTCTGAAGTACAGATACATCTGAAAGGTACCTAAATTCAGGAGCTTCTTGTCAGAGAACAAGAAGTCCTTGTGAGATGCCAAAACGGCCGCCAAGGTTTCCGAGCAAATCAGCCTTTCCTATTTTGGCACTCCTAAACAACCTTCAAATTTAGTTTCTTTCCTCATTTTTATGACTTATTGGCTGTATTTCGTCTTCATGCCAGAAAAAATCTTGATTAAAGACCTGCAAACAGTGACATGTCCTTAAAAATGTGAACTTAAAAAAAGCAAATCAACAGAATGTCTGCGCGTAAGGACGCATTTTCTGCTCCTCTTCAAGAAGCTGTCAAGCGGCAGAAAAAGTTAGTCTGAGGATAAGTTTGATGGAAACCAAACCAGGAGATTTTGTTTTTATCAAAGAAAGAGTCCTTGTGTGAAGCCAAAATCTGCCACCAAGGTTCTCCAGTCTATTAATCTCTCAATTTTTCTCCTAAAAAGTAAACATTTGTCTTTTAGTTTTTCTCATTTTCACAGACTAAGCCAATTACATTTCCTTTTTCTTGAGCGTTTGTTCTCATTTGCAGCAAGTACTTAAGTATATTTTTCCAGCTGAGACCAAAAAGATGGGGTAACTCAAAACGTCTAAGGTATGACATGAATCATTTCCTCCAAAAAATGTGTGAATCAGACGTTTGTGCGTAAAGAGGCTGCTGAAAGCAAGGCGTCCAAACTCAGATGTATCCTGTCACGAAGTCCTTATGTGCCAAAACAGACAGATCAGTCTCACTCCTTTTTCAAATTAAAAGGAAAAACTCATCATCATGAAAATAATTTTCAGACTTCTACCGTATTTTACCGATTAAGTTCAGTTAGGTATGTGAAACTGTCTGTGTAAAACATTGTGCGTAAAAGGGACGCACATCATCCGATTTTTTGTGCGTAAAGGTGGAGTTTCTGCTCCGTTCATATACAAGCAGGAGTCCAGCTGAAGATAAGCTTAACGGTAAACAAACAGGTGGTGCAATAAAATAACTCAAAGAAGACCTAATTCATTTTTTATGTTCACACAAATAAATACAACCAATCAACGATCTGTCAGTACTTTGCAGAAAAAAATATCACGTCATCGAAAAATGGGCAAATCACGAACATGTATTTGTATTATGATGCCTGTGATTTTTATAATGAAAAATCAGGACGCAAATCGTGATCGTTTCCGAGCGTAATGGCGCAAATCTAGCCTCTGAAAACGTTTACAGCATGAGATGGAGCTAAGCACTGGAGTGATGGTTCCCAAAAACACGTGAGTCGTTCCATTGTTCACAAAGAAAAAAACCTTAAAGATTTGCGCGTTAAGGATACACTTCTTGTGTGCGTAAAGAGACATGCCAAGTCAAAGAGCTCACAAGAAGGAGATCATGAGAATAAGTTGTGATTGGACTCCAAACTCAGGTGACACTTGTCGAAGAACATTCAGTCCAGATGGACGCAAAATAGACGCCATCAGGCCATTCAAAACACTCATTTTTGTAAATCCAAACAAAACCTGCATTTCCCCCTCATTTCACAGACCTATTAAGTACACGATGCCATTAGAGATGGACAGATGGAAGGACGTTATATATTTGATTATGTTTGTACAGCATCTGACAGTTATTTTTAAATACTCTGTGCAGTGAGGAAGCGCAAACAGGATAAAGTCTGTGCGTAAAGATGCATTTTCTACCCCTCTCCGCAAATCCTACAAACAGGAACGGAGGTTTAGCTGAGGATAAGTTTGGTAGGCATCCAAACTCAGGTGATTCTTGTCAGAGAACATGAAGTCCTTGTGAGCAAATCCTCCTGCTTTCCTGTCAGGATGTGTTTTGTCGATCTGCCAAATGCGCACGCTGCGCGCCCCTTACGTAATCTCCCCATTATCATTCATGGATTGAGGGCATTTTTTCCAGAGCTGATTCTCAATTCTCAGGTCGGAAATGGGAAAAGAGGAGACAGGTCTGTCCAACAAGATGCTTCTCCTTTTTTTTTGCACACAGTCATGTAAAATCTACTGTCTGTCTGCTGGAGAATACCCGCGACATTCCGCTGGAGTCACCTTTGACCTGAAGTCGTCTGTGGAGGCACCGAGGAGAGGGGGGCTGTTCGTAAAGGTGATATCAGGAGACACTCTCAGCGCTGCATCATCGCGTTAATAACTGAAAAGATGTTAGTGTACCCACTGTGGCTGTCATAAGCTTTATAGAATATTCAAAGGATCATAGCAGGAATCAAACTGAAGCTTCAGCAGCAGCTTATGAGATCTTCAAAGAGAAATAATCATTAATGCTCTCCTCAAAGCTTCAATAAAAAGGTGCTCATGGTGAGAGCAGGGGGGGTTCTAGTTACATGGAGGCCTCGGGCAGGAGCCAAAACAGGGCCCCTCCCTGTTCAACCAAACTCAATGAAAGTGTCTGAACAAAATACTGCGGCGTTTAAAGAAACTCAACAAAAACTTAGGAGTCATTTACAAACCTGAACTCCAATTAAAGGTGCTATGAGGAAAATCTATTAACGAAGACATTAAAGGGCCGTTTACATGACGCCGAAAACGCTCAAATCCGACAAGACTTCATTGCGTTTTGGCCTTGCGTAAACGCAAACTTTTGAAAACGGGCTCCAGGGTGGAAAGATTTGATTCTGCTCTCTATCCAGCTCCGTGTAAACCTGTATCAGAGCGTTTCAGGGTGAAACGCTGACATCACCGCATGCGCAGTACTCTTTCACATGGAGGCTGCGCGTGCATACCAGGAACAACAACAGCTTCAGCCGTCCACGGAGTAACGTGTGAGCATCTTACCGTGCTTGGTTTTTTATCCAGAAAAAACTATCCAGACTGATTTGTTGTCCGAACTGATTTGTTATCCAGAAAGGAAACTCCTGCTTCTCCGTGCATCTCTTCGCCATTGTTGTTTGTGAAAGTTTTTCTTCTTCGTTCATGTGTTGTAGCAGCGCTGCCTCTCTGCAGAACTACACTGCCATCTAATGAACCAGCATGCACACTACAGCGGATTTACAGGGGATTAACTCGTCTCTGAGCGTTGTCAACTGAACGCAGAAGAATTTGAAAACGCAAAGGAAGAATCTTTGCGTCTTCAAGTCAGGAGTTTCCATGTAAACGGCCCCTAAGACTCTACTACCCATGAGCACGCGTGGCGACTGTCGTAATGTTGCATTCCAGTAACCTCGGAACTGGGAGTGACATCATCTCCGACTTATCGGCGTTCCAGTTGAAGTCAGAAAAAAACATGCCGATCTACCAGGCTATTGTTAGCTGTTGTTAGCACGCCCTGCGTTGTTGTTCACAAATATCACATGAAGAATGTGATTATCACTATGGCAGCGTTTTTGTAAATATAAGTCTAACAATACTATGTATACAGCTGATCTAGAGAGACACACCCCAGTCAGAAGTGCAAATAAATTGATTATTACAGGAGCTAAATAACTGTTCACACTGGGGGCATCCATCTTTGATTGTCAACTCGGGGGTGGCGAGGTTTCACCGAGTTCCCAGGAGGAAATTCCTACCTCGGGGGACGTTCCAGTTGTAGTTTCCTACTCGAAACTCAGAAATTCCGACTTCTGACTACAACTGGAATTTTTGATGTGTGACAACAAGCAATTTTTGGAAAACTTAGAATCGTAGCTTTGTAGCCGGCTATATATCGCTACTTACAGCCTGGTGCTCTAAAACATGTCCGAATAATATAAATTTGCTCTAGTTTTAATTGTCTTGTTCCTGAAGTTGAGTATCCAGGTCAGTCCAGCCCTGTCCGACCCGACCACCAAGCTAAGGAATAGCATTTATAGATAACCTATTTTGATGCTATAAAACTCATCTTAAAGTGTGTATTTCAATCAGGCATATATCTAAAAGTGAGACTTTTTTGTAATTACTTAGAAACTCCTCACAGTCTCTTTAATGAATACCAGGAATACAAACTGAACTTTGAAGCCCCTTGGAGCAGGTTTTGTCCCACCTTTGTCCATTGATTTAACTGCCAACAGGATCACACTTACCTTTAGACCACATTCAGTTACACCAAAGTCTGAGCTTGAAACACGACCTGCCCCTGTGTGTGTGTCCGTCCTCCCCCTGAGAGAGAGTGAGAGAGAGAGAGAGAGAGAGAGAGAGAGAGAGAGAGAGAGGGAGAGAGAGAGAGAGAGAGAGAGAGGAGTCAGTGGTCTGCTCGGGGTCTCTTCAGGTGTTTGGATCAGTCATGGCCGGGAGCTCAGAGAAAGTACCGATCGCCTCTGCGGGACCGGAGGACCTGCAGCAGTTCATGCCCCCGGTGAGTTATCTTACAGAACTTTACAGCTCAATTAACCCGGGATAATGAGGTCTGGGCTGCAGGTCAGGACGGGTCCATCTGTGTTTGATAGTTACGGGCCAGACTGTGCAGTCATTAACCCTTCATGTGCTGGAAAGGTGACCACAAACAACTTTGCAGCTTTACTCTAAAGGAGGATTTTCTCTGAGCACTTCTGGGTTCATGAGCACATTTTCAAATGTCCTTGTACTGCATCGCTGTTTTCACGGTTTGTTTGTTTTGTTTCAGGCCTACTCCGCCGTGGCGGTCAAACCTGCTGCCACCGGCCGCCTCCTGAAGGCCGGTATCGCGGTGCTGATCGCCGGGGCTCTGCTGTTGCTGCTGGGGGCTGTGGGGGCTTTTTACTTCTGGAACAACAACGAAAAACACGTAAGAGTTTATGCCCTACCGTTTTTCCACTTTATTCTACAAGCTCAAGTTTAGTAAGGGAGTGTGTGCAAATTGATCTGATGGGGAGAGCAGAAAAAGGAGAATTTCCTCTTATGTGCTCTTTAAAATTTCTCTTTAATGAGGCTTATGCAGCTAACGTGAGGTTCATGGTGGGAGGGAGCATGCATTTTAAAATCTCCTTTATTGACACTCAAAATGTTAAAGAAGGGACTGTGTGCTAAGTACAGAAAAGGCGATGGCTTTGGGAGGAATGCATCTGTGATTTTCTTATTGTTTACACAAAATTTTCTGTTCTAAAAAAGGACTTTGAGTAAATAAGTAGAAGGGGTCAGTAAAGGGGAGGGAATTTATACATGTATGTACCTGTTTACCTACTTACAAACCAAAGTTCTGTTTCAATAAGGGAATGTGTGCAAATTACCGTATGGTTGTGGCAGAAGTAGGAGGGGTATAATATTCTTAAAGCCTTCTCCTATTTAAACAAATTCTGTTTATACAAGATTTTTAACAAGCTGTGACAGCAGAAAATAAGGGAGGGGTTTGAAAAAGATGGGGGCTGTGTCTAAATAACATAAACAGGGAAGGCAAAAAAAATGAGTGTGTGTGTGTTCTCTTATTTACACTATGTTTTTCCAAGTAAGGAAATATGTTCAAATTTCTGAATTGAAGGGGGCAGAAAATACGTTTTTTTTTAAGTTAGCTTAACATCAAAACAACAAATCAATCAAATTAAAAATAAAACCTACAGGGTGTACCTTAGTGTGTTGCCTTTTTGACATGTTGGAGGTGTCACCATGGCACTATCTTGCCATAATAGCTTGGCTAAAATAACTGTAATAAACATTAATAAAACATTTGAAAAAAGATACCACCACAATTTTCTGAACTTCGTGACATGGCCAATACTTGTGCTTTTTGGAATCAAAGGAAGCACTTTTTGTTTCTTGTACATTTTTTTTGTATTTTGGTGGCAACCTTTCAGTATTTTTACATGTTGGAGGAGATGTTTATGTATTTTCAGTTGAATCATCTATTGGAAATAAACCATAGCATTTCTTGATTTCAAATGGACTTAAACTGAAATAAGATGCAGTATTAGTCCATTAATATATCCTCTGTCTATGCTTGTGCAGCACATTTGGTCATTTTAAAATTTTAGCTAGTTTCTCATAATATGCTGGTTGGCAATTTATAAACAAATTGTCATAATTTTGCTGTATTTTGTACAAAATGTTCCCAATATAATTCATACACCACGGTATGATTTTAAATCTAATAAAATGAAATGCAGTCTTACTTTCAGATTGGGGTTGTAAAATTATATTTTCAGCAGCAAAGCCAAGGTTTTTGAGCCATTTCCATAAATGTGTATGTGCTTGGAATATATTCTATGTTTAACAGGTTTTTGTTTTTGTTTTTTTAATAGGCTGTGACAGTTTGCAAACGCTCCCTTAAGATTTTTATACTAAAAGTTCTAGTTTTAATGTTGCAACATGGTCAATGAAGGCACATTTTTGAAGCTAAATCTGAATTTTTTTGTCTCATGTAGGGGTTTTCTTAAAGTTGTTGTTTGTGGTATGTTAAAGGCTGAAATATTTCATATACCAAAACACAGATCACCCTGTTTATCCATTTTTGCACAGGGACACAAATAATATCCATACACCCATCTGGGACTTAATCTGAACCAAACAAAATCTGGTTTCATTATTGCGTCATGGTTTTTTATTGTATACTTTTGGAAATAAAGGCAGGATTTTTGTGTATTTTTTTATATTATTTTCAGCAATGTGTATCTAAGTGTGGCACAAGTTTTTTTTAAAGCTTTGATAGAGTGCTCTGACAAGGTTTAGGGTTATATCTTAATAGATTCACGAGTAAAACTCTGATACGTCTTTTTTTGTACAAAGTGGCAATGATCATTATCACACAGCCCCCAAAGAAGTTTCCTTTAAATCTTTTATAATCACATAAAATGCTTTTTTCCTCATCACGCCTTTATTTCATCAATAGCTCAAACCTTCATGAAAAAGTGGCACTAACGTTAAAGAAAAGCTCTTTATTTTAACAACACTGTGACAAAAATGACACTCGATTAAAGAATAAGCTACTTTACCAGGAAGAAGTTAAACTTAAGTCATGAATGGTAAAAATCTGGACTTGTAGGACTAAAAAGCTGAATATGTGTGGAAAGTTTCCAGTATTGACTTGTTTTTACAGTGTGTGCAAACAGTAAAATGTAAATTAAACACTGCAGGTCCACAGTGCAGTCTGCTCGCTGAATGGAGGCGTTGTGAGTGTGTGTTAGTGTGCGTACATGTGTGTTGGAGGATTGTGGAGAGGTTGTAGGGGTGGATGAGTGGTGGTGGAGGAGGGGGGGGCTCTTGGGTCCGGCTGATGCTCCGGGGGCAAGAGGTGGAGGAGATGAGAGGGAACATGAAGCTTTCTGAGTGTTTTTCCTGCAGTATGAAGTTAGAAAAATGCTATTAAGACATGATGAAAGGGCTCTGTGGAGGCTGAGCTGCTCTGATTGTTTTCTCCTGAACAAGTTTGAAAGAAAAGTGTTGTCTGAAAAGAGAGAAACTCCAAAAGAGGAGAGGTGGATGTGTGAGGAAGAGTCAGAGGAGGAGTGTTGAAAGAGTGAGGGCGGGGGTGGGGTGACTCTCAGGACCCTCATACCTTACATGCCAGGCTGAAACCCTCTCTGTGTGTACGTGCAGGTCTACAATGTCCACTACAGCATGAGCATCAATGGAAAGGTGGAGGAGGGCTCAATGGAGATCGACTCAGCCAACAACATGGAGAGATTCAGCACAGGAAGCGGCACCGACGAGGCCGTGGAGGTTCACGACTTCGAGATTGTGAGTCAGATCTGAAATATTCACACAAGTCAGGAGGTCAGGGTTTAAGAAAAGCACAAAATCAAACAAATCAACAACTGATTCATTTGTGTCCATAGTTCAGTGGAGCTGGAATAGATTAGAGCAGCCTTACCCAAAATTATGCTCCCCATTATCAAACCTAAAATGTATCCAAGGCCCACCATAAGTCTCAAACAACCCTGGCATGAGGTTTAAAATACATGCGCTCTTTTCTCATATTCAGATTTGGTAAACTGTAAATGGACCTGGGCTTATTTAGCACTTTTCAAGTCTTTTTAACCACTCAAACTGCTTTTCATCTCAAGCAACATCTACACATTCTGTGCTCGCTGTCCATCAGTATCAGGTAACACATTAGCTTACTAATCCTATCCTGACTTAAAGACGCAAAGATGTGTCCTTTGCGTTTTAGAATTCTTTTGCGTTCAGACGATGATGCTGGAGACGAGTGAATCCGCTGTAGTGTGCGTGCTAGTTCAGTAGATGGCGTTGTAGGTCTGCAGAGAGGCAGCGCTGCTACAACACACGAATGAAGAAGAAAAACTTTCACAAACAACAATGCCGAATAGACACACAAAGACGCAGGAGTTTCTTTTCTGGACAACAAATCAGTTCGGACAACAAATCTGTCTGGATAGTTTTTTCTGGATAACAAACCGAGCACGGTAAGAGGCTCACAAGTTACTCGACAGACGGCTGAAGCTATTGTTGCTCCTGGTATGCACGCGCAGCCTTCATCCGAAAGAGTACTGCGCATGCGGTGACGTCAGCGTTTCACCCTGAAATGCTCTGATACGGGTTTACACAGAGCTGCATTGAGAGCGTATACAAAGCTTTCCACTCTGGAGCCCGTTTTCAAAAGTTTCCGTTTTCCAACAAAGCGCAACGTGTTTTCATCTAAATGCAAGGCCGCAACGCAACGCAAACTTATGGGATTTGACCATTTTCGGCGCCGTCTAAACGCAGCCTCAGACTGCACCACTGAAGCCCTGATTTCAATGTGAATGTTTGAATGCTCAGTTTTGCTGCTATGCTTCTTTAAAGAGCCCATATTTTGCCTTATCTTGGGTTCATATAGGAGGTATGGCTAATAAATGGCCGGACTATGTTATCAGGACAAAACCACGAAGTTTCATTACACTAAGGCCCTCCTCACACGAGGACGGCCCAGTATTGTCTTGGCGTCGGCATCAAAACATGTATCACTGTTTACACACCGTATTGTACATAGGCTTGTGCATTTACATGGCAACGCAAAATCCATGCTCGTTCTCCCAGGTTCCACCCAAAACTGTCGTCGGGTTGCCTGTCTGGTTCTGCTCCGAGGTGGATTCCACGTCAACAAGTGCTCATGCATGCGTAACATGCTGCTTCTCTGCATGAGCACTTGTTGCTGTTGTTGCCGTAGCTGGTGTTGTTGCTGTTATGTGAGCAAATGTTGGTAAAAAAGTCGTAGCAATATTTGTAGTTGCTGGAACAAGATCAGAATCTGCCCGGCTGCTGCCATTGTTGTTGTTGTTGTGTGTGACAGCGTGGGTTGGGGGGCGGGGAGGAGGAGGGCGCTATGAGGTCACCGTCTTTTCCGGACTTATATGTTTATACCAACTACGGCATGAAGATGAATACCCAGATATCCACCTGCAGACCCGTTTTCAAAAAAGATGCAGAGTCATGGACAAATACGCATTTCCGTGTGTCAATATCACCAGATTGATAGTGTATTTTACCAGAGTCTTACAAATTCGTACTCATGTAAAGCCCACCTAAGTGTTTTATATTGAAGGTTATATTTTCACACACTGCCGCTGTAAGTTGCCAACATCTTATGCTCACTGCTATATACTAGTGGCAGTTAGGGATGCAGGATATCGTTGGTTTCTTATTGGCGAATGTTGAAATTTTTGCAGACATTTATAGCCCCTATCTTGGCCACACATATCGGCCATATTTCGGCTGCAATATGAGCAAATTGTATAAATTGTATTGATGCACCTTCTCATCGCTGAATGGGTACGTTTAAAAATCAATGGTTTCATTTTTGCAAGAGATAATGAAAGGTGTAGTCACCGATCTTCTAATCTAATGCACTATTTGTCAAAATCACCGTAATCTTCCTCTCCATCCACAAGATCTCTTTGCTTCTAAATGTCTTTCTATATAAGGAGACCATTTCTGCCTTCATTTTATACACTCTTTGATCATTTCACAAGTTTTTATCTGTATGGGTGCCAGAACATTCATCATCTTTGTCATCTCTGCCTTCACTAAATCTTTTGTGCTGCCAAAACACATGTGACACACAGTTAATGTACAAAAAGATTCAGCATATACCCAACCATTATTGTATAATACTCAGCGTGACTGTGGACCATGTGGTTTTATCCTCATAAGAGACCTTTACCTCACAGAAGGGGACAAAGGCATGTGTCACATTTACTACAGTCCAGTCAGAGGCTTAAAGTCACATCTTGCACACCAGCCCACGCTTAAATGTCCACCTCCTGTCTCTAAAAGGGCTCTAAAAAGCTTTGTCATTTACTGACCAGGAGAAATCACTTCATCCAGAAGCTTTGAAAGATGGATCAGCCTGATGACAGAGAGTCTGGAAAATTTAGCTGCTTTGCAAAGTTCTTACACACTCAGCCGTAACAGCAGGACGATTTCCTAGTCAAAGTATTCACACATGCAGAACCCTGAAAATGCCCTGAATGTACCCAGGTGACCTCCATGTATAACACACACTGCTGGATTCTGAATCTTGAGACTGAATCTTGAAATTAATTTGCTCTGTAATAACTAAAAAACCACCAGAGAACGCAGACCTCCACCAGGCAGCTCAGTTCTGGCAGTGGCTTTTTCACAACCCCCGTTAAAGGTGCTATGAGGAGAATCTATTACCGGTGACATAAAGACTCTGCTACCCATGAGCACGCGTGGCGACTGTCGTAATGCTGCGTTCCAGTAACCTCGGAACTGGGAGTGACATCATCTCCGACTTATCGGCGTTCCAATTGAAGTCGAAAAAACATGCCGATCTACCAGGCTATTGTTAGCTGTTGTTAGCACGCCCTGCGTTGTTGTTCACAAATATCACATGAAGAATGTGATTATCACTATGGCAGCATTTTTGTAAATATAAGTCTAACAATACTATGTATACAGCTGATCTAGAGCGACACACCCCAGTCAGAAGTGCAAATAAATTGATTATTACAGGAGCTAAATAACTGTTCACACTGGGGGCATCCATCTTCAGTTGTCAACTTGGGGGTGGCGAGGTTTCACCGAGTTCCCAGTAGGAAATTCCGACTTCGGGGGATGTTCCAGTTGCAGTTTCCTACTCGGAACTCAGAAATTCCTACTTCTGACTACAACTGGAATGCACCAAAAGACGTGACCCAAGCCAAAGCGTGTGTTTGTTGTGATGCTAATGAATGCAGCTCGGACCTTCCTCAGAACTCTGCATTGCTTTACAACTTCTTTTTTCAACAACTTACAGGATGCAAAGTGACGAGCTAATGTATCTCTGTCTAGTTACGTAGCGGTAGTTTTTGATGTGTGACAACAAGCAATTTTTGGAAAACTTGCTATCGTAGTTTTGTAGCCGGCTATCTATCTCTACTTACAGCCCGGTGCTCTAAGATGTGTCTGAATAATATAAATTTGCTCTAGTTTTAATTGTCTTGTTCCCGAAGTTGAGTATCCAGGGCAGTCCAGCCCTGTCCAACCCGACCGCGAAGCTAACGAATAGCATTTATAGATAACCTATTTTGATGCTATAAAACTCATCTTAGTGTGTATTTCGATCGAGCATATATATAAAAGTGAGACTTTTTTGTAATTACTTAGTAACTCCTCACAATCCCTTCAAAGATTCAAGTCTCGATCACCAGACCAAGATTAGAGCCATGATCTGGACCAAACTCAGCACTTGGAGGTTATCCTGTTTGAACGCAAAAAGTTTTGGGAACACCACTTTATATATGGATTTTATATACATTATTGAATTTCGCAATGGGATTTCACATGAAAAAGTTTATTGGGTTTTTTTGTGACATCAATCTGGATTGGATCCAGATGACTTTTTCTTGATGATGGAGACATAAACCCCATATCATCCTGTAAAATTGGAAAGGAATCTGTAAAAATAGCAGAGATATGATTTGAAAAAAAAAAAAATCAGACCAATTTAACCGATTAGATTTTTTGAAATTGTGGGAATTTGACAAACAGACAGGAGCAAAAGGGAACTAATTAACAAGTGCACAATTTACAGTCCTACTCATCATTATTGGCACCCATGAAGTATAAGCACACAATGTGACAGTACAAACAGTTTCTTTACAAACCTCTCTAACTTTGCTCTGCATCACTTTATCAGACTCAAACTTGGCAGAAGTAATGTTCACATGTTAAGGTTTGTAAATTATACTCCATTAGCTACTATGATCATATTTAGAATAGGCAGTTTTAATTGCCACCACTTGAAGCCTACAAGGAAAAGAACACCCTACCAACAATTAAGCATGGTGGAGGTTCCATAATGGTTTGGGGCTGCTTTGCTGCATCAGGTACTGGAGGCCTTGACTGTATCACAGAAATCATGAAATCAGAGAATCATCAAGAAATTTTAGAGCGTAATGTCCTACCCAGTGTAAGAACACTTGGTTTGAGTCGAAGATAGTGGGCCCTCCAGCAAGACAAATACCCAAAGCACACATCCAAAAGCACGCAGGCATGGTTGAAAAGAAAAAAAATGGCCTGTTTTAAAATGGCCAGCAATGAGTCCTGATCTCAATCTGATTGAAAATCTTTGGTATGGCTGAAATCTGCCATTGGGGAAAAGAAACCTGAAAAAAATGTTCAAGAGCTTGAACAGTTTGCATTGGAAGAGTGGGAGAAAAAAGCAGCTGAGAAGTGCAAGAAGCTTATAGATGGCTACAAGAAACATTTGGAGGCTGTCATCAGTGCCAAAGGGTGTGCAACAAAATACTAAAGAGGTGTGCCATTATTGCTGCACATGTTTTTTTTCGGTCTTCTCTTTGAAATTACAATATGTAACTTGTAAAAATGTTTTTTTTTTTGTTAAAGTATTTTGGACCTTCAATTAAAAGATCCTGATGACATAAATTTGGTACATTTCAATTTATTTCTGAAGATATTGTTAAAGCAATGAAAATAATGAAGGGGTGCCAATAACACTGAGCAAGACTGTAAATCAACAAAACACAAATGGCTTAATACACCCAAGCACAGGATGAATCCATAAAGAGAGAGCAGGAGATCTTCTAATGACTGTCAGACCATAGAAACATTTAAAGGAAAGTAAGAAAATAACTAAGACCCAAAAAGCACCTGCCATAGTCCGAAAAGGACCAGAATACAAACACTACCAACAAATTAGATATTTTACCTAAAGAAGAATCACTGAAGGTCTGATTCTTCCTCCTGCCACTTGATGAATTATCACACTGAGGATAAAAGAGGGAGGTTTGTAAAACAAGCTTTACAACATGTACCTTTAGGCAGAGCATTTTATTATCAAGCAGAAAATACCTCAAACAGCACACCCGCCCACACAACTCACATCACATCTGCCATCTCCTCCTCAGATGTCTAAAAGGCTTTCTCCTGAAGGATCAGATTAAATGTCATAATCTGATTGAGTCATTACTTCACAAATCTGTCTTCGATGTTGTCAGTGTATTTGTATCCTTATACTCATGTCTAAGCGTGTTCATGTGCCTCTGTAATAGTGACATAGGGGCTGGGCTCTGATATCTGTTTGTACTTTTGTCTTTATTTAAAAAATCCTGTTTGTTTTCATGTCAGCAGCTGAATGTTAAAGCATATAAGGTTAAATCTTTCACATGAGCATGATTGGCTAAAGTGCTCATGTGAATAAACATATAATTAGACTTTTTAATTAACATTAACATGCATATAAAAACTGATCATCAATGTCAGCGTATGATGAAGTGTCAAAAGCGCCCATTAGATCTTCTGAATCTCCAAAGACCCTCGAGGGCAGATTGATTGTCTGCAGTGGCTGACACATTAAACACGGCTGGACACGAGATTTCCCCTCGGGCTAATCAGTCTCTGGATGCTCCGTCCAGCTAATTTTCATTAAAGTCAGACTGGTGGTTTTTGACCTTTAATTGAAGGAGCCCAATCAGACCAGTGAGGCAAGAAGTTTGGCCTTTTAACAACTGAAAATTTGACCTTAGGGATATATTCAGTATTTTTTTTTTTTTAAAGTGGGGTTGTGTCAGGTACATGGCATAAGTTTGATCATGTGCCACAGTGTCACAGCTCAGTTCTCTCTCTGTTCAGACATTTCAGGACAGATACTAATGCTACACATTGCTGTGCATGGTGCTAAATTCTCTTCATAATAAACAGAATTGTGGGCAAAAACAAGCCAGAAAAACAGCGTGGGGTCAAGACATGCTACAGTTTACAGCTGCTTAATTTCCCATTACCAAGCTGCTCTGATTTTTTATTTTATTTAACCTTTATTTAAAGAGACTGTGAGGAGTTTCTAAGTAATTACAAAAAAAGTCTCACTTTTAGATATATGCCTGATGGAAATACACACTTTAAGATGAGTTTTATAGCATCTAAATAGATTATCTATAAATGCTATTCCTTAGCCTTCCGGTCTGGTCGGACAGGGCTGGACTGGCCTGGATACTCAACTTCAGGAACAAGACAATTAAAAGTAGAGCAAATTTATATTATTTTATTATTTATATTACATGTCTCAGAGCACCAGGCTGTAAGTAGCGATATATAGCCGGCTACAACTACGATAATAAGTTTTTCAACAATTGCTTGTTGTCACACATCAAAAACAACGGCTACGAAACTAGAAAGAGATACATTACCTCGTCGCTTTGCATCCTGTAAGTTCTTGAAAAAAGAAGTTGTAAAGCAATGCAGTGTTCTGAGCATTAGCATCACAACAAACACACGCTTTGGCTTAGGTCACGTCTTTTGGTGAGTTCCAGTTGTAGTCAGAAGTAGGAATTTCCGAGTTCTGAGTAGGAAACTGCAACTGGAACGTTCCCTGAGGTTTGAATTTCCTACTGGGAACTTGGTGAAACCTCGCCACCCCTGAGTTGACAATGGAAGATGGATGCCCCCAGTGTGAACAGTTATTTAGCTCCTGTAATAATCAACTTATTTGCACTTCTGACTGGGGTGTGTCGCTCTAGATCAGCTGTATACATAGTATTGTTAGACTTATATTTACGACATGTTTTTTTCCGACTTCAACTGGAACGCCGATAAGTCGGAGATGATGTCACTCCCAGTTCCGAGGTTAATGGAACGCAGCATTACGACAGTCGCCGCGTGTGCTCATGGTAGCAGAGTCCTAATGTTGCCGGTAATAGATTCTCCTCATAGCACCTTTAAATACATTTTAATGGTTATGATTCAGGTCATAATCATATCTTGTGAAGAACAATTTGACTCTTGTATATATTGTATATAGAAATATAGACAGAAAGTTAAGGTATTCCCATGAACTTGCTGAACTTACTGCACCTGCAAGGCCATCTGCCTCACCAAAAACAAACTCACGTGACCACATACAATGTTATAAAAAGGAGATGACACTGTACTACTTTTCAGTTCAACTCTCAGACTGCTTGTCATCTGTTTGGTTGTAACTCCTTGCTGCAAGTAAAGCTCCATTTGATTGCATCCAGCTGCTTCTCGTCATCTTTATTCTGAATAAATGTCAGGTGCTGGTACGAACCAACTGAGCTATGTTAGGACTGTAGAGGGAAAACTCCTGACATTTCTCATGAAGGATTTGGTGTTTGGTCTGAGGCCTCACCAGCTGAAAACCTCTGCTCTAAAACAACTGGACTAGTGATGCTGAGATCTGACCCCAGCTCTCTGTTTGCCTCACCTCCACAGGGAATCACGGGGATCCGGTTTGCAGGAGGAGAGAGGTGCTACATAAAGACCCAGGTGAAGGCTCGCCTGCCTGACGTGGAGGCTCTCAACAAGGACTCCATGACATTTGAGCTGGTGGGTTCATCCTGTTTGTCTTGAATGTCCTGAGAAAGCAGGTTCATCAATAGGTTCTTTATGCAGCAGGAACATGAGCAGGTCTGGCATTTTATGAAGAATTCTCTTAGTTCCAGCCTAGTTTCTAAAGTTTTATTCGTGCGGAAAGCTTCTTTTTTAGCTTTCTAACAAAATTTTAGATGATTATAAACATACCAAACTACCAAAAAATGCTGTCAGCAGCAAAGCTTAACATTTAGACTAAAAGCTAAGTTAAAAAAAGGTGTATATAAAATAAGTGACAGTCACCCAAAATTGCAGCCAATATATTTGGAGCTTCTTTTACTGAATTGCTTGTGCAGTTCAACTCATAAACACATCTTTATCTTTATTATCAGATGGAACAGATTAGCAAGTATATTTTCTTGATATTAATGTCCATGCTGGTTTAAGTCTGGTTGTTGCTTTATGAGCAGTTTTATTCAGTCATACAGTGAAAAGTGAAAAATATAACAGAACTGAAATAAGAAAATATGACACCCTGACTTCTTGCTTTCATGACAAATGTGGTCCCTTAAAGGGTTTAACTGAGCAGCTAAAGTACAAGCGACAATGATAATCAAACTAACAAACCAGTTAATAGAGGGTTTACCTTTACACCATTATTTGTGTGCCTGACTTGCAGGTTCACCCAGTGGCAGAGAGCAACATCTAGCAATTGATATTGGTGGCAGTAAGCTGTGAAACGCTTTAATGCAGCCGAAAGGAGATGTGTTTATAGAAATTCTCAAAAGGTTTAATGATATTTAATGATGTTTTTCACCAAAAATGTAGATTCTGGTCTGGTTTATGTGTAAAAGATGACTTTTGAGCCATGAAGTTATGCTTAAAATACAGTATTAATTTGTTTATGCCTTAACCCTTTAAGGTCCAAGACCATAGATTATAGCCAGAAAATTCTAATTTTTTGGAGCTGACATGTTTGTTTCAGTTTCTGCTAAAATCCATAAAAATCAAAATGTTAATGAAATTCAACACATAGATTTTTGTATCTCATTTGATACATTAGGTGTTTTTGGCAACTGATAATCCATTTGAGGACATTTTTATTATTTATCTGATTGTATTCAGATGTTTTTTTGTAATTTGTTGATCATATTGAGTAGAAAGAGGTATAATTAAAGTATGTATCAAATATGATACAATTGGCTTTATAGGGTTAAGGTGCGTTCAAACCGGACGCTACTTGTTCTACCTCGGCGATCACTCTCCATGCAAAGTCAATGTACAGCCGCAATGAGGCGGGACTAACCCTTCCGCGATGCGACAGCCGCTTTTCACACTACCTAATAGCTTGTTGCGCGCTGTGAAAGTAAAAAAAAAGTTGATCAATCAGCAGGTGTGTGCACGTGTGACGGTACCCCAGACAGACAGCTATTCATCCGGACTACAGAGTAACAATCCATGTCCGTGTGGGAAACATTAGTCAGTGAGGACATTAGTTCCGCTTAGATGGACGGCTGGAAACTCACAGATGATGCTGCTGCAGGGCATCAGCTGCAGTGTTTTGTGTTTGATAAGTAAGTGAAAAGGATACAGCTGGATTAATGTCCGCTTCTACATCCTATTACATGATATATGATATGATTGCGGTGAAACTCGAGCGGACGTGACATCACCGAGCGACGGCAATGGTGACCAAAATGAGGTATTTATGGACACGCGACGCTACGTCAGTGGGTGACACGATTTTGGTAGCTGGGTCGCTTGCAGTGTGAACGCAGAATAAGGATGAAGCCCAGTGGGGACTCCAGCTCCATACATGGGCAATTTTGGGTTTGTTTAAAATGAGATGGTTTATTGTCAAACCAGCCATTGTAGTCAGACTTGTCTGTGTTTTATGTTGGTTATGAGTATGAAAATGTGATCTAATGTCCTTCATGCCTCATCACATAAGATATTAATATTTGATTTAATTGAAGATTTGCAGAAATTGAATGTCCTTATTCCTCTTTAAAGGTTCCATGTCCTGGTGTGTTTGACCATTTGCATCACTTCATGTGCGTTCATTAGTCAAGAATTTCATTTGAGTTGAATTTAAAAAAAAGAAAAATGTCTCTGTAAAAAATCTAATGAAGCTCTTTTTCCCTCCCCTTGGGAGATCTGATCTGACGAGGCAGAGAGGCTTAAAGGAGACTATGATAATGAGCTTTATGCTGATTGGCTGCCTTAACCCTTTAAGGCCCAAGACCATAGATTATAGTCAGAAAATTCTATTTTTTTGGAGCTGAAATGTTGGTTTCACTTTCTGCAAAAATCCTAAAAATATCAAAATGTCCATAAAATTCAACATATAGATTTTTCGTATCTCATTTGATACATTAGGTGTTTTTAGCAACTGATAATCCATTCGAGGACATTTTTATCATTTATCTGATTGTATTCAGGTGTTTTTTTGGGGGGGAATTTGCTGATCATATTGAGTAGATGGAGGTATTATAAAAGTATGTATCAAATACGATACAATTGGCTTTATACGGTTAATAATGCCTGACGCACATGTAGGTGGAGGCTGTACAGCTACCACATTATAAACCCCAGGAAGTATAAAAGGGGAATTTTCTTTTAAGAGCCAAGGAGCATTTCTCAGTGAACTGAGAGTGTGATAAAAAGTTGTCATATTCTTCTGCTCCACAAGACCCCTAAAACAAAATTAAAAGAGAAGAACATTTATTTGCAGGACATAAGACCTTTAATGTAAAAAAGGACAGAAAAAGAAGAGTCCATTTTCCTCATTACCTGAATGTGTGTACACTCAGTGACATGACACCAGTTGCTTCAACAACATGGCTGCAGCTTAGTTAAAAAACCTGATGTTACGGCCCTAAATGTTTCTAAAACATCAGCTCATGATCTACACCTGAACATCAAATAATAACAAAGACAATACCTAATTGGCCCGGACATTCTTGCAAATTAGATTTTTTTTTTATCTCAATGAGGTTCTTCTGGTTAAAAAAGTCTCAAAAAATAATTTTCCGCTGAATTTAAGGCATTTTTAACAGCTTACTTCCTGGTGATGACTGTTGTCAGTCTGTGCTCTTTGCCACTCAGTGCCTGGAATTCCACTCTCTTGCAGCGACTGTGAACATCCCAACCTCATTGGAATCATTGGTGCATGTGCAAACCACACTGGTAGAGCTTGAAAGTCGATCAACAAACACTTGTTCCATGTGCCCTGCAGTTTAATTTGGAATACATTGCTCTAAAAAGTTACATAAAGTGCTAATCTAAGTCAAAACATAGGTAATGTAGAACAGTGCAGTAAGGAAAATAAAAGAGTTACAAGCACACAGGCCCTTTTAGAGTTGCTGAAGACTTATCTGAGGACTGTTGGCAGAGGTTGGCTAACACTACTCACTGACCCCCAGTGTTTGAGCTACGTTACTTTGCGGTAGGCAAATGCTGCCCATCTCACCCTTGTTACTGCACGCACAGTTGAAAGAATGTGTCTATCTACTTGTCATGGACTTGGGAATGAGGCAAGATACAAAAAGAAGTTTACATATCCCTTTAATCCAGGAAGGACTCTTGTTCCTGTAAGAACATGTATCAGCAAATGGCCGAAAACAAATCTGCATTTATAGATAATTGGAACACAGTTAAGTTTTCTTTTAATGTGCATCAGTAAAACATTCAAGACTTAATTATTAAACCATTACATATGAGCTTATAAGGAGAGTAAAAGGTGCTTACGAGGTCATGAAAGTAAGTGATGATAATGGGCTAATAAATTACAGAAAGATATTATAGTGCTAACTTTAGAGCTGTATCTCTTTTTCAAGACTGATAAAACATGATTTTCCCTAAAACAATGACTATCAGAATGCTTACTCAGCTATGATAGTTACAGTAGATATCACTTGTTTTCTTTAGTGTATTTTATAAACTTTGAGGTCCAGCTCATTAAAATATCCTAGTTTTTGAATTTTCCCTCAGCCCTCTCCCATCACGATCCTTTATTCCTCTGTAATCCTGTTTCATATTTCCATTATGTCCCTGTACTGGCTGTGCAATATTGTTATTGCCATCATATAATGAGCAATTGTGTGTTAAACTGCTTCATTCTTCTGACTATAGCTCCCCGTGAACAGCCTCCTCTCTCCAAAACACGATAACAGCTCTGATATCTTACAATAAGAGTTCTCCATTGTTCTCAGTTAATAGCTTTTCCTGGTCAGCGAGGATGCAGTAATAATGGTCAACAACACACATTAAAGTAGCAGAAGCTTGTGTTGTTTATATCCCTCTGAGTGTCTACATGAGCTGGTATCCACAGCAGTTAAAGTTCTGTGAAATAAAAGCAGAGGCCGTGACAGTGGCTGCACATTATGTTTGGCTCTGTTCCTGTTTGGAGAGAGCTCGGAGTGAAGCTCGAGGGAGAGGCGACGTCTGTCTGCTCGTTCTCCTCTCTGCTCTTAACAACTGTTGGATGGACCGTCGTAAAATGATGATGAAACTTTATGGTCAAATCAAGTGTGAAATTTAACTTGAGGAGAGGCAGCTCAAAACGCAACATTAAATGAAAGAAGAAAGAAAATGAGGACTCGATAGATTTATTTTAAAATGCCATACTAACTACATTAACATAGCCATAAACAATCCATCAAAACCCTGGCTTTAGGACTGAATTTAAAAAAGGATACAGAGAACTAGTGACTATTTATAAACCAGACATCATCTATTATGGCCCTTTTCCACTAGCATGCCTTGGCCCTACTCGATTTGCAGCGTGTTTCCACTAGCCTGGTACCTCCTAAATCAAGCTAGTTTTAGTACCTACTCCGCTCTGGTTCCAAGCGAGCTGAGTCGATGCTAAAAGATGACGTCAGCGACTGCCGGCTACTGATTGGTCAGACAATGTTGTCATCGATGAGTCATGAGCGTGACAACCTAGCATGCTAGCGGTAGCTACCGTTAGCTTACCCTCATACGTCTTTTCTTTGCAGCTGGATTGCTCTCGTCCTCGGCTTCATTCTGTTGTATAGCTTCCAAAACTCTCCTGTGCTTCTCAAGGGGTATTTCTTCTTACCACCTGCAGCCTTCTGCTTTCCTTTTTTACTCGGTTTGTGACAAAAAGCCACGGACAAGGCGAGTAGAGTAGAGTAGGGCTCATGGAAAAGGGCCAAATGTAAAAGAGTGTGAGTACTAGACTGGCCTGCCTGCAGTCCAGACCTGTCTCTCATAGAAACTGACTAGCACAACATATGACAGCAGAGGCCCTGCAGCTTCAGCTGTTAGTATCTTCAATTCCCGAACAATTACTGAGCGTTGATAAAGGAAAGCTAATATGACAGTGATTTGCACGTGTAGATGTACCAATGAACTGTGCTGACTGACGATAATTTTCCAAAGAGTTCCTGAGTCCACATGAAAACAGCCTTTATAGAATGATGTTGGTTTTAAATTCAGTGCTGCCTGAGTGAGGTCAAGGGCATTAAATGCTGGTTGTCAGCCTTGCTGCTTTTGGCAGAGCTTTCTCTGGATTCTCTTCAGTACTCCTGACCCCACATGGTAATATCCTTAAAAGAAAGATCCATATACAGGTGTGTTGTGATAAGCCGCCAGCAACCAGGGAACAACTTCAGAAGTGTTGTGATGTTTGTTTATCTCACCTTTTCTACCCCTGAAGGAGGCAATGTGATCTTTATAGAAAGATGTTGGTTTTAAATTCAGCGCTGCATGAGTGATCGGAGGTCAAGGGCGTTAAATGCTGATTTTCGGCCTTGCCACTTTAGGCAGAAATTTCTCTGAATTCTCTCAGTTTGATTAAATTATGGACTGTAGGTGATGAAAACCCTAAATTCCTTGCAGTTTGCATGTTGTAAAACATTGTCCTATAACTGTTGGACAATTTGCTCACACAGTTCACAAAGTGTTGAACCTCGCCCCTGCCTCCTTTTCAGGGATGCTCCTGTTAAACTCAACCGTGGCACTGTTTCAAATAAACATGTTTACCTATGAGGTATTCTTAACGTGTGTTTTGAGAGCATTTGTCAACTTTCCCAGTCTTTTGTTGCTCTGTCCCAGCATTTCTGGAATGTCTGGAATGAGTAAACACTAGGGATGGTACGATACACTTAAACTCTCAATACGCTGCACCTAGATATGCCCGGGTCACGATACGATACGTCACGATACAATATCAAAAAGTAAAACAGAAAAAATATTACTGTGTAATTACATGTTATTTGTTTTAGTTTGAGTTGCACACAGGAAAACACAAGGCCTAACAGGCCAAACACAAACAATAACACTCTCTAACCCTAGAGAGGTTAGAGAGAGTGTATGCTAACAAGCGATCGGCTTGTTTTCGTCGTCTTCGTCTTTTTTAATGAGAAAGCCAAAATACTGCCAGACTGATGACTTGTATCCAGGCAGGGCGTCCTCAGTTTCGACCTCATTCGACTCCATCATTCGGCTTTTTGGAGACAAGGTAGTTGGTGCTAATGTTTGTTGTTGTCACTTCTGGTCACATGCGCTATTACCGGACGTGACGTCTTTATTTCACTATCCACTTTTTTCAAACTCGATGCATTTCGTCACGTACTGTATTGCGATATATTGCCAAACGATATTTCATCCCACCCCTAGTAAACACATGCAAAAAATAAAAAGTGTATCAATTTCATACTAAACATCTAATTTTGTAGAGTATTAAGATTAGATTAGATAGTACTTTATTAGTCCCCTTGGAAAAATGTCTCTCAGGGAAATTGAGATTCAGTTGCAGTTAAATATTACAGATAAAATGTATGTAAAAAGAAATGATAGATCCAAACAAAAACACATATCTATATATCTACATCTATCTATGTGTATCTATCTGTACATACCAAGGTTCTAATAGTTTTGGATTTGTCGTTATAGTTTAGTTTTATTTAGTTTTGACATTGTTTTTCTAATTACAGTTTAGTTTTAATTAGTTTCAGAGTGGGCATTCTAGTTTTTATTTAGTTTTGATTTATGCTTCAAGGCTTAGTTTCAGTTTAGTTTGAGTTTTTTCATACCTTATTTACCTTATTTCATACCAGTATTCAAAAAGGTCAGAGTAAGTATTTTGTAATACTGTTTATTTTCAAGTCCAACATAGTGCTCACTGCTCAGTCAATGCTGGTACTGTAGTGTTGGCTGCTACCTTAAACACAAGAAAATAATATAAACTAAATATAAAAAATATAAACATCAATATAAACTCTGGGCTTCCTTGTTTTCATAGGCTGTATAAGCCTCCTTATGGGTGCTCCTCAAATGGGCTTTTAAGTTTGTGGGATTTTTCCCCTTAAGAAACACTCCACATATCTCAACAGTTTTAATTTCCTCCAGGCACTTTCATTTGTCTGTCTCACTGTGGTACTCAAAAAAAATCCCAAATGGGACACTGCTGCCTCCTCCCACCTTTAGCCATCTCTTCCAAGTTGTTCCAACAACACGTTTCGTTGTGGCACAGAGCACAGCCAGTCAGTGCAGTAAACAGGTGCGTCCCAGTACGTTGCTATGATAGTGCCGTACGGCGCTGACAACTGCCGAAAACTGTCGTAAAATTGGTTGGGAAAATGTGTCGGATTAATTTAAATCCTAAAGGCTAATAAATATTGTCAAAAACGATAACGAAGGACGTTTTGTCTGAAATTTTGGTTAGTTTCAGTTAGTTTTGTGAACACAAGATACAGTTTTAGTTTACTTATTGTTTTTGTTTTCTTTTCTAGTTTTTATTAGTTTGAGTTAACTGCAGTGTATTTCAAATTTTAGTTTTCCTTTTAGTTTCGTTTTAGTTTACTATTATAACCTTGCTACATACAGTATATGGCTATTAGCTGGCCACCTGTCCTTCCTGTCCTCAGTCTTCCTGTTACTCCTCCTCCAGCCCAGTGAGGAGTTGTACTGTCTGTTAGTCCTGCAGTTGGGAGGGAGCACTCCTGGGCCGAACCTGCTAACATAATATAGGTCAAAAAGGATTCACAGATCTTTAGATTCTGTTTCTATTTACGTTTACAAAACGTCCCAAATTCACTGGAATTGGGCTTTGTACTTTGTTGTTTATTGTCTGATGCTCAGAGGTTTCACTCTTCATATGAAACTGTTCTCATGACTCACTGCAGTCGATAATCTGGGAGTAACACCTAAGTGATTTTTATGTGTGAGTTCCCGTCATTTAACAGCTTGGTGGACCGAGGAGACCATATGTGTGTAGGTGTGTGTATTTGTGTGAGCTGCTATCACAACACACCAACAGCGCAGCCTCAGATTGTTCAATTGAGGCTGTGATAATTAAAATCATTTAGCTCTGCATAAGCCTCACATCCACATAAATCCACATCAACCGAATCGGCCTGGTGAACGCACACAAACACACACTGAGACAGACTATTAATTATCACGCAGGGCTGCTCTTATTGCCTCTCCCCGCCTCATAAAGGATCATTTATTTCACGTTTGCTCTTTTCTGTGTGTTTGTGTTATTGCCTCTCTTTGCTCATAAATGATCGTTTGGTTCAGGATTGTGTGTGTGTTCATGTGTGTGTGTGGACAGGGAGATGTTGTTATAATGGTTGCTGCAGGCTGGTCATTTGCTATAATTTAGAGGGATGGCGAATATGGGTTAGATAAGCACGCACACACACACACACACACTGAGGGAGAGTGGGTCAGATAAACTCTTATCGGTGGAGCTGTGGAGAAGGACCCCCACTTTTATTTGTCCCTGCAGCAAATCATTTGAGCGAGAGAGAGGGGGGAATCGGAAAGGTTGGCGGATAACATTCCCTAAACATGTGTGTGGCGAGGAGCAGAGCAGCCCGCAAGAGCAAATGCCTCTGGGCAAAATCCTCCCTGCAGAATTCCCCTTTTTTACCTGCAGGCTGTGGATTCAGAGTCTGTATGTTTACACTGTCTCTCCTCTGAAATCCTCATTAGTTTCTCGGCAGAAACCTGCAAATTTAGGCCATCCAATCTCTCCTCCCCTAAGATCCTGATGAGTCCTGACATTGTGTATGCAGCTAACTGTTAGCGCAGGGAAAATCTGTGCACCAAGGCCTCAGGGGCTTCTCTTTACTACTTGATTTTATGTTGTTATAAGGAGCGTTAACAGCGCAGCATTAATGCAGATTAGACTCGGACAAGATGCAAACACTGTGGGCTATTTAAAGGAGGGAGAGGCTGGTAACAAGATCCATAAACAAGTGTGTGGTGATACGCCGCCAGCAGCCGGGGAATGTCTTCAGATGTGTTGTTGTGATGTTTGTTTTTCTCACTTTTTCTTACCCCTGAAGGAGGACGAGGTGATGCCGGCCAAATTTGAGGATGATCTGATCTGGGTGGCGGCTGACGCTCCGCTCTCGGACTCGGCCTTCCTCAGCAACAAGATAAAGGACCTGTGTGGAGATCTGCCAATCTTCTGGCTCCGACCAACCTACGCAACCAGTAAGAAGTCAGACAGCTCGATAGAAGACGGAGAGAACAGATTCTTTTAGGCATAGTTTGAGTTTTTGAAGTGGAGGTGTATGAGATTCAGATCAATAGTTAATTATTAGCCTCAGTAATGGGCAGCTTTTGTTACTGAGAGTGTCAAATTATTTCAGTCCCACTTCTAAAGGAACAACTTCTTAACATTTAACAATTATAATAACAAGAAACAAACGTGTGTAAAGCGTCTGTAAGAGCCAATGTTACCAACATTTAGATCTAAACTTAAAATCAAATAGTATTTCTATTATCTAAAGAGCTAAATGCAGGATTGTAACCGATCTAAGCTCGACAACACCAGAAACAGAATACCTGCAGGCTATTTAAGATAATTTTAACTTTTTTTCCTGAATGCATGCATCAATGCTTCAAGAGTTTCAAAAAATGAATAGTGTTAACGTGACAAAGATGACAAAATTTGCAAAGAAAATGACATTTCGAAATATTTCTATTCGGGGAATTATTCATACATTGTTGACATTGACTTAACATTTCACAGAACTTCCCAGAATCACATCTTGGGATACTAATGATCAATTTGTTAATTTTGAAAAAGAAAATGGTAAGACACGCGATCAGTTAAGAAGCACAAAAGATACTTTACGCAGCACATTCAATCTAGCTTTTGGATATCTGTTCTCATTTAATATAAACTCGTGGTATAACTTTATATATAAATCATAATATATGATGATAAAGTCTTGATGTTTATCTCTAAATGACTCTGCAGGTCGAGAGGAAAAGGAAGAGCAATGTAGCTGTATAAAGATCACACTGAGCCTTGTGCACTTTAATAAACAGCATAATCCAAGATCACAACTAAAATGACACAATGTTTAAAAAGATAAACAAAAGGAAAAGGGGTGTGACTTCTCTGAAAGCATGGCCTTACTCTAACTGTTTTCTTTAAAAAGACTAATTTGTGGTCAGGTCTTTCGAGTTTTAAAAAGTTCCTCATCATTTGCCTCTGCAGTAGATAGCTTGAGGAAAAACTGCAAGTGTGCAGAGAAACATCATATAAACCTGTGACACAGGTAAAGCCTTCTACCAGAGCTTATGGCTGATGCATCAAAAAGCAGGTCTTTTGATTCTCAGATTTATTAAACAAAAATAAGTAAAACAAGAAAAAGAATCCACTTCTTCCGTTTTCTACCCAGCACGGCCTAAAATATGTACAAAGTCCTCCACACGGTCAGAAAAACCGTCAGCTTCTCTTGTCTCTCATGCCACAAAGTCAGGTAGCATCACTGAGCCCACTGGCTTTCTTAAAGCTACAGGCTCTTATTTTATCCTTTGCACTTACATTACACTTACATGAAATAACCAAAAATCTATGACTGCGTAAATCATAATTAAACAAATAACTGAACTGGGATTGCCAAATGGGAGACACAGCAGAGAGACATTATTCATGGGCTACTTATCTTTTGCAACATGTATCATGATGTACATGCAGTTTATCATTCAGACCTGCTGTTGTTTTTAAAGGTGCTATGAGGAGAATCTATTCCCGGCGACATTAAGACTCTGCTACCCATGATCACGCGTGGCGACTGTCGTAATGCTGCGTTCCAGTAACTCCGGAACTGGGAGTGACATCATCTCCGACTTATTGGCGTTCCAGTTGAAGTCGGAAAAAAACATGCCGATCTACCAGGCTATTGTTAGCTGTTGTTAGCACGCCTGTTCACAAATATCACATGAAGAATGTGATTATCACTATGGCAGCATTTTTGTAAATATAAGTCTAACAATACTATGTATACAGCTGATCTAGAGCGACACACCCCAGTCAGAAGTGCAAATAAATTGATTATTACAGGAGCTAAATAACTGTTCACACTGGGGGCATCCATCTTCCATTGTCAACACAGGAGTGGCGAGGTTTCACTGAGTTCCCAGTAGGAAATTCTGACTTTGGGAGACGTTCCAGTTGCAATTTCCTACTCGGAACTCGGAAATTCGTACTTCTGACTACAACTGGAACGCACCATAAGATGTGACCCAAGCCAAAGCGTGTGTGTTTGTTGTGATGCTAATGAATGCAGCTCGGACCTTCCTCAGAACTCTGCATTGCTTTACTTCTTTTTTCAACAACTTACAGGATACAAAGTGACGAGGTAATTTCTCTTTCTAGTTACGTAGCAGTAGTTTTTGATGTGTGACAACAAGCAATTTTTGGAAAACTTACTATCGTTGTTTTGTAGCCAGATATATACCTCTACTTACAGCCTGGTGCTCCAAGACGTGTCCGAATAATATAAATTTGCTCTAGTTTTAATTGTCTTGTTCCCGAAGTTGAGCATCCAGGCCAGTCCAGCCCTGTCCAACCAGACCGTGAAGCTAAGGAATAGCATTTATAGATAACCTATTTTGATGCTATAAAACTCATCTTAAAGTGTGTATTTCGATCAGGCATATATCTAAAAGTGAGAGATTTTGTAATTACTTAGAAACTCCTCACAGTCCCTTTAAGAAGTACCACAACAAGGGTTTACTGGTGGAAAACTAAAATGTGGAGAAAATACAAATGAAAGCTAACAGTTGCTCCATGGCTGTTTCTTTACTATTACTTCACCTAAAAGTCACAAAGTTGTTCAGTTTTTAAATAATCAGAGCTGACAGTCATCACTCTGGTGAACATATCGGCTACTGATATGTACCTCATACAATCCCACTTCAAAAATTCTGAACTATCCCTTTAAGGGCTCTGATTTTTTTGTTTTTTGAGAAAACAAAGAAGATGCAGGTCAAACGGTCTCAGTAATTTCCATTTAACATTGCAGCTGAGGGAAAAACAGTCTCAAAAAGAAAAAGCAGAAGTCCTTTTGAAGTTTCACAGCTACCGAGAGTACAATTTTTAGCATGCTGGGAGGTCAAAAGTTCTCAAAACACAATTTTTATTCTACTTCATCTGTGGACTTCAAACATGCTGCCAGGAAGAAAAAAAAACATGGCGGTGCAATCAGGAGCTGAGCCACATTAGTGCCACTGCGCTCCTAAATTTGGTCTGCTGTCAGATACTGAGACTGTGATGTGTGCAGGCGGCCAGAGGAAGAGGAGGTCCACCGCAGCCGCCCGCCAGCGCCGCCAGGCAGCCGAGGTCGGAGCGGAGGAGGAGGACGTGGAGGCAGAGTTCAACCCGGAGAACCCCTATCAGGTGAGTCACAAAAACAAACACACGTTTCCCTCCTCTTCCGGCTTGTTTACGGCTGTCCGCTCACATCCCAAGGCTACCTGAGAGGGATTTTTCCGAGGAGGTTTTCCCACAGCTGTGTGAGCGGCAGCAGATGTCAGGGTCACGGCGGAGGGGCCCCGATTGTCACTGCAGATCTGAGTGTATGCGAGGCCGTGTTTCCCCTGCATGTGAGGCTGTCCAAAGCTTTCCTTTCAGCATTCAGACCCGATGAATAATTCCACAGCATCCCCCCCCCCTCCCCTCCTCCGCCCGGCCCCTTTGCCCTGCTGAGCACACACAGACTCCCTTACATACACACCCCCGTGCCCTCCGTCCTCACCCCTCATATCAAGCCCCCTTTTTTTCCCCCTTCCCCTTCGCCTTCCTTTTCCAAGCAACCCCCACATCTACGTCTACACGCTCCTGACAACCACTGAGGGGGGTAAACAGCACGCAGCACGCTGAAGAAGAAAATATTTGACAACAAAAACCCACATCTGACAACATCCCCGCCTCCCACATCTCGCCTGTCGGAAATCCATTTTTAATTGGTTTGAAACGAGCGCTCTTCTCCGCTCAACGCGTACTGTATCACTTAGAATGAGATTTAACGCTGTGTGCCTTTCCTCTGTCTCCTCAGAGAGGCCTGGAGGGCGAGCAGGGCACCATGAACATCGACCCCATGCTGGACCACCAGGGCGTCTGCTGCCACGAGTGCCGACGGGGCTACACCCACTGCCAGAGGATCTGTGAGCCGCTCGGAGGGTACCATCCCTGGCCGTACCACTACCAGGGCTGCAGGGTGGCATGTAGGATCATCATGCCCTGCAACTGGTGGGTGGCTCGCATCATGGGGCTGGTGTAGACGCCGGAGAGGAGCTGAAGGAATGAAGGAGGGAATCATGGGAGGGATGAGGTATTAAGGGAGAGGGTAAGAGGGAAGAATTGGGATTTTCAGCTGTCAGAGTGAACAGATTAATAAAACAAGCTTCAAGAGATTATAAGTGCACAATAAAGATCTAGGAAAGAACTCTTATTATGTAGATAAACCTGCTTTAGGATTCTGCCAAAAATGTGATGTACATCAGCATTTACCCCCTTTTTGCCTCCTGATATGATGCTGATACCAAGGCTTTTATATCTGTACATGTAAAGTTGATTAGCACAAATCAGTTTGGCCAAAATCCTATTTTAAATATGTCTGAACTGGTGGTACACAATGCATGCATCTTTTTTTTTATTTTTGCTGATACCTGTTCGCTATCACGGCAACAACAATGAAAGTGAGGAACTGCCAGCACTAAACCTTTTTTGTTTTTTATGGAGCTCATATTATGCTTCTTGAGTTTTATATGCCCTTTGGTGCAGTTTAAATGTCTCTTTCCTTCATGTCGAAGGCACCAAAAGCTACCTGAAACACATCGTCCCCACCCCGTCTAAGGCTGCGTTTACACGGACACTCCTGACTTAAAGACGCAAAGATTTGTCCTTTGCGTTTACAAATTCTTGTGCGTTCAGATGACGACGCTGGAGACGAGTGAATCCGCTGTAGTATGCATGCCGGTTCAGTAGATGGCGGTGCAGGTCTGCAGAGAGGCAGCGCTGCTACAGCACATGAACGTAGAAGAAAAACTTTTCAAGAACAACAATGGCGAATAGACGCACAGAGACGCAGGAGTTTCTTTTCTGGACAACAAATCTGTCTGGATAACAAACCGAGCGCGGTCAGAGGCTCACACGTTTCTCGGCAGACGACCGAAATGCTCTGATACGGGTTTACACAGAGCTGCATGGAGAGCGTATTCAAACTCTAACCCTTTCCACTCTGGCTTTCAAAAGTTTCCGTTTTAGGACAAAATTCTCATCTAAACGCAACGAAAACTTCATGGATTTGACCGTTTTCGGCACCGTGTAAACGCAGCCTAAGCCCAACCTTGCACCAGTCAAGCTGTCTGCATTGCAATGACAAGAGGACATACTGTAGATCCAAAAGGCTCTAAAGACAACAAAGACCTCCATTGTCTAAAGTGATGGACTGGTTATCTAAAGAAATGAATTCAACCAACCGGTCTGTAATATTTTGGCCATATCACCAAATTTTCATCTTTTTATCTTATTTTTAGCATTTTAGCACTTTCCCTGTCCTCAGTGGCTTTCGTTGAACTCTGTATCCGGTTTCACATCTTGTGTTAAATATCATATGAAACTGGTTGGGTTAAAAGCAACTCTGGTACTACCTCTACATGAAACATTAGTTTTGCAGACACTGAGAGTGGCCATTGGACTGTTTTCTCTGTCTACAAGAAACTATTTCCACACCAAATGAATGCTGAGTTGTTAATATGACTGACCACACTAGTCAGAATGTACTGGGCCCACGAGGAGAAGAGAGCTTTAAAGGGGCAGATGGAGGAAGAATACAGCTGGATCAGGGGTACTCAGTAAAACAAGTTTTTTTGGTAGTGATTGTGAACATATACTGGTGAATATATGAACCTGATTTAAGGGACAAATGGGCTGTTTAAACAGTCGCACTATTTGCCAAAGATTGATCAAAAATCAAGAGGCACTTTAGTGAATCTTAGTCATAAATAAAAAAAGAGGATACCAACCAAACTGCCTAAGGGCATCAGCAACATCTGGAAAAGTTGCCAACATCAATGCAAGATGTGCTGCAGTGTTTCTGCAATGTCTGATTATTGATTATGAGAAATGACCCAATAATGAGCATTGAGAACTTTTATTGTTGAAGCTGTGGTGTCTAATAAGTATCAGTATAATTTGATTTTTACTACTACGATGATGCTCCATAAATAAGATAAATTACTACATTTACATGTGTACATTAACACCAAAGTGATCCATAAGACTATTTGTGCTTGTGTTGTTTTTTTTTTGTAAACAATCCTTCTGCTAAATATTGTTGCTTTCAAATCACCATATAAACATGGGATAATTGGTCTTACCTAATATCATGTTTGAAAATATTTCCACATATTTAAAAGTTAATGCACATTCTTATAGGAAGTATTTAAAACTAAAAGTGCTCAGAGAACTAACCTCCACCAACGCATTGATCAGTCAAGTTAGTGGTGAAACTAAATAAATTACCCGATCCTGCAACAGTTTATCCTTTAAAAAAAGAAGTTAAACCATTTTTTTGATCACCACCAGAATCTGATCACGTCTTCCTTTGACATGACCAACATTCCCAGAGCTTTCATTCAAGTCCATTGAGATCTTTTTGAGTTCAAACACAAATATAAACACAATACATAATAAGGGTGAAAAGCTGTTAAAAATTTAATTCAAAGGCCTACTTTTTTGGTTTCTCATCAGTTCATAACCATAACCCTTACATCTTTTGACTTCTGCAGTTTGTGTTTGTGATACCAGATGTTTTAAGATATGTGAATGCAAACAACAATTTTGATTTCTGTATTTAGAGCGGGCTTCAGTATTGATACCTGTTATCATTTCAGCTGTTTAAACAAGGAGGCTATCGTTAGGGAACAGGAAAGCTTGTATTTATAGAGGTAACTTTTCTTCAGCTTCTCTTTGCTTTTAAATGTAAATAAATGTTTAGGTTAAGAAGTATTTCAACATTCTTTCTGCTTTAACCTTCTGTAAGAGGGTCAGAAAATATTTCTGGCTTTGTCCAAAATCACTCCCTTTTCGCTAAACAGTGCACTTCATAGTGAAAAGCCATTTTTTAGTGGTGACCAAAACCTTTGTGAGCGTAACTAAGTGCAGTTATTATATCCCATGGTCCATTGTTAAAAGTAGCAAACAACTGATGACCACTTAAATCAGGAAAATAAAGCATCATGCACAGGAGTTAAAGCTGCAACAAGCTGAATGTGACGTTTGGATGGAGCAACTGTGTGAATATGGAACATGAACATCATAGAAAGTAAATATTTTGGGAATTAATACTGAAATATTTGATGGCTTTATGGATTCCACCAAAGAGGAGCAGATCTGTAATGATTACAGCTTTCTTGAAATGATTGTAGATACAAAGCATTGCCTGAGTTAACAAATCAACAAGTCAATACATAAAATGTGGCATTTAATAAGTATCACTTTATCTAAAAGCATATTATGTAATTTTGTGTCAATTTTATGCAATAATACATGAAGCAGGATACATTTTTAGTGATGTTTTATTGTTTTTTACCTTTCCAAGACCATTGTTGTTGGATGGATTAACTGTTTGATGGTAGTGACAGTAATGTTAAAAATCTATTTTTTAATATACCACTTAGTGCACCGAATAATTACGACACTTGACTCACTACAAAGGGAACAGGGAGTAGGAAATGAGTGTGTGAATTTGGACATAACCATGGAATTATTTTCTCTGCCTCTCTTTGTCTTCGAGCTCTTTTCAAACAATGATCTGTTTGCAGTCCTGACACTTTTATCTCAATGTATTTTCATTGTTCATGCGTTTTGTTCAAGAATCTTTTCAAAGTGCAATATCACTGAATAAAATGTTTTTAAGTAACTCCAAGTCTCCACCCTTCTCTTTAACAATAATAATACATTTTATTTAAAAGCGCCTTTCTTAGCACCCAAGGACACTTTATAAAATACATAATAAAACACAGTGCATTAAAATCCCAATTAAAATAAATAAAAACAACATACAAGAGTGACAGTTAAATGAGGGTGGAAAATTAAAGAGAATATGCAGTTTGGAACAGATGGGTTTTGAGTTTTGATTTGAAGTGGGGAAGGGAGTCAATGTTTCTGAGGTCCGGGGGGAGAGAGTTCCAGAGTTTGGGAGCAGAGCGGCTGAAAGCCCTGCTACCCATGGTGCTGAGATGGGCAGAGGGCACAGAGAGATGGAGGGAGGAGGACGACCTGAGGGAGCGAGAGGGGGTGGCGATGTGGAGGAGATCAGACAGGTGTGGGGGGGGGCGAGGTTGTGAATGGCCTTGAAAGTGTACAGCAGGATTTTGAAATGAATTCTGAACTTCGTGGGGAGCCAGTGAAGCTGCTGGAGGACGGGGGTGATGTGATGAAAGGAGGGGGTTCTGGTGATGATCCGGGCCGCAGAGTTTTGAACCATTTGAAGTTTATGGAGGGATTTGTGGGGGGCACCAAAGAGGAGTGAGTTGCAATAATCGATACGGGAGGTGACGAGGCTGTGGACCAGGATGGCCGTGGTGTGAGGGGTGAGGGAGGGGCGGAGACGGTTTATATTACATAGATGGAAGTATGCAGATCGGGTGATGTTATTGATATGAGATCTTCTTCTTGCCTTCCTTATTGATTGACCGACGTTCGATACATCGGTGTTCCTGTCAGTCTTTGCCATTTGTATGATTGATCAAGTCAACAAGTATTGACTTATCCATTTATTTAACCTAAATTTAACCAGACTAATCCCACTGAGATCAAAGATCTCTTTTTCAAGGGAGGCTGGCCAAGAATGGCAGCAATGCAGTTTCAAAATCAAACACACTCAGACTCACACAGCTCAACACTGAGGAAGTAAAGATGAACATACAGGACAGAAGTCATTTTTTGGACTGAAGCAACAGTGAGAGAAAGGACAGAACAAACATATAACATATCATTAAAACATCCAAAGTGAACCAAAAAATGTCCTTCCTGTGAAGAAGTCTGTAGTGTTAAAACATTCTCCTGCTCTAATGGATGCTGATGTATCAGATTCCTGATAAATGAGTAAGAGCACTGATCATTTTCACCAACATCAAAACAAACAAAAAACAGAACAGAATGCAACGGCACAGCAAGTCCACAGTTTGGTATGTACCTCTGTGCGTTTGTCATGGTTTTCTTTTCTTTTTTTTTTTTTTTTTTTTTTAAACAATCCTGGCTATTCAAGCACTTTCTACATTATACTCGCTTGCAGGTTTAACAAGAACAGGGAGAGGCTGCTAAGAGGAAAAATCTAATTGTTATGTATATGTTCAGGAAAAAATAAAATAAAAAAATCAAATCCATAAACATCCTTGATGCAGATCAGAATAAATATTCACAATAAATTAATATAATTTAAAAAAGTCCTTTTATGCCAAGGTTACAGCTGTTACATTAATGGAAATATATATCTACTGCACAACTGAAATGACTGTTTCAGACAAAAATACAAATTTTTACTTTTCAGTCCGACTCTGAACGCATCATACTCTAACAGTTACAGTCCACACATTTAAACTACTTAAGGCTCCATGAGTTTGTTTCTGTACGTCATCCTCCTGACTACAGCAAGGATTCAATATATGATTAGGATTTTTAACCAACAGAGTAAAGTTTGGGTTTGCTCTGCAGAGCCATTTCATGCCGGTGAGGGGGATCTGTCCTGCTGCAGAAGCTAGTGAGCCTGTACTCCAAGCCCGAGGGGAAGGTTACACATTTTGACTTAAAGGTGTAGTCAGTGATGTGGGAGAAAACGAGTGAAGCGGTCGTTGATAAACAAATTTAGACCCGCCTCTCCCTTCATACTTCACCCCTGGGTCCACCCCCGAAAGCTGATGGACGTCCATCGCCATGGAAACGGCCGTAGAAACTGTGTAGCTGACCAACGTGGCTAAGGTAACCCTGACTCGTCAGACAACTCGACTGCCGTTATTGATAACATCACAACAACAGTACATTCTGGCAGATTAGACAATAAGATGAATGCCCGACGGCTGTTACTGTTATGTGAAGCACCACAAAGCTAATGTTGCTTATCTATCCAGCAGAAGGATGGCAACATCCACGTCCGTTTTCAGGTCTTTCAATTCACGGAGTTCCCTCCACCGTTGGAAAGTAACACCAATGTTGACCCGGGTCTTCGCTCTTTCATGGTCATAGCCCTTCTTTTTCACTTTTTACTCCTCTGACCTTTTTCTTTTGGGCTGTTTTTCAGCCATTGCTACTGCAACTATTGTATCTCTCTCTTATGCTAGCTGCGCACGCTACGCAACCTACGACTCCCCCTCCCCCCTCTGTCTGATCTGCGCATGAGTATAATCGCCCCCTGGATGTGGGGGGGTGTACCCTGTTTTGGTAACTCGGCTCGAGCCACAGTATTTGTGTATTGAAACTGGACTTTTTTTCAACATGCTGTCAGTGGGGACATCTTGTGGGTGGAGAGGAGAAATACGGTGATTTTGACAAATAGTGCATTAGATTAGAAGATTACCGGCTACACCTTTAATGCTGATGTATTTGAAGTTTATGCCCCCCCCCCCCACCTCCTGTAAGACCTGATGTGTGTTTTCGACCAGGGGTTTAATAAAATAACGCTCTGTCACAGCACCCATGCAGCTGTTTTCAAGGTTTTCCAAATGTTGAACTATCTTCTCTTAAACTCTCACAACAGATTAATTAGAGCTCATCTTCCTTATATTTCTGCCTCTTCTCTCAAAGCAGTTGTGTGGCATGTTGGCCAGACTTTAGTGCATTTCTATTTACAGCAGGAGTTTTCTTAACACTACCTGCTGACTCACAGGCACAAAAAATACAGTTCTGAACTGAGGATATCGTACCAGCTGTTCAACGTTTTATTGACAATTGTTGCATCCCTAGTGACAACTCTCCTGGATGACTTGGTAACCTCAGTAAAAAGTTGTAACTTGTCTCCTGTAAATTTGGGAAAAGCCCCCTCTCTCTCGCCCACTCTGATCTTCAGTCCTGACACGTGTCACATGTGGGAGCTGCTCTGAAGGGATGAGCAGAAAGAAGTTTCCAGAGTTCTTTAATGTGAGAGTTGCGGCTCTAGAACTCTTTAATGAGACTAAAGACTCTGTAGCCGTCACGCTCCCAGATCTTACCCACGATGCAAAGCGCTTAGCTCCTTTTGATGTCACAGTGCTGCCTGGGGCGGGGGTAGGGGGTAAGGATGGGGGCGGTGTGTTTGTGTGTGTGTGTCAGGGATACTGGAGAACTGTGCGAGTGTTTGTGTGTGATGTGGAGCTAAGAGTCCCATCCAGAGCCACAAACGCGCGTTTGATCGTCACGAGAGATGAAACGATGTGTGATGAATTTAACACTTAACTCAGTGTGAGAGGCTTGATGATGCGGTTAGGAGGCTGATCCATATTAATGCTCTCCCGCCGCTGCAGGACGCCTCCTCACAGCTGCAGCTGCTGCATACATGTGGACGGAGAGCAGGGAGGTGCAGCTCTCCTCACATCTGCGACTGTAAATCACAGCTGCACCTGGAGGGTAGCACCCTCGCCTGCTGGCCGAGCAACTCCAGGCTCCTCCGCTGGGTACCAATCCAATGCCGACGCGTAAACCCTGTCCTCCAGCTGTCAGCCGTATCTGAACCGCCAGCTCTGCTATCAGGGGTGCCACATTTTATTCCTCCCAGCGCGTCATCACACGGCACCGCTGCCCGTCATAAGAGATTGTTGCTTTAGCATCTGATGAATCCCTTCAGAGACTTTGGGGCCGTCTCAAACACTTTCAAGAGACAACGAAGCATAAAACAGGAGACAAGGTTTGTGAGCCAAACAACAAATCTTTTATTTACACTGAAGCTTGAATCACACTGAGGGAACGAGCGGTAATAAGCCCCCGGCTGACGTGTCGCACACACTCCAGACAAGTCAGTATTGCTGTTGACTTTTCACTGAGTGTACAGAAAAGACTGCATGAGCAAAGAAACCCAATCGGAGGTGTCATTTTCATTTCTAAACGGTTTCATATTTTAAACAATTTTACAGAATTTACACAAGTGATGATAACAAAGATCATAAAATACTCCTGAACTCTACGAAGTAAAAATGAAGAAAGAAATCATGTCACTGATTGAAAAGTTCATGTAAGTCCGTCACAAACTCTTCCATGCACTGTAAAAAAAAGGCTAGTTGTTTTAACTAAAAAAAAGTTAGTGTCAGGGCCGCTTTAAATTCAGAAAACTTAAATTTTAAGGCAGCCCTGACACTAACTTTTTTTAAGTTAAAACAACTAGCCTTTTTTACAGTGTGGATATTAAACTGAAACTTTCAAAGAGGAAATGAACTGACCCCATGTGGCTGTAAGTTATTGCAGGAAGTAGGCAAAGAGTGAAAAGTGGGAACACGGGGGCTCCCTGCACTTTGTGAAAACACTGGAGCGATGCTATGACTGAGGGACTGCAAGGAAAAGGAAGAAGAGGGAGAAGATGGGGAAGAGGAGGCGATTCAAATGGACAAGAATAAAAACGGAGGGAAAGTGTGACAACAGGGAGAGAGAGGAGCGTGAGAGGAAGGAGAGGGCAGAGGGTGTTCAGTACTTCTTATGCTCTGCGTCTTCCGGTGGGCTAACTTCCACTTTCCTGTTGCTCACGTCTCCCCAGTTGGTGCTCAGGACCGTACCAGCTGACTCCGTCTGCAGGGGGGAGACAGGTTAATTCAATTAAAAGTCTGGTTATGCAACACCCTCAGCATGCCCAGACAAGCACTAAAATAAGACCACTTAACAGTGTGAGGGCAGAAAAAGCTGCTACATGATAAAGTTGAAGATTTTCGATTTCTTTCTTCCATCCTGGCTGACCTTTACCTTCTAAAGGTCTTTTACTCCAGATTCGGATGTGACATGTGCATGAATGTTTAAACACCATCAGCTTTAGGTCGGATGTTTGAGATGACAGCAAATCTTTTTTCAGAGTGTACAGCAGTTCTCCTCCAGCACCATTAGGCAGCCCTGTTACCTAACACAAAGGGCTGCAACATTTTGTTTCACCTGTGAGTTTGTTTGCAAGGAGAAACGAACAGAAAAGAGTCCCACACATGTCTAATTTCACAAAGTCATAAAAGAAAAGAGAAAGATCACGACCAAAAACTTCAGGTGGATATTGATTGTAATGATGGGACGATACACTTAAACTCACGAAACGCTGCACCTCGATAGGCCCGGGTCACGATACAATATCAAAAAAGTAAAAAAGACAAAATATTACTGTGTAATTACAACTTATGTTTTAGTTTGAGTTGCACACAGGAAAACACAAGGCCTAACAGGCCAAACACAAACAATAACACTCTCTCTAACCCTAGAGAGGTTAGAGAGAGTGTTTCCTTACGAGCAGTAGGCTCGTTTTCGCCGTCTTCATCTTCTTCTTCTTTTTTTTTTTTAAATGTATGTTTTGGGGCATTTTGTGCCTTGATTGATAGGAGAGAGACAGTGGACAGGCTTGTGAAAGGGGGAGAGAGAGCAGGGGAGGACACTCTGCAAACAGGTCACAGGCGGGATTCAAACCTGGACCGGCAGAAGCAAGCACATGGGGTGCCTGGTTGCTAACCACTCCGCCAAACCAGCACCCCGTCTTCATCTTCTTTAATGAGAAAGCCAAAATACTGCCTGACAGATGACTTGTATCCAGGCGGAGCGTCCTCAATTTCGACCTCATTCGACTCCATCATTCGGCTTCCTGGAGGCAAGGTAGTTGGTGCTAATGTTTGTTGTCGTCACATCTGGTCACATGCGCTACTACTGGACGTGACGTCTTTATTTCACGATCCACTTTTTTCAAACTCGATGCATTTTGTCACGTACTGTATCCTGATATATTGCCAAACGATATTTCATCCCATCCCTAATTGATTGGGATCATTAATGATACTGGTGTTTAATAAGGCCCTATAAAATCGGTCATTTTTGCCCATATTTCATTTATTTTGGTTTAAATAAATTTGAGAATTCAGTTTTTAGTATTTTACTCAAAATTAGCCAATAGACACAGCATAGAGTAATAAAATACAGACACCCACTCCTCTTTACTGGTCCACTGAACAGTATGTTGACAAAACTGGCAGAAAATTTGATCACCTGATACATGATATTCGATGGGAAACTGCTCTGTACTGTGGAGTTAGCCAGCAGTTACATAGCTTCTTTGCCTACTTAGCTGGTGTCTCAGGCAGCTGCTTGAACATGTCTGCAGTGTTAATAAGGAGAGAAGTGAAGCATGCATTGTCCCTAGCCGTAGTAACCCCATGGAGAATTTTCCTAAGTGATACGTTCCTTTTTATTAAAAAAACAAACAGAAGCTTTATCGTAAAATGTTGGAAATTTCCATGGTATTCTGCATTTATATAGATTTTTGTTTTAATGCCCAATTCTGTGATTCCGTCAGTAAGACTTTAAAGAACCCTATATTAAACTGATACTTTGAAAATCAAGTTGAGGCCTATATTGTCCTTAAATCTATTCAATAAAAGGATAAAGAGAGCCAGTGATGTCTAGTCTTGTCCCAGCCTATGTGATTAAGGCTGAACAATTAATTGCAAATTATATTAAATCGCAATATGGCTCGTTGCAATTTTCAAATCGCAGACAGTGCAATATTTTTAACCCAAAATGTGTTGAACATTCTGGCATTGCCATGTAGTTTCTTGCGATTTCATGCCTATTTTAACCTTTTTTAACCTAGTTTTTACGACTTTATACCTATCTTGCTCCCATTTGTCTTTTGTTTTTTTTGGCCACTGTCAGACCATGTTTGGTATTTTTACATGGAAACTTCCGCCTTCCTCAGAAGTGTCACCAGATGATGGGTGTGACGTATTAAGTTAGCTGGTGTTATGGAGGTGTGACCCTCCCGTCAAATTTTTTCTGACAGGAGGGTCACGCCTCCCGCTGTCCGCTCGCCTCTGCAGGACGCTGCTCCAGGTGTGTGAGAGCATATAAGCCCCCTCGTCCCTGTTCATCGTCCCTGGGCCCCGTTTCCTGATCTCGATGGCTTCCCTTATCCAGTGCTGATGTTTATAGATAAATAGATAGGAACTTTATTAATCCCTTGGGAGGGATCCCTCAGGAAATTCCGAATTAAAAAGAAGAAAGAATTTCGAATTATTATCCTCGGTGCGGATGACTCTGGCCTTGCCCCAGTCCATGAGATGATTTTCCCTTTTGCAATGGTCCGTTATGGCAGATTTGTAATTTTCCTGTTGTGCTTTATCTTTTATTGATCTTGTTTGTCTTGTTCCTGTTTCTTTTTCACACTCCTTCTGATGTTCTTTCTGTCGTGTGCTGAAACTGCTCCCTGTCTCCCCGAAGTATGTTTTATTGCAGGATTGGCATGGTATTTTTTATATGACGTTGCACTTATTGTAACACCAGCTGATTTAACACGTCACACCTATCATCTGGTGACACTTCTGAGGAAGGCGGAAGTTTCCGCCGAAACATGTCAAGGTACGTGAAGAATATTCATGCCTGAGATAAAAGAAAGTGACTATTTCTATGTAACATAAAGGCATAATGAACACCGTTCAACAATCACAGAGTAAATCGCAATTGCAATATTGGGGAAAAATATCGCAATTAGATTATTTTCTCAAATCGTTCAGCCCTATATTTGATGATGTCATTTTGTTTTTATATCCAGAGGGCCAAGTAAAACATAACACTGTGTGGAGAAAGTAAAGAGGTTTAAGTAGCTTAGCTCTGACAATAAAGTGCAGGTAAAAAGAGGGATGAAAAACTGTTGTGTAAACTGAGGAAACACAGAAGTTTTTTCAAGAAAATATTCAATTTTGCTATCAAGATTTGAAAAGGCTATAGTTTCAAAGTGGTTAGTTTTCCTACCCATCATCATCACTGTAATTTACGGGTCGAGCATGAACGCCTCTGCTGCCTGCACTGTTTACCCCCGGCTTTTCCCTCGTCTGCCCAGAGCTCTGCGGTCTTTCTCATTCCCGCTAATACAGTCACTTTTCGCGGTGTTTTGAGCTTCCCTGCATCCCAGACCACGTCCCCTCCTCGGCACTCGCCGGCCACGGAGAGGCAAAGCATCGGCCTCGGTATGTGCTGCTTGGGGACTGTAATGGCGCGCGGACCCGCTCCTGCTGCATGCACGCGCCGTCAGTTTGGTCCTCACTGGACGACTGACCGTCATCCTCAGAGAGTAAATATTCCTCAGATTCAGAGTCAGCCAGTATTTGACAAAGTACTCTCAGCATCGTGAGTACTCTTACTCTCTCTCTCTCTGCTCTGCTCTACAGCCACACTCGCATCCCTTGGTCCGGTGTGTGTGTTTCAAAATAAATATACGCCCAAATTTTGAATAGAAACCTGTCACCTGTCCACTATCTGCTGGTGAAAAGTAGAAACACTATTCAGCACTATTTTAACAGCTGTGGCCTGTTTTATTCAGCAATGTGGCTTGCCACAATTTTGCCACTTTAGCGCATAAAGAGGTTTTTTATTTTTGAACAAAAAAATCGTCAGACAAAAATTCACGATACTTATGTGAATCGATTTTTTCTCCCACTCCTAAGGGATACACAAACCATATGTTGCATCACAAAGTAGTTCCAGTCACAGAGGCTATGTAAGGAAAAAGTGAAACACTGTAAAGAATCTCACCGCAGCATCTAGCTGAGCCAACATAGTTATTTGTCCAGTTTCGCCCTAAAAGTGGGTAATTACGAGACTGTCAGTGGTACCATTATACCTATACATTACCTATACCTATGTATATAATTTTGTATTATGTATATTTATTTTAAATATATTGTACCTATACCTATGGATGCAGGGAAGCTCAAAACACCGCGAAAAGTGACGGTGTTAGTGGGAATGAGAAAGACCGCGGAGCTCTGGGCAGACGAGGGAGAAGCCGGGGGTAAAAAGCACAGTGAAGGCAGCAGAGGCGTTCATGGTCAGCCCGTAAATTACAGTGATGATTATGGGTGGGAAAACTAACCACTTTGAAACTATAATGTATAGGTATATATTACCTAAACATTATACCTGTACCTATACATTATATATTTCATCTCCCAACAGGCCCAGAGCTAACAGTTGCTTTATTGGTGGTTACATTTATGATCACCACTGACCTTGAGCAACCCAACATCAAGAGACCTGAACTATCCCTTTAAAGATGGAGCACTTCGATGTGGAATTTTAATTATTTTGAGGGTCCAGATGAGTCCAAGGACAACTGTGAGTCAGGGGTGAGGTTTTGGTGCTGAACTTCTTAGTTGTGGTAAGCTGCTGGATAATAAGGCTGGACCCTTTGACCCTCGTCTCTTCTCAATTTCCTGTGCTTTCTGTCCTAACATTGATTTTCCAAACAACATGCAGCTCTGCTAACACTGTCCAATGATTCATCTGATCATCAATAAACATTTAGCTGCACACACACTCACTCACATCCTTTCCTACAGATAAATACGCTCTCACAGAAGCTCATTAATTTGGCAATCTGTCACTGCTGCATGTGTTAAAATCCTTTCTCTCTATTATGACTGTAGCAAAAAAAATTATGCAGCTTCACGCTTGTTTGTGGGCTTGTTTGTGCTTCGAATAAAAAGAAAGATGATAATTTATAACATGAATATTATTAACATAATTGCAGCAAATTTAACACAACTCTGATAAAGCAGCGTATATGTTGGGACAGCTGCAATGTTCTAATTGAAAATGTTTGCTGCTGTGAGCTGCTGTCAGTTCAGAGTGTGGGCACGGTGGAGAGAGCCTGTTTGCAATCTGGTTTTCTAAAATAAGAACAACGGCTGTACGGCCAGCCAGTGGAGTGACAATTGTGACTCATTTCACTTTGATGGTTGGATGTAGTTTTTTTTATTTAGAGGACACAGAGGAGTAACTTGGTTTTAAATAGAGAGAGGGCAAAAATCTGAGGTAGAAGCGAAATAGAGGAGAAAAGTCTTGCAGAATGATTGGGACTTTTTCAGATCTGCTACATCAGAGGCACCAACACGAGGCAAACATTTATGTTTCTCTCTGTTTTGAGCTCACATATGGATTAACTTTTAGGGTTTGTAGACAACCTACGCAATCACTATCACGTGTTTATATAAACTTTTAATTGGCTGCATGTACTTGAAATTAACAAGTTTGCAAGTTGAAAAAAAACTTGGCAAGCAAGCTTGATTAGCAGGTTTGTCGCCAAGATGACTCCTCTCCTTTGAGAGGGCTTGTTTATGTGTTGGAAATTTTTACTAAAACACAGGTGGATAGGGTGTTAGGATGCTGTTATCCTAGCGAGCCTGTTCATGTGCGCAACGCAAAAAGGCTGACGTCCTCAAACACACAGCTTGGATTAAAACTAGGGCTAAACGATTTGAGAAAATAATCTAATTGCGATTTTTTTTGCAATTTTACTCTGCAATTGTTTTAATGTTCCTCATCTTATGTATTCTTAAATAAACATAAGCAGTACATCTTATTATAGTAAAAGCAATATGACATTAAATTAATCTATGGATAAAAGATTTGAAAAAAAGTGGAGAAGAGAAGAACAGAGGCAAAATAGTATGAAATTGAAAAAACTGGGTAAAAATGGTATGAAAGCGGAAAAAAGTTCATAAATAGGGGAAAAATACGTATGAAATGGCAAAAAAAATCCAAAAGTGGCTTCGGAAAATTGATTATGGCAGAAAAATTGGGAATTGAATTTGAAATTAAATTTCAAAAACCATGTAAAAATTCCAAAAATGGTTTTGACAGTGGCCAAAAAAAAAAAAGACGAATGGGGGCAAAATAGGCATAAAGTTGTAAAAATTGAGTTAAAATACGTAAAAATTGTCCAAAAGTGGGAAAAAAAGTGTATGAATAGAGGTAAAAAATAGGCATGAAATTGCAAAAAACTACATCACAGTGACAAAATGTTCAACATAGTTTGGGCTAAAAATATTGAAACTTCTGTGATTTGAAAATTGCAACAAGCCATATTGTGATTTAATCTAATTTGCAATTATTTGTTCAGCCCTAATTAAAGCGTCACATATTATACTCCTTTTGCACAGGATGTTCCCTGAACATATTTTTGCCCCGTCTTACTCAAAAATCCACTTAGGCAGGGTACACACAATGCAATAAAAAGCCCAACTTTTGTCTCTGCTCCCTGCATTCAGCCAAAGTAAGCTCAAGCATGAATATCTGGTGGACCTAATGATTATCCTACCTGGTTATTATGGCCAATCAGGCGGGAGCTGGCTGAATCAGGAAGTTAACATACCCATAGCAACAAGAATAAATGCAAAGTGTTAAGTTAGAAAAATGTAATGAAATGGAGGAAGAACTAGATTTGTGGAAAAACAAGGTCTAACATGTACATTTACAGATAACAGGAGAGAAGCTTGACTGCCAAGCACCTGATGTCACAGAAAGCTAGCTGCTAGCCTAATTTAGCTTCAATTTTCTGACGTTGTCTGTTACACGACAGTCAAATTTGAAGCTGCGAGCAGAGGACCTAGTTAAAATCTATGGGCATACTGACTAACTGATCTTATTTCTATGGAACTAAAAGCTGTATTAAATGTTGGATATCAACACATTATAATAAAAATATTGATACTTTGCAGCCATGAATCAATCAATTTAGTATCTGCATGCACAATATTCCATTACTATGGTGAATCTGGTTTCTCCCACCACTATTATACAGACATAAACAACAATGCCAACAAACTCTCAAACCTTATACCTTTATAAGTCAGATGTGAATGATAGAGCTAACAGACGAAAAAGCATTAACATCAGTTCTACTTAGGCTGAACGATTTGAGAAAATAATCGAATTGCAAGTTTTTTCCCCCAATACTGAGATTTACTCTGCAATTGTTTTAATGTTCCTCATCTTATGTATTCTTAAACAAACATAAGCAGTAGATCTTTTTATAGCAAAACCAATATGACATTAAATTAATCTAAGGATAAAGATTTGAGAAAAAGTGGAGAAGTGAAGAACAGAAGCAAAATAGTATGAAATTGTAAAAACTGGGTAAAAATGGTATGAAAGCAGAAAAAGGTTAATAAATAGGTGCAAAATACGTATGAAATTGCAAAAAAATCCAAAAGTGGCTTAGGAAAATTGATTATGGCAACAAAATTGGGAATTGAATTTGAAATTAAATTTCAAAAACCATGTAAAAATTCCAAAAATGGTTTTGACAGTGGCCAAAAAAAAGATGAATGGGGGCAAAATAGGCATAAAGTTGTAAAATTGGAGCTAAGAAACGGTAAAAATGGTCCAAAAGTGGGAAAAAAAGTGTATTAATAGAGGTAAAAAATAGGCAAAAAACTACATCACAGTGACAAAATGTTCAACATATTTTGGGCTAAAAACATTGATCCTTCTGTGATTTGAAAATTGCAACAAGCCATATTGCGATTTAATCTAATTTGCAATTAATTGTTCAGCCCTACTCATACAGTATGTAGCATGAAACAGGTGCTTTATTCATAGCAGCAAACGCTAAATGATACTCACGAAGGACTTGTTCATGGCTCGTTTGACCTCGTCTGAGCCATCGCAGTAGATCTGCTGGAAAAGCTTGTTAAGCGCTGCGTCCCCCTCCAGCTTCTCATTTTTCTCCTCCTCGCTGATGTCCACCACCATCTTGTCCCATTTGCGGGTATAGTGAGATGATGTTGGATACTGGTCTGATGGAGGGGAAAGAAAGATCTTTAAAAGTTCAGAGAATTTCATTTGAGTCAGGTCAGACATTTTCACATCAGCTCGGAGGCACGAAGCTCTTAAAGCACTGCAAAGACCTCAAACAAAAAGCTAATCTTCAGCGGGAAATTACGTAGTTCATAATGTTTTAATTGCAAATTTAATTGAAAGCAGTTTAATAACTTGACTTTTATTATCTCGAGATGCATTCAATGAATTCCTTTTGCTCTCTTTGCTTCTGGATCAGCCAACTCGAAAGCAAAAGCGTCACATTGTGATTTGATTTCTATATTTCTAGGATGAAATACGCCCACTATATAATCCCAACAAGAGATAGAGTAGGAGAGCGGGGAATGTAATCCAGACACAGATTTACATAAATACAGCAGCAGACATGCGGCAGACATATTCAGGCCAAGCGCGGACATAAATGGGGAAGTGATCCCAGCAAATCAGATGTCAAAATCATATTTAAATGCAACGGCAGTCCGGGTTACCAAGAGGCTCTTACAAACATGAGCGGGAGAGTTTTGGCTGCCCACTTAACTTCGACTCCCCCTCCACTTACACATACTTACATAAGTAATTAATCCTGTCAGTAATGGGACTGTGTGGGCTAAAATACTGAGTCATATTCCGCCGTCATACCTTTCCTTCTCTGTGCCTACTTTCACCGTCAGACTAATGAAAGACTCCAGCAGGGCTCGACTGCCCACTCTCATTTCAGCGCTGAACAGACAAACACGGGAGCTCATATTGATCTTTGCTGAGCGAGAGAAAGGGAGAGAAATGAAGAAGAAGGAGAGTATGAGAGGGAGAGAAGAGAGTGGAGACAGGAGGACGGGCGGTTAGAGGAGAGCAGAGCAGCGTAAAAATGCCGAAGCTGAGCACTGACTGGGATTGAAGTGTTTGATGTTGGACTCCTGTCCTTCTCCCTCCAGCTTCTCCCATCTGATGGCATCTGTCTTCTTCATCTTGAACTCCACCTGACAGATGAGAGGAGGAGTGATAAGGGATGGGAGAGGGGGGGAGGTGGGGAAAGAGGAAACAAGGGAGATAACAATGTTTAGCAAAACGGTGCTCTTTTAGGCGCAGGGACAAAAATAACGCTTCCATTAGAGTGACATGTTAAAAGAACGGGACATCAGATCATTATGGAGGCCAGAGAGAAGCTGTCTGTCAAACCAGGCTGTGTGCGAGAGTGTGTGTGCCAGAGACATCAGGGATATGCGGGGGCACAGCTCAATCTCCAACCTCACTGACAGACATACTGCACTAACGAGATGCCTGTCAGCCAGAGGGCCAGTGCGAGAGACGGAGCGCGCAGGGGAGAAGAGGGTGGGGTGAGGAGAAGAGGGGGAGATCCTAATTCCACACAGCAGCGTCTGATCCAAATCATTACACCGGAGAACATGGGAGAGCAAGAAAACAATGAGGGGAGAGAGAGGGAGGACGTGGACACTTTGAACGCTGAGCTGCATTGACAGCACGCATAGCAGCGAAACACGCGAGCCACTGCGCCATGCCAACCCCCTCCTCTTCTTCATATACACCCCCTGCCACCCATTAACAGTGTGTGCGTTTGATATGTGTGCATGTGAACGACAGCGCTGGTTATGTCGCTGCAATTAGGGAACATTTCTGCTCTACTGGGCGATGTGATGATTCATTTATGAGGGTGCGAGCGGAGAAGAAGGGAGCCAGGGGGACGACAAGGTGAGGGAGTGAGGCGTGAGTGAGGGGAGCAGATTGAAGGAAGTAAGAGACGGTGTGATCGCTGCTGCCCTCTCTGCCGACATGACGAGTGAGCCCGAGTGGCAGCACGCTGATAGATCACTTCGGTGTGTGTCAGCGCTTTCTGCCCCAGAAAGGGGCCCCGTGCACGGCGAGGCATCTGTGCAGTGTCCGAAATTAACTTTTGGCTGGTGCTGCCGTGAGCTAAAAAAAGGAGATCTCTGCTGAGAATACAGGTTACTGCCCGAATTATTCTCTTTCAGTCTTAAGAAGAACGTGTCACCGAACTTTTGTTGCAAGTGTGAGCATACAGCCTGATTCTGTTAATTTAATAACACGTCCTCCCCCTCAAGCTGCTGTCGTCAGACTTTAGAGAAGGTTTGCTATATAAAACCATTATTCTGAACACATCATCTGGAGCTGCTGGATAGTAAATCAGACATTTTTCTTCCTGCTTTCTGACACTGAAATGCACAGAATGTAAATCCTGATGTCGAGGGCTCTCAATCAAAAACAGCAACAAAAAATGACATCAAAGGTCGTAGGAATCATTGTCAGCAGTGCACCCACATGCATTCAGTGATGTTTATTGAACTTACTCATAAAGTGGAAAAAGTTAATCTGGTTAACATTAGGGCTGAACAATTAATGGCAAATTAGATTAAATCACAATATGGCTTGTTGCAATTTTCAAATCGCAGGTTAAATTTTTTTAGCCCAAAATGTGTTGAACATTTTGGCATTGTGATGGTTTTTTGCCTATTTTTTTTTTTTTTTTTACCTCTATTCTAGGGGTGGGCGATATGGCAAAAATATCATATCACGATTTTTTTAAAATAAAATCACGATTTTATCTCGATTCTTTTTTACTTTGATTTTTCCAGACTAATTTGCATGTTTGACCATTTTTTCCCAATGTTTAACATATAAAACATGTCAAACCCTAAAAGAAAAAAAAGACAATTAAAGCCAAATAAACCTTCTGAACAGGTTTTAATTTAAATAGTGCAGTTTTTATAAAAATGTGCAATAAATGTAAACATAAAAGGTAATGAACAACAATATCAACATTATCTCTTAAAGTGCAACAATTCAGAACAAATGTTATCTAACTGCAATGTCTATAATCTGAGTGAATAATAAGTGAACAGATTTTTGTTCAGACATCTTCAAGCTTTTATCTCCTTTTTTCTTTCCACCATGGCTTCATGCTACATAACCAAACAGAAGATCCCACCATGCACTGCGCGTAATGTGCTACGATTGGTTAGTCGGGTGTGCGTCAAAGTCTCTGTGCCCACACAGACGATCTGACGATCTTTCTGCTTTGTGAGATCATCCCCACATTATAATCCTTAACGATGTGATATCGTCATATCGCACACCACTACTCCATTCATACAATTTTTTCCCACTTTTGGACAATTTTTACCTTTTTTTAATCCAGATTTTACAACTTTATGCCTTTTTTGCACCCATTCATCTTTTTTTGGCCGTTGTCAGAACCATTTCTGGAATTTTTTCATGGTTTTTGAAATTTCATTTCAAATTCAATTCCCAATTTTGCTGCCATAATCAGCATAATCAATTTTTTGCAGATTTTCCCAATTTTTTTGCAATTTCATACCTATTTTGCTTCTGTTCTTCACTTCTCCACTTTTTCTCAAATCTTTTATCCTTAGATTAATTTAATGTCATATTGGTTTTACTATAAAAAGATCTACTGCATTTGTTTGTTTAAGAATACATAAGATGAGGAACATTAAAACAATTGCAGAGTAAATCGCAATATTGGGGAAAAATATCAAAATGAGATTATTTTCTCAAATCATTCAGCCCTAGTTAACAACAAACTGAACAGTTCACTTTTTGTGAGCTTAGTACGCTCTGGAGACAAAGGCAGGCTGTCAAGCTTCAAGGCATACTGAGAGCTGAAAATGCCATCCACCACAGGGACGAGGATTGATGAGATTCTGTCTGTCAATTCCACAGAACAATCCAATTCTTTTCTTAATTAAAATTTTTATTGCTTTTCTTTTTGCATCAATAAAAACAAGACAGAAGCCCAAAGATACTGACAGCACACATTAAGGACCACAACAGAGGTGATACATACAAAAACAAAGATTTTAAAATTAAAAATAAAAATTCCCAAACAAAATTCTAGGGGCAGGTGCCCATATACCCACCACACACACACCAAGTTGTATTTGATGTTAAAACCAAACCCTGTTTTTACACAATAGTTTTAATCTGAATGTGTTTCCAGGCTCGCTCTTCAGATGATGACTCCCGTGAATCACAAAGTACGGCTATTCCTTTAAAACCCTTCTATAAACTTTGTAAAGCATAAAATGAGCTCTATAACTGTAGAATAAGTGGCAGGGTTCCCACTCTTTTCTAGAAATCATTTTCCATGACTTTTCCATGACTTTTCCAGGACATTTTCCAGTGTCACATAACCAACTGAAGTTACATTGTTGCTGTGGGCAGTTTTCAATTCTAGTTAGCCTTCTAAAAAACAAGATTAGAGGTTGATGTACAATATCTCTAGCTACTGATCACACTGATCGTTGAATTTCTTTGTTTCTAACCCTCCTGCACGAACATTGTCTGTTAGCTATCTGTTTAGTCTGACTTTTATGTCTCTTACTATAATAAATTTATGGTTGCACGTATTTTTTAATCTACATTTACTCTGCTTTTTTATGAATAGATTTTGTTAATTTAGCCTACATTTTAATATATCAATTTTATTTTACATATTTTTATTTTTTGGTTTTTGTTTCTATATTTTATGCCTTAATTTGCATTATTTTACCTACTCACAGTTTCTGGCTATGTGCACATTAGCTACCGAGTACATTTTTACTTCATTTCTTATGTTTCAAGCCAGAAGGAAGACGAATAATTTTCCAGGACAATTTAAGCTTTTCCAGGACATTTCACTTTTTTCCTCGTTTTCCATTTGCTTTCCATGACTGGAAAATTGGGCAATCATTTTCCAGGTTTTCCAGGACGCGTGGGAACCCTCAGTGGTTCATAGAGGTAGACAGCTCTGATTCAGTTTAGACTGAGCATTTGACCTGCGTTGGAGGCCGGCGTTAATCAGTCTAAAGAATGGTTAAACTAAGGAACTAAGGAGTGAAATTAGAGCTGGGCAAAAAAAAATCGACAAAATCGATTAATTCGAATTATTATCTGCAGAAGATTTAAAAAATGAAAAATCGAGATTGTTTTTCTTGCCTTAGTCTTATTGTAAGTAGTTGCAATTTTTTGAAATTTTTTTTTACAATTTTCATGATGGTCGGCCTTGTAGGGTTTGCACAAGAACTTTTATAGGCTTGTATTTGTTATTTAAGTAGATTAAATATTGATCAGAGAGTTTCATGCTTATATTGTAAAAATACCTCAGCCTTTTAGTGTTCATGTACACAAACATGCCTACGTTTATACTACATAATCAACCTTTTATTACCCAGACTTTGACTTTAAGAGGGAAACATTTAGACAACATAAAGGCAAAACTTGTTTCATTTTTATGTCACTGGGAGTTATGTTTCTTTTAGGGAGGGAAAAATCGATTAAAATCATAAAATGGGTGTTGTGGGAAAAAAATCGGGAATTTTATTTCTAGGCCATATCGCCCAGCCCTAAGTGAAATACAACAAATCTGAGTTTAATATTTTAATAGTCAAGTAACATGCATCCCTGCACTGACAGCTGAGACTGTGAGGAGGTATACAGTATACAGGATGGGTGGGTGGGGAATACATACAGTCCTCGTCTTTCTGCTCCTGCTATTATAAACAGAATTTGACTCCATGCTGCACATAAACTGATTTGAAAGAAAACAACATGATAATAAAATAAAACTATTTCAAATGGTTCAAGTGTGGCTCTTTATCACAAGGTCTCCAACCAGCTCTCTTCTCCCTGAACCATGGAGCCAGCCAAACAAAAATGGCAGCAGTTAAAGTGAGGGCACCTGACCCCCAGCTTGGGCTTCATCTGAATGGCAGAGTGGTGTGAATGCAGGGCTCATACACTCAAGAAAATTTATGACTGGTCAAATGTTACATGCTTTATGTAAATGAAAAGCACTTTTATCAAAAACGATTTGATTTACTGCCTTTCAGGATGCTTTTGCGGCGTGTCCCTTATGTAAGGACAGCAGAGGCATTCAAATGAAGACACACATACTAATGCGCAGTCAGTCGGCCAAAAGGATATCAATCATATTGGGAACAAAGTTTGAGTTTGTAATTCTTCCCACTTAGAAAACTGTATTGCATTAAAGCCAAACTGTTTGAAAACACATTTTTTAATACATCTTGAGGTGATAAAAAGAAAGTGGAGTGACAGAAGCTTGATTTATATTTGATCAGCTCTGCATACTTTGACAGTTTAATATTAGTTTGGTGAGCGCGGAGCATTGAGCTGAATGGGCTCATTTGCATAAAGTTGAGGTCCAGTCATGTTTATGCAAATTCGGAAACAGCAAACAGTCTGTCAACTCGCCACTGCATATCCATCAAGCACCACTTGAACAAATCTCCTGCTGTCCATGGAAAATGAAAAGAAAAAGCCAACTTAATGTACATAATTGTATTTTGTCTGTCTGCTCCCTTATAATTTTCTAACCATAAAGGCCTGTTCGGCTGCTTTTAGTCTGTTCTATTCAATGCACACTCATTCTCGTCCACTTTTAAATTTTCTTCAGTATTAAATTACATATTAGCACCGGGCTGCATCAGATATGCTTCGTCTAGTTTATTATATGCTGTTTTAATATTTCAAACACTAAAGCTTTGCTCAGATAGATCGGGGTTGGCAGGGTTAACAGCTAGGGATGCACAATTATGGATATGTGCCAGTATTCTACATGCCAATATTTACAAACAGACTGAAATTTTACATCAATTCCACTACAAACACATTTATTTTATTGTGAGGGACATGAGCTTTCATCTGTATCATGGCCCAAAAACAATGATAGTATGTAGCTTAAACTGGGAACACACTATAAGAAAAGAGGTCCAAGTTTTGACTCGGATGCCCTGTTCCAACCGATGCCAGCCAAGGCCTGATTATCTGGTGCCACTAAAGATGATCTAACGTGATTGTCTTGTGGTGGTACAATTATAAACATGACACATAGTTGGCCATTTTGATAGGAACACGCCATTCCCATTATCATTATAGCTGTTCATGTAGATATTAGCATGATCTCCATATCCATGATCGATACATCTACAGTATCTATCTTTTATTACCACATAGTCATGAGGTCCCTCTTGAAAATGGGATGTCACATCTCAAGAGGCCTTTAACACATTTATATTTAATGGAGACAAATATGGTAGAGATGCACTTGTGGTCTGGGCACCCATGAGTTCGTCACTACCATAAATTCTTATTTTCAGTAAGAATATCTAAGATTATACTTCTAGAAAATGATCACCACAACTATTCAGACATGAGGACCCTCCTGAAAATGAGATGTAGCATCTCAAGAGGCTAACCTCTAATAAATCAGACGACAGGTCTGTGGTTCATGAACCTGTCCCTAACTTTAGTTCTTACTTTAGTCCACTTGTCTCCTCTTACCTCCCTTCCTTCACCCTCACACCCAACACAGCATCGTGTGGATTTGCTGTTCATCATGAGACTGGGATCCACATTCAAGATTTCCTGCTGCTTAACAGAAGGTTTTTTCTTGCCGCCATGATGGAGGGATCCATGATTGGCTATATGGATTCATGTTGGGTGCTGGATGTATATATTTGTATATGTATGTATATGTTTATTTTTATATGTATATACGTATCTATGCATATATGTGTATCCATAAAATGAAGAGCTTTATGCTCTATTGTAAAGTGTCTTGAGAGAACACTTGTTATGAATTGGCGCTATACAAATAAAGATTGATTGATTGATTGGTGGGAGGAGTGCTAAGTCTATCTTTTGTCCCTGAAGATGACTGGGACGACCCAACTTGTGATCATAAACATTATATGCTTAATATTTAAAACCTAAAATCCAGATGTGGATTTTAGGTTTTAAGGTTTTAAGGCTGATTTTAGGACAGCTGAGCACATCCTGTGTGTGTTGTCACACTGAATGGAAAAAAGCTAATGAAGGGGTAAATAGGGATGGGAATTGATAAGATTTTATCAATACCAATGCTGTTAAAGATCCTGCTAATCGATCAAATTCTTTAACGATTACCTTATCGATTCCAGCAAATTTTGCATGTGGGGAAATGGTCTCATTTTCAGTGTCAACAATGCCAAACACACATCACAGTATAGATAACCGCTTCTGCAAGTTGCTGGTGTTTCCACTCACTTAAGGTTGTGCAGTAGGTGTAATCAAAATGAAGCCAGACGCTTCTGAACCCTGTCAGTGGAAAGAATTGATAAGGGAATTGATTAGCAAAAAGATTAATGATATCGATTCTTTGATGGAGCTGTTAACGATTCTCAACTGGAATTGGTTTTCGATTCCCACCCCTAGGGGTAAGCTGGCTGAAGAAGACAGTAAATGTAGCCACAGCAACAAGAGTAAAAGCAAAGCGTAAAGTTAGACAAACGTCAGAGATGGAGGACGAACTTGTTGATTTGTATCAAAACAGGCTTTTTTTAACAGCTTGACCTATAACAAACTGAGGAGATAAAATTGGTGTAAACCACAACAAGCAAGGCTGTCATAGCAAACCTACAGCATTTGATCTCAATTCGATTTGATGTAGTTTGACATTTTTCTTTACACTGAAGTTGCATCAGATCACATGAGATTACAATCTGCAAGGGCAGAGGCCCTGACTGTTGGTGGGGGAGTCAGTTGGTGTGTGGTGTGCCCTGCCAACCTCACACATCAAGCCCAAAACTATTATGTTTGTCATAGTTTGTTCATGTGGGGTCTCACAGTTTCAAATCTTTATTTATGAACCAGGCCTAACAGGCTAGACCATGGGTGGGTAAATAGCGGCCAAAATAGCGAAGCAATTTCAATCTAAAAAAAAAAAATTGCAGTAAGCACAAAGTACCCCTTATCTGATTACTCTAGAGTGCTCGATTACACAAAGGATCAATAGTGTCAGCCCTAATTTCAAATATAGAAAATCAATCAATAGATTCATTAAGTAATATCTCCTCTAGAATAGGACTGTAATTGGCTTCAACTGTTTCTGAAAACTTAAAACATGACAACAAGTGTTTAAAAGGAACAATTTACTCTAAACTACTTGTAAAAACTGTCACCAGCATTTACAAAGTAGCTGACACTGAACTGGATTCCATGTTTAACTAATTAGCTAAAGTATTACTACTATTATTTGAGGACTATAAAAACAGAGGGGCTACGAAGTCCATGAAAACTAGAAGGTTTAGAACATTGGCTATTGCTAACATACTGAAGCATCCATTAAATTTGAACATGTCAACCTGAGTTGAAGGTCTCAAAGTTGAGCACCAAAGACTGGTATCATGTCAGTGACTGAATTTAATCCAACTTTATTTATACCACTTCCATTAGCAATTCTGGTTATGTATTAATTTCTTCATCAATTCTCTTATTGATTTTTCTGGATCTTCTGGCTGGGAGAAAGTGTGTCAACAATTAGGGATGTATACCGTGGACCAGTACCGTTAAGAATCTGGAAAAATGGTACTGTTATCGGTACTTAAACGTCTCTTCAACTGTCACGTAGTTATGACACTACAGCCATCCGGCTTAAGCATGTTGGTGAGGGCTAAGTGCTCAAAGGTTTGGGCACACTATAGTAAAGTTAATGAAAACTTGGTAGCATAGAGCTTAAGGAGTGCGGGCTGTTTGATTGCTATAGCATCACGAGTACCCTGCCGAAAACAACACAGTCCCACGGGATTAAACTCTTGACGAAGCGCCGCTGCACTCGGCCGTATAACTTGGATGAAAAGCCGACGGCACAGCTCTCCTCAGATGATTTGGAGCTGTTAATGTCCGCTCAGAGTGGAAACTCTTTGTTTACTGAGGTCAAGAGAGCAGCTGATGTGAATAACAGTAAAGCTGTGCTCACAGCGCCTTCTGTTGGATGAAACGGTCCACTGCTCCAGGCGCCCTGATGCGCTGCTACACTCAATATTTTACATTTGAATATTTATTTACAATTCAGTTACGGATATTTATCCCCATATTCGAACAGTTATTCGAATATCGAATATAAAGTGAGAGCCCTAGTAGTCATCATTATAGCATTGATTTTAGCACCACAAGATAAATGGGTCTGTCGGTACATGCAGTCTGTTGGGCGGCATGAATGGGTTTTGCCATCTCCTTAGCTTTCTTTTTGCCTCTGAGAAGCATTTGTAATGCATTACTTCTATTCTGTTGAAGCTTTATTATTACCTTGTGGTAATAAAAAAAGGCTGAATCTTTTAATATCTTGTAAAGTCTTTATTTTTTACATAAAATTACATGTTGTAGTATCGATAACAGTATTGATAAGAATTGCTACCGATAAGGAGTATCGGTATCTGTATCTGTATCGATAAAAACATAACGATATACATCCTTATCAACAATGTCAAAAACATGGCTGCCCTGACTCAAAGTGCTGGGCTGACAAATGTTTCAGCTTCTTTGCATAAGTCACAGACATTGCTCATTGCATTGTTGATGTTATTTGTGAAAAAGATATACCAAACTTTAAACCACTTGAGTCTCCTGTCTGCCATGATTACTTCCCCTGCTCTTTATTTTGTTGTCAGTGCTGACTGCCTCAGCACGATGAGAGAATCATTATGAATAAAGGAAAATAAAGCCTATAAGTGGCTCTCAATTTAAATCTCTTCCTCTTAAACCTTAGTGAGAGCTTTGCACCATACCTTTAGATCAATTTTTACATGGCTGCTGCAGCAATTAACTGGTTTCCTCTCCATGCTTACATCTTGTACTTGCATGGACGTAGACATGCCCGGACATTACAGACATGTCTAACACTTGAAATCAAAGAGATAACTGATGCTCAGTAGATAACCTCTGTTACAGTTAAATTATCGAGGAAACATCACTGCTGCCTTGCTGTTTTGATCCGTTATAAACTCTGTTCATTGGTTGTGACTGTTTGGGTTATAAACTGGTTTGAATTGATTTTCTGAGACAGCTGCTGTTGGTGTATCAGATAATTGTTGTTTTTTTGACAGGTGCTCCTGCAGCGTTGGCTCAGGTGCTGCTTTGAGCTCTGTTAGGGGTCTCTGGGTCTCTTTGAACACTTCAGTATGGATCAAACATAGGTTTCACCAAACCTGCTCTGAAAACTGACAAACACTGCTAATTGCCATTCGGAATGATGCTTCTGTCTGCTTTAATGGGTTTATGGATTTTTTTTGTTTACACTACATGAACTGATATTTACTTGGGCTAATGTTGGTCGAGTTGTCCAGCTTGTAGAGATTAATTTCTCAGTTTTAACAAGGCTGCCTGTCAACAGCCTGTCTGAGTATTGTGCTGCGGATTGATTGTGATTGATCCTAGAAGGTGCGAAAACAAAGAAGAAAATAAGACTGTAGACCAACAGGCTAAATGCTACCATAAAATTAGCAGCTAGTGCTAGAGGCAGCGTTAATTGTCTTCAACATTTGCGTGGCGTGAAGCTCAGCAGATCTCGCGGCTCCACTCCGTGCGTGTAGAAGTGTGTGTGCTTGTGCGTGCTCCTGGGCCATACAACATTAATCTGCTGCCACATCTGTGTTTCCTGGCTTTTAAGGGATATGGCAGGCCAGGCGCTGTGTGTGTCTCTCTGTGTGTGTGACAGGCGAGGCAACGGCTCGTGAAGGGATGTGACAGCAGAGCCACATACAGGGGCCACCACCCACAGGACCCCAGGGGCTGGACTATACAATCTTGGCTGCACACACATGTAGGTACACACATGCTATTTACAGAGGAGCACTGGGGTCCCGTGTCGCCTGTCACATGTGTTTGTACCCATCTACCCCCTCCCCGACGCTCTTAACTGCCTTGACTCCTCACCCCGCATCCTCTTCCTCCTTTTCCAGATATTGCGGATTTCAAAACAAACTCGGGCAGAAAGACACCAGAATGAAATAAATATAAACATTCTTAGACGTTGACAGGCGTGCAAATTAAAGAGCGGAGACGCCACTTTAGCTATTTTCCGAAAAGAGATGAGTTTGGGGCTGAATGAGCGAGCGCGTGTTGATCGAAATTATGTTGAATGTGTTCGTGCACACGCCCTCCGAGTGTGTGCGCGTCAGCCGTCTGTTCTGATCAAACACACTGGTGTGTAATTGGCTCCCCGTTGTCGCGGTGACCCCTGCGGTTGGAATGTCTGTCGTCGGGGAGGACAGGAGGAGGTCGCACTGACGATAATGTGCTACAGACGACACTCTCACACACACACAGAGCAAATACTTTGTGTAAATGGCACAAGTGTGTTGAAAGATTACTGTTCAGCCTGCGAATGTGTGTGTATGTGTGCATGTGTGTGTGTATGTGTGTGCTCGGCCGGCTTAGCCTCCCCCTACTAAGTTGTCTTTAAAGACAGCGAGGAGATGAAGCGTAAACATAGTGGAGCTCAGAGTGCAGGGCAGCCTATTACAGAGACAGACAGACTGACGATGGTTGGGAATCAACAGCTCCGAGGGCAATGCAATTTTTTTTTTAAACGCTCATTAGGGATGCATGCCAATCTGGAGAAAGTTGATTTGCTGATGCCGTTGTTCATTTGAATGTGTTTTTTCCCCCAGTGGCTTCTTGGCTTCAGAAAAATGAAACGGCTCCAAAATATGGAAATGAGACACGCACTGACAGGCGGCTCGGTTCGTCGGGGTCTCTCTCTGCGAGCACACATTTCACCTGATGACTTTCAGGAGAATTAGGTGCTTTAGAGATGTTTTCTAGCATTCGGTGCTGCAGATTACAAAGAGGGCTTATGAGCTTCATAGTGTGTGTGTGTGTGTGTGTGTGTGTGTGTGTGTGTGTGTGTGTGTGTGTGTGTGTGTGTGTGTGTGTGTGTGTGTGGGCCGTGTGTACCAGAGGAGCCCAGTGGACCAGGGAACAGTCAGGGCTTTGTGGGAGGAGAGGCGCGTTTGTACACTCTGCAGAGCAGAGGTGGGCAACTGATGTCCTGGGGGCTTACTGTGGCCCAACTCCTCACTCACTGCAGCCCAAAAGTCAATTTCAAATGTCAATAAATTGTAAAAATAAAGAAAAATGTCAAAATCTGCCATGAAAGATAGCTGCCTACATGGCAAAGACGAACGGGCAACAAGACCACAAGCACTGGAACAACAACTGTGCATAATATGGAGGTTTTTAAGATTAAAACCTGTATTTTCAAATAAGACAAAGTGTTAAGTGTTTACTTGAAATACACAGTAAAGTTGCCTTGATCGTATCAGCACAAATCAGTGTTGGACAGTTTTGTTTATATATATATTAAAAAAAAAAAAACAGGATTAACCTCATGTTAACTCGTGGATGACACTCGTCAGCTGCTCTGGATGCTCCTAAATAAACTGTAGTAGAGTCTCCAAAACATTGGCTAAAGTTTTATGTAGTTAATATACGGGTAAAGATCAACATTCCAGTTTCTGAAACATTGGTAGGCCTGTCACGATAATCAATAAATCAATTAACCGAACGATGAATGAGGAGATGGCTCACTCTTTCCATCTTTCTTAACACTGGGGTGCATCGGTTCTATAGTGGATTTATAGCGGAGTGAGCATCTGTCAGACATGCAATCTTTGGGGGAGGCCGGGCCGCTCACGCGTACATACGGAGAGCTGAAGTGAGCATCCTGAGGAGTAACAAGGAAGCAAACGCCAATATGAATGATGGCACAAAAGATACGGTTCTTAAGCCGGCTGCCACAGCCCCAGTGCGGGAATATTTTGGTTTTAAACAGAATGAACAAGGTGTGAGCTCTTGAACACTGATGAGCAGATATGTCGCATTTGTTTGAAAGTAGTGGCGACAAAGAAGAAGGGGAGGTGCAGCGGAGCCTTCGTCCTGACAGTCCGCGCTTACTGAGGCGTGGTCGGCAAAGTAACTATAAATAAAAGCACAAATTGGTGCGCTCACAGACAGTGTCGTTTGCTACATTGCAAAAGAAATGCAGTCCTTCAATATGGTGGGAAAGCCAGAAATGTTACAATTGTTTGACAGACAGTACGGATTGACTGGGAGAAAGTACATGTTACAAACAATTCCTGAACTGTATGAAATACATTATAGTTATTGTCTTTATTTTTGTGTGTGTTTTATTGGAGTTTCGTTTTTTCTTTACAGAGACAGGGTCTATTTTTTATTGTTTTTGATTAGTATAATTATTTTATTATGGGTTTATTTTCTCTTTTTTTTGTTTGCTAAATTATTTTTTTTTAAAAGATCCTGACCTTCCCATTACAGTTAGGTACTCCTGAGAAATGAAAGCTTCTTGCTTTTGATATGGTGTACTCACTTTATTATGAGTATTATGAGTATTGTTAAAGGTTTACGATAAATGGCACCGAATGAAACTGATGAAAAAGACAACATGTCCATTTAAAGTTCACATTTTAGTATCTGTTAATCCAAATGCACACGATGCTTCTAGAAAAAGGTAGAGGGGACAGGAACGGGGGGGGGGGGGGGGGGGGGGGAGAGAAGGTTCCTGTTCCCGAAGATGTTTTGGGGGTCCACATAGTCCTTGACATATATTATAATTTCATCAATGAAAAAAATAAATAAATAAATAAAATTGACAATAATATTGTTTATCTTCAATAATTTTTTGGACAATTATTGTCCAGCAAAATTTGTTATCGTGACAGAAAACTGTTTTCATGCTATTATGACACAATAACATCAGTTTGATTATGTTAGTGAGTTAATATTTATATATTTACTGCCTTTAATACATCAAACTTCTTGTGCTGGTCTGTTGGATTTAATTAATGGTTTTAATCAGTCTGTGAAGTGATAAATTAGACTTTTTATTGTGTTATTCAGATGCATATTATAGGATACTTGTTGAATCGCTTCTTTAGATCTTTTGTTTTGCTTTGCTAAGGAAAACCGAAATGCATAAAACTCCCCAAAACAACCAACAAGGAAAAGGAAACATGATCTATGTCAGTATTGCATAGCTGATCATACAAACAGGTATGATCGGGGTATCCCAATTACACAGTATTTTGGCAGAATCAGCAGATATTGGCCTAAAAAGTTGGCTACTGGAATCAGACATCAACATTTATGCTGATATTCAGACTCAGTTCTACCTGCTGAGTGGCAGAGGGCAAAGTCTGGTAATTGAAGTCAGTATGAGGAGAAAATGGGATTTCAGTCATTTTTCAGTACAGACTGCCGTTGTCAGTCTGTCTGAGTTCTTTGTCACTCAGTGGCATTCCACTCACTCGCACTGACATTAACGTTCATACCCTATTGGCCAAATATGATGGCCATATCTATCTCATATATGAACCAAATATCATCCATCAGACATATACACAACCCAACACCTGTGATTAAACAGTTTGATCAGGAATGACTTCACATTTGACCTGTGTGACAAAAATCAAAATGTGGCCCAATATTCAAACAGGAGTAGTAACATGTGTAAAGAAACAAACTGTTCCTTGTAGAAACATAAGTTAGTTGATGATCTCTGTCTTACACCAGCGTTTCTTTTTGACTGATCCATACAAACTGCATGGAAGTGCTGTTGATCTTTCTGATAAAGAATTATTTTAGGCTTTAAAATCAGTGATCACCAACCATTTTATCTCCTGTGATGCTGAGAGAGATGAACCTGACAAAATTCACTGAGAAACTTAGACTAATCGTTACTCTTCATGTATCATTCATTAACCAAACTTCAAACAGTCAAAATGAGCCTCAATCTATCAATGTGATAAAGAGAAGGAAACAGAAATCGTTAGAGTTGAAGACTAGAATAATTCTAAAATAAAACACATGTGAAGTTATCTGAATATCTTCTTAATACTCCAAAACTATGAGGGGAGAAAGATATCAGATGGACCCGACTCATCTGGAAAAGCAGTTGATTTACCCCTTCCACTTACACGATGGATTTAAATAGTCAGCTAATGACCAAAACAACCTCGTATTGAGATCTACCAGAATCACCTAAAATATATCTCAGTCGATCAGGATCTACAGGTTGGTCACCCTAATTTTTGCTCTTACTTTGCATTATTAGTCTGATTTTTCCACTTTCTACATACAGTCTAGGGCAGTTTACCACAGAGAGAGCCAGGGCCCACTAGTGGGAATCACAGAGAACTGCAGGTGGGCCACAAGGTCATTTTAAAAATAAAACCGAATACGCACAACTAAAATCAAATTTTAAACAATTATAAAATGCTAAATTAGATTTTCCAAGTATCAGACTCAAACAACAGCCTGGAGATTTAACTTGGATGTTCATCTTTATTGTTTATGTTGTGTAATAAACAGAATCTATGTCACATTCAACTGCTGATCATTTTAACACTTAGCTCACGAAACCACTTGGTTTCAGATTTCAGGAATTTAGCCATGCTTTCATAAGCATCATGAAAACCAGGAGAAACTTTGAATGCAAAAACAGTAATTTTAAAGCAAATTTTTCAGCAGACTGATGTGTTTAGAAAAGAGAAGGTCAAAACTTTTAGTCTTGTTATTACCTCCACCAAGGATATTATGCTTTGACCTGTGTTTTTTTTTTTTGTTAGGAAGATTACGCAAAAACTACTGGATGGATTTGGCTGAGAATTACTGGAGATGTTGGTAATGGATAAACTTAAAAATGATTAGATTTTTTTATTGATCTGGATAAAATGCCATGAGGGATCTGTCATATTGGCTCAATAATTGTCAAACTAATAATGACGTTATTATAATTTCACATGCTGTGCTAGCTTTTCATGGGCAAGGAATCATATTATAAAGATCACTTTATCATAAACTACTGCTTATAGGCGCAACAGCAATATGTGAGCAACCTGGGTGGACCCGTGCACTCTAGTGGATGTGAGGTGTACTTATGCTTGGGAAAGGCTTGTCCAGTGTTGATGTTTGGAATCTTGTATTTAATATTTAGTTTTATGTTTGAATTTTTAGTTATCTTTTCATTATTTGCTGTGTCTTATGTTTGGAATTTATCCTCCTTACTTTTGTTTTCTTTTTCAAATTAGGATTTTTGAACTGAATCAAACTTAAAGGGATAGTTCAGTATCTTTGAAGTGGGGTTGTATGAGCTCCATATGGCCACTAAGTCCATTAGATGCAGTAGAAAGTTCTCTCCCTCAGTAAGCCACAGCCTGTAAGGGTCGGTGACGAAGAATAGACGCTAACAGGAAAGTACCGTACCAAATACAAAGGGTATTTTCTCCACCCACAAGAACTCAAATCAAAAAGTAATACTACAGTTTAAGAGTACGCTACATATGATTGTTTTTAAGTGCATTATTGTTTATCTGGACCTAAGCCTGTACTGTATCTACTCAGTGACCATATGGATCTCATACAACCCCACTTAAAAAATACTGAACTATCCCTTTAAGAATCAAAAACAAGGTGTAAAAATGTCAAATGAAGATGTTTCAAAATGTTTTCCTGATATATATGACCAAAATATATACATATACATTAATTTACAATTTTCAAATTTGAAATCAATCTGGTCCTCAGTGAATAAAATGATTGTAGTGCACTTGGTAACCAGAGCCGTCCATTCCTGCTGAAGAAGAAGATACTTGTGTGCATGTGTGTGTGTGTTTGTATGAAAGCAGAACAGAGGGGGAAACACAAGAACAGAGTGAGTTTGTGTTTGTGAAATGAGTTGTTACCTCAAAGATAAAGGGGGTAAATAAAGAAAAAGCAGAGGCCATAGATGAAACAGAGTCTAAGATTGTCCTCAGCTGTGGTCTCTGTAAGACTGAGCCCTTGTTTAAGCTGCAGCCCACGTGCACCTCTGGTATGCGGTGTCTGCTGTTGCCATGGAAAAGTGAGGCAGCGAGCAAGAGTGAGAGCTGTTTTCGAGAGGGGGCAGTTTGTGTGCAGGTCAGACTCTGCTCGGCACGGTATAGCCACTGGATAAAATGCACACAATGTAGACGTCAGGTTATGTAACGCTAATGATCACATCCTGAAGCACTTCTGTTTTTCTGCTGCCAAAGCACTTTAAAGAAAAAAAAAATCCAGTACCTGTGATCAAGAGCTGCTTTTTCATCACCCCACAGCCTTACTGTGAAATACACTGAAGAAAGACCCTGATCAGATCTCATGTCTGCTGCACGGATGAGTTTGTAGTTACATTTACGGCTATCTCTCACTTTTACAGCTCTAAAAATACCAGGCTTATGATTTTGGGATAATGCTTGGATAAACTCAGCGGCAACATTACACCTGTTCAGGGTGTAATGGCTATTTCACTGAAAACACATAGAAGTTATTCTTCAGGGCTGAACTAAGGATCATTTCAGTTATAGACTAATCAGCTGACTCATTTTTGACCCCTTTCATGCATACATTTTTAAATCATAAAAGGAATACTCTTTTTAAATGTTTTATTTTACTTTCAAACAAGTTAAAAATCATGTTGTTCCTAATATATTATTAAACTAGAAGCTATATATTTAACCTGTCTCATTCTTCTGAAAACATCTGTTGATTGTATTGACACTGATATGCAATTAGTTAAAAACATTATATATATAACATAGCATAGTCAAACCGTTAACCCATATCTTTAACCAGTCACTACAAACAGGCATATTTCCCAGTCAAATGAAAATAGCCAAGGTCATACCCATTCATAAAAGTGGAGACATTCATTTCTTCTCCAACTATAGACCCATTTCTTTATTTCCACAGTTCTCAAAAATCTTAGAGAAACTCTTTGTCAATAGACTTGATCACTTCATAGAGAAACAAAACTTACTGAATGAACATCAATATGGCTTCAGATCAAAACGATCCACATCAGTGGCAGTCATAGATTTTATAGAACAAATATCCACAGCAACAAACAATAAAGAATATACAGTTGGTATCTTCATAGACTTTAAAAAAAAGCATTTGACACAATAGACCATTCATTATTATTGTCAAAACTACAAAGATACGGTATCAGAGGAACAGCGCATAAATGGCTCAGCAGTTGAAGAACAGATATCAGTATGTGCAAATAAACAATAATAAGTCTGGCATGCTGCAGGTCACATGTGGGGTTCCAACAGGGATCAGTGTTGGGTTCTAAATTGTTTATATTGTATATCAATGATATTTGTAATGTGTCAAAATTGTTTAATCTTATTCTGTTTGCTGATGACACCAACCTGTTTTACTCTGATAAGAACCTGGATCATCTTATGGGTACAGTGGTAAAAGAATTGGATGCCTTGACAAGATGGTTTAGTGTCAATAAATTATCTTTAAATGTAAGTAAAACTAAATACATGATATTTGGAAATCGAAAAAATAATACAAGGGTAAAAGTTACGATAGATGGTATGGAAATAGAACGTGTTTGTGAGAATAAGTTCTTAGGAGTGATTATAGACCACAAACTGTGTTGGAAACCTCATGTTAATTACATTAAAAACAAAATATCAAAATCAGCTGCAGTACTGTATAAAACTAAAGATGTTCTTAATTCAAATTATTAAACGATCAGAAATCCAATTTCTTTGCTTCAAAAGAAAGTGATCAGGCTCATATATCGAGCAGATAACCGAGAACCAACACACAAATTATTTATAAAGCTACAAGCTCTAAAATTTTGGGAACTTGTGGATCTGAGGATAGCTTCACTGATGTACAATGCATACCATAAGATGTTACCAGGCTGTATCCAGAGATTGTTCCAGATTAGAGTGTGTGAATACGAACTGGGGGGGAGTTGTATGTTCACAAAAACAAAGGGCAGGACAAATGTTAAGCTAAGATGTGTTTCAGTGTATGGAGTTAGCCTGTGGGATGGATTAGACAGAGAAGTGAAAGAATGTCAAACACATGGTAGGTTCAAAAAGTTGCTTGAACAAAAAATGATTGTAAAGTACAGAACTATGGTGTGAGCACAAATGTGTTCAGATTTTGGATACATGTGAATTTATTATTGTTTCATATCAACCAAAAGGGAGCTGAGTAAGTTATGAATTTGAAAAGGGTAGGCGAAATAAGCAAAGGCTTCAGCCTACACCTTTTTCACCTTTTGTTTTTTATTTTGTTGATTGTTTGGGGTTAATGCGGGAAAAGCACTAATGTAACACTTGTTTGCTTTGCAATTTCTCACTTTGGTGGTGTGATTAACTCTTTGTCGGCCATTTTGGATTTATGATGCCAGTTCTTGATAATGACAACAATATGCAAGCTAATATTTTCTGAAACTTGAGACAAGGGTTTAGGAGTGAACCACCTGGTAGCTGAACATTGTACTGCAACCTTAGTGGTATAAATTATATTCCAAATATGTTTACTGTAGTGGTCACCATGCATGAAAGAGTTAACTGATGAATCAAAAATGTTTATTTTTTTGTTTGTTCTTCAAAACAGAAAACTGACATTGTTGTACATCCCAAAGATGTAAAAATGATTAAAAAAAAAAAACATAGTAGTGGAGGAATGAATCCAAAAATGTGGAATGAGTTAACTTTTAGAACTTCCCAGCCCCCCCCCCCAAAAAAAATCCAAAAACACTGGGATAATATCAATATTCCTACATTACTTTGTCCCCGATTATCATAAAGCTGTAGTCCAATATTGTTTCAGCCCTATTTTAAACATCTGTCAGCCAACTGCTTAAGTTTTAATCATGCCAAGAACAAAGAATCTCCATTTCGTTGGTGTTTTGAGAATTCCTGAAACAATTCACACCACTTCCGTAAAGATGTGACCTGCAATGTCTGTCATTCATCATACAGCCTTTACATGTTAATTATGTTACAGCTGATTACACTGATCTTCAAACTTTTATTCTAAATTTTTTTTTTAAATTAATATCAGAAATTTCAAAGTTTTCACACAACACAAATCATTTGTAGAATTTGTCAAACAGCTGTTGAAACAACTCACAACAGGATTTATTTGGTCATGAAACGTTTCTGCACAGGTGTTTAAATACATGAGAAATCATGCTTAATACTTTTTATTAGGGGTGTGCGAAATGACGATATTAAATTGTTAAGGATTATAACGTGGGGATGATCTTTTAAAGCAGAAAGATCTTCAGATCGTCTGTGTGGGCGCAGAGACTTTGAAGCGTACCCGAATTAGCCAATCGTAGCACATTACGCACAGTGCATGGTGGGATCTCCTGTTTGGTTATGTAGCATGAAGCCATGGTGGAAAGAGAAAAGGAGATAAAAGCTTGAAGATGTCTGAACAAAAATCTGTTCTAAAGCAGCTGTATTATTCACTCAGATTATAGACATGACAGTTAGATAACATTTGTTTTAAGTTGTTGCACTTTAAGAGATAATGTTGATATCGTTGTTCATTACCTTTTATGTTTACATTTCTTGCACATTTTTATAAAAACTGCACTATTTAAATTAAAACCTGTTCAGAAAGTTTCTTTGGCTTTAATTGTCTTTTTTTTCTTTTAGGGTTTTACATGTTTTATATGTTAAACATAGGGGGGAAATGGTCAAACATGCAAATTAGTCTGGAAAAATCAAAGTAAAAAAGAATCATGATAAAATAGTGATTTTATTTTTAAAAAATTGTGATATGATATTTTTGCCATATCGCCCACCCCTACTTTTTATCAAGCAAAATAATCCTGATTATAATCATTTCATAATAGAGCAGGCCTATGATGCATCTTTTTAGTTTAATTGCAAACTAATTTCAGCAATAGTCACAAACTACTTCCCGTTAAACCCCTGTGAGTGCAATACAACACTTCTATCTAAAAGCCTCTTCGCCAAAATTCAGCAGAGACAGTTTGTTTTGTAAAACCCAAACAAATGTTGAATTACAATGTTTTCAGTGAAAATAATTTAGTGGATGAAATAAAAATTCTCAAATAATAATGGTAAAATGATCACTAAATGGACAAAATAATTGCTGTGCGACTTTTCTGACATTCTATCTCAGCTAAACCACTTTAGTCGTCGCTCTGAAGAGCACAAAAACCACTGGAAGCAATCTTACTTTTCTGTTGTGCTGTTTTAAAAAGAATGAGTGGATGCTATTAAAACAATTTTTCCTCTTCAACGATTAAAAAAAATATCAAAACAACTCAGAGAAAAAACCTGCCTCTTGATCTACTGAGGCTAAAACCTGACAGAGGTCTAAACCTTGAATCAGCGCACACTCAGCCAACGCGCTCATTAGCCGACATCCCCCAGAATACACACACTAATTAGTCTGTAGTTAAAAAAAAGGTGCCCTTCCTACTCATTAGGCCCATAATCACCTTAAACTGAGCTGAGGAACTCTCCACGAGCACGGCCCTGATGAATGTCTGAGTACAGTCTGTGAGTGTGTGTGGGTGTAAGGATTTGTGCAGATGTGTGAATCTCCCGTTAGCTGCTCAGATGAACTGCGCTAACGTCTCCACAGGAGCCTCGCTGTATACAGAGAGAGTGGATTTTCTCATTTCTACTCCAGCTACAGTGAGCTTTAGTAGCATTAAGGAATTATGGGTAGTGACAGCCTACTTTATACTGCCTTAAATTATTGAAGAGATTATGATGTTAATCTCAGAGAGCTAACCCAAGTAATGATCAGTCACACACTCAGTTAGCTGCTTCTGCTTTTACTGAATTTCTTTCAAGGCCTTTTTAAACCATACTCTTTAAAATTTGAGCTAATGCACAAAAGTCATTTGCAGTATTTATGTTCTATCCAGGTGGCCCTTGTTCAAAATACTAGTACACTTGAAAGCACTCAGGGAGCACACAGCTCCACCGAGGTAGGTCACACGTTGCTGTTACATCTATAAGCAATAGTTCCATGATACAGTTACCATCTTAATATGATCCCTTGACCCTGAAAACCCAAACCGAGCACGAACGGTGGTTATCTAACCAGACAAGCCAGATGGACAGCTCTATATATCTGCCACAGAAATATTTCACCAGTCCATCTGGGTAGGAGCCCTTTAAATTTGTTTTCAGGGGCAGAACGTTAAAAAAAAAACACAAGCTTGTGATTGGACAATCGTTTGGCTCGTCACATTCATCACAGACCAATCCACATCAAGCACGGTTGCCTTCTATAATGTAGCACACATAGCCGCTAATGCTAACAACAGTTAAAAACAGTTCATGGACGATAGCCATAGTGGCTAACTTAGTCGCTAACAGCTAACTTCATCAATAAAGGCACAAAATGCCCCAAAAAATACATTTAAAAAATAAATAAATAAAAAAAAATTTATAAATTAAACACACTTGTTGGAGGAAAATATCAAGGGTGGATGTCAGATTTATGAGGCCACTTCCTAACTATCCTGAAACCCACAACCTATCAAGAGAAACTGACAGAAGATCCGAGTAGGGTGTAGCGAGTGTTTGCCCAGCAAGTGTGATGCCACGTTTTTTTTAAAGTCTCTGTAAAGACAGCATTTTTTCAAGGAATGTGTTTGTCAACATGAAAACACTGCAGTATATATGCCAGGCCTGTAAGTGAAGCTGTAACGTTTCCTTAGTCATACGAAAAAAAAAAAGAAAAAAAAAAAACAGAAAGGAAGACAGAGCATACGTATGTTTTCAGATTATCCACTCTGGGTCCAGTTTTCAAAAATGTGCATTTTCTGGCACCTACAATGCTGTTCCTGTGCGGACAAAACTCCAATATGATTAAAAAGTTGATACATCTGAATATCCAATGCAATATTTGAAAATTCATTTGAGCATTTCATAACGTCTCTGGCTCTTGTCTTGTAGGTGGCCTGGAATCACGGTAGTGTGATGATTTGTATTCTTGGCAAATTAGACTTCTAAAGCCTTGAATGTTTTATATTTAGTAGGGCTGGGACGATTCACTTTTCTCCCGATATGATTTATTGCGATTTTTTAGGTGCCGATACGATTTAAATTGCGATTCTACGATATTGCCGATTTTTGCAATCTTAAGTTAGCTTTTTTAAAACCAGTGAAAAAGATGAACAATGATGATGCCTCCAGACTATATCAGGAAAAATACACATCACATGTGAGTCTGTTTTTAGGATTTATTCAGCAATATATATTAACCAGCTGTTTATGCTCCCTCTCTTCAAAAGCCTGGATTGCATATAAAAAGTGGCTTATTATCCCTTCAGGCAACAGAGTTTTTTCAAGAAATATTCAATTTTGCTATCAAGATTTAAAAAGGCTATAGTTTCAAAGTGGTTGGTTTTCCCAGCCATCATCATCATCACTGTAATTTACGGGCCGAGCATGAACGCCTCTGCTGCCTGCACTGTCTACCCTCGGCTTCTCCCTCGTTTGACCAGAGCTCCGCGGTCTCATTCTCCGCTAACACCGTCACTTTTCGCGGTGTTTTGAGCTTCCCTGCATCCCAGACTATGTACACTCTTCGGTAGTCGCCGGCCATGGAGAGGAAAAGCTCTCGGTATGTACTGCTCCGGGACTGTAATGGCGCGCGGAGCCGCTCCCGCTGCGCACACTCGCTGCCAGTTTGGTTCTCACTGGACGACTGACCGTCATCCTCAGAGAGTAAATATTCCTCAGATTCAGAGTCAGACAGTACTTGACAAAGTACTCTCGGCATCGTGAGTACTCTCTATCACTCTGTGTCTCTCTCTCTGCTCCACAGCCTCTGCAGCCACACTCACGTCCCTCGGTCCGGTGTGTGTGTTTTAAAATAAATATACGCCAAAACTTTGAATAGAAACCTGTCACCTGTCCACTATCTGCTGGTGAAAAGTAGTAAATCTACTCAGCACTATTTTAACAGCTATGGCCTATTTTATCCAGCAATGTCGCTTGCCTCAGTTTGGCGACTTTAGCGCCTATAGAGTGTGAGTGTGCGTGTGTGTGTGTGTGTGTGTGGGGGGGGGAATCGATTTTTGAATAAAAATATCGATTTTAAGATCAGCAGACAAAAAATCGCGATACTTAGGTGTATCGATTTTTTCTCCCACTCCTAATATTTAGATTATAAACCCATATATTGCTTCCTCCCCGTAGGGCTGATGGAGAGCAGGCAGTATGTATCAAGCCAAACATTTTTTCCACCTAAGCCAAAACACTAAAAGAGTGAGATTTAGACCTTTCCACAGTTGCACACATGCTATTAAACAATTATCCTGCTCTAAAAAAGTATTTGTCAGCACAGATGTTTCAAAAACAAGATTTCTACAGCTTTCTCAATGTTTATATTTAGATTATAGCCAAAGAAGGGAGGCATGTTAGAGGCTGAGGATGGACACACAATGATCAGACAGTTGCATAAGGTACGTTGGAGCTTGAAAAGTAGGTTTACAAGATACTTACATGTTGACAATACTGACAATTAATTTCCATCTCTAAACTCTTTCCTCTTGCTCTCTCCCTCCACTCACTCGCCTACTACCTGCCTGCATTGTATTTATTTTTACCTTCACCCACAAATTTAAATGATTCATTTCTTTACCAGCACTTGCACATTTTTGATGTGTATCTGCAGGACTCCGGTTTAAAGGATGTGTACTGGCAAGAAGAATGAAGGGACACTCTTGATGTGCTAATACAAGGTTAAATATTGACTAACAATATACTCTGTGCTTGTCTGAATTATGCAATAGTAAATGCCTGTAATTAAAGCGACTTTTTTTTAGCTAGGTCTAATCCAGGCTGCAAACTCTGGGGAAGTTCTAAACCTGTAGTACCGAGAGTGTCCACTTGAGGCTGGCTGCAGTAACATGACACCTTAAAGGGGCTGTGAGGAGAATCTATTACCGGCGACATTAAGACTCTGCTACCCATCAGCACGCGCGGCGACTGTCGTAATGCCGAGTTTCAGTAACCTCAGAACTGGGAGTGACATCATCTCTGACTTATGGGTGTTCCAGTTGAAGTCGGAAAAAAACATGCCGATCTACCAGGCTATTGTTAGCTGTTGTTAGCACGCCCTGCGTTGTTGTTCACAAATATCACATGAAGAATGTGATTATCACTATGGCAGCATTTTTGTAAATATAAGTCGAACAATACTATGTATACAGCTGATCTAGAGCGACACACCCCAGTCAGAAGTGCAAATAAATGGATTATTACAGGAGCTAAATAACTGTTCACACTGGGGGCATCCATCTTCGATTGTCAACTCGGGGGTGGCGAGGTTTCACCGAGTTCCCAGTAGGAAATTCCAACTTCGGGGGTCGTTCCAGTTGCAGTTTCCTACTCGGAACTCGAATATTCCTACTTCAGACTACAACTTGAACGCACCACAAGCCAAAGCGTGTGTTTGTTGTGATGCTAATGAAAATGCAGCTTGGACCTTCCTCAGAACTCTGCATTGCTTTACAACTTCTTTTTTCAACAACTTACAGGATGCAAAGCAACGAGGTACTGTATCTCTTTCTAGTTACGTAGTGGTAGTTTTTGATGTGTGACAACAAGCAGTTTTTGGAAAACTTAGTATTGTAGTTTTGTAGCCGGCTATATATTGCTACTTACATCCAGGTGCTCTAAGACGTGTAATATAAATAATAAAATAATATAAATTTGCTCTAGTTTTAATGGTCTTGTTCCTGAAGTTGAGTATTCAGGCCAGTCCAGCCCTGTCCAACCTGACCGGAAAGCTAAGGAATAGCATTTATAGATAACCTATTTTGATGCTATAAAACTCATCTTAAAGTGTGTTTTTCCATCAGGCATATATCTAAAAGTGAGACTTTTTTGTAATCACTTAGAAACTCCTCACAGTCTCTTTAATGATTGTATGCAAGGACAAAAAAAAAGGATTTCATTAAAATACATTTATAATGCACACTTTACAGTCTGGTTCCGAAATCGGCTTCAGTCTACAACTATAATACATCTCTGAGTTCTCACTGTGAGGGGGTGATTTGTTTTCTTTATATCAAGCCAGTTCTTTTATTTGGGATTTATTTAGGATTTTCAGTTTTGGAAATGCAGAGTCCCTATTGGTTAGACGGCAGCATACATTAAAGGACATTAACAGCGTTTCAAAGGCTCCTATGACACGGCTTTGTCCAATTCTTTTACAGTATATGGTCTCATCACAGTCCTGTCAGCTACAGGCAGAATTAGAGATTTTGCCTCCAAGAGGTATACAGTTGCCAGCAAAAGAAAATACAGTGGTAAAAAGAGATTCCTGTAATGGTGTAGGTGTATGCTTTGTTATAAGCTTTGAGATCATGGTAGCCTTTAGCTTTGTCCTTGTACTTTTAAAAGCTAATTCATCCTCAAGTCAGAGCGAAAATGTGTGCAACCTTTGAATTCCTTTATTTCTCTTGAGCTTTGAGACATTTATTTTGATAGACCGGGCAAAGGATACAGTTGAGGACAAATGCCTCTGTAAAAAGGACATGGATGCATCGGCACCAGGCTATCAAAGCGCCACTGAAAATCCCTTTAAAGCATTCAGGATCATAATTCTGTGTTCAGAACAATGACCCTGCTGAACAAATGGATGGACAACCCTAAAACATTATGCCTTTGGTCCTGGTTATCACCGGCACGGAGACAGAAAAAACAATCATTTCTCTGGCTTTGAAATCTGTCCGAAAAATCTGAAATAATATCATTCTCCCTTGAAATATAGAGTACTACTTTAGTCATCCAAATTATAGATGTTTCTATAATAAAAAAAATCTATATATTGTACAGGAAAGACAAAACAAGCCTGACTCAGTGAGAATATTTGATGTCATTTGATGCAAAGAAGCAGCTCAGAAATGTAAAGCACAGCAGAAGCAGCTGCATCTCTCCTGAGTGAGACATTACTACATCATATTTTCTTTATAGGGACATAAAAAATGCCCCTGACATGTTTTATGGTCTGCTTCTTTATTGTTGAGAATAACTACCAGGGTGCCAAGGCTACACACACCGCTCTCACCGACTATGAGGGAAAATTCAGTGACTTTTCATTGACTTTCAAAAACTTACTCTGCGTGCTGCTGTGACCTAAAAATGTTCCTTTCGTGTTTGTTTATGTTTTTCAGTCGCAGAAAAGTGTTAAAGCAGTAAACAGTTGTTATATTCCACTACTTCACGGCTTGCTGCTGAGAAAAAAACACCTGAAAAAACAGCATCAGATATTACTGTACGTGCAAATCTGGTCACACAACTTCATCTAGAAATGATTTCGAAAAATGTTTTTACTCAGGGGAAGCCACATACTTCTGACTCCTCCCTGACCTGAATAAAATCAGATCCTCTTCATCCTGAATTACTTTAATTTACTGTACGCTCAGGGTCACATTACCTCCTTTGTGTGTTATTTCATCAGCTCAAACTTTTGAGCCCAACCAATTTACAATAAGTCCTAATAACAAAAGGGCGTGTAATTGAAATTAGGGTTATCAAAATGCTGTTATGATCTAAGGAAACCACTTTCTATTCAAGTCTGTTTTGAAACAACTTGAGCAATGTGATACAAACCAAAATCATTTCAACAGTTTTTTTCACTAAAGGTGACAGAGAATATGCCATGATTTTGTGTAACAATTATTTTTCTATAGGCCTGTAGAAAACATAACGGTTGCTAAAACACCTAAATGAAAAACTAACTGTTTAGGGCTGGGTATTGATTCAGATCTACTGGATTGATTTGATTCGATATTACAAGGTCTCAAATCGATTCGATTCACGATTCAATTCGATATTTATTCAGTCTGGGATATCTTAGTTAAAATAGTGCTGTAAATTTAAAAAGTGACCTTTTGACCTGGTACATCATTAAATATTGTTTTAACATGAAGAACTAAACCCAAAGCAGTTACATTAATCATATTTTAATGATATGCATTAATGCATATTCTGCATATTACTTGTTTTTTGTTCAACTCGTATTTTCCTTTGTACTTGTTAAATCTAAAATACTGTACATCCAAACATCAAACAGCTTTTAAACTTGCCAGTGGTGCCCATATAGTGCTTCCACCATGTTTGTTTGCAGTAACATCTCATGAGATCTTGTTCAGTAGAAAGCAACGCTAAACGCTGATCACACCAGACTAGCAGGGTTGATACCACAGGCTGCTTCTCTGCACATCCAAAGAAGAAAAAACTACCCAAGTTAAAAGATCCATCTTTGGATTTTATGGATTGACTATGAACCAGTTAAAGGAAAATCAATTTAAATCGATTTTTTTAACCCAGCCCTATAACTGTTTATCACAGCAGCAGCAAAAGTATTAGAATCATTTATTTAAATTATATAAAACCTGCTGACAAACTTCATCACAAAGCAGTGGGGTTGTCATAGCATTAGAGACTTTGACTTCTTGTGGTAACATCTGCCAAGCTGTTTAAAATCAGATCTTTTCTCCACTGAAATATCACATAATAAAAACAGAAAAAAAAAAGTCTTGTCAAGAAATCCCAACGTCTAAAGACTGCTAAAGAACAGGATAGTTCCCTGAAGGACAGCAGGTGGCACATTTTCACCTGCACACTAAAAAGCAGATATCAGAAGCCCCGCCCCTTTGATTTTGATTGGTCATTGAGAGCAAAGTGACATTGATGAGCCCACACTTTTCCATAAGTTGGCCTGTTTTCAATCAAAAGCGCTGGGAGGATGCTGAGAATGCTGGATGGCTTTGGTTCTGAACTGAAACTTAGCGCTGCTTGTGGAAAAAATACTGCAAGCAGCAGCCACAATGTCGCTTTATGGCTTTGGGTTTTACTATATAAAAGTCAATTCATGTATATATTCTAAAACATAGGATAAAATGTTTAAATCGTTTTCATGTTTTTATGATTTTGCCTAGAGGATCTCGTGACCCCTGGCTGGTTCAGACCTCTATGTTGAGAAACACTGGTCTAATATTCTGTACGTTGTCATGATTGTTTCTCAGTTATCGTAATGATCAGCAGTGGGGCTGAGCGATTTATTGTTTTCAGATCGAAATCGCAATTTCAGACAACGTAATCGTGTGAGCGCCAAAGCTGCAATTTTTTGCAACACTCCTGACTGACGAGGATCTGTTGTGTCAACTTCTATATAAAGTTGCATTTACATAAGTGCTGGGGAGCAGGTCAATAACACAAAGCCTCTGTTAAGGAGAAGTTAGAGTATCCTGTGAATCAGGAAAACAGATTATGTATAATCAATATTAGATTGCAAATAATGTGTTAGGTGTTTTTAATCATTGACTTCCTTCCTGATGTCTATACTGTACAGAAAGTGAATTTTGCACTGAAGCTTGATTCGATGAAAAAAATTAATCGAATTGAAATTGCAATACCTGCCAGAAAAAAACGCAATTAGTTATTTTCATAAAATCGCTCAGGCCTAATCAGTGAAATGAAAGTCACATGTGCAACTTAAAAGAGAAAAATTGTTCAAACTGGAGCGCTCCCAACAAGATCCAACACCTTTTCAAAATGTTGCCAACACATTAGTGTAATTTGAACAGGATCTTGGAGAAAACTTGTAAATGTGTATAAAAAAAAAACAATACATGTCCTTCGATGGGGTTTAAAGGGCTTCTGATTTCTTTGCCGAGCAAATATGCATTAAGTTGTTCTTTTAAACTATGACAATCTAAATAAAATAAGAAACAATCTTTTTTAGACTTATCATTAAAATACATTATGCTGTTGTTAAAATACATTTGACTGTTGGTGGGTGTTTCTGCAAAAAATCTATTTCACTGAGTACTAGACCTGGCATTTTTAAAATGAACAATGAAAATATATTTTCTCGTCCATTTATTGACCAATACCAACCAAACAAAATGATTTGATGATAAAGTGCATCCAAATATTTTTTGTTCATACATCCAACTTGTGTTTTTTTTTTGGTTCAAATTTGAAAGCAAACGTCAGTTTAAAGGGACTGTGAGGAGTTTCTAAGTAATTACAAAAAAGTTTCACTTTTAGATATATGCCTGATGGAAATACACACTTTGGGCTCTAATTTCGTAGACCAGGCGCAAGCGCAGGCGCACCTGCCTGCGCCGGCCTTCGCCGCGCGGACTGGGTGTGACCTGCGCACTTTGCAAGTTTCCTGCAGTGCCAAGAGAGGCGCACTCATGGCGCAGAGGGGCGAGAGGTTCAAGGCGTCACGCCCACGTCTCTGCCTCTACGCGCAAATGTCAGAGTAGGAGGAGAATAGACGTGAGTGGGATTTTCACAGCCGATTGCTGTCTTCACCAATCAAATGAGCGCCTCTCCTCGCCTTTAAATGCGCTGCAGCTGAGGCGCAACGTCTGATTGGTCTGAATGATCCCCGCTGCTGGAGACGGTCAGAGCTGCTGTCATCCAGCAGGAGAATAGCGGCCACCGCAGGGCTAGCTCCCGACAGATGTAATCTGTTCCTTTGTCATTAATAGTAGTAAAAAAAATAAGAGACAGTTTCACACCCGCTGGCTTATCCATTGATAATACTTGTGATCCACCTGCACTCCTGGTTTGTCATCGCCAAATAGCAGAGCCTTTAGTGATAAACTGTATACTCTCCCGGTGTCTCCTCCTCATCCTCCTTGCAATGATGTACTCCATCTTTTTAGAGCACGTTAAAAATAAAGACTAAAATAGAGGAATATGGGAAATAACAGGTAAATCCTGAGTGACAGAAATTTATTTTCTCTCCTTTTTCTTCGTCTTTTTTCTCCCTCTTTTCTTTGAATTTAATGAAATGAGAGCAGCCAGATATTTACTCAGTATCAGATGTTAAGGCTGTTTATTGTTGACTTGTAAGATGTGCATCAAACTTCCAGGTGCTGTCAGGTTAAGTTTACATGATGACAAACGGCTTTAATCCGACATCAGATGTGACGGGAAGGTTAATATAGATACAAATGTATATGCTGATTCAGACTGTTACATTAAATAGTGATTGCTATGAATGTTTATTGCTTTAAAATGTGCCCGTCACTCTGGAAACCTGCCTCTGAGGTGTGCGCACATGTGCGCTTGTCACCAAATTACAGCTGCGGAGGGTGCGCTCCGCCCTGCGCCGAAGATAGACCAGGTTGGAGCTGGCGTGCTTTCAGCGCACTTTCTGCACTGTTTCTTGGCACGAAATTGTCACTGCGCCACTCGAATCTGTCGACACCTCCCCCAGGTGCGCCTTCAACTCCCCCTGGTACGCCGTCACACCCATCTCTGCGCAGACGGTCTACCAAATTGTCAAATTGAAATTAACACGAAATTAACACTGCGTGGGGTGCGCCAGGCTTGCGCCCCCTGCGCTACGCCACGAAATTAGAGCCCTTTAAGATGAGTTTTATAGCATCAAAATAGGTTATCTATAAATGCTATTCCTTAGCTTCGCGGCCGGGTCAGACAGGGCTGGACTGGCCTGGTTAATCAACTTTGGGAACAAGACAATTAAAATTAGAGCAAATTTATATTATTCAGACACATCTTAGAGCACCGGGCTGTAATTAGCGATATATAGCCGGCTACAAAACTACGATACAAAGTTTTCCAAAAATTGCTTGTTGTCACACATCAAAAACTAACGCTACGTAACTAGAAAGAGATACATTACCTCGTCGCTTTGCATCCTGTAAGTTGTTGAAAAAAGAAGTTGTAAAGCAATGCAGAGTTCTGAGGAAGGTCCGAGCTGCATTCATTAGCATCATAACAAACGCACGCTTTGGCTTGGGTCACGTCTTTTGGTGTGTTCAAGTTGTAGTCAGAAGTAGGAATTTCTGAGTTCCGAGTAGGAAACTGCAACTGGAGCGCCCCCAAAGTTGGAATTTTCTACTGGGAACTCGAAACCTCGCCACCTCCGAGTTGACAATCAAAGATGGATTCCCCCAGTGTGAACAGTTATTTAGCTCCTCTAATAATCCATTTATTTGCACTTCTGACTGGGGTGTGTCGCTCTAGATCAGCTGTATACATAGTATTGTTACACTTATATTTACAAAAATGCTGCCATAGTGATAATCACATTCTTCATGTGGTATTTATGAACACCAACGCAGGGCGTGCTAACAACAGCTAACAATAGCCTGGTAGATCGGTATGTTTTTTTCCAACTTCAACTGGAACGCCGATAAGTCGGAGATGATGTCACTCCCAGTTCTGAGGTTACTGGAACGCAGCATTATGACAGTCGCTGCACGTGCTCATGGGTAGCAGAGTCTTAATGTCGCCGGTAATAGATTCTCCTCATAGCACCTTTAAAACATCATTTGCTAAAAAACTATTATTTCTGTAATTTTGGTATTAGATTCTGTCTTTTTTCTCTCACAGCTGCTCTGGGTTGAAAATATTGAGGCTTTTTCAAAAACGGGTATTTTCAATACTGATGAACAAATAACAGACACAGAGTTGTTTTAAACACTTTACAGGCGTCAGAGAATTTTTCACTTTAAGTACCAGAACTGAAATATGCACACTTTATTTTCCATTTCAAAAGAACAAAGTGTGTCAAACTGTGTCAAATCAAAAATGTATGTTCACTAACTTCATAACGTCAGAGTGAGTGTGGTACCTTTGTGCTGAGGATCTTGAAGCTGCTCTGATGGGGGATGATGGGATGCAGTAGATGGAAGTGGAGGTTGTGAGTCTCTCCTGACACCAACCGGATGGAGGCAGAAAGCTGAAGAGAAACAGACACTGACTGTAAGTTCACACACCTCAACTCAACGACGATGAATGACACGAACGAACCAGAAATATATCCAAACTATGACTACTGGATAACTTTCAGTGGATGAGGATCTGCATTCGCATTGATTCATGCAGACAACAGGTAAGAAAACATCTCCTTCATAAGAGAACATGCTGATGCTGATGTTTTACTTACAGACAAATATGAAATGCTTTGCCAAAATAAATTAATAATTACACTCCCACAAAATTCAATTTCCCTTGTGAACTTTGTCATATCATAAACATTTTTGCTTTTCTACAGTAATGACAGGAACTGTGCATGAAGCACACTGGAGGCAGCCAGTTTACCAGCAACAGCTCACAGTAGGGCTGAACGATTTGAGAAAATAATCAAATTGCGATATTTTTCCCCGATATTGCAATTGCGATTTACTCTGCGATTGTTCTAATGTTCCTAATCTTATGTATTCTTAAACAAACATAAGCAGTGGATCGTTTTATAGTATAACCAATAAGACATTAAATCAATCTAAGGATAAAAGATTTGAGAAAAAGTGAAGAACAGAAGCAAAATAGGTATGAAATTGTAAAAACTGGGGGAAAAAAATGGTACGAAAGCAGAAAAAATTTAATAGGTGCAAAATGGGTATGAAATTGCAAAAGAAAAAAAAATGGCAAAAAAAATCAAAAGTGACTAAGGAAGATTGATTATAGCGGCAAAATAGGGATCAAATTTCATAAACCATGTAAAAATTCCAAACATGGTCTGACAGTGGCCAAAAAAAAAGATGAATGGGAGCAAGATAGGCATAAAGTTGTAAAAACTGGGTTAAAAAAGGTAAAAATAGGCATGATATTGCAAGTCACTGTCTGTGATTTGAAAATTGCAACAAGCCATGTTGCAATTTAGTATAATTTGCAATTAACTTTTCAGCCCTAGCTCACAGTGAATTAAAACAAACTATCAAAGCTTGATGTTTACAGTACTGAGACATTTTGCCATCAATGTGAACACAAAGAGGACCTATGTGGGCCAAGTTATTCCCCTCTCGGTTCCATCTTTGGAGGTAGAAAAGAGGACACAGAGATAACAGGTGATTGGTGTGTGTCGTGTCTGTGTCTAATGCTGTGTGTATGTGGAGCTTCTGCTGTGCTACTCTTGCTAAGCTGAGTTGCACTGTGGATTGAGACGGATGTCACTGCACAGTGAGACAGTCTGATTCTATAAAAATGGCCACAAATCTTCTTGCCCAGTTAGTGCTGAAGAGGAAAACAAACCGCTCAGGGTTCAAGGCTGCCGAGTTTCTTTTTTCACGATTAATATCAAAAACTAGAAAAGCACTCAGAGAGCGCAGACCTCCACCAGCACCACAGTCCTCACGCATATTGTGATTTTCACCAAGAATATTAGTCCTACCTTTGTTTCAAATCAAACTCAAATCAAATCAAACTTTATTTATAAGGCATTTTTCGTACTTAAGAGCAACACAAAGTGCCTCACACAGGCTAAAAACAACATAAAAACAGAAAACCCGGCTATCCCCCTCCCACAAATACAGAGGCATATCCAGACACACATTTGCAGACATCAACATACGCACACACACACACCTGCGCCCACACACACATACCCTCATCCGAGTGGTTATAAAAGAGAGACATGGCTGTGCACCGAGGACTGAGGTAAGGAATAAGCTACCTCTGGGGGCCATCAACACTGAGGAGGACTCCCGGCCCACGAGGAGCGCAGCAGGAGACTTCCATCCTCCCGCACAGACACGAGGCCCCACAACACAGTGCAGGGCCTCCGGCCATGCAGGCTGAACAATCCCCCAGCAGCGGCCCCAGAAATGGACTAGGAGCAGCTCCCAGTGTGGAGAGCCCCCATGAGGAAGCACTGGAGCCAAAAACCATCAAACTAAAACAATACTAAAAATATAAGAAAAGAAGAGAAATAAAATAACATAAAATGGATAAAAAATTAAGAATTAAATACGATAAAAAGTTTGACTAAAAGAATAACTAAGTTATAAAGTATTAGAAGAATAAAAAATAAGGAATAAATTAGTCGATCAAATCAATGAAAAGCTGGATTAAAAAGGTGGGTTTTAAGCCTCTTTTTAAAAGTATCAAAAGTATTTGTTTGATCTAAATATTTTGACTCCTTGACCATGAAAACATACCATTAGCAATTGGTTTCATAATGATATCTATTTTAGTTATGGGAGATCCAGATGGTGATCCGGATCACTTCCAAAATGTAATCACTTGTTTCTTGTCCCAATCTGGACATTTCCTGAAAATTTCATCCAAAACCGTTCATAACTTTTTGAGTTATGTTGCCAACAGAGAAACGAACAAACAAACTTACAAATCAACAAACCAGCAAACAAAAAGACAGACACCAGCAATAACGTAACCTCATGGAGGAGGTAATTATATTTATTCAATATTTCATCCAGCAGAATGTCAGATCTGACTAGAACAGCCAGGCTTTAAGAGGACATTTGTATGTCCTTTCTGGTAAATCAGACATTGATATTTGATTTTTAATGCTGTTCTTTCATTGATATTGAAATTTTGTGTTTCCCCATAGCTCATTTTGCTGAAAATGATACAAGTTTGTTTCAAGCTCTGTAAAAGCAAAACAAACTGTTAAATTAGGTCAACATAACAACTTGCTGTTCATACTGACAATTATTCACAGGTAAAATGGGTCAAGTGCTACAAAAAGTTAAATACATTTTTTTAGCATTATACAAACAAAGAGACAGCAAAATTCTTTCCATATGAAACTTGCATATTGAACATAAGATATTATTATGCAGTCAAATAACTTAATGTTAAATTCACCTTTTGAAACACATTTAAATGGCTCTAGGGTCACTCTTATCACCTATTTATATATATCATATGAAGTTTTATTCATCAACTGCTAATTACTATGATAATAGTATTTAGCAGTGATAATAAGGTTTGGAAAAACCTTCATATCATATGGCCACAAAGGCCACTGATATGAAGGTTTTTCCAAACTCATTATTGTCCATACTGATATCGACACTAGGGATGTAACGATTACCGGTAAAATGGTAAACCGCAGTAAATTTCCAACTGTAATCATTACCGTGTCCTTTTAAAATTACCGTAATTAAATTACCGTGTTTGATCACCACACTGCCTCAGTAACGCACAGTGATGCTGATCTTTGACTGGAAAAGCCTGAACTATGTATCTGTCCTCGCTTAAGCAGCCTCATGAGAGGCGCACATGTGCAGTTTGCATTGTTTGGCCTCTGAGTCTGAGAGCAAAAGAGACACTACAGTGAAGACTTTTCCTCTCAAAACGAACTCTGAAGTCTGGGTAAATTTTGGATTTTACAAGAATGCCGCGGCGAAACTGATAGAAGACAGTCACCCTGACTAAACGCGAAGCTGCAGCGAAACAAAAAGACGTGCGTGGTTAAAACAGCTGTAACTCCTCGAGTAAATGAACTGACCGAGCCGTAAAGGTAGACAGAGAGAGAAGATTCAGTGAGCCATACCTGAGTGAATAACAGGTAGTTATCACTATTTTCTGTCTAAATAATGTATAAATCTTGTAATTAACAGCATTAGGATCATTCTGGAGTGAGTTCTTGTCGTTCTTTTGCCAGGTATTCACCTTATTCGCAGTAGATCGTCTTTTTTCCATCAAAGCTTGTGTTTTATGGATTTAATCAATCGTAATCTGTAAATATTAAAGAAGATGTCGAGCAGATCTGCCAGGGGGAAGGGAGACCAGAGGGGAGTCATGAAGGGGGCTAACTGCTTTAGGGACTACTGTGAGTAAAACAAAAAATAAATAAAAGGACCTGGACATGGTCTAATATAACAAGCTGTAACATGAACAGTAATGCTGATGGCAAACTAAAATGTGTGAGTGTTTGTAAAACAGGTTACATTTATTTTTGACTGTCTCAAAACTTTGAACATGTTCTTTACGATTGTTTATAAAGAGAATCCTGTTTAAAGTTTGCATCTGTTTTTTTCTTTTATTGTAATTATACACAGTTTAAGATTTTAATACATAGTAATGATAAATACTTGCTAGACTTGTTTACTTTTATTTCGCATGAAAGAAGGGTAAAAATGTACTCAAAGGGCATTTCTAGACACATTTATGGACAAAAAAGATAAAAAAGAAGTGTATGGATTATTATATTAAAGAGGTTAAGTGATTTCAATTCTGTGTAAAAGTACTTTTTGAACATTTTGAGCACACTGCAACAATACCAGAATAATAATGATAACCGTGATATTTTTGGTCACAATAACCGTGAGACAAAATGCTCATTTCGTTACATCCCTAATCAATACCAATCATTTTTGTCTAGAGTTAGTCTAAAATCGATCTGTTTCTCACACTGTGACATAGGGCTGGGGCGATATTACCTAATCTCAATATCACGATTCACTGAAGCTCTTACCTCGATTATGATTAATGAACGATTTTTTTAATGCTATACTGGAACTAATTAGAGGTGATATCACTGGTCATCGACACGATCTTCATGCAGTATTCACACTTAACTTCTTTCTGCTTGATGTCCTCAGCACAGAATCCAAAATGTGCCCAAAAAATTGAGACTGTATTTTTCATGGCTACAAGGCCCTCTGATAGATTGGCGTTTCCTCCATGTTGGCAGTGTGTCCTTCGCTCTTGGCGAAAGTGAATGTAGACTGTATGGAGGGGGCGTGATCTGGTGACTTACATAATCAAAATAATCGTCATGAGTAAAATTATTTCGATTAGAGGGTCTAACTGTCGATTTCTATTACTTTTTGATTAATTGCCCAGCCCTACTGTGACAGTATTTTGGTGATTTCAAAGGAGACAAACATTTTTTTAAACCATAATTTTGATTTTTAAATGCAGACATTGTGTTGTAAAAACAGGGCGTATCAAGGTACTTTTACAGAACTGATCCATAGTTGCAGCCAATTCTGTTGACAGGATATACGATACGGCTGTTATGTTCATCTGATATATCAGGTGTAAGTATCAGCAGGAATTTTCTTATCTGCCAATATGTATTCATTTCACCATTTCAATGTTTATTTCATTCATTAATAACAGAACAGACAGGAAGACAGATACTTTATTTACTTTGTTTCTGAGTGGTTGGGATCCTAGTATTAGATATAAGATTATGTTCGTTGGATTTTTTAGTGGAATCATGGTCATTATTTGTCATTTAAGTGTCTAATAGTATTTATTGTGATGGGGGAGCAGGCACCAGGACTCTAAGGACCCTCAGTTTGACCCCCCTCTGCCCCTCCTGTACCTCCTTGAGTTCTCTGCGCAGACAAACAGGCACATAGACGACGGAAAGGAGGAGACAGGTGTCTGTAAGAGTTAATGTTAATAAGGAATCATCTGGCTTGGTACTGAGTCAATTGAATGTCATCAGCTATCTCGAACAATAATCAACATTTTGTTGACACGACAGTAACCTGAAACAAGATGAAGCTCATGAGGCCTCACATCATCATGCACCTACAGCTAATAGGCAGCTTGTTCATGCTATTGACAGACTGAGTACTCATTTAGAGCATCGACAGGCAGCAGGTCAGTTTCTCTAAGAGCAGGAGACCCATCACACAGGTCTGTCCCCCTGAACACAAAGCAGCATATTAAATTAGGGAGTATCCTCGGCCAAAATCATATTTGTCGGCACGCGGCCTCGTCCTCAGTGTGTGAAAATGCAGCAGGGTCTGCGTTAGTCTGTTAAGCATGAATACAGGAGGGACACAGATTCTGCATGCACAGTGTTCAGCTCTCTGGCAACTGAGACTGATATCAGACAGACTTCCATTGATTATACGTCACATGAAAAGAAAACACACGCTTTAAGTCTCTCAGTACTGAAGTTGAGGATGCCTCATGATGTGACTATTTCCCATGCACAATCATGGTGGAAAAAACAATGTTCTGCCCTATTCCAGGTTATCTCTGCTGGCTCTCGTTTTTAAAGCCCTGCTCTTGTCATTTATAACCACTAGAGACGTAACAGAAATTTTATGTCATGATTATTGTGACCAAAATGATCACTGTTTATTACCTCCGCCAAGGAGGTTATGTTTTCGGGACAGTTTGTCCGTCCGTCTGCGAACAAAATAACTCAAAAAGTAATGGATGGATTTTGATGAAATTTTCAGGAAATGTTCAGCATGGGAAAAGGAAGAAGTGATTCGATTTTGGTGTTGATCTGGATCAGCGTCTGGCCGCCATGACGAAAAAATGTGATTCTTGTGAATAACTACTGAACTAAAATAGATATCATTATGAATCCAGTTGTTAATGGTATGTTTTCATGGTCAAGGTATCTAAATATTTAGATGAAATAAAGGTAGGACTAATATTTATGGTGAAAATCACAATATGGGTGAGGACTGTGGCGCTGGCGGAGGTCTGCGCTCTCCAAGTGCTTTTCTAGTTGTTATTATTATTATTAATAGTAGTAGTAGTAGTAGTAGTAGAAATAGTAGAAGAAGTAGTAGTAGTAGAAGTAGTAGAAGTACTAGTCGTAGTATTAATATTAGTATTATTAATATACTTTCGCTTCAGAGGCCAAACATTGTAAATCGTGACACCCAGTACTTGCTTTTTCAGGCAAACAAAGGTATCAAACAGTTACTGTTTTTAACAGTAATCAAAATAGGAAAAAGGTCATGTTTACAGTCTGAAATTTTACTGTGGTTAATCATTTTATCTGTATCCATTTAATTCCTAATAACCAAATGAATTTTGCCATCCAGTCTATCTCAATGCAGCATCAATCTAATTATTACAACAAAAAAAAAAGCTCTAACAATGTTTGCGCTGAAAATAAGTGATTACTATATTAAATTAACTTAACAGCAGTCTCTAGGAGTCCTTAAAAAAGCTGAGAGAGGAGTGACGGGGTGAAGGTGTCAGGGATGTGAAAAGTGATCAGATGTGGCTGCTGTGACAGTCGGGAGTATCCTCGCTCTGTCCCCTGCAGCCACACACTGACCGGTGGTGAGGAGGGTCAGACAGTTTCTAAGCGCCTGTCACTCACCAGGACTGGGTGGATGGGTGGGAGCTTGTTGGTTTAGAGGGACACGTCCTCGGCTGTGGCCCAAAGCATCACACTGGGTACACACTCATCGTTTGGCAAAAAGCACTGAAAACTATCCAACCTGAGGAATAATCCGCCTTCATGGTTCATCGCTCCAACTTGTAATTTTCTGAGATACAACACCCACTGCTTCTTTTAAACTGGACTTCTCTGATTGGGCTTCAAATGTATGTTAGAAGTAGAGCATCGGGGATAAAAGCTTCGAAAGTTAGATAAAATAGCTGTTGGGCAATTTCACAAAACCATCAAAGACTTAAAATTCATTTTGAGTTGAATCCCTGCTCCATCTGTAGGTACATACTCTCGGTCGGCAGGAGAATAAGTGGAAGCACTGCCTTTCATCTTTAATTTCTTTTGTATATACTGACCTAGTAAAAAATATATGAACTTATCTGTGCTCCTCGCCACAGAGGGAGCCTAACGAGTGACTATGTGATTCGGAGGGAGTGAACTATTTCTTTTGAAATGGGGTAAACTCAGTTTGTTATTCTATTAGGAAAGACAAAGTCGTTCCCTGGGGTGCCCTGCAGTTACCCCTCTGAGAGAGAAGAAGACAAGTGGAAGGAGACAAAGGGAGAGAGAAAAAGGGAAAGAAAGGAGGTCGTCCCTGGAGGGCTTTGAAGCTGATCCGAGATCAGTTATGTCTTCTATCTACAGACAATTAGGAGGTTGAAGAAGCTGGGGAGGGTAAATTGCTCTTAGATCTGTACTTTGGGGGCAATGTTAACAAGGCACCACTGGAGGCATAGTCGGGTCCATGGGGAGAGGTTGTGTGTTGGTGTGTGTGTGGATGTGTGTGTATGAGACCCATCTAATGGGCCCCCCTGAGGAAACGCCCAAAAGCGAACCCATCTCTGCTCCACAAAAACCCAAAAGAAAAAAAAACACCAACTGTCTTCAGTTCAGCTCTGCATTAAGTGTGTTTTTACCTCTTTTTCTGAGAAGTTGGCGCACACACCATCCTTAGGAACATTTTTAACCATGACCGTGACGATGACTTGAGACTCTGTTTGGTACCAATCATGTCTGGGGAAAAAAAAACACAACTGTTTTCCATTGTAACCACAACAAAAAGATTCAGAATAAATATTTAATGGCTTCAACAGTAGCTCAAGTTAAACATTCATTTTCTGTGACCACTGTATTCACACAGCTGAACATTGTGTCCAAACTGTGGCTCATGTTTAGTTTGTTTTGGGTCAACGGTAGATTCTCAACATAAGCTGACATATGGCTCACATTTGGATGTGAAGCTTGAGATTGACTGTATTCAGGCTTGAAGTACCTCAAAGGTTTACTACACAGTGACTACTGTCCCTTCATTTGCAACTCCCTGATGAGTAAAGCTTAAAGGGATAGTTTAGGTTTTTGAAGTGCGGATGCTGGAAGTCTATGGCACTACAAAGTATGCTTGCCAATAAAGCAGCTGTCTAACTCTGCTCCTGAGGAGAGATAGCCAAGAATGTACGCTACCTGACGCACAGCAGCTATGGTGCGGCCCAAAGCCTCATAATTACCCCACTTTTGGGGTAAAACTAAACATGAAAACTATGTTAGTTTGACTAGATGCTACAGTAAGGTTCTCAACAGCATGGTCCTATCCAACAGACTGCTGCTCAGATGTTAATGCTGGTTTTGATATAAAGATTTCAGAATACACAGTTGATTGCAGTTCATTGCATATGAGGTTGTACAGCCACAGAGCATTCAGGGAAAAAGGTGGTCCTAAAGTTATGCCTGATCAGTGTATGCTACATCTGCATAAAGGCAGCACTGAACATGTATGAAAAATAAAGGGGGTTTACAGACATCACATGATCTGAGACTCCACATCTAATGGTACTTAAAGGGACTCTGAAGAGAATCTATTACCGGCAACTTAAAGACTCTGCTACCCATGAGCACACGCGGCGACTGTCGTAATGCTGCGTTCCAGTAACCTCAGAACTGGGAGTGAAATCATCTCCGACTTATCAGCGTTCCAGTTGAAGTCGGAAAAAAACATGCTGATCTACCAGGCTATTGTTAGCTGTTGTTAGCACGCCCTGCATTGTTGTTCACAAATATCACATGAAGAATGTGATTATCAGCATTTTTGTAAATATAAGTCCAACAATACTATGTATACAGCTGATCTACAGCGACACACCCCAGTCAGAAGTGCAAATAAATTGATTATTACAGGAGCTAAATAACTGTTCACACTGGGGGCATCCATCTTCCATTGTTAACTCGGGAGTGGCGAGGTTTCACCGAGTTCCCAGTAGAAAATTCAGACTTTGAGGGACGTTCCACTTGCAGTTTCCGACTCGGAACTTGGAAATTCCTACTTCTGACTACAACTGGAACGCACCAAAAGAGGTGACCCAAGCCAAAGCATGTGTTTGTTGTGATGCTAATGAATACAGCTCGGACCTTCCTCAGAACTCTGCATTGCTTTACAACTTCTTTTTTCAACAACTTACAGGATGCAAAGCGACGAGGTAATGTATCTCTTTCTAGTTACATAGGGGTAGTTTTTGATGTGTGACAACAAGCAATTTTTGGAAAACTTAGTATCGTAGTTTTGTAGCCGGCTATATATCGCTGCTTACAGCCCGGTGCTCTAAGGCGTGTCCAAATAATATAAATTTGCTCTAGTTTTAATTGTCTTGTTCCCGAAGTTGAGTATCCAGGCCAGTCCAACCCTGTCCGACCCGACCGGAAGGCTAAGGAATGGCATTCATAGATAACCTATTTTGATGCTATGAAACTCATCTTAAAGTGTGTATTTCGATCAGACTCCTCACAGTCCCTTTAAATCCATAAAGGGCAGTAACAGAAAACCTAATTTTCATTTGTTGATAATTACTTGTAATATGAGAGAAATGTTTATTCATCAAACAATTCAAATCTAATTTCTTCATCAAATTTGTAAAATTGTATTAAATTATTTCAAAATCAAACTGTGGGCTCAGATGTGTGATACTTTACATCCCTATTAGTTCTGTTCATGTGTCCTCTGTGACCTCTGCACTGACAGTCAATGGTCAAACAGAGGAGACATCAGTGAAATCATGGCTGGATAAACCAATACACTCATGATGATGAAACATCAAATCAATAAGGTTTATTGACATAAATATACTTACTTTACAGATGGAGCCGCAGGTGTCTGCAGAGTCATCCATCAACCATGGAAGAGACAGTCACAGAGGATGATGTGGTGATAATTCAGAGGGATGAAAAAAAAGACAAATAACAAAAGAAGCTCAGTCAGGCTGCCTCTTCTTGAAGCAGAAACATACAGTCCAACTGAATCTGGCTTTGTACTAATGCTGGGAGCAACACTGCCCCCATGTGGCTGTGAGGAGAAACTCACCCTGCTGCCAGTGCCATTCTGTGTACGACCTGGAGGGAGAGAGGACAAATCTGGTGGGTAGCAGGAGACAATTTGTACATGCCTGAAGCATTTTGAATCAAATCTTTATCCAACTAATATATAAGCAATTAATGGATTCGAGGACCAAGCTTCAGAGGGGGCACATTCTTCAGGGAAAAAATATTTTTCTGATGAGGGCTGGGAAATTTAAACCAAATCATGTTTTTCATAATTTATTGTTTTGAAGAACTGCACAATAAATATCTCAAGATCCCCTCTAGATGGATTTGACAAATGACATTAATACAAAATTTAATACAACTATGATTAAAAATAACCAAGAACTTTAATGCAGCAGTAAAAACAGTTCTAGACATCCAGTATAAGGTATTTTGTTACTTTCATTTAAAAAAGTTAAGTATTGTCTGTGTTTGCTGTGTCGGTGCTCACAAACACAGCCTCAGAGTTTTTCTCTCCTGCACTGAATGCTGCTAAACTACGCAAAATGTGCCTTTATTCAAGAAAAAATAACACCCAGAAAACATGAGGGTAAAGAAGGGAAAACATGCCCTGCCTTAGGCAGCAGCTCTGCTGAGGCAGATCACTTTTCCTTGACTTCTTCAGTTTAACAAGCAGATATTCAAAGTCCTGTCCCTGCTTGATTTTGATTGGTCTGTGAGGGCTCAGTGATACTGACCAATGCAAACATGAACAGAATATCTGCTGAGAGCACGACGATAGCAACTATAAAACTAAGCGGATGCTGAGGGGTATTTTCTGACCAGGACACTTGGCACTGAAGACAGTGGACGATGGACACAACCAGTGTCAACACAAGGCTTTGGATCCAACCATCAGCATCCGTCCTAGCTGCTAGGAGTGGGAGAAAAAATCGATTCACATAAGTATCGGGATTTTTTGTCTGACGACTTTTAAATCAAATTTTTTTTGTTCAGAAATATCTTTTTTTTTTTTACCCCCAAACTCTTTAGCCGCTAAGGTTGCAAAATTGCGGCAAGCAACATTGCTGAATAAAACAGGCCATAGCTGTTAAAATAGTGCTGAATAGTGTTTCTGCTTTTCACCAGCAGATGGTGGACAGGTGACAGGTTTCTATTCAAAGTTTTGGCGTATGTTTATTTTTAAACACATACACCAGACCGAGGGACGTGAGTGTGGCTGTAAAGGCTGTAGAGCAGAGCAGAGAGAGAGAGACACACACAGAGTGGTGAGTAAGGGGCCATTTACATGGCGCCGAAAACGGTCAAATCCGATAAGTTTTCAGTGTGCTTTGGCCTTGCGTCTACATGGAAACTCGTTGAAAACGGAAACTTTTGAAAACAGGCTGCAGAGTGGAAAGGTTTGAATCCGCTCTCCATGCAGCTCCATGTAAACCCGTATCAGAGCATTTCAGGGTGAAACGCTGATGTCACCGCATGCGCAGTACTCTTTCAGTACTGAAGGCTGCGCGCGCATACCAGGAACAACAACAGCTTCGACCATCCGCCGAGTAACGTGTGAGCCTCTTACTGTGCTCGGTTTGTTATCCAGACAAAACTATCCAGACGGATTTGTTGTCCAAACTGATTTGTTGTCCAGAAAAGAAACTCCTGCTTCTCTGTGCGTCTGTTCAGCATTGTTGTTTGTGAAAAGTTTTTCTTCTTCGTTCGTGTGTTGTAGCAGCGCTGCCTCTCTGCAGACCTACACCGGCATCTACTGAACCGGCATGCACACTACAGCGGATTAACTCATCTTCGAGCGTCGTCGTCTGAACGCAGAATTCTAAAACGCAAAGGAAAATCATCGCGTCTTGAAGTCAGGAGTGTCCATTTAAACGTAGCCTAAGAGTACTCACGATGCTGAGAGTACTTTGTCAAGTATTGGCTGACTCTGAATCTGAGGAAAATTTACTCTCTGAGGATGACGGTCAGTCGTCCAGTGAGGACCAAACTGGCGGCGCGTGTGCGCGCAGCGGGAGTGTGTCCGCGCGCCATTACAGTCCCCAAGCAGCACATACTGAGGCCGATGCTTTGCCTCTCCCTGGCCCTGGGGTGGAAGTAATCGGCGAGTGCCAAGGAGGGGACATGGTCTGGGATGCAGGGAAGCTCAAAACACAGTGAAAAGTGACGGTGTTAGCGGGAATGAGAAAGACCGCGGAGCTCTGGGCAGACGAGGAAGAAGCCGATGGTAAAAAGCTCAGTGAAGGCAGCAGAGGCGTTCATGCTCGGCCTGTAAATTACAGTGATGACGATGGCTGGGTAACTAACCTCTTTGAAACTATAGCCTTTTTAAATCTTGATAGCAAAGTTGAATATTTTCTTGAAAAAACTCTGGTGCCTAAAGGGTTAATAAGCCACTTTTAAATGCATTTCAGGCTTTTGAAGAGAGAGTATTAACAGCTGGTTAAAATATATTGCTGAATAATCCTAAAAACTGACTCACATGTGATGTGTATTTTTCCTGATATAGTCTGTAGGTATCATCATCGGTCATCTTTTTCGCTGGAGTTAAAAAAAAAAAAAAGAAAAAATCAAATCGGGAGAAAAGTGAATCGTCCCAGCCCTACTAGCTGCTGTTCTTACTGTTAGAATTTTTATTGTTCCTAACACAAATCATAGATGAATCAATGAGTCAGTGTGGCTGGCACACATGCATGAATAGCTTAAAACAGTCTTAATAATTATGAGTTTGTGTGGCTTTTTGAAATGTTAGCTGAAGTTTATAATGTTCTTAATATCCAGAGTGTGGAATATGCTATTAGATAAGTAACAGTGTCATTCAAAATTTGTTTATCAAACCTCAACACCAGCAAATTTCTATTGCCAGGCAGTCATGACTTGATTAAATAAACCCTCTGTTAAGAGCTGGTATAAGATAAATAAGGTAAGAACAAGTGAGTGAATCTTTCCCTGGTGTATTTAAAATATTTTAGCTGGTGTTATATGACAAGTGTCAGTAAGTTCTGGGAATGTGTGCATTTAAAGAGGTTAAAACAGAATGAATTGAATCAACTGTGTTTTTATTTGATAGTAGCAATGCAGTTTAACTTAGGTTTGAAGTGAGACAAGAAACTGAGCTGCAAAATGTGTTAGTACATTATCTGTTGTTATTAGGCCTGATGGTAAAGTCAATAATGGGTTTAGGTATGCAGCCTAATAAAAAAACGTACCCACCTATTAATCACTGACTGCCAAAAAGCCAAATAAGTCACTGATTTAACTGCAGCCCCCACCTGACCTGGTGTGGTGTGACCTTCAGGTGCACATATAACAAGCTTAGCTCCTCGCCTTTCCTGAGAGAGGTTTTTCTGCTGGTTTGAGCTGTGACCTACTTTACAAAGGTGACATAAAAAAAAATTCTATTCCCTCAAGTGGGAGATACAGCTGTAATATTTTATACACCTATGTAAGTGGTTGTTTTTTATCTTTATATTAATTACTGCTTCCACTACAGTCTCATCCAAGTTACAAACCTCAGCTTTTACTTAAAGCATTTGTAAGTACTTACTTCTTTTCATGGCTGTCAGTGGGTTGAACTTTGGTCAACCACAGATTTTCTGAACTTTAGTGTCAGGATGAGAAACTTCTGGATAATTTGCCCTCACAGACAATCCAAACACACTTTGACAATGCTGGGGAGCAGGGCTCTCGTTTATAAAGCCCTGCTCTTGTCATTTATAACCACTGGAGACGTAACAGAAATTTTGTCATGATTATTGTGACCAAAATGATCACTGTTTATTACCTCCGCCAAGGAGGTTATGTTTTCGGGAGAGTTTGTCCATCCGTCTGCGAACAAAATAACTCAAAAAGTAATGGATGGATTTTGATGAAATTTTCAGGAAATGTTCAACATGGGAAAAGGAAGAACTGATTCGATTTTGGTGTTGATCCGGATCAGCGTCTGGCCGCCATGGCAAAAAATGTGATTTCTGTGAATAACTACTGAACTAAAATTGATATCATTATGAATCCAGTTGCTAATGATATGTTTTCATGGTCAAGGAATCTAAATATTTTGATGAAATAAAGGTAGGACTAATATTTAAGGTCAAAATGACAATATGCCTGAGGACTATGGCGCTGGAAGAGGTCTGCGCTCTCCGAGTGCTTTTCTAGTTATTATTATTATTAGTTTTGTTTGTCTGGTAATGACAAACTGTGGGCACCGGATGTTATTTAGGTAGGTAGGTGACAGACGGCCAGCATGCACCGGGGTGGGCCTATGGTTTTTTACCAGCGTGAGAGAGGCAGCAGGAGCCGTGATCTCCTTTGTTCTTTTGTTTGCCAAAAAATAAACCATTGGAAATCGCAGAACTTTTGGACATTGGACTTCTTTTGCCTGCGTAAATCACATCCCCACAGTGCATCAGTGATCCATTAAGTTTGGTTAAAGTTTCAGCTTGATATTCCGATTTTTCTTTGAGTTTTTTTTAACAAGTGGTCACTACAATCTTTGCAATTCACAGAAATGACTTGGGTGAGATTTCAGTCTGTCAAACCCAAAGCAGTTTGGAGCGGCTCTGTGACTGCACGGTCAGTGGATCAATCAGAAAACTGACAAATGGTCAGAAATATTCCTCTGCCCAGTATAATCCACTATGTAAAATGTTTCCAACTACTTTGCGAAAGTTTGGCAGAATGCAGGTTTTTGCCTGCAATGCTGATTATTGAAAACAATAAAAATACAGAATACTGTGTCTGCTGTATTTGTTGGGAGTGGGAGGACAGGGGAGGAGAGAAATAGATCTGTATGGACCACAACACAATTCCAATTGCCTGCACGACTAACCGTAAGTTTTTGTTAACATATAAAGCTGTAGCTTAATTATGCTGACATTCCCACTGCTGCTACAGTGTACAGTCTAACTATCTGCATTGTAGTTTATATATACCTGTCACTTAATTTCTGCTCCAGTGTTAAGGTTAATTACCAGTATTGTAGTTCATTTGTGTCAGTTATTCTACCTGGTGCTGCAGTGTTAATGTTAATTATTTATACTCTAATTTTATTTTTAACAGGCATTCTAATTTCTACTGTAAAGGTAACTTATTATTTTTTGCAGTTTATTTATGCTTGACATTCCAGCTGCTGCTAAGTACAGTTCTATAATTTAGAAAGTATTTAATTTTTGCTGGACATCCCCACTGCTACATTGTACAGTCTAATTATCATTTGTAACTTGCTGTATACAACCTGTGTTTTTATCTTTTTTATTTCTATCTTATCTGCACGTTTTTTTCTGTACTATGGTGTTAACTGCTGCTGGAATCCAAATTTCCTGAGGGAACCTTCCCAAGGGATTACCTAAGTACAAGATTTACCCCCCCATACCAATGCTCTGTAAATGTAAGTAACAGACTGATAACCACAAAATCAAATCATCTTACACAGATTAGCATGAGGTCAGTGAGTAGATTTCTGTGAGTGAATCCTGTAAACAATCTTTTTTTCAAACTAAGAGCCTGGAGCCTGTTTACTGTTGTTGTGTTTGAATCCACTGATTCACATTAAACAGCCAGATGAAGTCATTTTGTGATATTTAAACCCTGCAGAAACACTCTCTCTTCCCTGCCACCAGTTTGTATACTGGTCCATCCACGCCCAGTAAAAGCCCAGCGAGCCCACTCCCCGTTTCCCCCCGTGCTATCATATATAATTCACTGAGTTCATCACAGAGAGGGAGAGCCGAGCTGACGGAAGGGGGGGCATGTTAATGTCATCTTAACGAGGTCGCGCTTGAAATAGAGAGGAGGGGGGCTGTTTGTGTGAGCAGCCTGTGTGTGTGTGTGTATTTGTGTGTTTCTGAACAGGCAGGGTGCCACATGTGATGGAATAACCAGGTCTGTGTGTGTTTGTGTTGTGGGTTGTGGGTTGGTGGTAAACACACTGTCACCAGAAGAAACGCTCAGCGGCTGCTCCCGGTGTTAGCGAGCTCAAGTGGGGTATTTTCAAGTTTTAGCGGGAGGGGGTTGTGTGAACCCTGGTGTGTGTTTGTTTGTGTGAGTGTGCTGTCTGAGCGCGGAGTATGAAGGGGGCTGGGTCTCATCGGGGGCTTTCAAACATCAGTAACGTTAACTCTGATGAATCACACGGCCCCTGGGAGAACGTGTGCACGCGGGTGTGAAGCGTGTTTGTCAAAACTCATGCTCTTGTTTACTTGAGATGATCCAGAGGGCCCCAGCGTCAGCAGCAGACAGAAACACACCGCCCAGACGCGGCGTGCATCTTTTATTGGAATAAGCAGCTCCACATAAACACTGCAGCACTGTGAACACGCACACTGTGGACTGATAGATGCGTGAGAGCTCATTTGTTTGATCAGATGGACTGATCAGCTCCCTGACTGAGACGTTTAGTTTAGTGTTTGAAAGCAGAGAGCAGAGAGACTTTATATAAGACTGAGGGGAACGTGTAATGGATGTAATGGGTCGTGAAGTTTGAAACTTTTTGGTAAAAGAAGCAGTCTGCAGAGCTGCACCTTTGAAAACTGTTTAAAACACACTACATCCAAATGAGCCTTTTTAAGTTATATCATCAGTGTTTTAACTGCATATGTAACCTTCTATCATTTGCAATATGAATCAAACTTTTCCAGAAACCTGAATTCATAGGAAGATGGGACATGTGAAAAGTAGATAACAGAACACAATGATTCACAAATCCTTTTTGAGCTGTACTCAATTAAATACACAATAATGACCAGATATTTAGTGTTCAAACTGATCCAATTTGTTGTTTTTTGGCAAATATTAACTCATTTGAATTTGATGCCTGCAATACATTCCAAAAAAGTTGGGACAGGGGCATGTTTACCACCGTGTTACATCACCTATCCCTTTAACAACACCCACAGAGTGTGTGGGAACTGAAGACACATTTTTGTGTATTTTTTGGTGGAATTCTTTCACATTCTTGCATGATGTACCACTTCAGCTGCTCTACAGTCTGGGAGCTGTTGTCATATTTTGTGCTTCATAATGCACCACACTAGGGATGGGCACCTTTCATATTTGAACCGATACCATACCAATGCCGGGTACCTGGGAATTGGTATCGACACTCAACGGTACCAATTTTCGGTACTTTTGCGTGTGTTTATGGGGTAATAAATATTAATTTGTTTAATATTAACATCTCAGATTTTTTCAATGTAAATTTATTTCTCAATAGATAAAATTTGACAGATATATACCAAAACAACATTCAACTGTTTGTATTGTAACATTGTAGTTGTTCCAAAAATTTCTTCAACATGAAAACCAGTAACTAAAATGAACCACAACTTAATAAATTCACTGCAGCCCTCACTTTAACTTTAGGGCAGTTTAACAATGGGTCCGACAGAGCTGTAAATAAAAAAAGTGTTTACATTAATGTTACAAAGTACGAGGAACCGACCTGATAATGATAACTGACGCATATTAAAATGCCAAGCTAATACCATCTTAAACACCAGGCTTATTTACCTGGACCAGGTATCCTCCTTTTCGCATTTGCTGCCATCACCAAATGTTAAAGCCATTTCTTTTCCTGTGTTTCTGGCTGCAGACGACTAGTCTCCATTGGACACAGGCGTGCTAACAGTGCTGAATGAATCCTTTGTGGTCGTAGATCTGAGGCTATCAAAAACTGTACACTCTTCAGCTTTAAGGAAAATTTTGTGCGTCACCAGGTGCTTCCTCAGATTTGAAGAATTCCGCCGCTGGCCTTACACTTGGCGTCACAAATAATGCAGCGAGCATAATCTCCATCACATTTAATAAAGTGGAGCCATACTTTAGAGCACTTTCTCTCAGCCATGCTTGCTTTGTTGACTGAGCCCTCGGCTGCTGACGTCATTATGCCAATGCTGTGCTGCGTTCAAGTCCAGTATGGAAATTCACCTACTCTACCCAATAGTATGCCTGCTTCTTCCACTCCCTCACAGTCACAACGATGTGTTCAGGTACCTAAATATGGCACAGTTTGATTTTACATGAATCGGTACTCGGTAGTACCTACAGAATTCGGTCGGTACCTCTTAAAGTACCGAATTCGGTACCCATCCCTACACCACACATTCTCCATAGGAGACCTGCACTCTTCAAGAAGTTACATACAGGAGATGGTTTGGCATTGTCTTGCTGAAATAAGCACGGACGGTCCTCAAGAAGATGTTGCTTGGATGGCAGCATGTGTCGCTCCAAAACCTGTATGTACCTTTCAGCATTAATGATGCTGGTTACTGGTTACTCCAAAACCATCACTGGCTTTTAAACTCTGTGCTGGTGACAATCTGAATGGTCTTCTTCCTCCTCAGCCCAGAAGACATGACATCCATGACTTCAAAAAACAATCTCCAGCGCGAATAAGCCAGCGGTGTTTCTGGGTGTTGTTGATTTTTGGCTTTACATGGTTAGGCCTGTCGCGATAATCAATAAATCAATTAACCGAACGACAAATAAAAACGTCCTCGGTAAGTTTGCCCGTCTTGATAAATTGACGTGCATGCGGGTTTGTTTTCCTCCTCTCTTTCTACCAAACAGGCTGGATGAGAAGATGGCTCACTACGTCCATCTCCTCAACGCCTGGGCGCGTTGGTTCTATAGTGCAATGAGCAGGGTCAGGGTTAGTGATGCATCTGTCATACATTCAATCTTTGAGGGGGAGGAGGGGGCACTCGTAGGTACACACAGAGTGAGCTAAAGCGAGCGTCGTGAGGAATAACGAAGAAACAAGCACTAATATGAATGAAGGCACAAAAGCGATGGTTCCTAAGCTGAATGCCACAGCCCAAGTGTGGGAATATTTTGGTTTTAAGCAGAATAAACAAAGTGTGGGCCCATAAACACCGACAAGCCGATATGTCGAATTTGTTTGAAAGTAGTAGCAATGAAGAAGGGGAGGTGCAGTGGAGCCTTCGTCCAGATAGTCAGTGCTTACTGAGGCGTTAGGTCGGCAAAGGAAATATAAATAAAAGCCCAAAATGGTGTGCGCTCACGGACAGTGTTGTTCGCTACATTGCAGAAGAAATGCAGCCCATCAATACAGAAAAGCCAGAAATGTTACAAACATTGACTGGGAGAAAGTACATGTCACAAACAATTCAGGAACTGTATGAACTCCCATTTTATTTATTGTTTTTATTGTTGTGTGTTTTTTATTGGAGTTTTGTTTTTTTTTCTTTAAAGAGACAGGGTCTATTTTTTTTTAGTTTTTTTTATTATTATGATTTTTTTTACATGCAGTTTTTCCCAAAGAGAGTCCATTTTATTTTCATTGCGTTTCTTTCCCCTTTTTTTGTTTGTTTCATTCATTATATTGTTTAATTTTCTTATTTAAAAGCTCTTGACCTTCCAATTACAGTTAAATACTCTTAAGAAATTAAAGCTCATTGCTTTTGATATGGTGTACTCACTTTATTATGACATATAATTACATTAATGGAAAAAAAGATGTTTCAAAATAACATTGACAATAATATCGTTTATCGGCAATAATTTTTCACACAATTATCATCCAGTAAAATTTGTTATCGTGACAGGCGTATACATGGTAGAGTTCTGCTTGCACTTGTGGCCAGAACATTAAACTGTGTTAACTAATAATGATTTTTCAGAGTGTCTCTGAGGCCATTTTGTAATATCCTTTACTGAAGTACATTTTTTAGGGGTGCTGGTTTGGCGAAGTGGTTAGCACCCCATGTACATGCTTCTGCCGGTCCAGGTTTGAAACCCGCCTGTGACCAGTTTGCAGAGTGTCTTCCCCTGCTCTCTCTCCCCCTTTCACAAGCCACTGTCCCTCTCCTATCAATAAAGGCACAAAATGCCCAAAAAATATACATTTAAAAAAAAAAAAAGAATTACATTTTTTATGCAGTGTCGACGGGCACAGACATGTAATGTTTTTTGGCCTTTTCGCTTTCGGTAGAGAATTCTCTGTTTTTTTCCTATATCATGGACAACAGTTGATGAAATCCCTAAACTCCCTTGAACTGTACCTTGAGGAAAGTTTTACTTAAGTTGCTGAACTATTTGTTCACACAGTTGTTCACAAAGTGGTGAACCTAGCCCCGTCCTTGCTTGTGTACATTCCTCAACTGTCTCTGTCTTTGCTACCCTGTCCCAGCTCTTCTGGAACATGATGCAGGCATCAAATTCAAAACAAGTAAATATTTGAAATAAAAATACAATAAAGTTTATCCACAGCAAATAAACATCTGAATTTTTTTGGCAAGTCACAATTAGTTAGGGATTATGTGTTTCAGTTCAGTTACTTACTGCCCATTGTTTCCTCACATCGGCTGATCCAGACCTCAAATGATTTGTCAGACACTGTGAAAAACACAAAACAAAAATTAGTCATTAACACAGGTAAAAGGATGCAGAGTAGGTCTGTATGAAATGCAAAACAAATATTACAAGACATCCTTTGTGTGTAAGATATATCTGAAAGGCTTTGTCTGGGTGCCGCAGAAGGGGTAAGACCTTCATTTATTTGGCTTATTTTGAAGTAGACTAAACTTAAACATGTGCCTCACTTACATTTTATTCTGGACTTTTCTGTGGCACAAAAGAAAAGCCACATGTAAAAGATTTAGAACTTTCTGAAACATAGCTCCAATACATTGCATCTCGAAACATTTGCATGTACTCGTAAAGGACGTCGTATCTATTTTACATATGCCAGTTTACGTGCTTCCCATACACACAACGGCAAAGGCACCTGCTCACTGCATTCCCGTCTCCCCTCTAAAGACACATTCACACATCTGCATAAAGTAAAAAAAAAAGGGTGAAAGCAGCTGGAGCCGACAGAACTGGTGTACACTGAACTACGACAGACAAGCTGTAACTAGGGCATCGGGTATCGATTCAGATTTTCTGGATCGATTCGATATTACAAGGTATCAAATCGATTCGATTCACGATTCAATTTGATATTTATTCAGTCTGGGATATATTAGTTAAAATAGTGCTGTAAATTTAAAAAGTGACCTTTTGACATGGTACATCATTAAAAATTGTTTTAACATGAAGAACTAAACCCAAAGCAGTGACATTAATCATATTTTAATGATATGCATTGATGAATATCCTGCATGTTACTTGTTTTTTGTTCAACTTGTATTTTCCTTAGTACTTGTTAAATCTAAAATACTGTACATCCAAACATCAGCTTTTAAACTTGCCAGTGGTGCCCATATAGTTCTTCCACCATGTTTGTTTGCAGTAACATCTCATGAGATCTTGTTCAGTAGAAAGCAACGCTAAACACTGATCACACCAGACTAGCAGGGTTGATACCACAGGCTGCTTCTCTGCACATCCAAAGAAGAAAAAACTACCCAAGTTAAAAGATCCATCTTTGGATTTTATGGATCGATTATGAACCAGTTAAAGGAAAATCGATTTAAATCTTTTTTTTTTTTAACCCAGCCCTAGCTGTAACACTCGCCAACAGGGGTGAAGGCAGCTGAGCTTGAGTTTCTACCTACATGAACATTTTGTTATGATAAAGAGATGGATACTAGAGAACTCAGTAACAGTTTCAGTGGTAGTTCACATTAATATGGATGTTATGTAAGAGTGCAGACAAATATGCATGTGTATATCTCTACGTATATCATATGTATGTATGTAGAGAGTAAATATGATGATATGGAGCACATATGACCTTGGGTCTTTTTTTCCTCCCATACATACTTCCCAGTAACAGATGATTTAATTTTAGCTGCAGCTTAAGATAGAGCAGGGTGCTATGGGTCACTACTTTATTAATGTAAAATCTATTTTTAAAGTCTTCTGTTCTCTTTACAGTGTTGCTGGTAAAGCATCTTTTACAGGACTAATTAATGAATAGATGGCTGGTCAGCTCTTTTATATTACTATGCTGATTTAAAACAGTGATAGAGAGAGGATGTCTCTGTTCAGCTGACCATTAAAAACAAGCATATAATAACATAATCAACCGGGGATTTACAGAAGGAAATACAGATGATAATTTATGAAATAAAAAGGAGACAATGTGTATACTGACAGAGCTCTTAGTGTACTAAGAGTACATTCAAACAAGAAGACGGAGGACAGGAAGGAGCAACCAGCCAGTAGCTGTATTTTTAGTTTTTTTAATTCATATTTATTTATATTTTTGTCTATTTTCATATTTTTTTAACTCCTACTAGAATCATAATTTCCCTGAGGGAGGTTCGCAACAGGATTAATAAAGTTCTCTCTAATTTAATCTAATCTAAATAATTTAACGCATGGACACTACCGCCACAACGTGGAGCACAGAACGTGAGCTGTTAGCATCTATGCTAATCTCTGTGCTAGCAGTCACTTCCTGCTTTATTCTTTCTCGTAGCTCCCACCTCTTCCCGCTCTAAAGGACGGTGATTGGGCTGTCCTCCTTTAGCCCACTCACAGTCGCTGTAAGTTGACAAGCTGGATCTGTCCGATCACAGACACTAAAATCAGGACGATCCAACTGCACTGCAATGTTAGGGCTGGTTGCTCAAGTCAACAAAGTTACATTTGTCACATAAGTGATTTCTTCTGCATACAAAACCTAGATCTGTCCTCACTTATCAAATTCTACTTTTATAAGTATTGTTTAAATATTATAATATCGGTATGCATATCAGGCATTAATTCATGAAAAACACTGAAAAGGGATTCACTAGTTTTGACTCTTTAACAGCATTTTTTGGTGAAATGGTTTCAATGGGAACAGCTAGCATTAGCATTAGCCGGTTAATTAGCTTCTGTTGAAAATGAGACTCATTTCGTGCCACGAAATTTCACAAAATAGAAAAAATGACAAAATAAAATTCAAAGATGCTCGAAATAAAAGCACAAAATAAAAAAAGCGAAGGGGCACATGCACGACTAGTGATTTTTACCCTCCTCGCCTACCGTAGCAAAACACTCGCTTCAATATGGGGGGAAACGAAGTGGAGGAATTAGCTGACACTCCTTCGTCAAATAAATCGGTTGTGTGGACCTATTTTGGCCTCCATGTAAAAGACGAAAGAATGGTGAGAAGATCGCGGATAAAACAATCGTGTGCAAAATATGCCGCTACAGTTCACAGTTCAGTTTGTGTAAGTCTGCATAAAAAACAATATTTGAAATTTGCATCTACTGTTGAGTTGACAGAATTTGATCATACTTGAAGATCAGAAGTGTATGCACTGTTATAGGCTAAATATTATAGTTCACAGTTCAGACATTTATAGGTCTAAACTGCAGCTCTGAGGACTGCTATTTGTTTTCCTTTTCATTCAAGAATGTACTTATCCTGATTGTTACAACAACAAAGCACTCTTTATTGAGATTTTATGTTTGTATTTGCACTGTAGTCTAAATGAGGAGAAAAACTACAATTTTGTTATTTTTCAAAGAGCATTTATTTTGTACTGATGCAGCAATATTTTTGGATGTCTGCATTAGGAAAAACAAAGAAAAAGAGATTTTTGCACAACTTCCTACTGCTTGGGATTTTCTATAATCTTTATTTCGTATCTTGAGCCCTGTTTCGTATCGTTTCGTGAGTTGACCATTTCGTTACCCCCCTGGCATTTTATCTAATAATATTAATAACTTAATTTATATAGCACCTTTTAAAACAGAAGTTTACAATTTGTTTTATCAGACAGAACAAAGGCAGAAAAAGGCAGAATAAAATCAACATCAGTTCATCATAGACCACGAGAGTTAGAGGAAAAGGCACAGAGGGTCACGTTAACTAAAGCAACAAAATGAAAGGAAACAGAATAAACTGGTAGGCTTGAAACAGCTGGTATAATGCATAATGACACGGAGATAATAGGACAGTAGACAGATAATAGATTTACAGATACATAGATAAAATAAGACTGTTGAAGGTTGACAACATCACATCAGGAAGATAGAAAAGAAGAGGGCAGATAGAGGACTGGTAGTAAAAATAAATGAAATAAAAATAATGATAAAAAAACTGAGCGTATCAAAACAAGAAAAGAAAGTAAAAACAGGACTGAAACAATGAGATACTAATGTTTAACCTCTGACTGAACACTAAACTACAGCAGGATAGTATTATAAAGCTTAGCTGGGAGAAAAAACTGTTTACTATGCATAAAGATCTTTTAATGAACAAGCTGGACTGCTTCTGATTTACTGGCCAGATTGTAGGGTGGACAGCAGATGCAAAAGGTCCATATTGTGCTGCTATAAGCATCAACATTCAAGGCCAAATGACCTCTTTGTAAGGTTGTACTTTAAGTATAAAAGCTGAGATTAAATGGACGATTGGGCAGAATTCATGGACACTATTCAGCTGTTAGTAAGGTAACAAAAAGTATTTGAAAAACAAACTGACAAAAAAAGCCTCTGACCACAGCTGAAGCGTGGCGGCATAATGAATTCTGTAAGATATGTACTCCTGCTGCATTGTATTTTCCCTGTAAAGTTTAGGAATACAGCTTTAGCACTTTGTATTCAGTGAGGAGAGCGGAGCAGACAGGGACTGCTGGGCTCTGCTGGTGGTTGGTAGGGAGTGGGTTGATGGAAAGTTTGTACTCGAGGCCAAAATAAGCTGAACTCACCATCCAGTTGGTGCCCCTGAGTGAAAGCTGCATGCGCTGACTCATAGTGGTTCAGGTGGTATTCTGCTATTCTGCAGGTAGGAGAGAAAAACATGTCAGATACACTCAGATAATCTTGGTAAAACTAATGAGCCACTGTGACACAAAATTTGGTCTGTGGGGTTTGTTAATGAAGTTAAACAAACAACTCTGGTCCATAAACTTTATGGCTTTCTGGAGAGAAAAGTTGGACTGCTCATTACGGAGCTTGCTCAAATTTGGATTCAAACGTTTCAATGAAAGAGTCGCAGAAGAGCCCTGCTCACAAACCGTTTACAGGACCAGGATTTATACATATGCTGCGTCCCAGTTATACTGGTAAGTTGGGATTTCCAAGTTCTGAGGGGGAAATCTCAACTGGAATGCCCCCTGAGGTTGGAATTTCCAACTGGGAAGTCAGGGGATCCCATGGATGTATTATAAGAACTGGATAGCGTGGCTCCGCCTTCTACCATGTAATGGTTTTAAAGCCATAATATCCCCCGTCAGGGCGCCGCCATTGTGAAGCCAGTAGAGAATCTGGACCATATCTGGATGCAGCTGTCGTAAACGGTCGCAAAACTCCACAGCATACGCCGTACACAATCACTGTGAAACTGCCGTAAACCGCGGTTATTTTTAAACTCTAATAACTGATGAAAAAGAAACTTTTCAGAAAAAGGTGGACTTGTAAAAAACGCAGCCCAATAATACTTTAATATCACCACAGCATACGGACGGGAGAAATATTTTTACGAGGTGTATTAATTTTTTGAAGTTTCACTACGGCCCGTTCAGATGAATGGGGGAGACGGAGAGTTGACCTATACTGCAGCCAGTCACCAGGGGGAGCATTTTTAGTAACGTCCCTGTTTTTTACAGTCTATGGGGGATCCTCACCACCCCCCAGCTGACAACTGAAGATGGCTGCCCTGGGTGTAAACAGTTATTAAGCTGTAATATCTGTTTCTTAGCCCCTCTGACTGTTTGTCCCACTTCATTAGCCGTATACATACTGTATGACATTTATCAATAGCTTGGTAGATTGGTAAGTTTTTCACGACTTTGTAACTGGAACTCTGATAACTTAGATACGTCATTCCCACTCCCCTCCTCCCAATTCTGATGTAAATAGAACCCAGCAATAGAACTAGAAAAGCATTCAGAGAGTGCACATCTCCGCCAGCGCCACAGTCCTCAGCCATATTGTGATTTTGACCATAAAAATTAGTCCTACTTTTATTTCATCGAAATATTTAGATGTCTTGACCATGAAAACATAACATTAACAACTGAATTCATAATGATATCTATTTTAGTTCAGTAGTTATTCACAAAAATCAAATTTTTCATCATGGTGGCCAGACGCTGATCCGGATCAACACCAAAATCAAATCAGGTCTTCCTTTCCCCATGCTGAACATTTCCTGAAAATTTCATCAAAATCCATCCATACTTTTTGAGTTATTTTGTTCACAGACGGACAAACAAACTCTCCCGAAAACATAACCTCCTTGGCGGAGGTAAATATGTGTGTGTGTGTGTGTGTACAGTGCTTTTTGACCACCGCCCATTGTAAGTTTTATGCCACAGCTGCCCTGAATGAACAGCATTGGTAATTATGAAAATAATTGTATTTTTCTGTAACAGTTTATTCACCAGTAGGATAGATTATACAAGACTTTATTAATCCCTTTGGAAACTCCCTCAAGGAAATCAGGCATGTGGAATTAGTTTGTAGAAACTCTTTAACCAAAATGATATTTTTATTGCTAAATTATCATCACTATTGTTGTCAATAAATTTTCAAATTTGGTGTTTTGCAAATAAACTGGAAAAAAGTGATTCCTATCATCATTATTATTTGATGAAAATACTATATCATAATTATTTAATTGCACTCCTGAACAGAAAAACATAGTTTCAGTTGGCTGAATGTTATATGTACATTTTTTGTCACATTTCTCAGAGGAGCCCATTGAGTAGCTTAAATTTGGGTATAAATTTGTCTATACATGGACTATTCTTTTCATCTGTTTAAGATTTATGTATTAAACAATGTAAATATATACATACATTGTTTTCTAGGCTTAGCTGTTATACAGCTACATTTATTACTGCTGCACATATTTTTTTCCTTTAGTGAATCCATCCATCAATATTCTTTGCCATGCCACAATACCTGAATCTCTACTCCCTTGGAATAAAGTTGTTCTTTTTTTTCTTAATAGTTTTTCTACACCTGAATGTCTCGCACTTTAAAGGTGCAGTGTGTAGAATGTGGCACTTTATACATCCACCGCATTTCGCCAAACAGAAACGGTGAATATAGGAGATACATGTTTCTATTTGTACGTAAAGTCCATCAAAATAGGAGTACAATCATCCCCATAAAATGTTTGTTTTATTTTTATTTAGTTAGAAAAATCTTTATAAATAATTTACATGTGTACATTACATTCGTGTAGGCTGACATATTGATCCGCTGTGTTGTCTACAGGTGGTTTTTAGGGACAAAAAGAACGAAATGCGAATCTGTCCACCGGTTCTGAAATCTACCTGGAATGCAGGTGAAGAAGAGGAGAGGATGGCAGTGGATGCAGAGAAAGTTGTTACTCTGTCCTGGGGATTCAAACTGAGTGTATAAACACACACACACACACACACAACATAAATTGCGTGCCATGTTCAGGATCCTTTTTGGTCTTCACAGGATTCTGTTGCTCAGCGTCGTGACGTTTTGGCTACGGTTAGGTTCATTCTAGAATCTGAACGCTAGATGCCGCTTAAATGCCAAGTTCTACACACTGCACCTTTAAGGGGAAGTTTTTCATAATTTTGCTATACTGTGGTACGATGAAAATAAGGGCTTTCTGTCTCTATATCTAAAAAGTAAATTTGGTTTGAAATTCCTCATTCTTGTTCAAAGTGGTAACAATGTGAGAGCTCACTGAAAATGAATCACATTTAAGATCTTGATGCAGGATGGTTTTCTAGTGTTTATAACAGGTGGTCTCATAAATATGTGAAGCAGAGAGACAGAGACAGATAGAAAGACAGAGAGATTAAAACATTTTCTGTAAAAATTGTCATTTGGCTGGGTTTTTTTAAGCACATAAACTTATAATCTGTTGTGACGTGGCTTTGTTGTTATCACATTGTCTTAGCACACACCCTGTTCTCATGAAAGCGAGAGGCAGGCTGGGTTGTAGCTGCTGGGCTTTTTTGGCATCATCAACAGCACCTGAATAGAAAAAAAGACATAACAGTCTTTCAACACATTCATCTTTACAATATCATAAAGAACATGAATACCACCAAAATCCCCCCCTGTTAATGCAGAAAGTCCCAAAGGCACCCACGGGCCACTTCCTTTACTGCAGAGAGAGGCCCCATCCACATGAAGCCAAACCGAGGTCTAAACACATACATTTTTTTGCCGAATCTGCGTGTCATCCATACGAAGACGGCGTTTTTGAGGTCTGTAAACAATCATTTTTGAAACCAGGTTCCAGAGTGGAAAGATTTTGAAATGCTGTATACGCAGCTCCATGATTACTGGCTCTCTGCAACTTTTCAGACACGCTTACGTCATAGTTTCATATCTTCATTGACACGCATGCACCACACGCAGCAACGACAATGGCGGCGCATGTGAAGCATATGTGCTGATGAAGCTAGTGACCCTACCATACCTGTTGCAGCAAAATCTCCTTCTCAATCACCACCGAGTTGAACAAACAATTATCGAGGGCACATTACGGCACTTTATGATCACTTTATCACAATCTCTGTTTACAACTTTTGCTGCAAGCGCGCATGCCCACTGTTTTTTCATCTGTTTCCGCTTGTTTCCGTCATATCGTTACAGTGCATGTGTTTTAAAACATTTTCATGCGTATCGAGTGCATTCATATAGACGCACACATTTTCTGAGACGCCTTCGTCTTTATTAAACTGTTAACATTTTGTCTTCGTGTGGATGGGGCCTAAAGCTAAATCCCTGCTGAGACTGGATGTGCATCATCTCACCATCCCAGTCACAAAGAGCACACAGGTGAGAGCTGGATCACAGCACACGGGTCACCGACCCAAAACATGTCATTCTGCATCTATCACGATATTTGATGAAACTAAAACCAGTTTGAGTTTAAGAGCGGGCACAGCCACGGACACACTGTTCCCCTCCGACCCAGGTAGGAGGTAAAACTTATTTAAAACTTGGTTAACAGTGAGTTATAAAAATATCTGCCTCTGGTCTTATGAACTTTCACACGCTGACTTATACAAGCATCACTCTCTGCTCGAATACATGCAAGTGAAATCTTACAGGCTTAAGGGGAGGCAGGATTTACAGTTTGATAGATGGTACAAAATTAGAGTTCATTTCAGCAGCAGCCTGTGTATCTGTAACGATTCTGTCTAAGGTTTTTTCACACTTTTAAAGAAAACAACGAAGAATCTGCTCAGCTTTAGCATGAACACAAAAGCAGATATCATTATCTACTCTGCCCTCAGCTGGTTAGGAATGGAATTGATAAGATTTTATCGATACCAATCCTATAAAAGACCCTGTTAATCGATCTAATTCTTTAACTATTCCCTTATTGATTCTGCAGACTTTCTGTGTGGGCAAATGTTAGCCTGTAGATTTTCAGTGGCAACAATGTCAAACACACGTCACAGTTAGGCCTGTCACGATAACAAATTTTGCTGGACGATAACTGTCCAAAAGATTATTGACGATAAACGATATTATTGTTAACATTATTTGGATTTTTTTTTTCATTTTTTCCATTACTGTAATTATAATATGTCTTAATAAAGTGAGGAAACCATATCAAGAGCAAGACACTTTAATTTCTTAAGAGTATTTAACTGTAATTGGAAGTCAGGATCTTTTAAACAAAATAAATTAAACAAAACATATAATAAATTTAACAAAGAAAAAAGAGAAAAAAACACTGAAAATGAAATGGACTGTCTTTTAAGAAAAATTGCATGTAAATGAAAATAATTATACTAATCAAAAACAATAAAAAAATAGACCCTGTCTCTGTAAAGAAAAAACGAAACTCCAATAAAAACACACACAAAACCTGAGTTTTGAAGTACTGAAGGGTTGCATTTCTTCGGTAATGTAGTGAACGACACTGTCTGTGAGCGTGCACCATTTTGCGCTTTTATCTATATTTTCTTTGCAGACCAACGCCTCAGTAAGCACGGACTGTCAAGGACAAAGGCTCCGCTACACCTCTCCTTCTTCTTCACACCTTGTTCATTCTGTTTAAAACCAACACTGGGGATGTTGTAGGCTGGCAGCCTGCTTAAGAACCATATCTTACGTGCAATTATTCAAAATCTTGAGCTGACTGTGGTGTAACAACTTAACATTTTAAATAAAATATCATTCTAAATCATTCTCTTTCACTTTGTTTAACTGGGGGCCTCAACCTGCAAATTGCTCCTTCATGCATCAAACTAAGTGTTACTCTAGAGATGTGCCTTGTTTCCTAAACAAGCTTTTACACATTTCTGCTGATATTTATATTTTCTACAGCTGAGTTACTTCTGCAAGATCACATTTGAGAATCAAATTGATATAGCTGAGAAAATATCTGAACTTACAGCTGTAGTTTTTCAGAAGAATGTGGGCATAGGCACGCTGGCAGAACCACTCTGCGTTGTCAGATTCTCCTTGCAAGGCCTCATTCAGAGCCTGCAGGGAGAGAGAGGAGACACAGTCAGAGAACGGCACAACACACAAAAACCACAAGATGTTTATGGAAAGCTCATACAAAAACAGGATAGTGGTTTCATTTTAGTTCTTCTGTCTTCATGCTATTCTAGGATTTCACAATATTAAATCAAGGTCTAATATTAATAAAGATACAATGATGACATCAACATTAATAACTTAATCTGTGTGAATCAAACGTTTTAGATCCAAAGTTTGTACTTTCTTTAGAATTGAGCCAAAACCTTTCTCTGTCTTATGACTGCTTTATCTGTGCCTGCTGATTTATAAGCCGTGTTAACAGATTAGCAATCACTGCATAGGAAGTTTAAAAAGAGTGAAATACAAAGCTTTACATTGAAAAAGTACAGTGAGTTCACCTCATATGCAAAGTCAGACACACATTTACAGAATCCTACTGATTATTGTGTTGATGTGCGCCATAACATTCACCTATTAATCTTCATCATACTGCTGTTTGTTTTAGTTCATTTATGTACAAAACCCAAAACCAGTGAAGTTGGCATGTTGTGTAAATCGTAAATAAAAACAGAATACAATGATTTGCAAATCCTTTCCATCTTATATTCAATTGAATACACAGCAAAGACAAGATACTTAACATTCAAACTGGTAAACTTTGTTATTTTTTGCAAATATTAGCTCATTTGGAATTTGATGCCTGCAACACGTTTCAAAAAATCTGGCACAAGTGGCAAAAAAGTTGAGGGATGCTCATCAAACACTTATTTGAATTGAAAATGTGTGGTGCATTATGAAGCGCAAAATACAACAACAGAGACCACGGACTATTGAACAACTTAAGCTGTACATCAAGCAAGAATGGGAAAGAATTCCACCTGAAAAGCTTCAAAAATTGGTCTCCTCAGTTCCCAAACGTTTACTGAGTGTTGTTAAAAGGAAAGGCGATGTAACACAGTGGTAAAAATGCCCCTGTGACAACTTTTTTGCAATGTGTTGCTGCCATTAAATTCTAAGCTGATGATTATTTGCAAAAGAAAATAAAGTTTCTCAGTTTGAACATTAAATATCTTGTCTTTGCTGTGTATTCAGTTGAATATAAGTTGAAAAGGATTTGCAAATCATTGTATTGTTTTTATTTACGATTTACACAACGTGCCAACTTCACTTGTTTTGGGTTTTGTATTCTATTGACAAAAATATACCTGATACACCACAACAATTAACTATTTTTGGTTTGTTTGAACAGTTTTACGTTCTTTTTGTTCTTATCATGCACACCACTACCTGTGCACTGATCATCAGAGCTGTCCTTAACAACTTTTACTACTTGAAAGTGACCAGAATTCTTACAACATGGAACCAATATTAACATAAAATGAACACACAGTATTGTGACATACATCAAATATTATACATCAAGACAAAACACAGTTAACACAATAACACAAACTGACAGTACGTAGGATAAAAGAATGTTTTTTGAATGTGTAACAACCATACTGTTATAAATTATTACTTGTATTGATCTTATTACTTTCATTACTGTGTTATCTGCTTTCTGTTATTCCAATTTACATTTCTTTATATCTATACTTTGTTCTTCATGACCATCATGACCAACTTTTCATGATTACTGACATAATTCATGTCTATAATAAAACTTTAATTATAAACATTATTAACTGTTTCAATAGCTTTAGTTTGGCACTTCAAATTATCCTACATTTCTTATATGTGTTTTCTTATGACCCATTTTGAATCATCCGTGATTATCAGATACAAGTGTGGAGTACGTTTTCTACCCTCTGAGTGTTTGATGCTAGGACTTCCAACCCAGTGGTTACCATGGTCAGTATTGAGCATCTGAAGGCTCTCATGCTCTCTCTTTTATTTAAGACCATTGGAATTCATAACCACTTAATATAGCTTTATAAAAATGATACATTAATATATGCAACAATTCATAAGCAACACATACAAATACTTTAGGACAAAATCAGTTGATTGATTGAATATACTTGTATCATTATTGTGACCACAGACATTGACTGATCGTCATTGAGACATCGCACAGTATCAGGTCGATCTGTCCTTTAACCAGCTGGTTTCGATAACTAATATTAGTCATTTGTCAGAGCACTAACTCTGTAAGGATAAGGAAAGTAAAATAGATAAGATAAGGCTTTATAGATCCCCAGAGGGGAAATTCAGGTGTTGCAGCACAACAGGGGTAAGTATACAGGTAAGTAGGCTGCATTAAGGTCAGCAGAATAACATAATGAAAATATAGAGATCATTGAACTGTACTGCCGCAAACACAATGAATAAAATAGGTGGAAATAGGGGTGTGCGATATGACGACATTAAATCGTTAAGGATTATAACGTGGGGATGATCTCATAAAACAGAAAGATCGTCAGATCGTCTGTGTGGGCGCAGAGACTTTGACGTGGACCTGACTAACCAATCGTAGCACATTACGTGCAGTGCATGGTGGGATCTCCTGTTTGGTTATGTAGCGTGAAGCCATGGTGGAAAGAGAAAAGGAGATAAAAGCTTGAAGATGTCTGAAGAAAAATCTGTTCTAAAGCAGCTGTATTATTCACTCAGATTATAGACATTGCAGTTAGATAACATTAGTTCTAAATTGTTGCACTTTAAGAGATAATGTTGATAATGTTGTTCATTACCTTTTATGTTTACATTTATTGCACATTTTTATAAAAACTGCAGTATTTAAATTAAAACCTGTTCAAAAAGTTTCATTGGCTTTAATTGTCTTTTTTTTTTTTTTAGGGTTTGACATGTTTATGTTAAACATAGGGAAAAAATGGTCAAACATGCAAATTAGTCGAGAAAAATCAAAGTAAAAAAGAATCGAGATAAAATCGTGATCGTGATTTTATTTTTAAAAAATCGTGATATATTTTTGCCATATCGCCCACCCCTAGGAGGAAATATTTATAATTATCAAGATATTCAAATTAACATAGGAAGTGTCAGTTGTAGGTCATGTAGTTTGCCCTTCATTGGATAGATAAAAAGATTTGAATCAGAAACAAATTCCATCAATAACAGCTCAATAAATCAATATAATTACCCTTTTTGTTTATTAATTCTCTCATCAGTACAGTTCTCTTTACAGTTTTGCCTTACTTGATAATCGGGGATCACACACTCGCCTCAGAGGCAGTCAGCATAAACTACAATGACCAAGTCAATGTAATCATGTCAGACACTGGGCGAAAACTGTCAAAACTGTTGCTTAATTTCGGACAAAAAGTCGCTGAGTGCACAGGTAGTGCGTGAGTTACGACTTGCAGAAGTAGATCTATGCAGCATGACACTGAACATCAGCAGCGACGTTGTTAAAACTGAAAGCATAGGGCAGACAGACGTCCCTAAACCATCCCACATGAATGGATAAGGGCTTCGTTAAATAATCTGGTTATTAAACCGAGAAGGTAAACGCATGTGTGTCCTTGAAATCGTATTTATTCCCATCCATGCCAAAGGTCACTAAAGTAACAACCGTGTCTGATCACACGCTGTTGATGAACCAAGAGCCTGTCGTGCTACAGGACTGTTTTAAAGCAGGCTGTTGCAGACTGTAAGATGATATACTGACAGAAAGCTGCTGCATTACAGCTTTGTTCATAGCAGAGAAGTAATATTCTACCAGCCCATGAAGAAACAGTAACTTTTCATTCAAAGCGATGCTAACAGGAAGTGTTAGCTAGCCTAGCTACTTTCAATTTCGAAATCAGCCGCCAAAGTGGTTCAGAACAAACAGAGGCTAAAGTGGTGACCAGAAACAGACAGAAAAGTGTTAAAATCTCCAGTGTTGTGTTTGTAAAGGTGGCTGAAGCTCATGTTTACCTCCAGAGCCTTCTGTGGATCCTCGTCTATGAAGCTATCAGGGAAGCTTCTGGAGCGAAAAGAGAGAGCAGTCATTATTATTAGGCCCTAAAACAAATGTGCAAATGTATGAAAATACTAATGTTAAATGTTTAGTTGTACTTACCGTTCGGTTGCCATGACGTTGCCAGGGTTTGTGGAGTGTGAGGAAAGTTCTAGCAAGATGTGGAGGGACCGCGGAAACGTGACAGGAGGAGGCCTGTCAACATCCGCCTGAGCGGCGCAGCCCGCCACAGCGCCTGCTGCAGGACAGGAGGAGGCACGACCGGACAGCCCGCTGCTCCTTTGAGGACACTGCTGGACAACCTCCTCATGAAGACACTGCTGAACAACTCTGAACGTCTCTAGTCCCATGAAAGCAGAGAGCGTCTTCAGGGGGGCTGCCGAAACCCCTATCACTATCAATCAATCAATCAATCAAACTTCATTTATAAAGCACTTTTCATACATAAGATGTATCACAAAGTGCTGTACATCAAAATAAACAAGCAGATCAGTCTAAGGGGATACAGATGAAAATAGAAGACCCCCCCCCCCCCACACACACACACACACACACACACACAAGGACACTAAGCTAGGACTCATGGTTAAAGGAGACATATGCTGATGCATGATTTAATACTTACATATAATATAATAAATTTGAAAACAAGACCTTACACCCCCTTAATTTTCCAAAAATGAAATATTGTATTTTTTCTGATATCCTTGAACGAGATTTGCTGCCTCTGAAAATAGGTAATTGCGAGATGACCGCAAGATTTAAATCGTCGTGACGACACGAGGTATCTTTCTTTTTATTGGAGTAATCTGATAAAACACTTCCTCTTCTGTGATGTCCGTTAGCCCCACAACCATCAGTCAGGAACACATCCACCCAGCAGCGGTATATAGTTCCCTAGCTCACACTCACTCATTACCAGCTCTGGCCTGTAGGGGGACTCAATACGCGGTCGCTGCTTTCAGTCTGCCAGAAAATACAGTAGAAGAAGAAGGACAGGCTGGCTCTACCCCCGATAGAACTGACCAATCAGAGCACAAAGAGCTGTGACGTTGCGAGGTTACTGTAGGTCAGCCTGAGATCTGAGCGTATCAACGAGAGCTTGATAATGGCCTAAAAAGAGGATTGTGAGACCGCAATTGTGGGGCAATGAAGGAACTAAATGACTTGTACTGAGGGCAGAAATGCTTTACAGGCATCCTAGTCTGGCATAGTGAAAAGGAGAAACAAGCATGATATGTCTCCTTTAAATAAAACCACGATAGGATATGACAAAGGTAGTAAAATGCTAAAAGTTGATTAAGATAGAACTCTTTTAAAACCAAACAATTAATAAATAAAAAGTGGTAAAACATTAAAGAGACTGTGAGGAGTTTCTAAGTAATTACAAAAAAGTCTCACTTTTAGGTATATGCCTGATCGAAATACACACTTTAAGATGAGTTTTATGGCATCAAAATAGGTTATCTATAAATGCTATTCCTTAGCCTTCTGGTCAGGTCGGACAGGGCTGGACTGGACTGGCCTGGATACTCAACTTCAGGAACAAGACAATTAAAACTAGAGCAAATTTATATTATTATTTATATTACACGTCTTAGAGCACCGGGCTGTAAGTAGTGATATATAGTCGGCTACAAAACTACGATACTAAGTTTTCCAAAAATTGCTAGTTGTCACACATCAAAAACTACCGCTACGCAACTAGAAAGAGATACATTACCTCGTCACTTTGCATCCTGTAAGTTGTTGAAAAAAGAAGTTGTAAAGCAATGCAGAGTTCTGAGGAAGGTCCGAACTGCATCTATCGCAACAAACACATGCTTTGGCTTCAGTCATATCTTTGGTGCATTCCAGTTGTAGTCAGAAGTAGGAATTTCTGAGTTCCAAGTAGGAAACTGCAACAGGAACATCCCTCAAAGTCTGAAATTTCCTACTGGGAACTCAGTGAAACCTTGCCACCCCCAAGTTGACAATCGAAGATGGATGCCCCCGGTGTGAACAGTTATTTAGCGCCTGTATGATCCATTTATTTGCACTTCTGACTGGGATATGTTGCTCTAGATCAGCTGTATACATAGTATTGTTGGACTTATATTTACAAAAATGCTGCCATAATGAAATATTGTGTTAGTGTTAATCACATTCTTCATACAACAATGCAGGGTGTGCTAACAACAGCTAACAATAGCCTGGTAGATCAGCATGTTTTTTTCTGACTTCAACTGGAATGCCGATAAGTCAGAGATGATGTCACTCCCAGTTCCGAGGTTACTGGAACGCAGCATTACGACAGTCGCTGCGCGTGCTCATGGTTAGCAGAGTCTTTATTTTGCCATTTTCCTCATAGCACCTTTAAGTAGTAACTCTGAAACTAAAATGGAGTAAATCCCATATAATGCTGATTAAAAGAGAAAAACAAAATTCAGCGAAAAGCCGGATTAAAAAGGTAGGTCTTTAGTTTGCTTTTAAAAATATGAACGCTAGGTGCTGCTCTCAGGTCCTCAGGTAGACTGTTCCACAGACGGGGGCCATAATAATGAAAGGAAGCTTCACCGTACGTTTTAGATCTTACTTTGGGGACTATTAAAAGACCACTACCTGAACACCTGAGGGCTCTAGTGGACTCATATGGTAAAAGCAAATTGCATAAATAAGAGGGTCCAAGACCATTAACAGATTTAAAAACCAATGAAAGAACCTTAAAATCCATTCTAAAAGAAACAGGAAGCCAATGCAGAGACTTTAGAATTGGGGTGATGGGCTCTCCTTCACTAGATTTTTACCTTACCATAGTTATGTTTTGCCAGTGTGTTAGTGTGTCAGTCTGTTTATCTGTTTGTTTGTCTGTTCATTTGTTTGTTAGCAAGATTACACAAACACTAATGGATGAATTTTGCTGAAACTTTCAGGAGATGTTGGTAATGTTCCAACTTAAAAATGATTTAATTTTGGTGGTGATCCAAATAGCCGACATCAGTGAATGATTGTTCTTAATATGTTAAAAAATTGATTGACAAGAAAACACCCGCCAAGTTAGCTCACATATTGCTGTTACCATGTTATCATGTTGATATTATTATTATTCAGACAGTCCAGCCCAAGACTGCTCCTTCCGAAGTGTAGGACCAACAGACTGAGAAACTCTGTCGTCCTTCAGGCCATTGTACAACTCCTCATTGTGGAGCAGGAGGGCTAGCAGGAAGACAGAGGACAGGAGGAACAGTAGCCAGTCAGTAGCCATATTTAGATCAATTTTAATTTATAAATGTGTTTGTAGCTTTCTTTTTATATATACTATATTGCCAGAAGAATTCGCTCACCTACCCAAATAATCAGAATCAGGTGTTCCAGTCACTTCCATGTCCACAGGTGTATAAAATCATCACCTAGGCATGCAGACTGCTTTGACAAACATTAGTGAAAGAATGGGTCGCTCTCAGGAGCTCAGTGAATTCCAGCGTGGAACTGTGATAGGATGCCACCTGAGCAACAAATCCAGTCAGTAAATTTCCTCACTCCTAAATATTTCACAGTCAACTGTCAGCTGGATTATACGAACATGGAAGTGTTTGGGAATGAGAGCAACTCAGCCACCAAGTGGTAGGCCACGTAAACTGACGGAGCGGGGTCAGTTGATGCTGAGGCGCATAGTGAGAAGAGGTCGCCAACTTTCTGCAGAGTCAATCGCTACAGACCTCCAAACTTCATGTGGCCTTCAGATTAGCTCAAGAACAGTGCAGAGAGCTTCATGGATGGGTTTCCATGGCCGAGCAGCTGCATCCAAGCCTCACATCACCAAGTGCAATGCAAAGCGTCGATGCAGTGGTGTAAAGCACGCCGCCACTGGACTCTAGAGCAGTGGAGACGCGTTCTCTGGAGTGACCAATCACGCTTCTCCATCTGACAATCTGATGGACCAGTCTGGGTTTGGCGGTTGCCAGGAGAACGATACTTGTTGGACTGCATTGTGCCAAGTGTAAAGTTTAGTGGAGAGGGGATTATGGTGCGGGGGTGTTTTTCAGCAGCTGGGCTTGGCCCCTTAGTTCCAGTCAAAGGAACTCTGAATGCTTCAGCACACCAAGACATTTTGGACAATTTTCTAACTTTGTGGGAACAGTTTGGAGCTGTCCCCTTCCTCTTTCAACATGACTGTGCACAAAGCAGGTCCATAAAGACATGGATGACAGAGTCTGGTGTGGATGAACTTGACTGGCCTGCACAGAGTCCTGACCTCAACCCGATAGAACACCTTTGGGATGAATTAGAGCAGAGACTGAGAGCCAGGCCTTCTCGTCCAACATCAGTGTGTGAGCTCACAAATGCTCTTCAGGAAGAATGGTCAAAAATTCCCATAAACACTCCTAAACCTTGTGGACAGCCTTCACAGAAGAGTTGAAGCTGTTATAGCTGCAAAAGGTGGACCGACGTCATTTTGAACCCTATGGATTAGGAATGGGATGTCACTTAAGTTCACATGTGAGTCGAGGCAGGTGAGCGAATACTTTGGGTAATATAGTGTATGTTTTGAATTCACTTTTGAAACTGCTGTTAAAATCCAATTTTCTTTGAGGGAGTTTCCCAGAGGGATCAATAAAGTTTTTTTTAATCTATCTAATCTAATCTAAGATAGTTACTGAGCAAAAGCGTTCATTCAGTAATGGAGGTTATCTGGATTACCACTGAAATCTAATCATTTTTTAAGTTGAGCAACCTCCTACCAACATCTCCTCAAAAAATTTCCAGTAGTTTTTGTGTAATCCTGCTAGCAAACAAACACTGCCACTTGCCTTTCAACTTTATAAGACAAAGTCGGGTAGGAATGGACAATAGTTTAATCGATTTTTCCACATTATTTTGTTGCAGTAGTTTTAAACAATAAAAAACACGTTTTCCTCCTTTGACTTAATCTGTCCCTCATGTTGCCATGCCTGTTCATGCATTGTGAAAATAGTGCTGCTTTCAGAATTGATATAGATGTTGCCAAGAAAACTATCCTCATGAACTGGAAATCACGGAACTCCATACACACCACGCATTGGAAAAACCTCCTCATTGACTACATCTCTTTAGAAAATACAAACTCCTCTGACACCCAACACAACCCTATCTGGCAAACATTCCTTAATTTTCTACAATCATGATCCACAGCAAATCAGTCTTACATAAACCACCGCAATACATCAGCACTTCATTATCTTTATGCCCATACCCTGTGATATCTACTAAGTCATAATTATTTTTATTGCTATTACTATTGTTATTATTATTATTACCGTTATTCTTGTTATTGTTGTTGTTATTATTATTATCGTTATTCTTGTTATTGTTGTTGTTATTATTATCATTATTTTTATTATCATCATTATTATTATTATCATTATTATTAGTGATGGTAAAGGTAGCAGAAGTAGCAATAGTATCAATTTTATTATTGTTATTGTTATCTTTTTTTTTTTTTGTTAAGTCATTTTTTCGGGCTTTTGTGGCCTTTATTGATAGGACAACTGGAGAACGACAGGAAAGCTGGTGAAGAGAGGGGGGGAGACATGCAGCAAAGGGCTGTGGCCGGGATTCGAACCTACTGCCACTGCTGGGGTTTGGAAGTCCCCATACATGGGCGGACGCCTTACCAACTGAGCTTATGTCCACCCGATCATTATCATTATCATTATCATTATCATTATCATTATCATTATCATTATCATTATCATTATTGATGTTATTATTGTTATAATGACTCATCATTTTTATTGGTAACGTTGACACTTGTGTCTGTTGTTACCTTCACCACTACTGTTGATATCTTTACTGTTATTATTAGTACTGCTATTTCAATTTATATTATCATTTTTATTTATTGAATTATTTTTGCTTAACTAAATTACTTATTGATTTACTTTTCACATTTTTCCTTCCTTCTTTTTTTCTCCTTGGTAACAAAATTTTGTTGCTTCTGTTACTGTAATTATTCATTGTTTCACCAACCCATATAGAAAATTAGGAGTGATTGTTCTTATTTTCTTGTCCTGTTCCCTCTTCCATTTTTTTTCTTTTTTTATCCCAGCCATTTTTTTTATTATAATTATTTTTTGTATATTTATTTCTCTATATTGTGCATATGTATGAATGTATGTATGTATATGGGTATATATCTGTGTTTGTATGTGTGCATGTGTATGCATATGCCTGTGTGTATACATGTGTAGGCGTGTGTGTATATATGTATATATACACATATAAAATTTATTTATTTCTGTGTAGTTCTTAGAGGGAATTTTTTGATCTCTACTAGTAGTATTATTGAAACTTCTGTATCTGTTATTGAAATTATTGTTGTAGCTTGCTGTTGTTTCTGCTTGCACTTATGGATTGATGGCAGTGTTCTGAAGGGGGGGTTGCGGTCCCTCCCTGCCTGGTGGTGGGGTTGCCCCTGGGCGGATTTGGCAGTCTGCTGCTCCAGTGTAACGGAGAGTCTACGTGAGAACAAACATGCACACTCCTGAGGGTCTGGGTGCAGTATGTTAAAAGATACTTAAGTCCACTTAAATTATTATTTAAGGAAAAAAAAAAAAAAAAGATAAATGAATAAATTAAATTAAATTAAAATTAAAACGCCAGAAATAGGGCTGAGCCTGTTACTGGCTGTCAGGCTTCCTCCTCAGGATCTGGGGGCTGTCTTTCTGGGATCAGGCTCTGCCCTAAGTGAAGCATCATAGCTCCACCAAAAAAAAAAAAAAAGTCTTTTTTGGTGCTAGAGTGGCGGATCTGTGGATGTGCTTGGGGGTGGCCTTGTTGTCTGGGTGGGGCGGGGTTTGGAATTCCTCTGGTGGGGCACTGTTGTTGATCTGTGGGTGTGGGTGGTTGCAATGAATAGGTTGATAAAGCATTGGGGGGGGAGGGTTGACAATATTTATTTTTCTGGGTATCAAAAAAATATATAATTTCTTGTTTATGTTCAGCAGAGACAAATATGATTAGGGCAGATTTGTGATCTGGGTGTCCATAAGTTTGTTGTGATCGTAAGTTCTTATTTTTAGTCTCTCTGTCTTTGCCTGGATTAGGGTTGGGAATTGATAAGATTTTATCAATACCAATGCTGTTAAAGATCCTGCTAATCGATCCAAATCTTTAACGATTCCTGCAGATTTTGCGAGTGGGCAAATGTTGGTCTGATTTTCAGTGGCAACAATGTCAAACACGTCACAGTACAGGTAACTGCTTCTGCAAGTTGCTGGTGTTTCCACTCACTTAAGGTTGTGTAGTAGGTGCAATGAAAATTAAACTACAATTCTGATGCTTCTGAACCCTGTCAGTGGAAAGAATTGATAAGGGAATTGATAAGCAAAAAGACTTCGCAAAGACGCGCGTCGAGATAACATACAAAATCAATGCAAAGACGCGTTTGGACGCAGATTTGCCCCAGGCGGCGCGTTGGAGCGTCCGGCGTGTTTAGGGCATCAAGCGCCTCTACGCTCAAGTTTAAAATATTGAAGTTTCGATGCAAATTTGAGTGACACTGTGCCGCGGCAGCCAATCAGCAGTGACATTCCCCCCCCAATGTCATTGATTTGATGACGCTCCGGCCACCTGCTCCGGCTCAAACCCCGCTGAAAGATGGAGGAGAGGTTGATCTGCGCTGTTTGCCATCATCCGGAGCTATACGATTCGACGTGTGTACTCTACAGAGACCGAAACAAAAAAGAGCAGGCTTGGGTGAAAGTGGCTGAGGAGACAGGTTTTGAAGGTAAGTTCTGTTAATATTCGTTTCCAGCTGGATTTGCCTGCACGGGTCATCACTGAGTCCAACAAGCTCCGGCTCTCTACTGTGCCTGCGCAGTGACGCGCGTCGCGACCTCAGCTTATCAAAATGGTCCAGCGTCCAGCCTCAGGCGTTATGTGTGTTTAAATTCGCCAATTTGCATCTGGTGTGGCCGCGGCATTGTGACATGGATTCTTTGATGGAGCTGTTAACGATTCTCAACTGGAATTGGTTTTCGATTCCCATCCCTAGCCTGGATGGAAAACCCTCTGGATTTATGTTTAAATATGAGTACATGTTGAGTAATATGTTTTTATATGATTATGTGTATCTATAACATATAATGAAGAGTAAAGTGCCTTTACCTAACACTTTATACTTGTGCTATCCAAATAAAGATTCACTGATTGATTGAAAGATGTTTTCTGCCCACCACTGTATGAGGATGAATCAAAAAGTAAACGCGAAATGATAAAATTCATTTTATTTCTTATAATAGACCATTTAATGTCTTTTTAACACCTTCAGACAGCACAAATGCCAACAGACCAAAATTAAAGCAACAGAAAGTCCATCTCTCCCTCTGCAACAAGTTTGCAAATCCACATCAGTAAAGCTTACAGGATCAAGACCTCCAGTTTCGGTAAACAGAGGCGAATGAAAATAAATGTCTAATAGTAAAGTAGAAAAACCTTTGCATATGGTTCCCAGGCTAAGGCACAAATCATAAAGTGAAGAAAAAATCATACAGGCACAGTTGTTTTTGAGGAGTGAGGTCTTTGGGCTGCCTTTGTGAGGCTAAGCTGACATAACTAAGCTAGCGTTACTTCATTATAAAGGGAGAGCCGTTTTACCTCTTGCATAGAGCAGTACAACAAATCTTTACAAACCTGAGGGAGAAAATGGCAACAAGGCACAAAGTCAAGCATGTTCACAGACGTACAGTATATATCACACATTACATAAAGATATCAAGGCTTTTTAGGTCCATTACTGTATTTATATTGGTGTGTAATAACTAAACAGAGTGTGTGCATAGCAGAGAGGCTGGGTGGTAGCATTATTACTCACAGTAGCTAAATATATGGCTACAAAACAAAATTCACCGGTGATTGTCAACAAAAAGAAGGTCCACTGTGTGGATAAACAAACTATGAACAGCAGCAGCAGCAGTGCCAAAGTACTATTCTACAAATAACAGTGATCCCTTATTTTCAACATTTCACAACACAAACAAAATCAGTAATCTCAACAGATAAAAAAAACTGTAATAATATGGAATGCTTTCCCTCAAAAATCTCATCGTTACACAGACAAGGGAGGCAGAGGCAGAGGGGACAGACAGCTTCAGGCACTTAAAGAGACAAAACATACAGCAGAGGTAAACATTAGTGCAAAGCTGACTTCAAGGCAGAGGAATGATTCAGCGTGTGGTGCGAAAACAAAGGAGGAGAGCGGGAGAGCAAAGGCGGGGTTGGAGGGCACAGTGTGGTGAGCAGGTTGCTTGCCGCATGACGCTCGAGGTGAAGTGCAGGCAGAGGGAGTGTCTGCAGAAGGTGCAGCGAGGCCACAGATTCCAGTGCATGTCTTTCCTCTTTGGTGTTTGGTTTGGTTGATGGCTTTGGAGAGTTTAAGGCTGAGAAAAGGGATGAAGGCTTTCAAAGTCTGCACCTCGTCCGTAAAGGGAACTGAGGTTTTGGTTTGCTAATTTCCTGCCAACTCGTTAAATAATCTACCTTTCATGACCTAAATGTGTGACGCTTTGGCATTAGCTGAAGGCAAACAGAGTCTCAGTACAGGCTAGAAGACATCCAAAAAATGTGTATATTGATGGGTGAAGAGTTTAAATTAGGTCCATGAAATCCAGCCCAACCTGTTCTGTTCAAACTCGTCCCCCAATCTGTATTCAAGCCTGGTACAGTCTGGGGTCAATAACTAAAGCTTTTAAGTGCAGTACCTTGGCTGCTGAACAGCAGACATCCATGCAGGTGAATGAGCTTAAATGTTATATAACAAAACAAGTTGTAGTTGCTCCATTTAAGATTTTACTTCACGAACCTCAGGCTACAATTTTCTTGGTAATCTGTGCACCGTGCGATGAACTGCTGTGCAGGTGATGCTCAAAGCTGAAAAGAGTCAAAGAAGGATGAGCCGAGCACACAGAAAAGACTTACTGAGTTCACTGTATATCATGGCTTAACAGGGTTGCTGGCTGAATGCATGTGTTATTAATGATAATCCATCTATTATCTGTATCGTTCTTTCCCCTTAGGGTAACAGGGCTGGAGCCTTTTCCAGCTGACACTAGGATGGTTGCAGGTCAATCACAGGGCCACAAGGAGAGACAGACAACTGTTCATTCACTCTTACTCACCCACACACAGCTAAGGGCAATCTGGAGTCATCCATTAAAGGATAAGTTTGGTTTCTACAGCTTTCACATTGTTTAGAGAATGAAGTAGAACAATATACTCACCCAGAAGGCTTTCCTGATCCAAACAGTGCTTCAGGAGATATTTAGATCCAAAATCGAGCGTCAGACATCTGTATAATGGTAGCACACGGGGCATGTAAAGCGCCACTCCTAAAACTGCATTAATCGTCCAAAAACTCATTAGTTTCACCAATATTTCATCATGGTCCGCTCGGGCTACTCCTCCAAGACAGTCCGAGGTCGCTCCACCCATGTTTTTGTGACTGTGCTGACCTCTGAATTGAAAACTTTCTTTACGGCTGCCGCACATGCGCAGTACGGCTCATTGTTTCAGGGGAAGACCGCCGGCTAAAGAAAGTTTTCAGTTCAGAGGTCAGCACAGTCACAAAAACATGTCTGGAGCAACACAGACTGTCTTGGAGGAGTAGCCTGAGCGGACCATTATGAAATATTGGTCTGTGGGAGGAAACCAGAGAGTTATGATAGAATCTACACATGCACAAGGAGAACATGCATATTTCACTGAGAAAGACCCTCACCGACACAGGGTTTGCACCAGCAACTTTCTTACTGTTAGGCATGTGCACTACCTGCTGTGCCACCCTATTCATGCTAATCACCATCACTAATCTTTTTCAGTCTGAACAGCAGGCAGAGCCCGGCCCAAAGGCTCGAGTAGACAATCTATTCTCTCGCTGGTTGTCAGAAGCTGAGTATGTCCCTCATTTGGATCTTCAGTGTTAACACTTTCCATGAACACTGTCAGTCCAGAAGAACAAATGACCTTTGGTATTGGCTTTTCCACTCTGTCAAAATCAACTTGCAGACCAGCACCAGCTCCTGTGCCTGCAGGACTGTGTTGCCTTCAGCTAAGCTCCGCCCACTAACACGTCACACTGTTAAAAACACAAAAAGGATCTATAGAGATGCTGTGATCCTGAACTATTCTTTACCTGTTTTTGTATTTCTGATTTATAGCTTTGTGATGAATTTACACCAGAGCCTTGCAACAACCTGAAATGTAAATGAGACTTTGTGAAAAGAAAAACTACAACAGCTTTTGGCCCTTTTCCATTAGCCCTACTCTACTTTACTCGACCCTACCCGGCTCTACTCTACTTGCCTTGTGCTGCTTTCCATTGGCCCCAGTGGCCTGCAGCGTCGCTGAGTGGCTCTCCGGTGACGTCATTTTGAGCACGACACAACAATCTGTGGCTTTTTGTGACAAACCGAGTAAAAAAAGAAAGCAGAAGGCTGCAGGTGGTAAGAAGAAATACACCTTGAGAAGCACAGGAGAGTTTTGGAAGCTATACAACAGAATGAAGCCGAGGACGAGGGCAATCGAGCTGCAAAGAAAAGACGAATGAGGGTAAGCTAACAGTAGCTACTGTTAGCACGCTAGGTCGTCGCGCTCATGACTCATTGATGACGACATTGTCTGACCAATCAGTAGCCGGCAGTCAGTGACATCATCTTTCAGTATCGACTCTGCTTGCTTGGAATCAGATCGGAGTAGGTACTAGAACTAACTTATTTTAGGAGGTACCAGGCTAGTGGAAACACACTGCAGATCAAGTAGGGCCGAGTAGAGTAGGGCCAAGGCGTGCTAGTGGAAAAGGGCCATTAGATTGGTCAACACGGCCTTTTGCACCACTTATTTGGTTCTGCCTGAAAGAGCCTTAGAATATGATATGTATCAAAAATGTGATTGTGACAGTCATTCCTACATACATAGTTTACTATGTGTGTACATTCAGCAAACATATTCATTGTAATTTTAAACAGGTTTCAGCTCCAGTAAGGGTTTCCTAATGTTGGGACTGATCTGCCAGATTTCACATCTTCTATCAGGGGGATCTACATGTGCCTTTTCAGCACTCTGCAAAGAATAAGGCAGCAGCTGTGAGCGTGGTTTAGTTGAACTGAAGGGGAACAGAGACTGTAAGCCTCTAACAGGCCTGTAATGGAACTGACTTAAAGACGTTTATAAACTATACAGTAGAGTTGGACAGTTAATCAAATTTAACTGAGATTATAACTGCCTTCCACAATTACACATATTAAGTAATCGAGACTAAAAGATAACTGTCATATGCTTTCTTGAGCTTTTTTCCTTTTCAATTAATATCATTATTTGAGATATTTTTTTTTATTTCAAAGTATATTTCAATATTTCTATAATGTAGAAAAGAATATCTAAAGAAAATATGTTCAATGAAAGCAGGTGTTACATGTTTCAAAATCAGTGGGATCTCTAAGTCTGTTAAACTATTGTGATTAATATTTTTGCCATAATCAAGCTGTCCTACTGTATCAAATTAAATGTCACTAGTCCATCTGGACAACGGTCCATAGATATTGTTTGGGGAGGGCAGACCCTTTAAAATTATCTGGAAGGTGATTGGACAATCAGTGTCAATCACATTTATTACTGGCCAATCAGGTGTTCTGGTAGGCAGGTGTGTCTGCCATGGTATGGAGTGCAAATGTGTGAAATTTGTCAGCAAACTAAATCCAAACATGCTGGGAGTGGAGTGAAAATATCCTTCAGTTTTCATTTAATGAAGAAACATGATGAGCTCTGATAAAACTGCTCCTGAATGAGCAGCATCTACAATAATCTCTGTTGACTGGGCACTGCCCCTGCAGACCAAACTCAACCTCCAGACTGCAGGTCTGCAAGATGGATCTGCCTGATTCTAAACAATGAATCAGGCAGATCCCAATTGTAAAAATGCTAACTACAATGCCCATATTTCCAAAGTTATTTGCTAATTGCTTGATTTGTGCAACCAACAGCTCAAACCCCAAAGACTTTTCATTGAAATAAACAAAAAAAAAAAAAAAAGAGCAAACCCTTCTATTAAAGGATAAGTTCGGTTTCTGCAGCTTTCACATTGTTTAGAGAATGAAGTAGAACAATATACTCACCCAGAAGGCTTTCCTGATCCAAACAGTACTTCGGGAGATATTTAGATCCAAAATCGAGCGGTGGACATCCGTATAATGCTAGCACACAGGGCATATAGCACCGCTCCTAAAACTGCATTAATCGTCCAAGAACTCATTCGTTTCACCAATATTTCATCATGGTGCGCTCAGGCTACTCCTCCACGACAGTCCGAGGTCGCTCCACCCATGTTGTGTGACTGTGCTGACCTCTGAACTGAAAACTTTCTTTACAGCTGCCGCGCATGCACAGTACGGCTCATTGTTTCAGGGGGGACCGCCGGCTACACAATGACTTTCTTCTTCCAGTTTTGTGCAAAATGGACGAATATCTATCGGATGAAGATGTTGTGGAGGAGAACTTTGAATATGATGGGTGTCCTTACAGTTTTGAGCCAGAGTTTACAGATGAGGAGCTCATCGAAAGGAGGACAGGGAGGCAGCTCTCCAGAGAGTACTGCGCATGCGCGGAGGCAAGCATTCTTCTTCAGTTCAGAGGTCAGCACAGTTACAAAAACATGTCTGGGGCAACACAGACTGTCGTGGAGGAGTAGCGTGAGCGGACCATGATGAAATATTGGTGAAACTAATGAGTTTTTGGACGATTAATGCAGTTTTAGGAGCGGTGCTGTATGCCCTGTGTGCTACCATTATACGGATGTCCGCCGCTCAATTTTGGATCTAAATATCTCCCAAAGCACTGTTTGGATCAGGAAAGCCTTCTGGGTGAGTATATTGTTCTACTTCATTCTATAAACAATTTGAAAGCTGTAGAAACCAAACTTATCCTTTAAGGAACCAACAGAGGTCAGTGTTTTTAATCGTAGTCTCTAAAAGACTTCACCTGTTTTTAAGTATCATTTCTCTAAGAAGTGATCATTAGGTGTTGCGGCTCCAGTGTAGGCTCTGTGTAGATTCAACACACGTTTAAATCAGACTTTAAAATAAAGACCCTGGTGTGCAGCCACAGTCAAGTGCTGCCTAGTTTCTGGTCCTGAGAGGAGTGTGTGTGCATGTGTGTGTTTGGGGGGTGGGGGGTTGTTTTTGGTCTCTTTCACTGGTCAGAGCTGATCAGAGAAACCAGCTGTGGGGTCTCCACCTGTGAGGTTTTCTGTCCCGGGTTTGTGATCTTTTCCTGACAGTCCACAGCGCCCTCAGCAGCTGCCTGCCGCTCACACAGACTCCCCAGCAGCTGAGCGGTTTTGAAGACTGAGGCGCGACCCCCTGACTGCAGGGACTGGACCTTCTGGAGGTTCTGGAAGGTCCGCAGCATCTCAGCGGACACAATGGGTAAATGCTTCTCCTCGATCATGCTGGTGTTAGCTGGCCTCAGGACAGTGTCTCGCTGGGCTGGGGGTCTGGGTGCAGGTCTGGTCCTCTGGCTCGGCGGGGGTCTCACAGAGGCTGTTTGCACCTTTTTAGGTGGAGGATGAATCTCCTCCTCCTCCACTGACTGGTCACTGGAGGGTATCGTGCTGTCGTCCGAGTCATCGCTCGCACCATCATCGTTGCCGCTGTTGTCGTCGTCGTCCTCTTTGGCTCCGTCTCCGTCTGTGATGTAGATCATGTCTTTGGGCAGAGAGGTGAACTGATAGACCAGCCGCTGGCCTTCAACCTTATTCAGTATTCCTCTCTGATAGTAGTACCTACAGAAAACAAAGAGACAGGGCATTGACAAAATAAAACATGCATTAGTGAGCATACTTGTCAAAATAAAAAGTTTGCTAAGACAAAAATGTAACCTGGTTTTGCTAATACAGGGCCAACAAAACAGATGAATTCAGGCGTTTCTCCACAAGTGTTAATGTAAAGGTCCATTACAGATACGGTGTTCATTTTTTAAAAATGGGTCCCAAAGTGGATATGGTGTGTTCCAGTTGTACTCGGAAGTCGGAATTCCCGAGTTCCGAGTAGGAAACTACAACTGGAACACCCCCCGAAGTCTGAATTTCCTACTGGGAACTCAGTGAAACCTCGCCACCCCCGAGTTGACAATGGAAGACGGATGCCCCCAGTGTGAACAGTTATTTAGTTCCTGTAATAATCAATTTATTTGCACTTCTGACTAGTGTGTGTTACTCTAAGTCAACTGTATACACAGTATTGTTTGACATATATTTACAAAAATGCTGCCATAGTGATAATCACATTTTACATGTGATATTTGTGAACAACAACGCAGGGCTGGTCAAACTGGTCATTTCATTTAATTATTTTGCATTGTTTATCAGATCTCATCCACTTTATCTGAATGCTATTTATTCATAAATTCAATACCTTCAAACATAAACCTAACTGATATTTTATAGTGCAAAGCTCATGGTTTCTGAGTGTATCAATGTAATGACAGTTTTGACGTCACATACCTGAGTGCTCGGCCCATTGTCTCGTAGTTCATGTCGGGCTTGTTTTTGTGTTTCCCCCACAGTCTGGCCACAGCTTTGGAGTTGACCAGCTTGAAGATACCTGCTTCAGGATTGGTCCATTTAATGTATCGGGGACAGACTTGTCGGTCCTGCAGCAGCTCCATCAGGAACTGCCACAGGTACAGCGTGTTTCCTCCTGGAGCACAAACACAGGAAACATGAGGAACACAAGAGAGAGTTAAAAAAGCTGCTCCACTGAAGATATTGATCCCCCGAGAGCTTTCTGCTCAAGGTAATAATGTTTTCATCCGTTTACCAAAGAAATTTTGTTAAAAAGAAATACAGACAAGATTTGTTCAAGTGTAATTTTTTGGTTTAGTTATACTGAAGCATTTACAGGGAGTCATGCACTGTTGGGGAACAGCAGGAGGTCTAGAAGTTATCATAAAAAGAATAAAAAGTTTCTTTCTCTCTCTGACTGAATTAGAGATGGATTTGGAAAACTTGTTTTGATTCTGAAGCTTCTCCCGCTCAAACGCTGACCCCCTGCTGAGCAAAGTGAATTAACCAAAAAGAAAATTCATCAGTTTCAAGAAAACAAGTTAGACGGCCTCACTTACAAAGTCAAGAACACTCATGGGAGAACAGATCATAAAGTCATAAATGTTTTTCTTGATGTTTATTTTTCTCCAGCAAAAACAGGGACAGCTTTGTCTTTCAATTAATATTAATTTTGTGGAGATTTTCCCCTCTTGTCTCACACAGCAGGAGAAAAAAAGCTTTGTAAAAGAAGTCTTGCCATAAAAGACTATCTAAACATCTAAAAACAAGCCCTAAGAAGTTAGCTTACAGGTCATGAAGCAGGCTAAAATTTATTCAGTCTGGCTCTGTTCAAGTTTTTGCCAGTCAAACGTGTTTCTTCTAACACTTCGCTGTATGTGGCCAAATAATCTGCTCACTGAGGATCTTTGAAATGATACTAGAAAGGTAGAGATCCACCATTTTAATGAAAAACTGATGCACATTAATGATTGCATGGTTTGTTAATACAGCAACAGCATCAGGAAACATTCTGACCACTTAAGTGTTGTTATTTTTAAAGCCTACCAAGCAGCCACCACAACGGTTTGTGCAGGGCTGAACAACAAAATGTAAAGCAGCATTTGCTGACATTTGAAAGAAGTCAGATATTGTTCTTTGTACGTTCACAAAAACTACTTTTAAGCGTCCTCATTTACCATCTATGGAGTCAGTCTCTTGCTAAACTGAAGAGATTGTGCCACTCTGACAGCATTTTAATTCAGAACCACAGCTGTTAAGTGCAAGAGGAAAAAATACTAGGTCTGAGTTCATAAGAATTTTGTTGAGCATACATCACATTGCTGGATACTGACATTATAAAAACACACAGAACAGTTTATCTTGTGACAATACCTTTGTTGTATTTGTCTTTTTTCACTGTAATGTCTGGAGTGGGAGACTCTGCCCTTCTATGACGAGTTCTTTTCCCTGTATTGTAGAGGAGCAAAAGTATTAAAACAAGAAATTGATAAAAAATATCCAAACTGTACCACACGAATCAGAGGACTGGGTCAATCATCACGTTTTAGTGCTAAACAAAACACAGGATAAGAAAAAGCAGCTCAAATCAATTCAGCTTTTGTTAATTAAAAAAAGTCCAGAGACAGAGTTATAGATTATTCACAGCCAATGGGTTTGTAAACTGACCCTGTTTTTCTGACAGACCCCTTACTTCTGCTGAAAAATAAAGCACACGATACATTTTCATGCCATAAAAGAAGAAAACACTTGACCCATCCACTCCAACTAAAACCTTTGTTGAATTGAGTATAGCCTCACAAGGCCTTGCAGGGCTCTAGAGTGCAACCATTTTGGGCGCACATGCACCCAAAATTTGTGAGAGTGCACCTAACATTTTTTCTTGGGGGCACAAGTGCACCAAGAAAAAGTGTTAGGCGCAATCTTCAAAATGTGAGTTGACAAAAGTAACCGCAGTAGTGGAAAAATCTGCCACAAATGGACAAGACACAGCACCTGTTTCCTCTCTTTTCTCTGTCCCTGCATTACATCTTCACAGGCTGCAGGCTGTAGACCCACCCAAACACATACACACACACACAGCCCTCAGTAATAATCCAATCAGCTGTTAGTATGCAAATGAGCCCAGATGGAGCCTTACTGTGGTGTCAGGTTTCAGCACAGAATGGTAACTCTTAAAGCTATGGTCTACGATTTGGAAGCTTTGTATATATTAATAACACCGTTTATAAGGCTGTTATGGTCCTATGGTCCTATCTACACAGTATAAAGACCAAAAAGAACGAAAAAAATCCATTCAGTATATCCGCTGAAAAGCTGCATACTAGCTGACCAATCAAACCTAAGAACCTGCGACTATTAATTGGTCCGTGAGTTGGTCCGTGAGTCCATCCAATCCCCTGTCTCTCTCACTACATGGCGTCATGCGTGGCGTCATGGTCCCGTCTCCTCCCCTCTACCTCCGGTGAGCAGCTAGCAGCGTTAGCTACTGAACTATCATGGAGCCGGAAAAGCCTAGCGCCGGGACCGAAGCCGCCTCCCTCTCCCGCGGGGCCCAACGGAGCTCTGTCCGCGGGTTGAGGCCTGTTAGCGGGCTAATGGCTAACGGCTAACGGCTAACGGCTAACGAATAGCCTCAGCCGGCCGTCAGACCTTCAGCATCAACCGTTTCGCCCCTGGTTGATCAGGTAATGGCTTTGTTTACTACAGTGGGAGATGTCTGCTGAATAACTCTGGTTAGTTTGTGCCTGCACGGGATAATAACTTGTAGGGGAGCGGGTTGGCCTGTTAGCCGCTAATCGTTTGCACTGTAAGCTGAGCTGGGGAGGACAGGCTGAGAAAGATAAATCCTCCCCCACACTCGGCTCCGCTCTGGCGGCGCCAGACCCGCATTGCCGCCGGTCCAATTGAAATGGCTACTGCTGTGTGTTACAAGGGGGATGTCTGTCGTGTTTGATACTTTCAGTTGAGCTGAGCTGTTTTTGATTGAGTTTGCAGCTGATATATTATGCTTGTCGCTCGTAGCTCTGTCCGAGGGGGCTTTATCAGGCGACACGAGCTGGGGGCGGGATCTTGGAACACGGGGGGGAGAGGTGAGGGAAGGGGGGGCAGGTTGCGGTTTCAAATCGTAGACCACAGCTTTAAGAAGCAGTGAAGCCCTGCCAAATTTGTCTTCGTGACTATCAGAAAATAAACACCAAAAAAAACAAGTAAAACAAAGTAAATAAAGGCAAGTATTTCTTTACGCATTTACATTATGTAAATAAGTTATGGAGAGTGATAAGATGGTGACTTATGGCGTTAAAGATGACACTATGAAAAACTTGGGTGCAACTAATTTTTGTGCTGGTGCGCCCTAAAAAAATGTTTAGGTGCACCGTTGCAACCAATGCAAAAAGTTAGTCTGGAGCCCTGCCTTGACAAAGGCTTATGGAGACTGAGGACTGTTTCAGCTGTTCTTGCTTTACGTGGTTGTGAACTCAGATTTATGGCCACTTTATTATTGGTTATAGTTGAAACATTGGTGAGGAACCAAGTCACTTGAATTAAATCAAAGTTCTAAATTTCTGTATTGTGATAACCAATGATGCAACAATTCTGAATAAAATATTCAAGTATTTGGTGCGGTGTCCACGGTAGGTATGTAAGAATTAGAGTGTAACTTGCTTCGATGCATTACTGCTTATATTTTCCAACTGCTTTCTTTGTTTGGAATTATTTCCTATTCTTGTTTGATGTACAACTTAATTTAAGGGTCTCTATTGTAATATTTTGCGCCTTATAATGCACTACATATTTTAAATGGACGACAGGTTTGGACGGCAGGTGGACCAGTCCGGTACCTTCCCTATCTTACTATGAAGCCACGCTGTTTTAACATGTGCGCGTCGTGTCACAGTCTTGCAGGGACTTCCCTTAAAAAAGACGTCGCTTGGATGGCAGCACATGTTGCTCCAAACCCTTCATGAAGCTTTCAGCATTACAAATAGGCAAGTTACCCATGCCATGGGCACTAATATACCCCCATATCTAGGGATGGGAATCTAAAACCAATTCCAGTTGAAAATCATTAACAGCTCCATCAAAGAATCGTTATCATGAGTCTTTTTCTATTCAATTCCCTTATCAATTCCTTCCACTGACAGGATTCAGAAGTGTCAGAATTGTGGCTTCTTTTTTTTTAAAAGGCGCCTATTGTACACGAGTGAAAACGCCAGCAACTTGCAGAAGCAGTTGTGAAAATCTACAGGCCAACATTTGCCCACATGGAAAATCTGCAGGAATCAATAAGGGAATTGTTAAAGAATTGGATGATTAGCAGGATTGTTAATAGTACTGGTATTGATAAATCTTATCAATTCCCATCCCTACCCATACCATTACAGATGCTGGCTTCTGAACTTTGTGCTGGACACAATCTGGATGGTCCTTTTCCTCTTTAGCCCGAAGCACACGATGTTCACGTTTCCAAAAACGAATGAAATGTGGACTCATCAGAACACTGAACAGTTTTCCACTTTGTATCAGTCCATCTTAGATGAGCTCTGGCCCAGAGAAGACGCTGATGTTTCTGGGTGTTGTTGAAATAGCTCTTTGTTTGGTAGAGTTTTAACTTGCACTTGTAGATGTAGAGATGAACTGTGTTAACTGATAGTGGTTTTCTGAAGTGTTCCTGAGTCCATGTGGTAACATCCTTTTCAGAATATGAACCACAAACAAGATTTTATCAGTGGACATGCTGATTACTTTATGTTCAAAGTCAGCTCAGAAAAATAACAGTCGTGGATAAGATGCTTAAAAGTCTTTTTTATATTAAAATTGAAAAAGCTGAACAGCTAAATAAAAGAAAGAAGATAGTTTCGCAATCTAATAGCATATAAACTTCTAACAGAGAAATGATGTTCTCATTACTTTGCTATGGTATTTGCACAGTCATCTGCTTTTTCCCCTTTTAGCTTCATCTATCATCTTTGCCCTTCCATCATCTGATCATTTTATTGGAATCACTGACTTCACTTGTGCTGTAAGGCAAAATACACTTTTGCCACAAGAAGGGAGAACAAACTACACAGTGTGGCTTTAAATATGACTTTCTGGAAAACAGTCCAGTCCTATTTCAGAAAGGTTTATAACCCAATGGCCACAGTAACATGATGTTTTTTAATTCTGAACTAAGAACTCAGAATTAAATGATTTGGAATTTAAGTACTGTCCTTCTGTTTACATGGAAATAATAATTCTGAGTTGAGGTTTATATGGAAAACATGTTTATCCGCCTTTATTCAAGGCCTGGGGGTTGGGAATGGTTCTGATTGGACAGGGGCGGACATGACGAAGTGACGTGCCATATTTACATCTACTGAATAAAAACTACAGTTCAGCGTCTCTATCAGGGGAACCTCATCCAACTTGGATGCAACAACTTTAAAAAGGTCCACATTTAATGCTTATGTCCATCCACTCCTTGATTTCCAATTATTAAGGGCGTTTTCACATAAGTCCCACTTGTTTCGAACCGTGCTGCGGAGCGGTTCGCCCCCCTTCCCCTCCCCCGCTGGCTTGCATTCACACTTGCAACATCAAACCATGCCCGGGCCCTTTTGTGTATTTACTCAGTTTGAAACAGCAGGGGGTGACATGCACGTAACTGGTTGCCAAACCTGCTATGGAGGAGAATGAAGAAAAGGCTACTATGGTAAACATTTCCTACACCAACCAACCAATGTTTACGTTTCGCTCTCTTCTACATTTTCCTTCAAGTGTGTTTTTTTATCGTGTTTGAGGCGGCATCAGCGACCTTCTGGACCCTCGTAAATCATCGTAATCCTCAACCATAATAAACAAATCGACAAGTTGAGTAAGCAAAAGATTCAACCGTGGGATTGACAGGAAGTAATGCATCAAAAGTAAATCTGTTCGGACCACTTTGTTTCACACCAGTGAAACCGCACCAAATGTAGGGAGATGGAGCGGATCGAGACCACCCCTTCATGGAGGTCTCAGACCAGCTGATTTGGTGCGCACCAAAGTGCGGTGGTTGCATTCACATTGATACTAACATACCAAAACCTGGGCCAAAACTTCTTTGGTGTGCACTAAATATGGTTGGTGTGAAAACACCCTAAATAAACTGTCCCAGCTTGAGTCCCAACACTTGCTTCGGGAGGCCATACTGCTGCCATCATACCCTGTCCGCCATTGCAACAGGACAAGGGAACAAGCATGCGCAGAATGACCAAATTACAGGCAGAACATTTTACTGATGAATGAAGTTTCATTCTGAATTTTCTTTGTTTTTGATGTTTACAAGGTCGTTTTTAATCTTTTTTAAGAGGAATTAAGTTTCATTCTGAATTAAAGGCGAATAAAAGCTCTCATGTAAACGTGATAAAGGATTGACTGACCCCTCTTTCTGGACTGCAGCTGTGATGATGGCTTCCCCGTGTGCAGCGAGTGCCACTGTGGCTGCTCAAAAGCTCCCACAACCCCCTCTGCTGACACGGTCACCTGGGTAACAGGCGTAGTGATGACATCACCGAGAGACGGGAGGAAGGTCTGTGCTGCAGGAGGGAATAAACAGATCTGATGAGAGAGAACAGCACACTGACTGCCTCGTCTAAAAATAACAGCTCGCGGTCAGACATGTCCTGCATCAAGCAGCGGAGGTTTTATCAGGACATCTGCACCCTGATAGTGGACATGTGAGCAGCACTGTGTGTGTGTGTGTGCTTACAGTAGTGTTGATCCAGAGAGAGGGAGTCAGGGCAGTCCATGCTGAGAAGCGATTCGGCTGCAACAAGTGTCTCCATGGTCTCCTCCTCTCCACTTTCACATGGCTCCACTGCAAACACCCGCAGAGACGAGAAATAAAGTGTTCATATAAAATCAAAAAGTAAATTCAAGCACTTTCAAGGAACTTAGTTATTTATAATCAGGGATGCACAATATTGGATTGTTGCAGATATCTGATACATTAATATATCCAAATGCAGTGCTGTCAAAGGCATAAAGCCTCCACTTTATTAAATGTGACCGTTTCCTTTTACAGTCTTACAAACAGATGTGAAGCAAGAAAGTCAACATTCTTTGATGAAACTTAAATGGTAGGAATGGACATTAAGTGATGATGAGATAAAACCCTATGGCAAACTTTACATTCTACCTCTATTACAGTCAACATATGAGATATACAGTATAAGGCCAATATCTGTGGTCCAAACATAGACATAGACTCTACTGTAAATGATGATGTGTTGTTTTTTTTACAGAGCAAATTAGCCCTTAGTCTGATTAAGATGTCTGAACACCGTGTCTCAAAATAAAGCCTAATCAATCGACTTAATGACCCAGTGTTTTGTTGCTTTCCTCTCACAATTACATGTTCACAACTTTTTCAAAGGTTGTTCTACCTGTATTATAATCTTCCTCTAATTTTCATCAACAAGAAGTACAAGACAAATGTATTTCATAATGAATGTATAGACTGACTTTTTTGCTTTTCTAGATGTTTTTGTTTTGGAAATTGCTCTCTGTTGTAAAATTAGACAAATACTAAAGGACAAAGTGTTGTAAAACAGTAAAATGTTCTCCCTGTAATTCAATATTCATTGTTGTAAATGTTAAGGGAACATTTTTTAAATCAATCAGCGGATTAATCAGTAATCGGATTTTATTTCTGCCAGATATTGGCATCAGCCTCAAAAAAATCCATATTGGTCTGCCCTATTCTCTTATGAAGAGTCTGGCACATGGGTAGGGATGTTTAGCATTAGCATCAAACCTGAGTTTTTCTGAACAGACAGAGAACTGAGCTGTGACACTGTTGTGCACACTTAGGCTCACAAAATGTACTTAATAAAACCCCAACTCAAAAAACATGAACTGTCCCTTTAAGGATCAACTTTTAGACTCACACGCTAAGGTCACAGATATTTAAATAGATTCAGTTGCTCTGTGTTTGTGTTAATGAATGTAGCTGAGTTAAATAGGTATAATTCTATTTTAATTTGTTTGCTCCATCTATTATTAAAACATTTAGACAATAAGCACTCAGAGTAACCCCCCCTCCCTCCAAAGCTAATGGTGCACTTTATGGACAAATTCGCACGTAACTCTTCAAGCCAGAGTGTGAAATCCAGACAAATTTTGGTCAATATTATTGATGTGGCAGAAGCATAACTTTTTGAGTTTCCTTTTTAAAAACAGTAAGGAAACCGGTCTGGTAAGACTTCATATTTAAGCCATATTACCTCGCCCGACTTCAGCTAGAAAGAAGCATTCTTTACATTTCCAGTGTCAGACATTCACTGTGGAAAACACAGCTCAAAGGAAAAAGGGTTTTTTGTCAGAGTACATTACTTTAAGCATATACAAGACAAAACAAGAGAACAGGAGAAAAAGAAAAGATGCATCACTTTGCCCCATGGGTGTTCATAACCGACCTGCCTTAACCTTTCGGTCCTCAAAAGGCAACATGCAAGCTAGTACCCAATAAGACAGGGGTGGGCAACTGGCGGCCCAGGGGCCATATGGCCCTTCACCTCGCTCAATGCGGCCCACCAGTCATTTCCACAAAAAACAAAAACTGGAATAATTAAAAAACAGTATGATACATCATGAGCAACCAATACCATATAACGTATAAATCTGGATAGGTGATTAAATATTTTTACTAACCTTAGGTCGCTGGTACGTGCTTTGTTTTTACAAGTCATTTAAGTTCCTACTTAGCTATGATTGTTTCTCTAAAAATATTTTATGAGGCATTAAAACATAATTTATAGTATAGGTTAAAACCATATTTGAAAACAATGATAACGGTAATATATTTGAGCTTCAAAAACGTAAACATTTGTTCTTTTACTGCATTGAAAAGAAGCTTAAATTAGCTTTAAATATGTGTCATGCTCATTTTGATCATTTTTAATTTTTAATTGTGTTTGAGTTAGAATATTTAAGTGTTGATATAATCCTTGGTTAAGCTTTATCTTTGTATTTTTTTGTTTATTTATATATTTTTCTTTGTTGACAGTGCCAACAATATGTAACAGTGCTGCCCTCGGGCACTTAAGAAAAATGAATGTGGCCCTTTTGGCATCGATAGTTGCAATAACCCTTAGTGGACCCCTTTTTCATGTTTTATATAACACTTGTTGCAGCTTCTGGGTAAAACTAATCACAGGTGAATAATAAGAGGCTTAAAGAGGACATTTCATGCTTGTTTCTCCTTTTCACTATGCCAGACTAGGATGCCTGTAAAGCATTTCTGCCCTCAGTACAAGTCATTTAGTTCCTTCATTGCCCCACAATTGCGTTCTCAAAATCCTCATTTTAGGCCATTATCAAGCCCTCATTGAAACACTCGGATCTGAGGATGACCTAAAGTTACCTCGCAACATCACAGCTCTTTGTGCTCTGACTGGTCAGTTCTATCGGGGGCTGAGCCAGCCTGTCCTTCTTCTTCTACTGTATTTTCCGGCAGGCTCAAAGCAGCGACCGCGTATTGAGTCCCCCTACAGGCCAGAGCTGGTAATGAGTGAATGTGAGCTAGGGATCTATATACCCCTACTGGTGGATGTGTTCCTTGGTGACGGTTTTGTGGCTAACAGACATCACAGAGGAGGAAGTGTTTTATCAGATTACTCCAATAAAAAGAAAGGTACCTTGTGTCGTCACGACGTTTGAAATATCGCGGACATCTCGCAATGACCTATTTTCAGAGGCATCAAATCTCGTTCTAGGATATCAGAAAAAATACAATATCTCATTTTTTGAAAATTAAGGGGGTGTAAGGTCTTGTTTTCAAATTTATTATATTATATGTAAGTATTAAATCATGCATCAGCATGATATGTCTCCTTTAAAGTCAGTTTTGACATTATCCATAACCACCAAAAACACACCCCTCCAAACACATTGTTACCTCCGCCAAGAAATCCAAGTATTTGTGTAATAGCTGTGGTTTCTTAGTTTAATGTTAGCAGGATAACTCAAAAAAATATGAGTGAAGTTTGATGAAACTTTAAGGGAATGGTGGTGGTGGCTGAAAGAGGGATGGAGATCTAGGACTTACTTTAAAGAAATCGTTAGATAGGACAGTCCTCCACAGATTTTGATGACATGATGACAAGGTTGGTTGCACCTTAAAAAACTTTTTAGGTGCACTGTTGCAACCAATGCAAAAAGTTAGTCTGGAGCCCTGAATGCATACATCTCATATCACTGTTCAAAATAACATAGTAAAAATGCTTTTTGGTCAATATTTCCCTTCCCTAGAAATAGCTCTTTCTATTTTTTTTCTAAATGAAGAAGAACCTTGTTAGTTACAAAAACAAACATCCAAGTGGACCTATTTTTTTCAACCACCCCTTGAGTTAATTAAAATAAACAGTGAAATGGAACTATACATTAGTGTACTGGTTCACAACAATGGTAGCTTTAAAATCTACATTTTCAGGCATGTCCGAGTTGATTAATTTATAAAACGTAGCCTATCAAAAACATATCCATTGATCAACTATGATGAGAAAGAGGCGTATCATGTTGGCGCAGTAATTTATGTGAGGTGAGGAGGCTGTGAGGCGGAGAAGTAAACATCTGTTAGCCTGCAGCTGCATGTCGTCCTGTGCTCGAGCACTTTTAACAGCCAACAAAACCCCTTCAAAACTTCTTAAAACAACTAAAAACCTGAACAGAAACACAGCAGGTGAGTTACTGTCCCAAACACAGCAGAGGCTTTCACAGTTAAATGTCCACCACAGCCCGTGTGAGCAGCTTTTTCGGCACCAACCGTTAGCTAACGTTCACGAGCCTCGCCATGCCCCAACTTCAGCTGCTCGCTCCAGCAGGGATAACGCCAAAACAACAACAACATAAGTGACAAAACTTACTTTTTACTCCCCGCACAAGCGTGACCGAAGCTATAGCACGTGTGCTGTAGCCCGAGAAGACCACGTCTACATCCTAATATGATTCATTAACTGTCTTTCCCAGACACAAGCCAGGAATGTTTTGTTTCACTTCCTGAATGTTTGCCGAGGGTGGTCCGTCCATGTGCGAGGGTTGACACTACGCATGCGCAGGGCCTGGCCTTTGTTACCATGTAATGCAGGGGTGCGCAACTTTAATTACCAAGAGGGCCACATAAAACCATTTTTCCCAGCCTGAGGGCCACATTGTTACAAATTTTCAAAAACTCTCGATGATGAAAAAGAATGTTGGATAAACAACATATGAGAAAATAAGTTCGTCACAAAATTACAATACCAATATTCATATATTACCAATTATTATGCATAATCAAATGAACTTGACATATAATTCAAGCAAATTTAGCTAACATACATGGAATTGAAGCCAATGAAGTTATTTTCAAATCAATAAAATGATGAGTGTCATTTAAATTTTTAAAGCTCAAATATTTTGCTGCTGCCATTATACATTATAGTAATACTTGATATAAGAGATTTAGAGACACTATTATAGCAAAGTACGGTCATAACCAACTTGCATAAGCCAATAAAAATATCATTCTAGATTATATAGATTAATTTCTATTAGATATCTGAGTTTTCTTCATACTTACAACTGCTGGTTTTTGGGAATTAATAGTGGGCCACATTTAGTGACTTGAAGGGCCGCACTTGGCCCCCGAGCCACCACTTGCCCACCCCTGATGTAATGACTTAATTTAGAGGGAACCTAATTAAGGCCTGACTGTTGAATAGAGTAAGACTGCAGGGAAGGGGGGCTTCAGTCACACATTGTAAATATGATCAGGCTTTAAGTTAGGGCTGGACAATCTGGATTAAATACACTTTACTAATGGCACATTTCAAATAATGCATCAGTTTTCCAAAATGCTGCTTCCAACTACCAAGCACAAATAAAACAAAATCTAATCCAATAAAATAAGAGTAATGATGACATGTTAGATTCATTAAAGCATAAAAAACACTAAAAACAAAGTTATTTTTTTAAATACAAGTTGAATTAAATTAATAAATACACATTACTGCTCTCCTGTAATTCTGATGTTAAATGATCTCCCACTGACTGGTATTAAGGTTCGCAAATGACGTGCAGCATTGGCTGGACTAACGGCTGCAAAAAAGTTGGTGGCTACCCGCTGGAAACCCCCTCATTGTCTGTCTGTTCGGGCTTCGCTTCTTTTGTATTTGGACATTGCTTATCTATCTTGTTTTATGTGTTTGATGACTACATGTGTTTGTACGAAACTGTTGAATGTGCTGCTGTCTTGGCCAGGACACTCTTATAAAAGAGATTTTTAATCTCAATGAGGTTTTCCTGGTTAAATAAAGGTTAAATAAATAAAAATAAATAAATAGAGATATCCATCGCCCGTGTCCACGGAGCAAAGGACTCTGTCATTGAGATGTGGTCTACTGTAATAAGCAGCCTTCATAAATGCTTGAATAATTAGGATTTCTAGGATTTTTTCATGTAGATAGGGGCCTGGATATTGTTTGGGTGGGTTATTTCCTTTTTCTTTTTCTTTTATTGCTCTCTGATTATTTGTACAATCTTATATTTCTATCGTCGGGCATGGTGCTACGGACACTTTATACTTGCCTGTTAACTCTTGTACTATCATCCAAGGGGAATCCACTGTGGACTTTTGCATATGTATTTTGGTACAAGGATATCTTTGCACCTCAATGCTCAATTTTTTTCTCTGTCTTTTTGTTTTTCTTTTATAAAGTGTTAAAATCAAAATAAAAAGTTGTAAAAAAGTACAACTCTCATCCTGAGTTAAAAGGAAACAAAGTAAAAAATATGCAAAATAACGATTTTAGATGAGCTTCTAAGCGAGTAAGGTGATGTAATTCTGATTTCAGGTGGCAGGTCATAAAGGGCCACAACAGAAAATGCTCAGTCACCATAAGTTTTTAGCCTGGCTTTAAGGAAGGCAGACTTCAAAGATTGCAACCAGATGTAGACTTCTAAAAGATTGAAGATGTAATGAGTCAAAATGAATCCTAAAATGAATGGTGAGCCAAGAAGGGACAGAATAAGGGTGATAAAAAGATGAGCTGCAGAGTTTTAGTCTGGCTGTAGACGTGCAATGGAAGCCTGTTTTGTTTCGACATAAAGTGCAGAGCAGTAGTTTAATCATAGAGAAATAAAAGCAGAAATCTCTGGCTCAAGTCATGAGAAGATAAAACCGATATATTGTCTTGCCTGAGATGATGCAAACTGGACTTTAGAACAGATTCAGTTTACTCGTAACTCCATAATTTCTCTACTGATTCAGAACATTTTTTAAAGGATTTGTTAACATTGCGAGCTAGGGTAGTTTCCCATAATTTCACTTAAAATGACTGAGTTTTCTATTAATTTTCCTCATTCTTTTCAGAAGAATTTGGACAAGGCACAACGGAAAACTCTTTACATTCCGTTGGTGATACAAATCCTGATGTGAATCCAGGACTTATTTAAGGAATATATATTGAAATAGGGTAGTTTTTCACAAGTTTGAAAATAACTCGTTTTGATATGCCTTCGTGGGGATTAGACCCTTCTAGTTATAGACTGTAAGTATGCATGCAGTTTTTGGAAATTAAATACAACTTAAAATAACTCAGAGAGCGCAAATCTCTGCCAAATAGCTCACATATTGCTGTTACATCTAGAATCAGTAGTTCCATGGTAAAGTTACCATCATAATATGATTCCTTCCAGCTTTCAGAATCATGTTGATATCATTTTTAATTAGACAGTTATTGAGCAAAAACAATGTCCACCAATGGTGGTTAACCAGGTCACCACCAAAATTGTCCCATTTTTAAGTTGGACCTTTACCAACATCTCCTGAAAATTTCAGCAAAATCCGTCCAGTAGTTTTTGCATTATCTTGCTAACAAACAAACAAATGCAGGCAAAAATGAAACCTCCATGGTAAAGGTGAATTTGCAAAGTTTGGTGTGATGGACCACTATTTTTCATTGCTTTATCAACATATCTATATATTTACTTATGACATTAAATGCCCCTTTATTATGTTAAAAAATAATTATCTGTATACCTAGGTTAGTTTGAAGGTGAACTGGTCAGTAAGCTTGTAACTGTCAGTCATTTTCATTGTAAACAATACATGTCACTGGATTTTACATTTAGCACCTCCAAAAATAGCATCAACAATAATTAAAGGTGCTATGAGGAGAATCTATTACCAGCGACATTAAGACCCTGCTACCCATGAGCACGTGCGGCAACTGTCGTAATGCTGCGTTCCAGTAACCTCGGAACTGGGAGTGACGTCATCTCCGACTTATCGGCGTTCCAGTTGAAGTCGGAAAAAAACATGCCGATCTACCAGGCTATTGTTAGCTGTTGTTAGTACGCCCTGCGTTGTTGTTCACAAATAACACGTGAAGAATGTGATTATTACTATGGCAGCATTTTTGTAAATATAAGTCGAACAATACTATGTATACAGCTGATCTAGAGAGACACACCCCAGTTAGAAGTGCAAATAAATTGATTATTACAGGAGCTAAATAACTGTTCACACTGAGGGCATCCATCTTCCATTGTCAACTCCGGGGTGGCGAGGTTTCACTGAGTTCCCAGTAGGAAATTCAGACTTCGGGGGACGTTCAGTTGCAGTTTCCTACTCTGAACTCGGAAATTCCTACTTCTGACTACAACTGGAATGCACCAAAAGACGTGACCCAAACCAAAACGTGTTTTTGTTTTGTTGCTAATGAATGCAGCTCGGACCTTCCTCAGAACTCTGCATTGCTTTGCAACTTCTTTTTTCAACAACTTACAGGATGCAAAGCGACGAGGTAATGTATCTCTTTCTAGTTACGTAGCGTTAGTTTTTGATGTGTGACAACAAGCAATTTTTGGAACACTACAACACTTTTGTAGCCGGCTATATAGCACTACTTACAGCCTGGTGCTCTAAGACTGTAATAAAAGTCTGAATAATATAAATTTGCTCTAGTTTTAATTGTCTTGTTCCCGAAGTTGAGTGTCCAGGCCAGTCCAGCCCTGTCCGACCTGACCGCGAAGCTAAGGAATAGCATTTATAGATAACCTATTTTGATGCTATAAAACTCATCTTAAAGTGTGTATTTCCATCAAGCATATATGAATAATTTGTAAATAAATTAATTTGTAAAACTCAGTATGTCCCCCAGCCTTACCTGCTGCTGTATGTGTTTGTTTGTGTGCGTGTTGTGTTCACTGACCTTTGAGCAGCTGCTGGTGGTCCTGCTCTCTCTGCGTCTGCTCACACGCTAAACCTGCATAAGAGAGGAGCTGCGGGTGGGGGACCTGCTCCACAATCACCGCGGGGTAATCCGAGTAACACCCCAACTGCAGCACAAAACAAAGCAGGAGATAAAGTCAACTGATACCAAAGATCAGATTAGCTCTTTAAAGACAATTCCCTGCTGCTTAACAATAACTGACCTGCGAGGTGTTGACATGGTCGCTGGCATAATCAAAGATGAGCTCAGACGGCTGCAGCATGGTTCAGTATCTCAGACTTACACACCACTTTAACTGTTTGAAGGCAGCATCATAGCTCTCTTCTCCAGCTGTTTAATAAAGGTTTGGATGTGTTTTTGTCCCCACAGGTCCTGTTTTTGAAGCAAATCCACTGATGATTAGAGAGCTTCCCTCAGGCTTCGATGAGGCCGCAGTCTTTCCATACAAGCAGCAGAGTGATGTGACTGAAGTAAGTGGCCAAAAACACGAAGGCGTCACAGGAAACTCGCTGTTCTCGATGAGGAAGTGGGGGTTGCTAAACTGTCCTGTGGTCTGAGGGAACCTGCTGAAGAGAGAAATGAGCACAAATGTGTGAGGCAGAGGTGGTTAGAGGGGGGAGTGTGAGAGCACTGCACAAACAGCAGAAGCACCGCACCTGCTCCGACTATCAGGTGGTTGCCAGATAAGACTTTTTAATAAAACGTCCAAATAAAGAAACAGGGAGGCCGGCAGAGACAGCAGCACAGTTTACCCTCTTCTCTCTTTCATTAAGTATCTCATACTTTGCCCTTATCTTGCTTCTAAAAGAGGCCAAACCAGCAACAGGAAGGAAGCGTTTGCGCTGCAATGTGCGCCTGCCCAAGCCACTTGTGTATGTTTGGGTCTGTGTGTGTAGTGCAGGCAGGGGGGAGGCAGCTGGCATTGAACTTGAAACATCAAGTCTTTGCACAATGTTCAAGGTTTCACGGGCGTTACGAGCACATTCCTGACAGCACGAGTTCGAAGAGAGCATTCAGAACAGAATTACAAAACCATCTGCTCTGTTCTCGTTCACTGTTCCTGCTCTCCTTCTCTTTATTTGTCAGTATTTCGGAGGATAAAATCAACTGTTTAGTTAGGCAAAGACTCTTCTGATGCAGCTCCACAGCTGCCTCCCCCTACCAACTGTCAAAAGTTGTAAACACAGTTTGCACAGCTGCACTAAGGGCTGGGAAACATGGACGAGAAGTGATATCACATTACTATGTTTTTGCTAAAAAATGGTGTACAATATTGAGTGTAAAATTTAGTTGAGCAGTCAGGGGATTTCTGGCAGGCTTTTAAGTGGCACCTGCTACTCTTGTGTGCCACATTTGAAAACCTTACTTTTGTCTTTGTAAACAGATCTCTATCTCATTATGTTTGCTTATATATTAAGAGCTTTTCCCTCCTGAGGTTATAGTAATTTCATGTACCTGTCCTTGTCATTGATCCAGTACCATCCAATGTGATGACAGAAAGAAGTTAAGAAACATTTAAAATATGTCCTGTTTGGAGGTCTCCAAGATTTCATTAGAGATCTCTGTTTCTGCTGTTGAATATTCTGACTTTTGCTATGTTTCTGAACTTGGTATCTGTACTAAAGTTGCTTACCCACTTGGATTATTGGCATGGATATGTCTATAAAAAGACAATGAGACTTGTAAAACAGCGTATTCAACAATTGTTGGAAGTTAAAATTGGCAAACTGAATAATATTTGGAAGTCATGACATCTTATCATGGCACGATGGATTCAAACCAGAAACTATTGGCCCTTTTCCACTAGCGTGCCTTGGCCCTACTCGATTTGCAGCGTGCTTCCACTAGCCTGGTACCTCCTAAAACAAGCTAGTTTTAGTACCTACTCCGCTCTGGTTCCAAGCGAGCTGAGTTGATACTAAAAGATGATGTCACCGACTGCCAGCTACTGATTGGTCAGACAATGTCGTCATCGTGCGCGGGACGAGCTAGCATGCTAGCAGTAGCTACCATTAGCTTACCCTCACACATCTTTTCTTTGCAGCTCGATTGCTCTCGTCCTCGACTTCATTCTGTTGTAAAGCTTCCAAAACTCTCCTGTGCTTCTCAAGGGGTATTTCTTCTTACCACCTGCAGCCTTCTTCTGCTTTCCTTTTTAACTTGGTTTGTGACAAAAAGCCACAGATTGTTGTGTCGCGCTCAAAATGACGTCACCGCAGTGCCGCTCACCCCATTGGGCAGGCGACTGGGGCTAATGCAAAAGCAGCACAAGGCAAGTAGAGTAGAGCCGGGTAAAGTAGAGTAGAGTAGAGTAGGGCTAATGGAAAAGGGCCATATGTCTTCTCATTTACTAAAACATGGCTTTGCTCTTCAAATAAAACATCAAATGTAAAATTTTCTCACTTAGATGAGAAAGATAAAAGGATATCTGGGGTCTGTTTTAAAGGCTCTGATTACAAACCCCAGTTCCAATCCTTTTCGGCCTATATTCAGGTGAAACTGAAGATATTCAGTGTTCAAACTGATTAACTGTATTGGACGTTGCAAATGTTTTCTCATTCTAAATCTGATGCCTGCAACACATTCTAAAAAAAACTGAGACAGTGCAACAAAAGACTCTGGAAGTTGAGGTATATGCTCAAAAATCACCTAAATGGAACATTCTACATCTGAACAGGTTAGCTGGAAACAGTTGAGTGTCATGATTGCGTGTGAAAAGCGCATCTCTGAAAGGTTCAATAGTTCGCAAAAGAGGATGGGCAAGGTTCAACAATTTGTGAACAACTTCATGAGCAAATAATCCAATAGTTTAAGAACAACCATAATATCATCAAAGATTTAGAAAATCCAAAGAAATCTCTGCACATAAGCAGCAAGGCCAAAAATCCACTTTGGATCGCTCACATTAGGGATGCAGTTAACACAGCTCATCCCTACATTTGCAAAGTACAAGTTACTCTACTATGAAAAGGGAAAGTCCTGTAACAACACCTAGAAATGCTGCGTCTCTGGGCCGAAGCTCATCTGAGATGGACTGATGCGAGGTGGAAAAACATGCTGTGGTCTGACGAAATCACGCTGTGTCCTCCGAGCCAAAGAGGGAAAGGACCATCCAGATTATGTTAAAGTTCAAAAGCCAGTATCTGTAATGGTATGGGAGTCTGCCCATGGCATGGGTAACTTGCTCATCAGGGAAGACACCATTAATGCCGAGAGGTCCATAAGGTTTTAGAGCAACATATTTGGTCATTTTAGGGACATCTTTTAAGGGATGTCTCAGCTTATTTCAGCAAATTAATGTCAAGACGCATTCTGCATGTTACAACGGCATGGTTTTGTAGCATAAACATCAGTTTGAACATCAGTTATCTTGTCTTTGTAATGATATTTTTTCAGAAGAAGGATTTACAAATCATCGTGTTGTTTTTAAATTATGTTTTACAAAGCATCCCAGCTCAATTTGAATTGGGGTTTGTATACACATACATATTTTCAGCTAAACAAAATGTTTGACAGCTACTTTTCTTTTCAAAAGAACACCATTGACAACATGGACTTGTTTTCTAGCATTTAAAAACAACTTAAAACGCAGATATTTCTCAGCCCTACCTGCTCTCAGCTCCACTGTGCCAACTGACTTTGGCAGCATTTAGCTCATGTGTACAATAGATCTCCTGCTGTGATCGAAGTTTTTCACAAAATGAAATCAAATAATTGAGCTCCAACTTTTAATCCTCGAATTGAGTAAAACAGTCCCATCCTCTTAGAGCTTTCCAGCATGTGTGTGCTTCTCCTGGTTTGGTCTGATGTGTGTGTAATTGTGGCACAACATGTTTGGGTCAGTTATCACACAGGAAGCACAGCTCAGTTAGGAGGCACCGCTTCCTGAGTTTCTTCACCAGACGGCTGCCAACTCCTCTGCCAGCTCTGCGCTCACGTCCCGCTCATTTTCAGCTTCCTCTGATGTTTGCCGTTTGTTTGGAGCTCAATGATTCACACAGGGCATGAGTGAAAGGGAGGACAGTTTACTTTTCAAAGGAGTGCCACACTTTTAAGTTTGTGAGGGGGAATTGGCTTTTCTTTTAATAATGTTCTGTATGCATATTGCAAAGTTTGGTTACATAAGAGATTAAGACGTGAAACAGCATCTTTAAAAGTTGTGATGACTAATTAATCTTTTGTGCCATTTTTTAGACAATGGCAGACACTTCTCAGCATTTCAGAATTGAACATTTGCATTTTTTTGCAGGGGTGTAAAGCTCCAATGACTTAGTAGTGTAATATTAAGATAGTTTTAGTTCAATACTGAATGTGTGGCAAGTTTCAAGTTCTTTAATTGCTACATGCTTACACAGAGGGATGGGCATGGATAAGATTTCATTATTTGCAATGCCATTGAGGATTTTGTTTATCAGTCAGATTCTTTTATGGTTTTTTTTATCAATTCTTAAAGGTGCTATGAGGAGAATCTATTACCGGCAAAATACAGACTCTGCTACCCATGAGCATGTGCAGCGACTGTCGTAATGCTGCGTTCCAGTAACCTCAGAACTGGGAGTGACATCATCTCCGACTTATCAGCGTTCCAGTTGAAGTTGGGAAAAAAACATGCCGATCTACCAGGCTGTTATTAGCTGTTGTTAGCACGCCCTGCGCTGTTGTTCACAAATATCACATGAAGAATGTGATTATCACTATGGCAGCATTTTTGTAAATATAAGTCGAACAATACTATGTATACAGCTGATCTAGAGCGACACACCCCAGTCAGAAGTGCAAATAAATGGATTATTACAGGAGCTAAATAACTGTTCACACTGGGGGCATCCATCTTCCATTGTCAACTTGGGGGTGGCGAGGTTTCACCGAGTTCCCATTAGGAAATTCCGACATCGGGGGACGTTCCAGTTGTAGTTTCCTACTCGGAACCCAGCAATTCCTACTTCTGACTACAACTAGAATGCACCAAAAGACGTGACCCAAGCCAAAGCGTGTGTTTGTTTTGTTGCTAATGAATGCAGCTCGGACCTTCCTCAGAACTCTGCATTGCTTTACAACTTATTTTTGTAACAACTTACAGGATGCAAAGCGACGAGGTAATGTATCTCTTTCTAGTTATGTAGTTTTTGATGTGTGACAACAAGCAGTTTTTGGAAAACTTAGTATTGTAGTTTTGTAGCCGGCTATATATCTCTACTTACAGCCTGGTGCTCTAAGACGTGTCTGAATAATATAAATTTGCTCTAGTTTTAATTGTCTTGTTCCCAAAGTTGAGTATCCAGAACAGTCCAGCTCTGTCCGACCTGACCGGAAGGCTAAGGAATAGCATTTATAGATAACCTCTTTTGATGCTATAAAACTCATCTTAAAGTGTGTATTTAGATCAGGCATATATCTAAAAGTGAGACTTTTTTCTGGTTACTTAGAAACTCCTCACAGTCTCTTTAATGATTTTATATGTAGAAAAGTCTTCCTACACAGGTTTTCAAAAATGTCATGACACACCTGATACTCATTGCAATGTTACATAGATAAATACTTCTAGAATTTGCTGGTGTTTCTACTCACTGAAAGTTGGCTGCCTCTGAGCATGTAGCGGAAGGAAGTAATAAGGCAATCGATGAGCAGAAAGACTAATATTGATGATAAGTTTTTCTTCAGGAAGCTGTTATCGATTCTTATCTACAGTGGGTTATCCACTCCCTTTCTAACTCTTCATGCTCTCACAAGATGCAGTCATCACAAATGGTAACAACCGAGTCAATGATTTTAGATTAGAGCAAATAGAAGTTTATTAGTCCCTTGGGAAGACTCTTTTGCATTGAATATTAATAAACAGGTCAAAAGGAACATATGAAAATGAATTTTCAGATTTAAATAAATAATAGTAATTATAACAACTTGAGCACTAACTAACTAATTAAGTAACTAATGTTAAACAAAAGGGTGCAAACAGACAGACCTGCCCAGAATGGTTTGGAGCACTGCGTAGGGTCTCAGCTGACACCCTTTGTATTGTAGAGTGGCTGGATTTATCAGACTCAATAGTTGTGTTCGAAATCGCTCACTATTACAGATGTAGTGCACTATATAGTGTGTTCGCCATTTTGTAGTGTTGTTCGAATTCTCAGCAATTAATTTCATCCACTATATAGTGCACTACAAAACACCCACAATGCACAGCAAAAGTGAGTGTACATACGATGTACCCTACATTGTACTCCCGTATACCACAATGCAATGTGATCGTGTTTCCATAGAAGAAGAAGAGAAGGAAGGCTGTTAGGCGCTGCTTTCATACATAAATGTAAAAAACCTTAAAGTATCTTTAACACGTTCGTAGCGTAGCTCTTTAACGTCTTTTAGCGGCTGTAAACAGTTTCGAAATTTGATACTTATCCTCCTAAGTGGCCGGTTTGTTTACGTGAATTTTGGTGCGTCCACTTCTGTCACAGGAATATCCGGCTCATCTGCTGACACTACGACGTTTAGAAAAAAAACGAAATGTCGCTTGGTCATTCCCTATGTAGTCCACTATATCATTTACACTACATAGGGGATAGTGAAGGAGTGAAGGAGTGGATGAGTGGACAATTTCGAACACAGCTAATATCATCCCTAATGTGGATCCATCTTGCACAGCTCGAAGATGAGACATTTTTTAGGTCAGAAAATGAAAGGATCTATCAATGTGCTCTAAGAAGAAAAGGCCGGTGGATGGTGTGGTTAGCTGTGCTCAAACAGATTCACTCGTGTGTTTTTTAGCTCATTATGTCACATTTTCTCTCCATCATCTCTATGTAGATACTTTATATTTGGAAATTGACTGGCGTGTGGCACTAGGCCACTAGAATGGCATTCCTTGAGTGATGAAGACAATTATACAATGTTCAGCTGAACCATTTTACATTTGGCCGTAGTTTCCATTAGTTGCCACCCATGCATTACAATTACTTTGGGAAATGTTTAAAACAAAACTGAAACTGAGAATAAGCCATAATGGGCCATAATCCCCACATCTGCATTAATATGATGGCTTAAAATAGCAGCATGACTGGTGTTATTTCTAACCTCTCAGAGCAGATGGATCAGCCTGATTCAGTGTAATCAGACAGATCCATCTAGCCAAGATCCATTTGACAAAACTCAATCAACGTCCATTAGATCAGGAAGACAATAAACCCTTTTCTCTCTCTTTTTTCACGTGGCTTAAGGAAAGCCATGCACTATCACCCACTATGGACCAGCCGCCCCTGGTACGAGTTAGGGTTGGGTATTTCCAGCAACCCCACGATATGATGCATATCCCGATACACATAAATTGTGAACTTTGACTACACTTTTTACAGAATTCCCAGCAACTTTTGTTTTGATTACAAGAAGAAAAAGAAACAAGAAAGAACAAGTCTGACTTATAAATAATTCTTCAACTTAAGAACTTTAATTCAGGTCCCCAAAGATGGTAGACTGAAGTTTAAATTTGGAAACTGTGTTTTCTCATGTATTTTGGCTACTTTGAACTGTGCCATTTTTAACATTACCCAAAGTGTATTTACAACACTATCCAAACATTGAGGCTGTATTGATTCTATAGAATCCGTAGTAATACACGTATCCCCTAGAAGTGCATGATGATATTTTGCTGTATCGATATTTTGAGTACAGGCCTGATACGAGTAATATGTGATTGTGTGTACAGAGATTAGCATAGATGCTAACAGCTTCAGAAACAGTTTTCTCAGATTTTGACCACCTTTCTTTATTGAATGACAAACAAACAACATAACTGAAAGCATAAAGAAGACACTTTCATTCCACCTCCAACATGTTTTATGAAGTACCTCACGTTCTGTTCTACACACAGACTTATGATCTGACTGCCTCATAATCAACGCGATGGGGGAACAAACCTGCCGGATTTGCTTTGAAAGGTTTTGCCCTGCCCAAAGACTTTCTATGGGCTCCTTTCCAGATGGACAAGTGAAATATATTGAACTGTCTATCTGGTGTGTCAGGCTCAGGCTCAAGGGCTGATGTTTGAGAACCGTGCCGACACTGTAAACATAATACACTTAAAAATGAGAGCTACTTTAAGAACCAGTTTCTGTGAAAGTGGCATGGTGCCATTCTTATTTAATATTCCATATGAGTAGCAGAAGACAGGAGGAGAGCACTCTGAGTTCCAGGGCAGTAAAGAAGACAGAGTTAGCTGAGGTGATATCACAGTGAAGCCAAAACATCTGTATTTGTGCTGTTTTCTCTCCGAGTGGCTCCCACTGCTGGCAGCCATTGTACGCTGTGTGTCTATCTTTATTGTGAGCGTATATGTTCATTGTGAGCATGCCCTGCAGCCTACAGCGTGCACAGAGAGCGTCTCTGTCAGCACACAGCCCGGGTTCATCAGCACTCTGCTCACATAGGTTTGTCTCTGCGGCCTCGGCGCTGCGATCTGAGCCTGTGAAGTGGCTGCCAGGCCCCGAAGGACGCTGATAAGCCCCCATAACATTCATTCCCCAGTTTGTGAGTGTTTGTGTGTGCATGTGTTAGAGACAGAGCGGGATAGAGGGTGTGTGCATGTTTAACAGAAAGGCAGAGTGTGTATGTGTGAACTAGGCCAGGCTGATAACAGTACAGCAAGTGAGGGAGCAGCTGATAAGCCCCTCTTGTTGCTTGGGGTAACCGGGTCTTGTTAAATGAACACAGTGAAATGTGGTGAGTGTTTGTGCCAGTGTGTGTTTGTTTGAGTGTGGGAGATTGGGAAATCAGGCTACAGTGGAGGTGGTAACAACAACATATGTTTTCAAACCTGATTGTGTTTATTTGTGTGTGTGTGCTGCTGGAGTGTTTATACTTTTATTCAATACTGTTTTCAGTATTCCTCATATACTGATGTGATTGTTCATGTTTTGTCCTAATTCATTTCAACTTGAACAATATTTGAAGAAAATACTAGTGCAATATTTTACCTCCTGGTGTGGAATAGTGCTGATCTCAAACTTAAGCAATGTACTTCCTTAGTTATGTTCAAAAAATAATTATGTGCATTTATATTTAGGAGTTATGACTGGAATCAAAAAAGGGAAAAAGAGCAATGTATTTGTATGCGTATGTATGTAGGCATGTATATGTATATATTTTATATGCTATTTTTTTTTGTTAAAGGGACTGTGAGGAGTTTCTAAGTAATCACAAAAAAGTCTCACTTTTAGATATATGCCTGATTGAAATACACACTTTAAGATGAGTTTCATGGCAGCAAAATAGGTTATCTATAAATGCTATTCCTTAGCCTTCAGGTCGGGTCGAACAGAGCTGGAGTGGCCTGGATACTCAATTTTGGGAACAGGACAATTAAAACTAGAGCAAATTTATATTATTCGGACACGTCTTAGAGCACCGGGCTGTAAGTAGCAGTATATAGCCGGCTACAAAACTACGATACTAAGTTTTCCAAAAATTGCTTGTTGTCACACATCAAAAACTACCGCTACGTAACTAGAAAGAGATACATTACCTCGTCGCTTTGCGTCCTGTAAGTTGCTGAAAAAAGAAGTTGTAAAGCAATGCAGAGTTCTGAGGAAGGTCCGAGCTGCATTTATTAGCTTCACAACAAATGCACGCTTTGGCTTGGGTCACGTCTTTTGGTGCGTTCCAGTTGTAGTCAGAAGTAGGAATTTCCGAGTTCAGAGTAGGAAACTGCAACTGGAACGTCCCCCGAAGTCTGAATTTCCTACTGGGAACTCGGTGAAACCTCGCCAGCCCCGAGTTGACAATCGAAGATGGATGCCCCCAGTGTGAACAGTTATTTAGCTCCTGTAATAATCCATTTATTGCACTTCTGACTGGGGTGTGTCGCTCTAGATCAGCTGTATACATAGTATTGTTAGACTTATATTTACAAAAATTCTGCCGTAGTGATAATCACATTCTTCATGAGATATTCGTGAACAACGCAGGGCGTGCTAAGAACAGCTAACAATAGCCTGGTAGATACGCATGTTTTTTTCCGACTTCAACTGGAACGCTGATAAGTCAGAGATGATGTCACTCCCAGTTCAGAGGTTACTGGAACGCAGCGTTACGACAGTCGCCGCGCATGCTCATGGGTAGCAGAGTCTTTACGTTGCCAGTAATGGATTCTCCTCACAGTCCCTTTAATTATATATTTTTTTGGTGTCTCCCTTCCCACTTGACATCATGAATTGTGTAGCTTAAGGTGCATAGTAGGTGGGCATTAGTAAGCTTTGCTTCTGCTTGAGCCTTTTTCAGTCAAAATTGTGTATTGTCTTTTTTTCTTTAGCTGCCTTAAAGTGTATATATGACTGAAATAAACTAAGCTAAGCTAAGATAAACTATACTATACTATACTATACTATATACATATGTATGTATATATATATATATATATATATATATATATATATATATATATATATATATATATATATATATATATAAATATATATATATATATATATATATATATATATATATATATATATATATATATATGTATATATATCTATATATGTGTATATATACATATATATGTATGTATACATACATATATATATGGCCTGCTGAAGTACGTCATCATGCCGATAACTGGTAAAAGACACTAAAACAATGTGGGGGCAAAAATGTACAATGTCTAACTTTAATAATTGGGTCAAAACAGATCAAAACCTAGACAAAACAATGGACACCCACAGATATTCAGAGGAAAGGGGAAGGGGGAAACAAAAGCATAAAAATAACTACAGAAATAAACAAAGGAAAACCAAGCTTCAGACTAGAACACCAATACATTATCGTGTCCCAAATGTCCTCAGACCCTGTTTATACACGCCATGTACAAGGCTTAACATCTGTTTTAGGCTTTTTAAATCAAGTGGTAATATTTCTTGTTTTCCCCCTTCCCCTTTCTTGTGTAACAATACTATGTATACAGCTGATCTAGAGCGACACACCCCAGTCAGAAGTGCAAATAAATTGATTATTACAGGAGATAAATAACTGTTCACACTGGGGGCATCCATCTTCGAATGTCAACTCGGGGGTGGCGAGGTTTCACCGAGTTCCCAGTAGGAAATTCCGACTTCGGGAGACGTTCTAGTTGCAGTTTCCTACTCGGAACTCGGAAATTCCTACTTCTGACTACAACTGGAACGCACCAAAAGACGTGACCCAAGCCAAAGCATGTGTTTGTTTTGATGCTAATGAATGCAGCTCAGACCTTCCTCAGAACTCTGCATTGCTTTACAACTTATTTTTGTAACAACTTACAGGATGCAAAGCGACGAGATAATGTATCTCTTTCTAGTTACGTAGCGGTAGTTTTTGATGTGTGACAACAAGTAATTTTTGGAAAACTTAGTATCGTAGTTTTGTAGCCGGCTATGTATCGCTACTTACAGCCCGGTGCTCTAAGACGTGTCCAAATAATATAAATTTGCCCTATTTTGATGCTATAAAACTCATCTTAAAGTGTGTATTTTGATCAGGCATATATCCAAAGGTGAGACTTTTTTGTAATTGCTTAGAAACTCCTCACAGTCCCTTTAAGCACTTAAGAAAACCCTGTATAAACCTGTTATAAAATTAAACACAAAAGATCCATTTAAAGTAGGTTGCAAGGTTATTAATGAAGGTAATGCTTTCTTTGCTGTTTACTTGTCCTTGTGAAGCTCTTTTGTTTTTGATGTTTGCTGAGTGAATGAAGCTCTTGCCCTTTAGCTGTCACTTACAGTAAATCAAACTCTGGTATTCTTTTTAATAAACAGCCCCAGTCGAGTGTTTAAGCTGCATCAAACAGCCACGCAGAGAAACTAGAAAACACACTCAGAGATATACTTTCACTTTCCCTTCAGCACGTGTCCTATAACAGACACGAGAACAGCTTACATTTCTTCTTTTGTGGATTGTTTCCAGTCATTATGTTATTATTACTTTGTCCTGTTTCTCAAAAAGAGTTAGAGCTCTTACCTTGGGTTTATATCTCGGATCTGTAGCTGCCTGGAGGATCCACAAGTGGAGCGGAAATTGTCCTCATCCCTCTTGGCAAACATGAGAAACGTCATGTGCTCACAGACCTGGGATCAGTTTCTGTTTGTGAACCTCCTCTCACAGATACAACCCTCACACAGTCTTCAGATCAGGGCTGATTTGGTCTCTTCTTCCCATCAGTCAGTTATTGCTTCCTCTTTTCTCACTCACAGAGCTGCCCCCCCTGTGGGCTCTGATTGGTTACCTGTGTTGTGAGTCAAGGTAACCCTTAGTGACCATTGTCAGCATGGAGCAAATGTAAACACGGGCGTATTTGCAATGTAAAGCAGCAGAGAGCGGAGCAACAAGTCTGCAAACAGAAGAGTGGTTTATATGAGGGTGGACAGACAGTCGGCGCTGATATGACCTCAGCTGATAAATTCAATCAATAAATCAACCTTGTATTCTGTCAGGCAGAGGAAAAAGTGTACTACTTTGACTCAAGTTGTTAAAACAGAGCAGTTCTTGTGCTTTTCGGGAACTGTAAATTTTACTTCAGTATTTTCTGTGTGAAGTGTACTTATCCAAATTTAAAAGAGCAGTCTAGCATTGAGAGATGCTAGACTGATGAGAGCTCTGTGTCATCCATGGTCATAAAACCACAGGGCTTTAAACTGGAGGATGCAAAGTATCTATAAAAAAATAACACATCTGTGAGCAAACTCTAACCCATGCATACACACCCTTTATAAGCAGGAGACAGAGACTCTGAGGTACTGGACTAAAAACAGATTGTTAAAGGAAAAGTTCAGTTTCCACAGCTTTCACATTGTTTATAGAATGAAGCTTTTATAGCTTTCCTGATCCAAACAGTGCTTCAGGAGATATTTAGATCCAAAATTGAGCGGCAGACATCCGTATAATGGTAGCACATGAGGCATACTGCATTAATCGTCCAAAAACTCATTAGTTTCACCAATATTTCATCATGGTCCGCTAGGGCTACTCCTTCACCCTACAGACATGTTTTGTGACTGTGCCGACCTCTGAACTGAAGAAGAAGAGCGCTTGCCTCCGTGCCTGCGCAGTACTCTCTGGAGCGCTGCCTCCGCGTCCTCCTTTTGATGAGCTCCTCATCTGTAAACTCTGGCTCGAAACTGTAAGGACACCCACCGTATTCAAGGTTCTCCTCCACAACATCTTCATCCGATGGGTTTGGTCCATTTTGCACAAAACTGGAAGAAGAAAGTCGTTGTGTAGCCGGCTGTCTTCCCCTGGTACAATGAGCCCCAATGCGAATGTGTGGAGGCAAGCCTTCTTCTTCAGTTCAGAGGTCAGCACAGTCACAAAAACATGTCTGGAGCGACACAGACTGTAATGGAGTCGAAGCCGGACCATGATGAAATATTGGTGAAACTAATGAGTTTTTGGACCATTAATGCAGTTTTAGGAGCGGCGCTATACATGCCCCGCGTGCTACCATTATACGGATGTCCGCCGCTCGATTTTGGATCTAAATATCTCCTGAAGCACTGTTTGGATCAGGAAAGCCTTCTGGGTGAGTATATTGTTCTACTTCATTCTATAAACAATGTGAAAGCTGCAGGAACCAAACTTATCCTGTAAGTAATGTAGTGATTATTTTCTGGATATTAATTAATATTAATTAAAGAAATTAATATTCATTTAATAACCAGGTTTGCTCTCGTTAATTAAAGGGGGCACCATCCTTTTTATACAAAAAAGGCAAAATTAACTTAATTAGCTGATTTATTAATTTATTTCATTTAAATTAGATAAATCAATTAAGTCAAACTTATCAGTTTAATCAATTAAGTCAAACTTCAGTTGTTTAATCAATCTCAAATCTAAAGACAGAACTCTCATGCAGTGATGTCAATCTTCCAAATAGAATACCAACAGACAGAACTTTAAATATATAAGGGTGATTTATTAAAATGAATATATAAGACAAAATAAAATAAACACTTAAGAAGGAACAAATGTCAGAGATATACTAAATCAATGATGCTATCAATCAGGAAAGAAGATATGAACCCTCAAGGAACATTTAAGCATATGGAGTGGTTATAGTGGATTAATTTCCGAATTAACCTACTTGTAAAAGGTCAAATCAAGGGGAAATTATTAGAGAATTGAACCAAGACACACTCAAGCCCATCTGAAAGAAGATAGAACCGCCTCTTACGAAGTGTCGTCTGGATTGGGCCTCATCTGGTCCGAGCTACTGGAGAATCTGAAGGACTGTTCTGGTTCTGGGTGTCGTCCCAGAGGGTTGGTCCACACTCTACCCAGCGCGATGGATCCAGAGAGGTTGTTCAGACGTGAGCTGGTCCCAGGTTTCCCAGGAGAGAAGTCTCAGATTGGACTGGCCGGTTCTGTTCAAGATTTTACGCTGGAGCTTGGGCGTTGGTGTCTCGATTGTATATAAAAAACATTGATTTGTAACTAATTCCAAAAATCAAGAATTCATCGGCCATACGAATACTATTCTGAAATTAATTAGAAAAAGTCAATTTACTATGAAGTAAATCTTTGAAGTCTTACTGGCTTATAAAGAAAGAATCGGCGGAATCGGCGGGCATGTCACAAAAACTTAGACAAAACTAAGGAAAAATATGTGGAGCCGAAAATCAAAAGTGGTGACGAGGATGAGGAGGAAGAGAAAAAGCGGGGAGCAGACAAGAAGAGAAGAGAAGAGCAGCAGAGAGGACAAGAAGAGAGAAGACCGCATGTTTCTCTGTTTTGTCTCCTGATGAGGATCTCAGAGGAGGAGGGCCTTTGGATGAGTTAACAACACTTTATCAACTAATATTTGGCCAATATTAAGTTGTATTTTGATTAAACATCCAATATAAGCACTCCAACTGGATAGGAAATCTCATGGTGATCAATTTGATACCAAATACTATATATCTGAAGTATAAGAAAGAATTAAACAATTCAAATCCTATTAAACAGTCAATTAAACCCAATAGAGGTGGTTAACTTAAGATATATCAGTCAACATGCCCTTAAGATGGTTTGCAACCAAAACTTAAGGTGTAGAAATCCTATTATAAGCATTCTTCAATGAAACAGAGTGATAAAATAACACAGAGTAATAATAACCCAACTTTCTCCTAACTTGGGGATCTTTAGGGCTAAAAACACACAAGTCACATCATTAGAAAGCATTTTTCATGACAGAATATGATATCACATTGTTAGAAGTGTTTCATTTAAAGAGTTTCAGTTTTAAAAGGTTTGTGGGTTTTCTGTGTGGACAGAGACCACATCTGGAGTCGGTGAGGGGTCTGCGTGTCCAGGGAGGTCAAAGGTCAACTTAGGTGTCACCGAATTGTTATTTATGACCTCAAAAACGGACTCTCTCAGCCAATCAGAAGTTTAGGAAGAAGAGTAAACATCCACACCGATGTCTGTTTGGGGTAGTTCGGAGGGGGCGAAACAGATTTAATGGCAACACATGTTTTAGGTGATTTACAGTCATGAAGCACAGAGTCAGAGAGGAATGTTCTTGGTCCTTTTAGAGTTTCCTTAAAGTTGATCAGTTTGATATTGCTACATATCCCCCCTCCGTCGCGTTGTCTTGATCCAAAGGTCAACGGGACGACCAGGCAAGATGATCAAACAGGAATTCTTAGACAGGCTTGGTGTCTGGTTCTTAGGGAAGGGCCTAGAACTAGCTCTTTAAAGAGATTCTGTCTAGTAAAAATTAGGTATGTAATAGAATTACAAATCCAATAACATTATTTGTTTCTTAACTGTAATCTATTGTAACTTCTGTCCAAGTTCAAGTTCTGTTGGTACTTAATTCAGAATTTGAAGTACAACTTAAAGATTTCTTGAATGTTACAAGATTAGATAGCTTTTAACATATAATCACCAGATAAGGTTGATTGTTTGGGTGCTGTAAAATTGAGAGTTTTAGGATTCACTTACAGCGTGTGTGTACTTGTCAAAAGTCTTTTGGGGTTCTAATTTGGTTTAGATTAGTTCAGCATTAAAATCAACAAACCAGGGTGGTTTGTGAGTGGGAGCATGGTCAGTTCGCTGAGGATAAAGATATTTTGAGTCCCAGGCTGACTTTTCAGCAGGGATTTGGTCAGGTTTTAAGAAGTGGTCCTTTAAGACACCTTTCAATCCAAAGAGTAGAGGTTTCATTTTCAGAGCCAATAAGGAATCTTTGGCAAACAAGGTTTGGTTCTTACTGATAACATTGCCAAGTTTGTTATGTTCTTCTGCCTTTTGGAGAACATAAGTTGGAATGACACTCTGGCCCACCTGAGTAATAGAGTCAGACTCGATGTTAGGTGTGGGTTCAGGTGGCTTAGGTTTTTCAGGAGTCTGATTTACATCCCCTAAATCGAATGTTATCTGATTGTCACAGGTAGGTTCCTGTGTCAGAGTGAAACACTGGGCTGTGTTGATTTGGGAAAATGACACAGGTAGAGGCTTTGGGAACCTGTGACCATATCCTCAGTCGCTTGAAGTCGATTAATGGATCAAACCTGTTGAGCAGGTCTTTGCCAACAAGAAAAGGAATTGAATCCAGAGGTGAAATGTACACAGGGTGTACAAAGTGCATGGGACCAATGGTTAGGTCTAGCATCATCATTTTTGTAAAGGTAGTGCTTCCCAAGGTATATGGTTGCACATCAAGATCACATGGGAGCAAGTTCAAGTCCCTGTTGGATTTCTTTACGTGTGCACGTAACCTGTGAAAGAGAGTTGCGGACATAAGGGTAATGTCTGCGGCAGTGTCAAGAAGGGCTTCTTGGTCAAGTTCATGTTCAAGAGTGATATTCAAGTAGAACTTTTGTGCAGTGCCTTTCTCAGTGAGGTTACCAAGAAACTGGCAAAAAGGTGGCACAACTTTGATTTATTGCTGGATCATCAAAAGATGGATCACTAGTTGAGTCACTTTGCGAAACATTGAGTTCACTAGTCAGGTCTGGCATGGTTAGAGTCTCAGGTTCGGGTACTGACTTAAAGGGGTCGATTTCCTCTTTGTCATCCTGTACAAGGGAGTCGTGATGAAAAGGTAGGTCTGAATCAGTGGTGGAAATTGGAAGAAGATCCACCTTCTTGTCTCTTTGTCGACGTAGGTTTTGGATTAACTCGTTAAGAGTATCAAGTTCTTCATCACTCAGTCTTGACTCTATTGAGTCCTTTTCAGAGTGATGGCTCTTCTCTGAAGAGTCTGGATTTTCAGAACTTTTCATCTCCTGAGTGGAGGATGATGTACATGGCGAGTTTGTGGACCGTTGCCTCTGGAAGTGGGGGTCATAACGGTCAGGCCCTTCATGTTTTACACCCCCCTTGTAGGGTTGGTGTTTTCTTGGGACAGTCCCAAAACGTTGGGGTTTTGGAGGAAAACGTTTGGGATCAAGTTTGGATGGTTGTCGACCCTTGTTTAACCATGGCGTTTGACGATGAGTGGAGGTGTGGCCAGAACGTTTAGGCCAGCAGGGTTTAAAATCCTTGAGTCTTCCAGTTGGGGTCTCATTGGCATGTGAGAGGTTGCCATGAGAGACGCCTTTAAGTTCCATGGGCAGGAACTTTGCTTCCAGAGCCAATATGGACGATGGCTCTGCTTTCTTAGCAGTGATTTGCCTTTGCTTTGCAAAACCCTTTACAGCTAACTCGCTGGTTGACGCTGCCTGAGTTTGAGGGCATGCTGCAACTCCAAGATGGTGGCTGACTGTGGGATGGAGGTTTTGAACAAACAGAGTTTTGAAATGTTGGTCCTCCTCCATTCCTGGTTCGTTCTGGAACCAAAGTAAGCCTGACGTAGGCGAGTGTAGTATTGGTTTGGAGATTCAGATCTCCCCTGTTTGACAGTTAGAGCGGCTGACAAGCCAGCTAGTGTCAATGGGTCTGTAAACTCGCAGATCAGAGCTTGACATAACGCGCCATAATCATTTCTGATTTGGAATGGCTGACGTTCAGTGAAGCTGCTTACCTCTCGATTTGAGGTTGCTTTAATGAGATAGATCTTGTCGTCGGTTGTAGCACCTGGAAATCTTCTAAGATAAAAGTCGATATCCTTCAAGTAGATTTCTACGTCATGAGTGCCTTGATGACCAGGCTCGAAGCGTGCTATGTTTCTAGCTATTCTGTCGAGGTCCCTGTCAGAAGGGCAAGGCAGGAGAGGATCATTAGAGAACGAATATGATCTCTGAAATGGTGGCGAAGTGCCAGGGTCAAGAAATGTTCGATCGCGATGTTGCGATGAATAGTCAAGTGTAGTTGGAAATGTGGGCGAAAAGGCCCGTTCCAAAGGACGAGTGTCCCTTCTTTCTTGGAAGAAATTTTGATCAAATTGACAGAGGCTCAGCTGTCTCTGAGCTTCTCTGAACTGATATTGCAGCATCGAAGTGTGCTTTTCTTCAGCTTGTAGAGCTGTTGCATGAACTTTGACTTGTGTTTTTAAGAGATTTAACTCCCCAGCTGTATGTTCAAGAAGGGACTCTGCCCTTTCCAGCTTATGGGTAGTTTTCTCAAGCTTTCTGGTTGTTTCCAACAGCTCGTTTTCCTTTTTCTCAAGGTCATCATCAAGTTTCTCAGCCTTTTCTTCGAGAAAAAGTTTCTCCTTGACGTCCATAGGTGCAGGCAGTTGTGCTGTTTTCAATTCAGCAATTTGTGTTTCTGCCTTGTCAAGAGATTGCTGAGTCTCGTCCAGCGCTCTTTTCAGCGCGATGCCTTCTTCTCTTTGTGCCTTTAGTTTATCTGTGGTGTGTACAAGCAAATTTTCTTTTTGCTTTAACTGTGATGCCATCACAAAGAACATGCGTCTCAGGATGTGAGCGGGCTCCTTGTCTTGAAAAGACGAAAGTGAAGCCTTCACTAGAAATTCAGCCATAATGTCTTCCAGATTAATGGGGTTGGTCTTTTGAGCTGTAGACACATAATCTGGAATCAGCTGATTGGTCATTTCTGCTAATATTGTGCCATTGTCCTCCATTGGGTTTCCATGGATGGACTCTCTGGTGTCTGTCATGGTTGGTTTGGTTTGAAAACAAAAGGGATTAAGATTGTGTGTGTAAGATGTTTGGTTCAATAGTTTAATTCTTTGTAGATTCAATGATTACTCAAAGTGTCAATTAAAGTTGTTGGAAATCAATAGCAATGCTATGATCTAAACTTTGACTAGCAAAATGTCTCAGAGGACATGGATCAAGCATGGATAAATGTTGAATAAATCAACATGACTGCTTAAAATTATTGAAAATAAAACTCTAACTTAGTAGGCATAGCCACAAGTATGATGAATTTGTCTGAAAATACTAAGGTATATTAAACTGGAGTGGCATCTGAGGATGAGTAAACTCCAGAGTTAAATCTTAGTAAAAGGGAAGAAATTATTCAAAATAGGATCAAATCTAAAATTGTTGATTAAGATCAAGGTTTTGTAGAAAAGAAGGCGATCTGTAGTTTTAAGGTATAAAACCTGTACAGAAGATCAACCATAGAACAGAGTGATGATCAATTTTAAAGTTGTCAATGACAAGATGTGATCAAATTAAAAGAATAATTTAGGACCATTAAGAAAGCTGAAAAGCAATCAATTGTAATTAGAACATAAAGAAAATCCAAATGTAAGTTTGAATTAAAGCTTGATTAATTGTTCTGCAGTAAGATACAAGAACAAGATCAACTTGTAGAGTTAGAGTATCATTAAAGAATTAAAACAAAGAGGAACCAAAATCTTAAATGAAGATCTGGATTTGTTCTGATCTTAAATTAAAATCACACTAATGTAGAAGAGGGAATAACTGTATAACAGTCAATTAACTCTGAAGGAAGCTTTGAGGCTATACAGAAAACAAAAGGGAGAAAACCCTTGTAATTAATTTGGTAACTCTGTCAAAGTGCACAAAATATTAACCTAAGTTAAAATAATTGTTGAAGCAGTATTAAATTAAATCAAGTCAATGAAGCATTGGAAGAAATTGAACTGGCACTGTTACCAGTGTAAATTGTATCAATGTTTACAGGCTGTAAGCTAAGCTTAAACAGTGGATTAAATCAAATTGAAATCTATTAAACTTTAAATAAAAGTCTTAATGTCATTCAAAGAACTGTGAATCACACTGATTGTTTTTCAATGCTTACAGAAGAAAGACAATTAATGCTTCAATTTAAGTGATCAAAAAAAGAGTGACTTTATGTGTCAATTAATTACTGCATAGAAATTTGAATGCTTAGATTCTAAACTTAGTTTAAGTAGGAGAGTTACAGGCAATTAAGTCTGCATGTTACACAATGTCGACTATGTCAACTTTTCGAAAACAATGTGTGCAGGGAAATAAGAATTATGTGTGCGTGTTATCAAAACCAACCAAGCAGGACAGTGTTATAGGGAGGACTTGTGTCACAAAACACCACCAGAGGGCAAATGCAAAGAAATAAGAGTTGGTTGTCTGTCAACCAAAGCAGCAATGCAGTCCGTCTCACCACTAGACGGCGATAACAAGTAAAAAGTTCTCAGTTAGCCACAGGAAGAAGCTGGTTGTCTAGCAACCAGTCTGGTTATGCTACGTATAGCACAATAGCATGCTAACAGCTAATAGAAATAGCTCAAAGCTAACAGCTAGCCACTGGGAGTGACTGGTCACTTAAGATGCAGGATGTGGAGTTTGACTCCACCTCCCTGAAGGACGTCGTATGTCAAACACAATACGACTCATTCACTTCACAGACCTCTGAGGGCCAACAGCAGGCTGTGCGTGCAGCCTGACGCACAGTGATGAACAAGACAAACTCTCAGGGGCCCAAGTCCCAAAGCAGCGGCCTCAGCCAACCACAAACGCAGTGGTTTGTGGGGAAAACACAATTCAACAAGCGCAGTGTTTCACAGCGGTCCAAGCGGACACTTCAGAGCTCACTAACACTTTAAATGTTGTGCGGCTACGAACAATCAATGAGTTAAACTCACATTAATCCTCCCGCTAAGAGCGGCCTCTCGTATCAGGTAGCTAATCTGAGACGGAGAGATGAGAGGTTAATTATTTCTTTAATAGAAACCAGAGTCTCGTGGTAACTATTTTATCACTGATATCGGCGTATCAGCTTTAGGCCTTTAAACACTGTAAGGACTCGTTCACGTGGTGCACGTTCAGCACGCAGAGTCACAGAATGCAGCCAGGACGGCTTTACACATTAACGTGATTAAACTCGAGTATAAAACAAACAAACACGGCTCACCACAACACAAAGCACAGTGCAATTTTGCAGAATAAAGAAAAACATTTAAACATAGCCCAACACGTTTCAGCAAGCACAGCAGCAAGAATAAAAGCAGGGATCGCTTTATTTCTATTCAAAGAGATAAGATTTTTGTCTTAAATATCAATTTATGTTTAGAATGTTTTCTATCAGTTGCACCCAAATAATATGTCTGGTGTTGTTTTGGAAGTTTCTATTTGCAGAGCCTCACACGGGCCGCGCCATAATATACTGTAGTGATTATTTTCTGGATATTAATTAATATTAATTAAAGAAATTAATATTCATTTAATAACCAGGTTTGCTCTCGTTAATTAAAGGGGGCACCATCCTTTTTATACAAAAAAGGCAAAATTAACTTAATTAGCTGATTTATTAATTTATTTCATTTAAATTAGATAAATCAATTAAGTCAAACTTATCAGTTTAATCAATTAAGTCAAACTTCAGTTGTTTAATCAATCTCAAATCTAAAGACAGAACTCTCATGCAGTGATGTCAATCTTCCAAATAGAATACCAACAGACAGAACTTTAAATATATAAGGGTGATTTATTAAAATGAATATATAAGACAAAATAAAATAAACACTTAAGAAGGAACAAATGTCAGAGATATACTAAATCAATGATGCTATCAATCAGGAAAGAAGATATGAACCCTCAAGGAACATTTAAGCATATGGAGTGGTTATAGTGGATTAATTTCCGAATTAACCTACTTGTAAAAGGTCAAATCAAGGGGAAATTATTAGAGAATTGAACCAAGACACACTCAAGCCCATCTGAAAGAAGATAGAACCGCCTCTACTGAAGTGTCGTCTGGATTGGGCCTCATCTGGTCCGAGCTACTGGAGAATCTGAAGGACTGTTCTGGTTCTGGGTGTCGTCCCAGAGGGTTGGTCCACACTCTACCCAGCGCGATGGATCCAGAGAGGTTGTTCAGACGTGAGCTGGTCCCAGGTTTCCCAGGAGAGAAGTCTCAGATTGGACTGGCCGGTTCTGTTCAAGATTTTACGCTGGAGCTTGGGCGTTGGTGTCTCGATTGTATATAAAAAACATTGATTTGTAACTAATTCCAAAAATCAAGAATTCATCGGCCATACGAATACTATTCTGAAATTAATTAGAAAAAGTCAATTTACTATGAAGTAAATCTTTGAAGTCTTACTGGCTTATAAAGAAAGAATCGTGAATCGGGCGGGCATGTCACAAAAACTTAGACAAAACTAAGGAAAAATATGTGGAGCCGAAAATCAAAAGTGGTGACGAGGATGAGGAGGAAGAGAAAAAGCGGGGAGCAGACAAGAAGAGAAGAGAAGAGCAGCAGAGAGGACAAGAAGAGAGAAGACCGCATGTTTCTCTGTTTTGTCTCCTGATGAGGATCTCAGAGGAGGAGGGCCTTTGGATGAGTTAACAACACTTTATCAACTAATATTTGGCCAATATTAAGTTGTATTTTGATTAAACATCCAATATAAGCACTCCAACTGGATAGGAAATCTCATGGTGATCAATTTGATACCAAATACTATATATCTGAAGTATAAGAAAGAATTAAACAATTCAAATCCTATTAAACAGTCAATTAAACCCAATAGAGGTGGTTAACTTAAGATATATCAGTCAACATGCCCTTAAGATGGTTTGCAACCAAAACTTAAGGTGTAGAAATCCTATTATAAGCATTCTTCAATGAAACAGAGTGATAAAATAACACAGAGTAATAATAACCCAACTTTCTCCTAACTTGGGGATCTTTAGGGCTAAAAACACACAAGTCACATCATTAGAAAGCATTTTTCATGACAGAATATGATATCACATTGTTAGAAGTGTTTCATTTAAAGAGTTTCAGTTTTAAAAGGTTTGTGGGTTTTCTGTGTGGACAGAGACCACATCTGGAGTCGGTGAGGGGTCTGCGTGTCCAGGGAGGTCAAAGGTCAACTTAGGTGTCACCGAATTGTTATTTATGACCTCAAAAACGGACTCTCTCAGCCAATCAGAAGTTTAGGAAGAAGAGTAAACATCCACACCGATGTCTGTTTGGGGTAGTTCGGAGGGGGCGAAACAGATTTAATGGCAACACATGTTTTAGGTGATTTACAGTCATGAAGCACAGAGTCAGAGAGGAATGTTCTTGGTCCTTTTAGAGTTTCCTTAAAGTTGATCAGTTTGATATTGCTACAGTAATGATACATGTGCTTTTAATTACCTCGGCAAGGAGATTGTGTTGTTGCTAGCTTTTGTTATGTGAACAGGGTAACTCAAAAACTTACGAACAGGCTTGGATGACATTTTCAGGGAATGCTGGTCAAAGCAAAAGAAAGAAGTGATTTGATTTTGGTGATTTGATTTGATTTATTTTGGATCCACCATTAGTTACAGCAAATACGCAGCTATTCTTCCTGGGGTCCACATATTACACCTTCAACAAAAAATATCCTTTTGAGCATGCTTATATACACTACACTCATAACATTCATACAATCCACTCATACGGTAGCTCTATTATTCACCTCTTGATTGCAAAAAGCAAACCAATACACAAGAAGTTCATAAAAAGGAAATAAAAAAAGGAGAGACAAACCACAGAACTCTCTTTACCTTTTGGGACTACAACAAAAATTCACATCATTAGGGAGAAGTAGTTAACATTATTATCTTTCAGGTAAGCCATACGTGAACAAATACATCTTTAATTTCTTGTTGAAGCAACTTCTGTTACTGTCTGAGATTAAAAAGCTTGGTAATCAATTCCATGCCACCATTGCTCTGTAGAGAACCATACCTTTTATCACATTTATCACGGAGGCAGCCTAAATCTCCCTTCTGATGCCTGCCTAGTGCAGTACATATGTTCATTAGAGAAGAATGTTAGAGGGGACCGTGCTTTTGCTGTTGCAGCCCCAAAACTTTGGAACGGGCTGCCTCAAAATATTAAACAGGCCTCGTCTCTGCCTGTTTTTACACCCTCCTGAAGACCCACCTTTTCTCCCTGGCTTTTGATGCACGGTAGTTGGCGATTGTATTATTATTATCATTATTTATTTTTATTTTATTTTGATTGCTTCTTCTGTATTTTTATTCATTTTAATTTGTTTTATGTCTTTAAATTGTTCTGTGTTTTTTAAAGCACTTAACAAATAAAGTTGGATTGGATTGGATTGGATTATTATAGAGCACTTCTGGGATTTTATTTATAAGAGCGTGACGTGATGATCTGAATCCAGATGTGGATCCAGGATTTTTTTCAAGGACTTGTTTACAGTGTGAGTTATTGTTGAAATCCTTCGCCCAGCTGGCTCATTATGATACATTTTCATTCATGTTGTTTTGCAAGACTGCTCATTATTAAAAACAGGCGTGTAGAGGGAGGATCCTGAGGCTGATCCTTGTGCTCACTTTTCAAAAAGAGAACACTGCACTAAGGCTTGCATAGACATGGTTTTAAAAAAAATCTGCATTATTTTGGTTGAATGCAAGTTTCAGCTTCTTGGCCCATGAACACTTACAGCGTGAATTATTAAAATCATTAAACCTTATGCTGAGGTCTTACCTCATGATTTTGTTTGTTGGTTAGTCTGACGGTCTCTACAGGGCCATAAAATCATGCTTTGACTTGCCAAAAAAGAATCACAGACCGCTCATTGAAACTAACTGTACTATAATCACTGATGTGATGACAACAGACAAAATAGTCTGTATTATGTGCTTTATGCTTTTTACCAAGGGCTGAGGTTTGATTTTGACATTGGTGGGGACATAAAAGTACACCAGAACGGCACTCCTGAAAGTTGATGTGTTTTGCATTTATGACTGTTTTTTCATGTCATGTAGAGCTAATCAAACAAGCAAACTATCTGATTCAGAAAAAAACTATTATACTGGTATATATTTCACCTCCAGTCTCTCCTGCTAAATCTCTACTGTCTGTTCCTTGACAAAAATATATCAATGCATGACACATGAACAGTTTGGGATCAATCAGAAATTTTGATGGTATGGCTATAGTCTGATAAATATATAACCAAAACCAAAAAGGGCTACCAATAAGTGTATTCCCCAACAATATGATTGTATAAAGTCAAGTTATTAATTCAAGGTTTTATTGCATTTTCCCTCCACAAACTTTTATTCTTGGTCTTCAATGGCTGCTGCCTTTCAATACACAAATAATACATTGGATAATAAATAAAATAACCAAAACAGGTATGTCTTGGCATTAAATATAAGATTTTTTTTTGTTATAAAGTTATATACTATGCTTGTTTTTTATGTTAGGGACCATGCAGTAGTGATAGGGACATGTCCCTAGCATCCCTACCCAATTCTATGCCCCTGCTTTTTACAGTTTGGTGGTAGCTCCTCTTCAACATATTTCATAAACCCCATTTGCTCTTGCAAAAAAAATAAAAAAAATCCATACTTATTGAAATTACTATGATTACCCCCAGTATATTATGTGCGTAAAGTCCAAGTGAGCTAGACCTGACCGGATGGATAGTTGTGGGAGAAGTTTGTCTGATTGTAAAGGGGATACAACTGACTTGAATGTGCTTCTGGACAAAATATTGTTGTTTCCACTGAAAATCATAGAAGTTTTGAAGAGCATCTGCTCTAAAACAATGACCACCAGGTCTGTCACACATCCAAAGAGCCTTCTGCTGTTGGATACAGAGCTAAAACTCTGCAGCTTTACTTCTGTGCAGTACTGCACTGCACAGTACTGCACTGCTTCTTATTCACCTCTGCATGCAACATGCATCACTAAAGTTAGGATATAAATTGTTGGACCACTATCATATATGAACACTGACTTCTGCTGCATATGTTTGACATCATGTGCAGATTTGCCAGTGCTGTTATTACCTCCCCCAGGAGGTTATGTTTTCGGGAGAGTCTGATAAAAATTTTCAGGAAATGTTCAGCATGGGAAAAGGAAGAACTGATTCGATTTTGGTGTTGATCCGGATCAGCGTCTGGATCTGCCATGATGAAAAATGTGATTTTCGTGAATAACTACTGAACTAAAATAGATATCATTATGAATCCAATTGCTAATTGCTAATATTTCATTAGCATGAACTTAGTGGCTGCTACGTTTCAGTGATTATACTGTATAGATGTGAAATTACACATGATTTAATTGAGCACTAGACAGCATCATACTACAGATTTCCAAAAGGACTCTGAGGTTTCACAGTCATGCACGTTCAAATTACACGTACTGTAAAATGACAGGAAAGGATTGTAAAACCAGTTATTCGTTATTGATCCACAGTACTCCATTGTAATCTAAAGTGTATTACTATGATTTTACAACACTTAAATGTAGCAGTGTTATAATTTCTGGATCACTTAAATTACAGCCATGTTGTGAAATCACATTACTATGCTGTGATACGCTTTCATATTACTCAAAAAATGTTCTGTGATTTTGCACTGCACTTTTTCCATATTTATGTCAGAGTTACTTTGAGAAACATGATTTATGTTCATTTTAATCCTTGTTACTATGAACAACATTACTTTACAGTTAAATCCCTGCAATTATTAACCAGTAATTAAATGTAAAATCACAGTGACATTTTTGACAGGGCACGTGTCTTATTTTATTGTCTTTTTTTTTGCTTATTTAACAACTGTAATTCTTTGGATTTTACTATAACTCTGTTTTTAACTCTGTTAAGCACCTTGAACTGCTTAATTACTGGAAAATCACATTGACTCGTTCTTTAAGGGTGTTTACATTTCCACTTGCAAACTCTACATTCGATCATTTTAGAATTCACTGTGGGGTACCACAAGGTTCAGTTCTCAGTCCATTGTAATTCAGTCTGTACGCACTTCCCCTTGATACCATCGTATAGAAACACTTCTATCATTTATATGCTGACAACAGAACACTATGTTTCACTGTCCCCTGACCCCAATCCTGTCAAAAAATCTGGTTAAGGGGTACTGGTTTGGTGGAGTGGTTAGCAACCAGGCGTCCCATGTATTTGCTTCTGCCAGTCTAGGTTCGAATCCTGCCTGTGACCAGTTTGCAGAGTGTCTTCCCCTACTCTCTCACCTCCATTCAAAAGTCTATCCACTGTCTCTCTCCTGTCAATAAAGGCACAAAATGCCCATAAAAATACATTTAAAAAAAATCTGGTTAAAAACATTGATGAAGCCAATGAATGTCTTATTTAAAAAATAAAATAAAATTTAACAGTGTAGCTCCACATGAACAGAAATAAATATTCCTTTTTCTTTCATTATCATTCCACCTACAGCGAAGAGAGCATGTCCGAAACTTTCACTTCATTATGGAGTCAAAATGGGAACTTCCAGAATCACATTGCAGCGGTTACAAAGTCAGCGTTTTATAGCATCAGAAACTTCTCCAAACTGAGGAACTTCATTTCACAATCCCGCTCAAAAGATGATCCATGCCTTCACCTCCAGTGGACTTGATTATTTGATCAATCAAAATAAACATTTGATACTGCTGTGACGATACACAATTTGTAAATAGTTTTCATATTTATTATTCAGTTTATGGGCAGCATGGTGGCGCAGCAGGTAGTGCATGTGCCTCAAAGCAAGAGGCACAAAAAACAAAAACAAACTGGAAAAATGAAAAAATAAAACAACAGATGCTAAATATGATTCACCATGAGTAACCAGGACCATGTAATGCATAAATCTGGATAGGTGATTAAATACTTTTACTAACCTTAGATTGTTGGTACGTGCCTTGTTTTTTACAAGTCATTAAAGTTCTCACTTAGCTATGATTGTGTCTCTAAAAATGTTTCATGATGCATTAAAATATAACTTACATCATTGGTAAAAACCATATTTGGAAACAATGGTAATGGTAATATATTTGAGCTTTAAAAACTGGTAAACATTAGTTTTTTATAGCATTAAAAAACAAGCTTAAATTAGCTTTAAAGAGACTGTGAGGAGTTTCTAAGTAATAACAAAAAAGTCTCACTTTTAGATATATGCCTGATCGAAATACACACTTTAAGATGAGTTTTATAGCATCAAAATAGGTTATCTATAAATGCTATTCCTTAGCTTCGCGGTCGGGTCGGACAGGGCTGGACTGGCCTGGATACTCAACTTCAGGAGCAGGACAATTAAAACTAGAGCAAATTTATATTATTCAGACACGTCTTAGAGCATTGGGCTGTAAGAAGTGATATATAGCCGGCTACAAAACTACAATACTAAGTTTTCCAAAAATTGCTTGTTGTCACACATCAAAAAACTAACGCTACATAACTAGAAAGAGATACATTACCTCGTGGCTTTGCATCCTGTAAGTTGTTGCAAAAAGAAGTTGTAAAGCAATGCAGAGTTCTGAGGAAGGTCCGAGCTGCATCACAACAAACACAAGCTTTGGCTTGGGTCACGTCTTGTGGTGCGTTCCAGTTGTAGTCAGAAGTAGGAATTTCCACGTTCCGAGTAGGAAACTGCAACTGGAACGTCCCCCGAAGTTTGAATTTCCTACTGGGAACTCGGTGAAACCTCGCCACCCCGAGTTGATAATCAAAAATGGATGCCCCCAGTGTGAACAGTTATTTAGCTCCTGTAATAATCAATTTATTTGCACTTCTGACTGGGGTGTGTCGCTCTAGATCAGCTGTATACATAGTATTGTTAGACTTATATTTACAAAAATGCTGCCATAGTGATAATCACATTCTTCATGTGACATTTGTGAACAACAACGCAGGGCGTGCTAACATCAGCTAACAATAGCCTGGTAGATCGGCATGTTTTTTTTTCCGACTTCAACTGGAACGCCAATAAGTTGAAGATGATGTCACTCCCAGTTCTGAGGTTACTGGAACACAGCATTACGACAGTCGCTGCGCGTGCTCATGGGTAGCAGAGTCTTTGTGTTGTAGGTAATAGATTCTCCTCACAGTCCCTTTAAAATAAAAGATGCAGTTACAACATTTCCAGTCTGTACTGGCTGGCTACTGCTCCTTCCCCTCCTCCGTCCTCCTGTTACTTCTCAACCCCCCGGTGTGGAGGTGTACAGTCTGATGGACAAAAGAGTTTCTCAGTCTGTTGATCCTACACTTGGGAAGTAGCAGTCTAGGGCTGAACAGGCTCTTCTGGTATGTTTGATGTGCTACACAAATAAAACTGAGCTGCACTGAATTGAAAAATAATGAATTTTATCTAATAAATAAAGCTGCCTTGCCTGAAAACTATAAATATACTGTACCTATACAGTATACTGAGCCTAACAGAAGAGTATGAACATGTTGCATCAGAGTCTTTCTTCAGTCCCTGATGCTCCCTAGTGGCCAAACTCAGCACCAACACCTGTAAAAAAAATAAAAATAAAAAAGTCTGAGCAAACTTTTCATTTTCACTCTCTCCCTCTTTCTCCCTCCTTTCATTGAACAGCATATGGAGTTTATATACCACCAGATTGAGGCTCAGTAAATTTCAAAGCTGTGCTGCTGGCTGTGTGATCTGTTTTGGGGGGATTTTTGTCTGCCTAATGAGATGGAGGTCCTCTGCAGACTGCTGCTCTGTGACGGTTGCGTAACAAACCACTGCATGTATTTCTAAGAAAAGACGAATCAGCATAAGCATCACATGTTCACATATGTGTCGGTAAAAATAGAGCATGAAGTATGATTGGCTCCATGAAAAAATGCTGAAGACTGTCACACCTAAAAAGCATGGGTGGGATGATCTATAAAAAGAAGGCAGAAGACAAGAATAGATGTTGTATTTATAGTGTTTATGTGCACATTTACGAACAACCTGATAAGGTAATGCTTGGAGAATTCAGCACTTCTATCAGTCAAATGTGTGTAAAAAGCTTTTCATTATTTTACCTTTGATCTGATCTCTTACATCCCAGATCAGCGGGGAGATTTGACCTGATAAAGCAGAATAAATCACCCTCCTCCCTAATTCATTCCCTCATTTTTCTCATTCCCTCTTTTTTCTACAGCAGCAGGCTGCCTCAAGAATGTGCTGGTTTGGCTGAAAAATCAGGTTCACTCCTAAAATGTTTTGAGAAAGTAGCAAAGGGCAAAGGTTTATGTTGTGAAAGAGGCAGAATGGTTACAGGGACTTCATTGATTTCTCGCAAGTCATCCTGGAGAAAACTAACAAATATATTGATGTAACTCGTGTCAATCCCCAAATGTGTCATGACCCTGAAAAGTTTGTTTTTATTCAGAGTGTTACACCGAGACAATATAAACCCACCAAAATTATGCTTGTGGGAGAAGGAGCCAGAAATGGAGGACCTTGGGTTCCTCTCGTTGCTAAAGCTTGGTCATATTTTTACAAGAGAGATCAAATTCCTTTGGGCAAAATTTTTTATGTGCATATTGTTATGTGGAGGCAATTTTTTCACAACATAGTTATTATTCACCGAGTACAGTCACGATCATTTTGTTGAAGTATCAGCAGAGTTGTGCTTTGGTGAGGTACCTTGACCCAACCAACTCCATGGGATAACCGGTGCCCAGAAAAGATTGCACTTAAGTTGTTTTAGCTATATCTCTGGAACCTTAATGCTACGGCCACACTGCACGCGAATTGAATTTAAATAAGCGTAGTGCCTGTGACGCACGGCGCGTAACGCCCGAGGCTGGACGCTGGACCATTTTGACAAGCTGAGGGGCGACACGCGTCAATGCGCATGCGCAGTAGAGAGCCGGAGCTTGTCGGACTCAGCAATGACCCGTGCAGGCAAATCCGGCTGGAAACGAATATTTACGGAACTTACTTTCAAAACCTGTCTCCTCAAAGACTTTCACCCAGGCCAGCTCCATTTTTGTTCCGTTCTCTGTGGAGTACACACGCCGAATCGTATAGCTCCGAATGATGGCAAACAGCGCCGATCAATCTCTCCTCCATCTTGCTGAGGGGTCTGAGCAGGAGCCGGTGGCCGGAGCGTTACACGTCATCAAACCAATGACGTCGGGGGGGAATGTCATCGCTGATTGGCTGCCGCGCCACATCGTCACGCAAATTTGCGTCGCAAGTTCAATATTTTCAACTCCAGCATCGAGGCATTTGCCGCCCCAAACGTGCCCGACACTCCAGACGCGCCGCCCGAGGTGTTTGACGCCCCAAACGTGTCTTTGCATTGACTTTGTATGTAATCTCGACGCGCGTCTTGGCGAATTCGCGTCCGGTGTGGCCACACCATAAAACAGATCTGGGCATGGACAAATGTGTTTTAACCCATAGAATCCTAGCAGGAGTTTTTATTAGTTAAAGGTGTAGTCAGCGATCTTCTAATCTTCTAATCGAATGCACTATTTGTCAAAATCACCGTATTTCTCCTCTCCACCCACAAGATGTCACCACTGACAGCATGTTGAAAAAAAAGTCTGGTTTCAATTAGGGCTTTCACTTTAGTGCATTAATTAGATTAATTAATTACACCGCAAATTAATGCGTTATAAAATTTAATCGCAAGATTAATCATAGCACACAAACATTTTGATATTGGCCAGCTGGAGGGACCCGTACATGGCAGTGGCACGTCACTTCACACATGCGTCTCTAGTCAAACCAAACAAAGCCCAGGTGACAACAGGAATGGCATATTTAGGACTTAGTCTTATTTTATTTTTGAATTTATTTATATATATTTACTGAATACTTTAATAATGCATCAGGCCTAATTGTTTTGCTGGATGTCCTCGACCTTTTTCTTATTTAGAATTTGATTTATGAAACACACTTAAAGTGTAATTTGAGTTGCCTGATTGAGCTTAGAATTTTCTGGACAAGTTGCCCTGACTTTGGTTTTATTTAGTCACCAATAAAAATGCGGATTTACAAATCTTCACTTCTTAGTGTATTCATTTGACTAGTCATACACTACAATTTTATAATATCCTAGAATTCAAATTCTTTATTTGGGTACTTTAAGCAGATATGAGATTAAAATGGGATTAATTAGATTAATTAATTATAAATCCGGTAATTAATTAGATTAATTTTTTTAATTGTCTGACAGCACTAGTTTCAATACACAGCCTTGGCTCTGAATTTCAGCAGGTAAATACTGTGGCTCGGGCCGAGTCACCAAAACAGGGTACACCCCCCCACATCCAGGGGGCGATCATACTCATGCGCAGATCAGACAGAGGGGGGAGGGGGAGTCGTAGGTTGCGTAGTGTGCGCAGTTAGCATAAGAGAGAGATACAATAGGTACAGTAGCAATGGCTGAAAAACAGCCCAAAAGAAAAAGGTCAGAGGAGTGAAAAGTGAAAAAGAAGGGCTATGACCATGAAAGAACGAAGACCCAGGGCAACATTGGTGTTTCCTTTGGTGGAGGGAACTCTGCGAATTTAAAGACCTGAAAATGGACGCGGATGTCGCCGTCTTTCTGCTGCATAGGTAAGCAACATCAGCTTTGTGGTGCTTCACGTAACAGTAACAGCCGTTGGACATTCATCTTATTGTCTAATCTGCCAAAATGTACCGTTGTTGTGATGTTTTCAATAATGGAAGTCGAGTTGTCTGACGAGTCAGGGTTACCTTAGCTACGTTGGTCTGCTACGTAGTTTCTACGGCTGTTTCCATGGCGATGCAAGTCCATCAGCTTTCGGGGGTGGAGCCAGGGGTGAGGTATGAAGGGAGAGGCGGGTCTAAATTTGTTTATCAACAACCTCTCCACTCGTTTTCTCCCACATCGCACCAAATGAGAGAAAGAGCGGATCGAGACCACCCCTTCATGGAGGTCTCGGACCGGCTGATTTGATGCACACCAAAGTGCGGTGGTTGCATTCACATTGATACTAACGTACCCAACCCTGGGGCAAAACTTCTTTGGTGCGCACTAAATATGGTTGGTGTAAAAACACTCTTGAACACAGGAGTCAGTGTTGAACTGGGTGGCTTCATCACCTGAAAGGAAAGGAAGAAAACAAGAATCCTGAAATTATTTTTCTGTGTTCCTTCATCAATCACAATGAGTCTACATATATCATCTTCTTCATTTTAAATGTGTCCCTCTCTGTATATCTTTGAATTTAGTTTTCATTTTGAAACAAGGCTGCTGTTAACTGCCTTGGTCCTTTGTGGGAGTTACGGTAGTTGATGAAAATGAACCAATATTAATAATTGTTCTGCCTATTGATGCCGTTCCTTCCTTTTCAAGCCTATGTGGAGGCTACAGTGTTATATTTATTCTCCTTGTAATCAGATAATATCTGCTTTAAAGAGCTTAAGCTTTTGAAAATGTGAATCACAAGACTCATTCTCCTTCAACCAGATAATAGATCAACAATTTCATAGCTGTTCAGCTGATTCATTGGCTAGAAAAAAAGCAGTTTGAGTGTGAATAACTGAACTATTTACATGGGCCCACATGTTTTCTGTCCCTCCCTCACTATGATGCTGGTTTAAAACTCTGATGATCCAAATGCTGTTGATGTTTTGATCGAGACCAGATGTCATTGTTTTACAAGTGGCTGTGTGGACTGGTGACACATGACTGATGGTTTTCATGTTGGCCATGATTTCAGCAGATTTTAAACCAAAGAGTTTGTCTGTCATTTAAACATAAAGAAATATTTACTTAATACGTCTGCTAACACCATTTAACAAAAACACAAAATAAACCACAACTCCAGTCAGGCTTGTGGTTGGAATAGATGTGAAAACGAAAATGTACTGTTATAGAAATAAAAGAGGTTGCATATTAAGCACCTTGTAACAAGATTATCAACAGTTTAACAGCGTTTCCGTGTGGACAGGACTGGAAACTCAGGATGGGCCTGATTTTAAAAATACCCACTAACATGTGGACAAAGTCACAGACAAGAGTTTAGGAGTATCCACAATTTTTTTTTTTTTAATCATAGGTTTGTTTCGTCCACATGAAAACGGTGTTGAGTCCCAGAGTGAATAAATCTCAAAATGCTGCCTTTGTATGAAAGTATTTTTAACAATTACGCATGTTTTCAGAGACAATAATCTCATAGCACCAAGTCTCCCTTAAACTGCCTGCGCTAACCCCGACAACAATAGAGTGGTGCAGAGATCATGCAACTTTGTAGGCCATCGTTGAAGTTAGCATTGTGCGGGTTTCCTTGACTACAAGCCTTCTAATGCTGCGTTCACACTGCAAGCAACCCAGCTACCAAAATGGTGTCACCTACTGGCGTAGCGTTGCGCGTCCATAGATACCTCATTTTGGTCACTGTTCCCGTCGGCCGTCACTCGGTGACGTCACGTCCCCTCAGGTTCCACCGCGATCATATCATATCATATAATAGGATGTATAAGTGGACATTATTCCAGCTGTATCCTTTTCATCCACTTATCAACCACAAAACAATGCAGCTGATGCCCCTGCAGCAGCATCATCTGTGTTTCCCACGGTCCGTCTAGGCGGAACTAATGTCCTCACTGACTAATGTTTCCCACATGGACATGGATTGTTACTCTGTAGTCCGGATAAACAACAGTCTGTCTAGGGTACCATCACATGTGTACACACCTGCTGATTGATCAACTTTTTTTAACTTTCACATTGGGCGACAAGCTATGTGGTAGTGTGAAAAGCGACTGTCGCATCGTGGGAGGGTTAGCCCCACCCCATCGCGGCAGTACATTGGCTTTGCTTGGAGAGTGATCGCCGAGGTAGTACAAGTAGCGTCCGGTGTGAATGCACCTTTAAAATGTATGGGATTTTTCACTGTGTTCTGGGAAAAATACTCAACTACATGATCTGCTTTTTTATGATAATCTTAACAAACAAACCTACTTTTCACTTTTTTTAAGATAAAATGTAATTGGTGAGAGTGCAAAGCTAGAAGTGAGCTACTATGAAACTACAACATGGCAGTTGGATTTCCAAAAATGACTATGTTTGCAATGTATAACATCTTATTGTAACTTTTTGTTTTGTTGCTCAAGACTGGTCTTGATCTCGCGACCGGTCTTGAGACCACATTTTGAAGGTCCTGGTCTTGTCTTGGACTCAAGAGCATTTTTACTCGGTCTTGTCTCGGTCTCCGACTGGCCGGACTCAGGATTTTCCATCAAGAGCGATCAAGACCAGCACTGGTCAGCTGTTCTTCAACTTCATTAATGTCAATAAGGAGGAACACTTGGTAAAACAACAAAAAACTTCAATTCATGTGTTATTTCCTCCCGTGATGATTCCGACCTTTCCAGTGTTGTGACTGAGGGACACTCCTGTGAACTGTTCAAACTTGTCTTGGTTTTTAAAATTGATTTTGATGGTCTTGATCTTGTCTCGGTCTTGGATTGTCTCGGTCTTGGTCTCAACTCGGTCTAGACTCCCAAAAGTCTTGGTCTCGGTGTATTTGGTCTCGAGCAAGTCTTGGTCTCAGATAGAGTGTTCTTGAGCACAACACTATTCCACATTTCCACATCAAATTTGTGCTTATGGTCGATGCAATAGTGTATGAAAAATTGATGCATGTACATTAAATTGGTTATTAAAAAACAATCTGAATGGCTTGAGTTTGGGTTCCTGACATTTTTGTTGGCAGATAGTTAGCAGCCATAGTTTTAAACACACAACAAGGGTGCAAAGCGTTGAAGCATAAGATTTAAAAGCCTACAACCTCAGATGCATTTTATTATTTTCCATTAAACATTCAAATCTCATGTGCATGTGTTCATGAAAAACCTTATTCCAGGCATTTATCTGACAATTGTATTCTGAATCCCATTTAGTTTAGGGCTGTGGAACCAGAGTCCTGAATGCTAATTCTCTTTTGCGTTTATGGACTCATTCTTTCACCCCTCTGTAGACAAAATGGCAACAAACAGTGTCACGTATGGGTAGCAGGAGCTGCTGAGCTTGTTTACAGCGAAATCTTTTGCTCCTCTACTACCACCATGACTGAGTAGACATGTAGAACAGCATGTTTTTCTTGTTGTGTTTGCAACGGTCCACTGCTTCAAGCCTGATGTTCCGCCACACTCGAATATAAAGTGACAGCCTTAAAGCAGACTTGTGTCAAAAGGACAATTATTTATTTGTTGGTATTATTGGTTTACATCCACTTCAATGCACTTTCGTATTTTTTAATGCATGTTTTGTTTTGTTTGAAGGTTTAATATAAATGAAAAACTTTGTTGGGCTTTTTTTGAAAAGCAAAGTCTACTGGAATATTAAAAAATGTTATAATATTCAATAAACAATTACTTTCTTTTAAAAACATGTCTAAAAATGTACTCTAAGCTGTTAATGTGCTATTAAAAAATATAGTGAACTACTTTGCCTCCACATTGGGTGTTCGATATTCGGCCAAGCGTTTATATTTCATTCGGCTTCGGCCACAAGCTTTTATTTCGGTGCGTCCCTGGTAGGGCTGTAAAGTCCTAGTCGACTGGTCAACTAATTGGTCGATGCGTGCTCAGTCGACCAAAATTCTGATTGGTCGACCAAATGTGTCAATTTATTTTTTTCCCCTGCAGTTCATTTCATCAGGAGAAACGTATCAAGTGAAATGGGGGTATTTTCTGAGCACCCCCATTTCACAGGTAACATGTCTCAGAACACCATTTTAATGTATTTATCGTTCATTTCAATATTTTAGTCTAATAATTGTTTGTTTTATAGCTGCACCTGCCCGCTGCAACAGCGGCATCCCTCACCCAGTCCGTGCTGGATTTTAAGCCTCATATAAACACCCAAATGCAGAAACGGCATCACATAACGAATTGACAATTTTATTTCTGAGGGTATGAGGCCCATTGGTGTCGTGGAAGGCCAAGAAAAACATTGGAACCTGGATATTCAGTGCCAGCGCTCCAGACAATTACGCAGGCACTCACGGCAAAATACGAGGGACTCAAAAAGATAAAGTTTCCGACTTAATAGATAAAGATTACAGTTGTGTGCGTCTCTTCGAATGGAGTCCTATATGAAAGTGACTGCCCATTTCATTGATGAAGACTGGAAAGCTAAGAGTCTTGTGTTGAGAGAAAAAATAGAAAAGGCGCACACAGGGGAAAAACATCGCTTCGCGACTATATGAAGTTGCCGATGCCTTCAAAGTTCCAGCAGAAAATAAAGTTTCTGTTGTAGTGCACAACGTGGCTAATATGAAACTCTGTGTGGAAACACTAAAAGAGTCCCATGAATATCCAGGTTCCAATGTTTTTCTGGATATTCAGTGCCAGCGCGCCTCACAATTACGCATGCACTAACAGCAAAATACGACAGAGTAAACAAGAGAAAGTTTCCGAGTTAATAGATAAAGATAACAGATGTGTCTCTTCGAATGGAGTCCTATATGAAAGTGACTGGGCATTTCATTGATGAAGACTGGAAAGCAAAGTCTTGTGTTCAGAGAAAAAAAAAAAGGAGAGGCACACACAGGGGATAAACACGGCGGGCGGGGGGGCTTTGGTCGATTTTTGGTCGACAATTGCTGTGTTTTAGTCGACCAACAATTTCTTTGGTTGATTACAGCCCTAGTCCCTAGTTTGTTTTTGGCTTCTTTACGGCACCACTTAACAGGTCTAGTATATACATTACAGCAAATTTAGTGTTGTCATGTGGATGGACACATGTCTTGAAACAATGCTGTGTTTACAGAAAACGAAATAGATCACCTTTGTCTTTGTGGGCACTGGACCATAGAGAGTAGCCCAATCACAGCGCAACAGCACAATGAGACTCTGTCATTACATCCTGGGACCTTTGGTTTTACTTGTTCTCCTACTAAACCAAAAGCAGTCGCTTGTTCTACTATTGAGATATTTTGAGTCTACAAGTAGCACTAGTAAAGAAAAAAAAGGTATTATGTTACAAGTACTACTAGTAAACTTAAAAAATGTTATAAATAAAAACATAAAGCTTTGCTAGTAGTACAAGTAACACATAATTGTCTACTAGTAGATGATTTTGCTTTATTAGCAAGATCTACTTGCGCACTAGTGCACCAAAAACTTGTAGTATTAGTAGACTGTTTTTAGTCTGCTAGTATAACTAGGAAAGGCAACCAGAAGTACTAGCAGTACTAGTGGATCTAGTGCAAATTAAGTAGGAGGGATTTAGCACCTTGATTGATTGTAATAATTTTGAAAACCAATAGGAAGCCTGATTGTGCTTTTTTCTACCCCTTGTAGTACTACTAGAAGTACTAGTGAACATTTTTTGTTCTACTGGTAATAGTAGAACAAAAAATTGCTTCACCGGTAAAGTCGATCCAAAATTGTGAACATGAACTCAAAATTTGAGTACAAGTAGAGCTTATCTATGGTCGATATCACCGATATCAAATTATGCTCAAACAGCTTCCCATAGTGTCAGTTCATGGTGAAATACTTGGATGCATGACAGACAAAGGCAGAGACACTCGCTTGCAGTTCTCTGCAGAGTTACGCTTTTGTTACTATCTCTGGAGAGAACAATGGGGTCTACTTGTTCCCCCCAATCTGTCTCCAGGAGGTTCACTATGGAGGTGGAACGTCACATTGGAGTAAATATTACATCCTTAAAGGATAAGTTTGGTTCCTACAGCTTTCACATTGTTTATAGAATGAAGTTGAACAATATACTCACCCAGAAGGCTTTCCTGATCCAAACAGTGCTTCAGGAGATATTTAGATCCAAAATCGAGCGGCGGACATCCGTATAATGGTAGCACACGGGGCATGTATAGTGCTGCTCCTAAAACTGCATTAATCATCCAAAAACTCATTAGTTTCACCAATATTTCATCATGGTCCGCTCATGCTACTCCTCCATTACAGTCTGTGTCACTCCAGACATGTCTTTGTGACTGTGCTGACCTCTGAACTGAAAACTTTCTTTATGGCTGCCGCGCATGCACAGTACGGCTAATTGTTTCAGGGGTGACCGCCGGCTACTCAACAACTTTCTTCTTCCAGTTTTATGCAAAATGGCCAAACGGATGAAAATGTTGTGGAGGAGAACTTTGAATATGATGGGTGTCCTTACAGTTTCGAGCCAGAGTTTACAGATGAGGAGCTCAACAAAAGGAGGACGCGGAGGCAAAGAGAGGTACAGCTGGCCAGAGAGCAGTCTTCAGTTCAGAGGTCAGCACAGTCATGAAAACATGGGTGGAGCGACACCGGACTGTCTTGGAGGAGTAGCCCGAGCGGACCATGACGAAATATTGGTGAAACTAATGAGTTTTTGGACGATTAATGCAGTTTTAGGAGCGGCGCTATACATGCCCCGTGTGCTACCATTATACCGATGTCCGCCGCTCATCATTAGCGATCAATGGTTGTTCACTGTTCAGTGAGTAGATAGCTTTATTTTAACACATTTCATAGCAGAGGTGGGCTAATCTTTTGCATTTTCCCCTGATGTAAGCCCCTCGCTGACGTGCTGCTTCTGCAGCTTTTGTTTCTCACAGTTCACACGTCTGTGGCTGATCAATCCTTGTTTTTTTGCACTCTGGACCCAAAGATTTGTCACCACATTCACAGAAAAGCAATAAAGAGGAGGTTAATAAACAGTGGAGTCTTGTAACACAAAGAAAATGTCTCCTCATGTTGACCCAAGGGTGAAATAAATGTAAAAAAACACGATCATATTTCATGTTTATCAGCCTGATGAATTCTCCCTGCTGGCTGCATCTGCTCACCTTCTGCTTCCTCTGAACCTGCACCAAGTTTTTAGTATTTACGTGAGAATTTGAGAGATGAGTTGCTCGCACATTCCTAGTTGTGCAAAATCAAATTAGTGAACCTCAAACACTCACACGCAGTGATACAGAGACTCCAGCTGACACACTGACAGCTTTTGTTCCCTCAGAAAAACGTGATGTTCTTAGTTTGAGTTTGGCTCAACACTTTTTCCTTGAAGTGTGTCCACGGCTGAACTGCACAAAGGCACCACACACTCACACTCATAATGAAAGCATATTTTCTTTGTTCTCCCCAAATGTTAGTCAAAGCTACGCCAGACTGAAAGCTTTTCTGCCCACGCTATCAATCCAGAATAAATATTGTAACACTAAGACGAGGTAAGCCCTGTACATCAAGATTTGTGCATATGCTTTTAATTATTACATTTCTGTCAGGCGCTGTTTCCCGACGTGATCAAAGAAGGGGAATGACAGCCAAAAAGGTAAGAGACGGCCCAGGATAACAAGCTAAGTGCGTCATATATTTGCATACTTAAGAGCTGTTTGGCATGCAGGAATGTTTCGTTATTCGCCAAAAAGGTGAAGGGAAGGAGCAAGCACTGCAGCTCAAGTACTCTAAAGTTAAGTCAGACAGCGTGTGCAGGCAACTTGAGCAGATAGTTTGTGGTGTGCTGGCACATGTCTGCAGCACATGTTGAGAAAATATGCAAAATGGTGGATTGTTAGTTAAAGACTGTTAAAAATGTTTTTAAAAAGCAGGAAGAGATGGACCCAGGTCTGTTTACTCCCCAACCCCTGAGACGCAAACCCGGTCAGATCTATAAGCCAGGATTGCACATTTGTTTGTGTTTTAGGAGACAGGGTGTGTATCTGTGTTTACCAAGCTGCTGTGTTTCCCCCACAGACAAAGAAGAATCTCATAAAGAGTCGACAGCGATTGTTTCATGTTAAATAGAAGAAAACTTCTGAGTTGAGCTAACACAATATGGCTCTGAAGTTTACTTTGGTTTATTAACCCGACATCAACCTGCAGCAGGTTTCTAGTGAAGGAAAGAAGTCTTAAAGGGACTGTGAGGAGTTTCTAAGTAATTACAAAAAAGTCTCACTTTTAGATATATGCCTGATGGAAATACACACTTTAAGATGAGTTTTATAGCATCAAAATAGGTTATCTATAAATGCCATTCCTTAGCTTTGTGGTCGGGTCGGACCGGGCTGGACTGGCCTGGATACTCAACTTCAGGAACAAGTCAAGTAAAACTAAAGCAAATTTATATTATTTGGACACGTCTTAGAGCACCAGACTGTAAGAAGCGATATATAGCCGGCTACAAAACTACGATGCTAAGTTTTCCAAAAATTGCTTGTTGTCACACATCAAAAACTACCGCTACGTAACTAGAAGGAGATGCATTACCTCGTGGCTTTGCATCCTGTAAGTTGTTGGAAAAAGAAGTTGTAAAGCAATGCAGAGTTCTGAAGAAGGTCCGAGCTGCATTCATTAGCATCACAACAAACACACGCTTTGGCTTGGGTCACGTCTTTGGTGCTTCCAGTTGTAGTCAAAAGTAGGAATTTCCGAGGTCCGAGTAGAAAACTGCAACTGGAACGTCCCCCAAAGTCGGAATTTCCTACTGGGAATTCGGTGAAACCTCACCACCCCCGAGTTGACAATCAAAGATGGATGCCCCCAGTGTGAACAGTTATTTAGCTCCTGTAATAATCCATTTATTTGCACTTCTGACTGGGGTGTGTCGCTCTAGATCAGCTGTATATATAGTATTGTTAGACTTATATTTACAAAAATGCTGCCATAGTGATAATCACATTCTTCATGTGATATTTGTGAACAACAACGCAGGGCGTGCTAACAACAGCTAACAATAGCCTGGTAGATTGGCATGTTTTTTTTCCGACTTCAACTGGAACGCCGATAAGTTGGAGATGATGTCACTCCCAGTCCTGAGGTTACTGGAACGCAGCATTACAACAGTCGCCGCGCGTGCTCATGGGTAGCAGAGTCTTTAAATCGGCGGTAATAGATTCTCCTCACAGCACCTTTAATACAAACCCGAGTTCCAATGAAGTTGGGACATTGTGTAAAACATAATTAAAAGATTTGCTTTTTTAAACCTTTATTCAATTGAAAAATCTAAAAGACAAGATTTTTAATGTTCAAACTGATCACCTTTATAGTTTTTTTTCAAATATTCAAATATTATTCTCTTTTGAATTTGATGCCTGTAACGTAAAAAGCTGGGGCAGGGCATGTATACCACTGTGTTCATCAATGTTCCTTTTAACAACACTCAATATCTGTTATCGTACTGAGGACACTTATCATTGAAGCTTTATAGGTGGAATTATTTCCCATTTTTGCTTGATGTGTGGCTCTAGTTGCTCAGCTGTCTGGTGTTTCCGTTGTCGTATTTTGTGCTTCATAATGTGCCACACATATTCAATGAGACACAGGTCTGGACTCCAGGCAGGCTGGTACCTGCACTCTTTTACAACAAAGCTAAGCTGTTGTAACTCATGCAGAATGTGCCTTGGCATTGTCTTGCTGAATTAGCAGGGATGTCTTTGTAAAAAGACGGCAGCATTTATTGCTCCACCTGAATGTACCTTTTAGCATTAATCATGTCTTAACAGATGTGCAAGTTACCCAAATCATGGGCACTAACAGACCCCCCCACTCCCAACCACATCCACATGCCTGTAGAGACTTCTCTTATTCTCTGAATCTTTTGATGATTTTATGATAAAACCCTTGAATTCCTTGCAAATGTATGTTGAGAAGAACTTTCCATAACTAATATGACCATTAGCTCACACATTGTGGTGAACTTCGCCCCGTCCATGCTTGGTGATGATTCTTTTATCATGATAGTAAATCATGACACTCAGCTGTTTCCAGTTAACATGTTCACCTGTGGAATTTTCCAAATGTGTTGTTTCCCCCAGTATTCAAGCATCAAATTCAAATTGAGTGAATATTTGCAAAAAAAAAAAACTGTGAAGTTACCAGTTTGACAATTAAAAAACTTTGTAGTGTATTCAATTGGTTATGGGTTGAAAATAATTAACAAATCTTCATGTTCCTTTGTTAATCTTATTTCACACAACGACCCAGCTTAATTGGAATTGTTGGGGTTTGTATTGGCACCAAAATAAAAATCCTAACATGATTGATGTTGTTCAACTAAACTCCATTTAACTTTCCAAGTTCTGCACTTTGGTGCACTAACACTGTCACTTTTACCAAAAAGTGTTGAATATGCATGAGTAGGAGCTGGTTAGCTTAAGGCTATCCAGGCTAACAACAGTGAGGACGTAAAGCCGATGGAGTAATAAACAGCAAAATGACAGCTCTAAACTAACAAACGGAGGACAACACTTCACTGTAGCTGAACCAGAGAGCCCATTTCTCATGGCTGGATGTTAAAGTTTAAGGGGAACAAAGATCGAAATCGTAAGTCGGTGAGTAACATAGTTCATGTAAAATGTAGACGTTATTTTTTAAATATATATTGGACATGAGTAAATCTTTTAGCTGTGAAATATACCAAAAGTTTTAGCCCTTAGTTTACAGTACTCTTGTGGTTCTGTAACGTTTTGATTACAAATGTTCATGCCACTGTCTCAGACAGCAGATGGTAGTATAGACGTGCTGTTCCACCACTGCAGTAATGTCAGCCGCTGATAATGGCAGCGCCCACAGATCAGCCGTAGGATTGGCCTATAATGAACCCTGGGTCATTCTTTTGCTGTAAGATCTCAGACCTCAATTTAAATGTAACAAGAATCCTGCAGGCCTATTACCTTAAGTGTCGGACTGTTCCTTTACACAGGTTACTGCGTTTGTTCAATATGAACACCAACTCTTTGATAGATTATACAGCTCTTGATGCTTCAAGAATGATCATAAATCAGGGCTGCCAATGCCAATCAGTGATTCTTATTCCTATCACACATTTTGTCGAGCAAAATATGAGATTCTAAATGAACCCTGAGCTAATTACTCTTTGATTAATAGACAGTTCAGTCAGTAACTCTCTGAAGAACATCAGCTCTCTTGGCAACTTTTCCACTACTGATTTTTTCATAGCTGTGATTTTTCGAGGTTAATCCATCACATCAGTGGAGGGCCGATGCCAATTCTCACAAGCAGATCCATCAGTCTGGTGCGGGGCATAAAAAATGAGACAGTTTAGGCAGGAATGTGCAGAATGTGATTTATTTCACTTAGGTCTGCTCCCAGCGCCGGTGGGTTTGATTTAATGTCAAAACCACATTGAATTGTTTAAGAGTGTAAAAGAGGAACAGAGGCAGAGGGGTCACGGGGAGGAGCGGGGGACAGGAATGCAGAAAGAAAAGCAGGGAAACAAGGTTAGACAAGAGGTAAAATAACAAGGGCAGAAAAAGAGGAGGCTAGAGAGAGAGAGGGCATGAAGGAGACGTGAAGAGATGAGTCGAGGACGAGTGGTGAGAGATCAGAGAACAGAGAGCCTCTTTGACAGCTAATGTGACATGCATGACACTGGCTTAGCCTGAAGGAACATTCCCAGGTCACAGCTGTGTGCGCGGGTGTGTGTGGAGTAAAGATGTTGTGATAAATAGAGAGATCACAGTAATGTTCTGTGCTAACGTTCACCATCACATGATGTCGCCTGCCTCCACTCTTTATGCAAGATCGCACTCCCTCACACACCTCCCTACAAATACACACACCAGGAGTCTTCAGCTGCATTTGTACCAGGGGCAGTGTTGCTCTTGGCATAAGCTTTGGAGGCTGAATATGAGGGAAACGTAATACCTAGAAGAGCTGTGAGAGCACAAACATCTTCCAAGGCATTTCCAACAATGCCAGGCAAGTCATAGCCAAAATGTGGAAAACTGTCCTATCTCACAATGTTATCAAATCCTAAAAAAAAAGCATGGACTTGCTTCCAGTTTTGGATCACCACCAAAATCCTATCACTTCTTTTTGTGCCATGACATGATTCCCTGAAAATGTCTTAAAATTCTGGACTGACCTTATTAAGTTATTTGCAAAACAATGTAAAATTGCCTTGTGCCCCAGTCACACACTCCTGTTTCGCATAGCAATTGTGCAAGACTGTATATGATTGACGAGGCTGGTGTAATCGCTATGATACGGGATGAAATGACTGTCTCACCCCTGGACACACCCCGTAAATACACCGTCAGTAGAGCTTCTACAGCGCTTCGGGAGCGTTTGTCCAGCTGCAGTTAGGTCAATACAGCGATATGACGAGGATTCCTTGAATTTCCATCCCGCTGACACGACGTCAGCCCCACTCGAGCTCAGTTAGCGTCACGTAAGCCCTGACTGAGCCCCGTTGCTTGCGCCGTCTTGAACGGGACACAGTCGGTGCACAAACGGATACATCCTTGTCAATTGTCTTCATAAAGCTTTCAGGCAGTTTTGCCATCTTAGTGTTTTGTTGCTATTTTTAGCTACTTTCTGGACCCCCCCAGTGAGAAAATTAATGAAAAGTGACTAGCGACAAATCTAGCGCCTTTTTTGGTGGTCAGAGGCCCAAAGATCACGGGAGAAAAAGTTTTTTAAAAAGCGCTGTTTTCTCTCTTTCCCCGTTCAGAGAGAGAGAGAGGCAGAGCGGCACATGGGGGGGGGGGGGAGTTGAGAACAGCGTGGCTGTCGCCTCCTTGTTGTTTTTTCTCACTCACTCACACACACAAGCACACGGAGTCCCCCCCTACGCACCGCCTCGGGGTGTATGTTTGATTTGCTGGAAAGAAAAAAAAAAAAACCTGGCGACTTCTAGCTACTTTTGGGCGGGCCTATAGCTACTTCCAGTGCTGAAGAGTTGGCAACACTGCTTTCAGGATTGAGCTATGATCAGCCCGATAGTGCTCCGTACATGTCACGCTAATACGGTTCGCATTAGGACTGCATTAGGCTTCCATCTCACTATACTGAGAGTGGCGATTCTCCACGACAGTTTTAAACAGTTCAAAATGGTTGGGACCCTTCCACGTTCCCCACCGTTCATCCATGACTATACAAGGCTGATCCAGTTCAAGTACCGCATGCACCACGACCAAAGCACGTTTCATCAGGATTATGACAATTGTGCACAATCTCCATGAGAAACAGGAATGTGTGACTGGGGCTTTAACCTGCTCTGTTAAGAAATAATCTGAAAGTTCCTGGATATGCATCCATATTTGGATCACCACCAAAATCTTAGCACTTCCTTTTTCTGCCATGATTAACGTTCCCTAAAAGTCTCATGAAAATTTGTTGAGAAGTTAGTGACTGATTGAAAGAAAACCTGGAAAACTGCCTGATCTCACAATGTTATCAAATTCTTTAAAAAATCAGATTTGGATCGACACCAAGATACAGCATAATAATTCCTTTCTTGGGCCACGTCTTACCTTCCTTGAAAATCTATTCTGTACATTACTTTTTGATAATCAATAACAATAGATTTTTTTTTGTCTAGTTAAAATTTAGATTTGGTATTTCGTTTTTTTCCTTTCATTTGCCAAAATTCTTACCTTCTACCTTGCGTTCTGGTTTGTTTCCAGTATTCAGTGACAAAAGGTCAGAATTCTGATTTTAATGTCAGATTTTTGACTTCCAAAACAAAACAAAAAACAGAACAAAAAAAAACAAATGCTCAATCGTTTTTTTTTTTAAGTGGTCTTAATACTCAGGGGCCAGGCGTAAAGATTTTGGGGGCCACAGTTGGTGATCACTGGTATACACCCTCACAAATGCAGAAGGGCATCATTAACAAGAAACAGCTTTAAAGTCATAAATGGGAGGATTTCAAAGCTTTTCCAACAATGATCACAACACATGAGTGTCTCTTTTAAATGTATTTATTATGCAAAAAGAGACTTTAAAGATAATTAGAAGCAAAAATGTCACAGCTCATACAAGCCTCAATAACAGGCCCAGTAATAAACACCACAATCATTAAATGAATAGTCACACAGCTTCAATCACACATCAGTAGTCCATTAATAAGTGGAAAAACAGTACACAAACACCAGCTTTACATTCACTAAAAAGTTTCATAAGAGTGAAAAATATGCAACATGGTCAAATAATTCTTTACATACATACATGATAAATTTAATGATTACAAAATCGACTTGATGCAGATCAGAAACCCTCCTTAGCCTTAAATGCAGCAAGTGAAGTTATTTTGTAAGCCAATAAAAGGCGTACAACCCCTGAATTAACATGAATCTGTAATTAAAGTTGCCCCGGTGCATACGATGCGCTCTGTTTTGGGGTATCCTTGAGGGTGAAGGGTTTGCTGTTCTTTTCATGATTACCGTAAAATACCAAATAATTGCCGGGGCGTTTATTTGGGACCAGGCGACTATTTGGAACAGGCGTTAAATATCTTTCCTACAAAAATCTTGCTTAGCAAAAAACAAAAAAAAAATGGTAAATGTAATCAAATTATTTATTACACCAGTATGAATATCACCCTTACAGCAAGATTACAGTACTGTAGTTATACTCTTGTCTTCTTCTTTCAACTCCGCATTCTCTAAACATTCTTAAAACTGGTAAGGAACTACCTTACCAGTATTAAGTAGTTAAGTTAAGGTCTTACTTCTGTTTTTTGGCTGCACTGGGGCCATGGAGATAAGCAGCAAGGTACCGCTAACTGACGTGTCCGGCCTCCTGACGGTAAGGGCAAATAACCTGCAGCTGCAATGTCATCTTCTTTGGATTTGTGAAGCCCTAGTGTGATTCCGGCTTTTTGCGCTCTAGTGCCCTCTGTGGTCGTTGAGTGTAACTGCACTGAAACAGAGTGCCGTACACCAACGTGCCTTTTGTTGACATGCAGAGGGAGAAGCGAGCTGACAGGACGTCCAGAGAAGCAAATAAACCATGTGGACTGTTAAGATACAGTCTGATAATGTTTCTTTTCAAGCGTGCACTGTCAGCTGTGAGCTCAGCGTCTGCATGTGTGTTCTGTAAACTTTGACCACAGCTCAAAGGATGCGCCAAATAAATAACACCGGGTGTTTATTTAGAATGGGCGTCTATTTGTCAAAATGTACTGCTACACTCGGCGTTTATTTCAAAACCGGCGATTAATTGGAACTTGGCGTTTATTTGGTATTTTACGGTAGGTCTTTTGTGTTCAGCAAAGTCTATTGCATGTAGCTCTTCTAATGTTTATCTGACCTCCCAAGTGGAGTTGCACTTCTGCTTATCAACCCCCAATTAACAAATTGTCCGCATTTCGTACGCCGCTTACTCCACTGCAAGGACGGCAGTACTGCAGCATTAAAGTTTTGATATTTTTACAAGTGCTCATCTGGTATTTAGTATTTCCATGAAATATCAGTTCTATGTGAGAACTCAAACTTGTATCTGTGCTACTAATGGTGCAGGTGAAGCTCTCAGCTGTGTGGGTAATGCTGATAGTTGAGAAGTACAGACCTACAACTTGCTGATTTTACAAAGTTGGCTTTGCCCACCTCCACTGGTAACTTGATGTCTTTTCAGTTAAAACACAACTGTCTTTGCTCTCTTAAAATGTGTTCTTTAACTGTGCCCTGATTTCTAGTGTGAAACCAAGCTACATATAAAGTTGGTAGTGCTACTGGAGCTGCCATTCTGTATCTGCACCTATTTGTGTTTTGTTCTTCTTACATGCATCATTTAGGGATTGACCATGGATGTATTATAAAAACTGGATAGTGTGGCTCCGCCTTCCACCATGTAACGGTTTTGAAGCCATAATTTCCCCCATCAGGGCGCCGCCATTGTGCAGCCAGTAGAGAATCTGAACCATATCTGGACGTAGTTGTCGTAAACTGTCGCAAAACTCCGCAGCATACAGCGTACACAATCATTGTGAAGCTGCCGTAAACTGCGGTTATTTTAAAACTCTAATAACTGATGAAAAAGAAACTTTTCAGAAAAAAGAGGACTTGGAAAAAACGCAGCCCAATAATACTTTCATATCACCACAGCATACGGATGGGAGAAATATTTCTACGAGGTGTATTCATTTTTTGAAGTCAGATGAATGGGGGAGACGGAGATTTGACCTATACTGCAGCCAGTCACCAGGGGGAGCAGTTTTTGTGGTGACTTCAATTCAAGCCCAGCGACATAACGTCCATGTTTTCTACAGTCTATGGGATTGACATAGAGGTTGCTGCGAATCACTTCCATGACTCTCTGCTTGACATCATCATTTGTCTATTTTATTGACAAGTGGTGAAACTGATATTATGTGCATTAGAATTAAGGGCTAATGTGGGAGAAAAAAGGCTAAAAGTGCCATCATACATATGATCCTGATCCTAGAAGTGTAAGCTGCAGATTCATCTTGCAATGTCATAGACTGGGGCGACTGAGCTAGGTCTTTAGAGCCACTGACCAATAACAGACCTTGAATGAGATAGAGATGAGAGCTTCTGTTCAAGCCCAACAGAAACGAGAAGCAACTGCAAGCTGGCAAACAATGGCCACTTGTTCATGGATCAGAAAGGGTAGTGGCAGTTTTTGGCAGAAGTAGACCACATTTCTAAATGACATGGAGCATAACACCCAATACTGGAAACATTACTTGCTGGAAAAAATATTTTCACCCTTCATCTGAATCAAACTGGCTGGTGTTTTGTACTTAACCCCTTAGCAGCAGCATTCACCTACCACATCATACACCTGTTGTGATTAGCAGGAATATTGCCCAATCATGTCCCATATGTGCTTTTGAGCTTTTACAGTTCAAAAACACATATGGGACAGTGTAAATGTGATCAAAGGCCTATGCAAACCTGACATTAGTTTTTTTACATTAGCAATCTTTGCAAGCATATATATATTTTTTTCAAATCCATGCACTCAGTACTTGCATATGCATAAGTAACGCAATGCTACACAAAAAGCGGATTTTATTTTCTTGATGCTGCAGTCAGTTTTTATAAAAGTTCTTGTCTGGTTAGCACATATCTGACCAATGAAAGCAATGTTGACATGTACTGTGTCACAGTCCTTCAAAACATTCAACATGATTGACCTCTTTATTGTGTTTATATCACATTAGCCAGTTTTATATGACCAATGTAATCAAAAAGATAATTATGAATTTAAAGATAATGTGCAGATAAAGATAGTTGGGGCTTAAGTATGACCATGGCTTGTATACAAAGCTCCCATTGTTGTAGTTTGCAGTTGAACTGTTTCAGCTCCTGAATTAATTGCTGGGACTCACCAGGATAGACCCAACAAATTTCTGCTTAAATGAAATGAGACTATGTCATAGTTACTTGATTTTAAGTCTATTTAAACTTTTGCTGCACAGTTTTTTGGACTGTACTTAACATGTACATGTAAATGCTAGGGCTAGCAACGATTACATTTTGTAATTATAATTATCTCCAACTTCTGATAGTTACCTAAAAAATGAATCACATGTATATACACACATGGCTCAGGCTTAATAATTTAAACAAGTCTACGACAATGCATTTTATCAGGATGATTTGTACAAATTTGTAAATACTGTGGTGCAGGAATGTGTCCAAAGTGACAGGAGTTAGCATTTAGCACTTCCTGATTCCCAAGCCCATAGTAAATGAGATTTGAATTATTAGTTTCAGATAAATACCTGAAGCTAAAACATTGTGAAAAATAGTTTTGTTTGATAGGACTATAACAAAGAACAGATCGTGTAAGTTTCATAGTTGTTGGTTTACAGAATTTTGATCAGAAATGGTCCAAAACACATTGAAAAATCCTATAGGCAGTCAAGGAAACCAGCATGAATCTAACCCACAAATTGGCTTACAAAAAGAGTCATTCCTGCACCACTCTGTGTGCATCACTTTTAATATGATGAGAAGGGCGCATCAGAAGTTGCCTCTGAAATTTTCGTAACTTCTTGTTGTTTATTAGCTTCACCCTGTGTGTGTAAAGTCCTTTAAAAAACAGATTTACAGTAATTCGCCATCTGATTTTCTTGAAATGAAATCAAGACTTCAAAAAGTACAAATTAAACAGTTTCATTGATGGAGTGGAAAACACTCTATTCTGATACAACTTAACTGATAAGGAGCATAAAGAGAGGTTTAAGTCTGTTACATTAGCGAAAGTTTGGCTAGCATTTCTTTATCGCGAAGAGCCAGGCAGTCACAATGAAAATAGTCTTTTCACATTCACACAGGGTTAGTATAAAAGCATAAAGCTTTAAATAATCAAGGAATTATACTGAAGGTGATATTTTCAAGGCAATGCTATTTGACATGTACTTTGTATCAATCACAAATAAAGCTAACCAGAACACTGGTAATACACACAGAAACCATAATAAATTGCATTGCTGCTGTAGTGTGTAGTAGCATCATGTGGCACAGACTCACACACTGAAATCTACTTGAACAAGGCAGAACTAATCGTCATTGTCATTGTAAAATAACATTTACTTTCTAGGCTGTTAGCCAAATAAGCCATCTTTGCTAATCCAACCCTTGCTCCCTATCTTACTTCCCACATCTGCTTTACCCCACCCCTGAACCTCTCTTTATTTCTGACGTTATGTACACCAGCTGTCTGTCCACATGTACGGCTCCCTGTGTGCATTGCTCGTGTCTTCTCAGACACAGAAAGACTGCATTGGGTGCAAGAGTCCATTTTGGCAGATGTTGGAAAAAAGGAAGTTGTGTTCATTTGTGCGTCTCTTACAGTTGAAAAAAGATAGAACTTGATTATCCAGCCATTCATACTGCAGGATTCTTTTTCATTTTGTTGTTTTGTCTCACTGTGAGGCCTCTCTTCAGGCGGTTGTCGACTTGTTGGTCATGCGGGAGTTGCTCTGGTCAGAGGCTCTTTCTGTGACTTTCATTTTCGTGCACATTTGTTTGTCATCCATCAGCATCTCTGCAGGAAGACACCAGCAGCACAGGCAGGACTGGAGGAAGAAGAAAAGTGGCACAGGAGATCGTGAGGCAAGAACAGCTTACGGTTTGTCAGTTCGAGGTTGAATAATTCATCTTTTGGTACACTTTTCTGCTAAGAGACACACAATTGAACACCAAATGGTAGTTCTCTATACTCTTAATAGACTACAATGTTTACTGAAAATATCTTGATCTCCAGTAACTCAGACTGCATATGAAAGTGGGCTCGGACATACATGTAGGTCCCAAACAGCCAGGCTATAGACTGTTACTGGGCCATAGGTAGTTTGGTAAAGCACTGGAACTTTTCTTGAATAACTAAGACACAAGGGTGTTTCATTTTGAAAGGATGGCCTGATTCCCAAACACCCATCCATGTAGTTTGAATTTGTAGACTTCACACTGAGGCCCTCTGTTCCTGTGAAATGAAAAAGTACAACCAGAAATAAACTCCCCACTAAACCTTGTGCTCATTCAATCTTCCACTTGTCCTCTAGATTGTAGTTGTTGATAATTCATGATATGTGCCACCAGTGTTGGAAGTAATGCATTACAAAAGTAACATGATTACTGTAATGCATTCCTTTTTACTGTAACACAGTAATGTAAGGCATTACAAAAAAGTTAATAGTAATATTTTACTCTGTACAAATGTCAGTAATGCAAGTTACAATGCAATTTTAACTTAACTCGAAATGAAGAGGTGTTTTATTTGTTTAAATACAAATCTGCCAAATACTCCTTGATATCGAAAGAGGAGAAAAGTCCTCTGCTAGGGCTAAAGTCACAGTATTTCTAATACAGTTTACCAGAATTTAAACTTTTATCTGTTTTTGCTAAGATCATTTATTGTATTGTGCCATGAGCATCAATGTGGCTATTATATTCTACTATTTTTAGACTTCAGCTGAACTCAGTCAGATATCCACCACATCACTTTCCACTGGATGTGCAATGAACGTTTTTAGCGTAATAAGCTATATCTAGAATGACAAATCCATATTTCCTGTTATTTTAAAAAGAGTTACTTAAAGGTGCTCTGAGAAGAATCTATTACCGGCGACATAAAGGCTCCGCTACCCATGAGCACGCGCGGCGACTGTTGTAATGCTGCGTTCCAGTCCTGAACTGGTAGTGACATCATCTCCGACTTATCGGCGTTCTAGTTGAAGTCGGAAAAAACATGCCGATCTACCAGGCTATTGTTAGCTGTTGTTAGCACGCCCTGTGTTGTTGTATGAAGAATGTGATTATCACTATGGCAGCATTTTTGTAAATATAAGTCTAACAATACTATGTATACAGCTGATCTAGAGCGACACACCCCAGTCAGAAGTGCAAATAAATGGATTATTACAGGAGCTAAATAACTGTTTACACTGGGGGCATCCATCTTCGATTGTCAACTCGGGGTGGTGAAGTTTCACCGAGTTCCCAGTAGGAAATTCAGACCTCGGGGGGCGTTCCTGTTGGAGTTTCCTACTCGGAACTTGGAAATTCCTACTTCTCAGTACAACTGGAACGCACCGCAAGCCAAAGTGTGCGTTTGTTGTGATAAATGCAGCTCACACCTTCCTCAGAACTCTGCATTGCTTTACAACTTCTTTTTTCAACAACTTACAGGATGCAAAGCGACGAGGTAATGTATCTCTTTCTAGTTACGTTGCGGTAGTTTTTGATGTGTGACAAAAAGCAATTTTTGGAAAACTTAGTATTGTTGTTTTGTAGCCGGCTATATATCTCTACTTACAGCCCGGTGCTCTAAGACGTGTCTGAATAATATAAATTTGCTCTAGTTTTAATTGTCTTGTTCCTGAAGTTGAGTATCCAGGCCAGTACACCCCGGTCCGACCCGACCGCGAGGCCAAGGAATAGCATTTATAGATAACCTATTTTGATGCTATAAAACTCATCTTAAAGTGTGTATTTCAATCAGGCATATATCTAAAAGTGAGACTTTTTTGTAATTACTTAGAAACTCCTCACAGTCCCTTTAAAAGTAATGCGGTAATGGTGTAATACCTTACATTTCAAATACAATAATATTATATGGTAACTATTTACTTTGAAATGACGGTAACAAGTAATAAATAATACATTACATGTTTGAAGTAACTTGCCCAACACTGTGTGCCACTGAAGGAAAGTCAAGAGTGTAAAACTTCCTGATGTGGATGGATTCAATTCAGAGGTAAACTACTACCACTCCTACTACTACTTAAATACCAACAAGTGATCAATCAAATATCAGATCAACTCAAACTCATGACCTTTGGATTAAACCTGCATCAGCAGGACTGTATGCATGCCATTTTTACAGCATTTTCTCTGTGCTCAATAGGTGTAGCAGTTTAATTAGCAACTGTGTCAACTGGTGACTTTCAGCTGACTGCATTTCTAAGTGTCATTGTTAAACAGCTGACAAACACAGAGTGAGTCCTCATGACTGGCTCTTAATTTGGATTCAAACCACTTTCACAATAATGTTTGAGCACGCTACCCATGCTTTATTTCTGTTTCCGGGCGCTCAAAAATGCCAATTTTTGAAAACAGGTCCCAGAGTGGATAAAGATGAAAAAATCATCTGAGCATTTCAGTGTGGACAATGAATACGTATAGATTTAGAAACAATTCCGTCATTTGCCCACCTCTCCCTTACTCGCAAACACCAATGACAACAAAAACAATGGCAGACAACAGCAGTGCCACGTTTTTGCTGCAGAAGCTACTGAGCTTAACATAGCTTTGACAGCAACATCTTCTGCTGCTCTACACCCACAGTGAGCAACAGGAGGACATAGAAAACAGCATACACCAGTGTTTTTTCACATTTCTCATGATTATACATGTCTTGTTTTCAGGTTCTGGATGGATGCACCTATACTCTAACCTAGACCATAAGACTCAGCTTAGAAATAACTGGTCTTTTGGTTTTAAAGTAGCTTTCCATTTGGTTGATTTTGCCTTTATTAATGTCTGTCAAACACCAAAAATTTAATGGAAAAGAGGGAAACTGTCTTGTACTAAATAGTGAGCCCTTGTTCAGAAGAGCCTCCTCTTGAAACTTGCATGTTTGTGAGTCACCATTCACCATCATGTTTTCATCTTCAAATGAAATGTCCTTGCAATCTCACCAGCATCCCACAGGGTTTGTTTTATCAGATATTGTATAACCATATCCCTATAAAGCGTGTTTATTCCAAAGCGAAGGAGAGGAGCTGTAAGAGGTGCTATAAGCCCCTCAGTCTGAGTCTCTGTGCCCCTATTCAGTTGTGCTGCCAGAAGCTCTACAGCATGAAGCATACGGGGACTTCTCAGTTTAAGACATCAAGAGGCCAGCGAGGCTTTGCTGTCGTAAATAAACCACATTCGGTCTGAAAGCAGTGAAAATGATATGTAGACTGTTGATGGACGAGAGGCATGTAGCCACTAGAGATATCCAAGGTTAATGCAAAGAGGAAATCAACCTGGTATCTGAATGCCTAAAACAGATGTGGATGCAAAATATTAATGAGCCCTAAAACCTTCCACCGTGTGCTCACATGATGGGTCCTTCATGCTTTGTGATATCATAAAAAGATGTGAAATTCCTGACTGCAACATCAATATTATACTTTTGTGGATTCAGACATTAAATACAAAAGTACATCAACAGTGGAACTAAGGCCCCATCCACATGAAGACAAAACGCTTAACAGTTTCCAAAATGATCGTCATAAAGACGAAGGCGTCTCAGAAAATGTGTGCGTCTATATGAATGCACTCGATACGCATGAAAACGCTGTAAAACACATGCCAGACCTCTAGGGGCGCTGTAACGATATGACGGGGAAAGACGAAAAAACAGTGGGCATGCGCACTTGCAACAAAAGTTGTAAACAGAGATTGTGATAAAGTGATCATAAAGTGCTGTAATGTGTCCTCAATAATTGTTTGTTCAACTCGGTGGTGATTGAGAAGAAGGAGATTTTGCTGCAACAGGGATAGTAGGGTCACTAGCTTCATCAGCACATATGCTTCATGTACGCTGCCATTGTCGTTGCCGCGTGTGGCGCATGTGTGTCAATGAAGATATGAAACTATGACGTAAGCGTATCTGAAAAGTTACAGAGAGCCAGTAATCACGGAGCTGCGTATACAGCATTTCAAAATCTTTCCACTCTGGAACCTGGTTTCAAAAATGATCGTTTACAGACTCTAAAAACGCCGTCTTCGTATGGATGATAAATGTAAGCGTTTAGACCTCGGTTTGGCTAGCTTGAGCCTAGTTGACATTTAGCTGGAAGCCAGGCAACCTAGGACTGGAGCCAGTCAATCACATGGCCCCACAGAGACAGACAGCCATTCATCCTCACACCCACACCTCGGAGTAATTAAGAGTCACCAGTTAACCTAATGAATATGTTTTTGGTGTGTGGGAGGAAGCTGGTGTGCTCAGAGAGAACTCACCAATGTACGGGTACAACGTGCAAACTTCACAAATTAAGGCTCTGACCAGCACAGGGTTCAAACCAGCAACCTTATTGTTGTGAGGCCACTGGGCTGCCTACCACTGCTCAGTTAATTTATTTAGTTGTTTACTGATTGAATAAACAAAACAACTTAATATTGACATTTAAAAGCACATATTGGCCAACGCTGTAGCCAAAACTCCTCAGATTTGTTTTCATTTTTGCTATAAGCTTACATGATGATTCTGGTTGCACTATTCTTGTCTTATGAAAACATACATTTCAAGACAGTAAATAATATCATGAAAATTTTGATTTCGGACATTGTTTTTACACCTGTCATTTCATTGAGCTAAGTCTCATCTTACCCTGAAGCAGCTCTTGAAGCGTTTGCTGACCATGTAGAGGGCGATTGGGTTAATGCAGGAGTTGACAGATGCCATGTTGATACCAATGTAGTCCAGGACCAAAAAGAAACTAAAACAGAGAAGAGAAGAGAGAGATTGGTGTCATACTCTCTCATCTTGCTTGGTCGTTATCTTTACTTCATATTAGCATACATACCTGAGCAGCTCACAACGATTTGGATCTTTTTCGTCGTAGATTGTGAGCTTCAGAATACGACTGAGATGGAGTGGCAGCCAGCACAAAGCGAAGACCAAAACCAGGCAGAAAACTGTCTTTGCCACCTCCCTTCTCTGATAACACACACACACACACACAAATAAAATGAGTCATGGGGACAGACTGTGCTGACAACAATGCCTGATTAATCTTAACAAAAGGAGTCTTATTTTGTTTCATGTAATATAAAAGTAAGTTAATTCAAAGTGTAATGTTGCTTTGAAGGTAGGCTGTGAAGGGCCACGACTGTAATTTTATGGCTCTTGTGACTATTGACTATTGTTGTGTCCGAAATGGCATACTAAAGTCCTACTCATATTAAGTGTGACGTCAAAATGAGTATGTAGTGCGTTCACATTAGATAAAGATTGAGTGTGCGAGAAATACCCAGATGTATACTATATCGGAAAAAATTTTAAGTATGCAAGGTGGGCATACTAGTCACACTCAAACGCCCCATAATGCATTGCGAGCCCCATAATGCATTGCGCCATGCAAGACCGACCGGCATTCAGCTAAAAATCGGCCACTAGCAAACTTAATAAACACAACTTTTATTATCTCCTTTTAGTTCTTTAATGCTTTTGTAAATGGGCTCTTGTTTTGGAGCCGACCGAAAGCTCTTCGATAGCATAACGGCGCGCATAGCAGAATGTCTGAAATGCCGAAATTAAATTTGTTACTGTGCGTTTAATGGCTCAAATGACCACATTTTGGTATTCTACGCGGTGACTTTCTCGGCTAAAACGCTCTCTGAAATTTCGAATGTGGCGAATCAACAGAGATATTACACTCAACAAAAATATAAACGCAACACTTTTGTTTTTGCTCCCATTTTTCATGAGATGGACTCCAAGATCTAAAATTCATTCCAGATAAACAATATTACCATTTCTCTCAAACATTGTTCACAAATCTGTCTAAATGTTTGATAGTGAGCACTTCTGCATTGCTGAGATAATCCATCCCACCTCACAGGTGTGCCACATCAAGATGCTGATCTGACATCATGATTAGTGCACAGGTGTGCCTTAGACTGTCCACAATAAAAGGCCACCCTGAAATGTGCAGTTTTGTCTCGCAGCAAAATGCCACAGATGTTGCAAGCATTGAGGGAGCGTGCAATTGGCATGCTGACAGCAGGAATGTCAACCAGATCTGTTGCTCGTGCATTGAATGTTCATTTCTCCACCATAAGCCGTCTCCAAAGGCGTTTCAGAGAATATGGCAGTACATCCAACCGGCCTCACAACAACATTCCACAGTCACAATTGACAATCTGATAAACTCTATGCGAAGATGTGTTGCACTGCATGAGGCAAATGGTGGTCACACCAGATACTGACTTGTTCTGAGTCCCCAGACCCCCAATAAAGCAAAAAAACCTGCACATTTCAGGGTGGCCTTTTATTGTGGACAGTCTAAGGCACACCTGTGCACTAATGATGGTGTCTGATGATCATCTTGATGTGGCACACCTGTGAGGTGGGATGGATTATCTCAGCAATGCAGAAGTGCTCACTATCAAACATTTAGACAGATTTGTGAACAACATTTGAAAGAAATGGTAATATTGTTTATCTAGAATGAATTTTAGATCTTGGAGTCCATCTCATGAAAAATGGGAGCAAAAACAAAAGTGTTGCGTTTATAGTTTTGTTGAGTATAGATAGCCTGGTGTGCTTCTGATTTTTTTTTGTTGGAAGTTTGAAATGCATCATGGGAAACTTAGTAGAATACTACAGTGTGAACGGTTGGCATCCTAATCATACTTATAGTATGTAGTATACAGTATATACACAAGTTTGTAGTATGTAATACGTTAGTATGCCATTTCGGACACAGCCTATGTCCTTGTCAGCTTTTGTCTGTTTGTCTATTAGCAAACTAACTCAGTAATTTATGAGTGGAATTGATTACATTTTCAGGGAATCGTGGTCATGACAAAAGTAAGGGAAGGATTTGATCTGGTTGTGATCTGAATCCAGATGCAGATCAAGGGATGTTTTTAAAGAGACTTATTTAACACTGTGCTACAGGACAGTTTCCCCTGATGACTTAATGAGTTCTCAACAGATCTGAATGACACTTCCTAGGAAAGTTTGTCAAGGCACATAGGAAGAGTAATTACATTTTAGTGATAGTTGAGGGCACAGGTTCCTCCTTCAAATCAACGACCCCACTGGCTGCCCCACCCCTTTCGACCCCATGTGCTTGTCTACGTGTTTGTTGTAATAAGTTGCTCATGTGCTGAGGTGTTTTTTACAATCCCACATTGTGCTCCCCTGACAGGTGCCTAGTTTGGAATTGTTTTTTCCCCTCTCTTTTCCTCTTGTTTTCTTTTCTGCAAGCACTTTAAGTTAAAGACCAAAAAGAATGAAAAAATCCATTCAGTATATCCGCTGCAAAGTGGCGTAATAGGACCAATCCGAACTGCGGGGAACGGTGGTTCGGATTGGTCTGTGAGTCCATCCAATCCCCTGTCTCCCCTGCTCCACACCCATCCCGCCCATGGTCCTGCCTCCTCCGGACTACCTCCCTCATGTACCGGTGAGCAGCTAGCTGCACAGCTACTGAAGCGTCATGGAGCCAGAGAAGACCAGCACCGAAACCGGGAGGCCGGTTCAAACTTAACTCTTTAGAATATCATGAGAAGTAGATAGCTAAATGAGGTTTAGAATATGATGTGTGAACCTGTTTGAGATGGTCACTGAGAGCGATCTGGACGCCGTTCTTCTTCCTCAGCATCTCGCAGGTCATCAGCGTGTAGAAAATGGCGGTGCAGGCCAACGGCAGGCAGAAATACACGCTGAACAGCCACCAGTCCTTCGCTGTTTTGTAAAACTACACAGAAAGAGATCCGAGAACAGCTCTGGATTATACATTCATTAGACATCCATCCATTACAGATCTTACACGGAAACATCTGTGTGTGTGAGAGCTTCCAGTGAGTGGTGAAACATGTCAGAGTAATTTAGAGCTGCTTATTCCCTGTCTGGTTTGGACCAGAGTGAGGGGCTCCAGGGTGTGTCTCCATTTCAGACAGGTTGAATTACATTTAAAAATCCATTCATCAAAGCACCTCAGCGGACCTGAAACTGCTCAGTGTTGTTTTTCTTAAGTTGATGGATGACATGAGACCTAACACGGCTGTATTTTTTGTTGGCAAACAAAGAAATAACTCTTTCAATACAGACGTTTTTTCTTTTCATTTTCTTTAAACTGTTGAACCCTGATCACAGTCAGACTGGGAATGTATGAGCTTTAATGTTAGGGGGTTCAAATTTATTTATAACCAGGCAGCAACATGCCAACATCAGCACCACCATGTTTGTCTGAACAGGTCAGTGTGTGCAGATTTGCAACCTCACAGCTGTGTCAACACACTCAGTGTTAACATGCACAATTTAGATGAGCAGCATTTTTTCTCTTTTGGGCAATTTACTGCCTTTTCCCAGTGTACAAGCAACAGGGGACATTGATTTATCAAAGTACGTCCAACTCTACAACAGTGATGGAAAAAAGTTCCATTTATCCACGGACCTCACCAAAGTAAGATGTGTTTATATGACATTTTTAAAAAGATAAGCTTTAAGTAATGAATGTATGCGTTTCTAAAGAAATATAAGTACTGCGCAAATTTGGCAGTTGTGATCAAAGAGAAGAAATATTTAAATGAAAGTAATATTTAATGTGACCACCCTCTGTCTTTAAAATGGCATTAATTCTTCTCGATACACTTGTGCACAGTTGTTGAAAGATATGCTGGTTGGTTGCTCCAAACGTCTTTGTGAACAAACCACAGGTCAGATCCTTCTGTCCCATTATGCAATCACAGATACCAGGGGCACATTCAGGATCTGGATTTTAGGGCTGCTCAACTCTAACAGAAGTTGTGACGAAAAACAAACTGTCTTGTAAGTGTTCAACTCTCTTCAATCACACATTTCATGAGCTAGAAAATATTTTACTACACTAGAGGTTTTAATAATGACATTAATAGTAGTACGAGTTTTACACCGCTGAAGATTTTGTGTAATGTGTTTTCCCCAAAAGTAACTGACTGGTACAGGTGTTTTCATAATTTCATTTTTGAGTTCACCATTTTGTAAGAAATTCAGAACAACAGGAAGGTCAAATTATTTTTCCTTTTTCCCAAGTCAAAGATCCTTGAACATAATTTTCATCCAAACCAACCCAGCCTTTGCAGCACTAGCCATTGTTTTTTGATAAATAAATTGATTTTCTTCTCCATTGTGATGTGGGATTATCATTTAAATTTAACTATTTGCCTGCAGAAATATCAAACTTGCACTTGCCATTTGTTCTTGTTATTATACTGGGGCAAAGATGAAGCTGAGGGGAGCTCAAGTCCCCTAAAAAATTGTCTAAAGTCACCTATGAAAGATAACCTGACAAGCCAGATGGACAGCTCAATATACCAGCCACAGAAATATTTCACTAGTCCATCTGTGTAGGAGCCCTTTAAATTTGTTTTCAGGGGCAGAGCGTTCAAAATATACACAAGCTTGTGATTATACAATCGTTTGACTCGTCACATTCATCACAGACCAATCCACATCAAGCCGGGTTGCCTCCTATGATGTAGCATACATAGCGGCTAATGTAGCGGCTAATGGCTAACAACAGTTAACAACAGTTCATGGATGTTAGCCATAGTGGCTAACTTAGCTGCTAACAGCTAACAACAGTTTATGACCGTTAGTCGCTAGCCGCTAACTTAGCTACTAACAGGTAACAGCCTTATGCTATCGTCTTACACTGAATTATACCACACTGATGATTCATTTAACACTTATATGTGACATGAACCTCGTCAAAGACAATCCCTACAAGTAAACTTCTGAGGAGGGCAGATTTCACCAAGTTTCACGAAGTAGCCATGAGGACAATAGGCTAATCGGCATGTCCGTTCTCAACTTTCGGTTCTCAACTTCCGGTTGTTGTCACGTCCGCATTCTGCAGCTCCCGCCTCTCTTCCCTGTTTGGGCCTTGAAGAATTCAGCCGAGTGAATTTGTTGGACAACGGAGGCTGGCAAGACGGACCTGCAGGATTTCAGAATCAGGCAGGTCTGTCTGCTCTGCAAGGCTATATGAAAGACCCACTCCATGATGTTTAAATTTGGAGCTCTATTGAGGTCATACCATATTCTTCTACTATTCTTCTTTGTGCTGAAGATAGTTCTTAGTGACATTGGCTGTATATTTATGGTTGTCCTGCAGCTGAATATATGTGGGACCGACCAGAAGCCTCCCTAAAGGACTTGGGTAATGGATAAGCATCTGCTTGTGTTTCTCAGCATTGAGGATGCCAGTAATCCTGACAAAATCCCAATTTCACTTTTCATAAATGAAGCCCCCAACTTGCAAAGAACCTCCAACATGCTATGGGGGTGTTAGTGTCCATGGCGAGAAGAAGACACCATTGGTGCTGAAAGGTTTAGCGTAACATATGATGCTATCCAAGCTACATTTTTTTATGGACCATATGGCCAAACCACATTCTGAATGTGTTACAACAGTGTGACTCCATAGTAAAGGAGTGCAGGTACTAGACTGACCCGTCATTGCCGATGTGTGGCACATTCTGAAGCGCAAAATATAATGACAAAGACCCTCTGGCTGCTGAGTAACTGCAGTCAAACATCTATACCTGCAAAGCTTCAACAGTGTCTCCAGTTGACAAACACTTAGGTGTTGTTAAAAGGAAAGGTGATGCACCCCAGTCCAATAATGTTCATACAGAACAACATACCTGGACAGAGAAGAACTTGGCAACAAGTTAGGTATATCATCTAGGACATGTTTGTATGACAGTGGAAACTGATCTGTTTTTTTACCATATTGATCTCTGATTGATTGAAAACACCTTTGCAACTTTGTAAGACATGTGTCATCTCACAGCCAAAATAATAAATGAGTCATCATACAAACAAAAACTACAATTATGTCTATTCTATGAACAGAATGATTCAAAGCCTCTAGAAACGCTCTGATTATATATCCTTGTTATAGAATGCTAAACAAAACTAATGTGGTTGAGTTAAAAAAAACAAAAGACACAAAAAGGTGTGTTCACTCATGTGATTTGGGTTTTTTAATCATATTTGGCATTTTTATTCTCACTTTTCAGTGTCTTTGATTTCTTTGAAAAGCATTATTTAAATAAAATGTACTACTACTACTACCAATAATAATAATATTTTAATTTTTATAAGTCTTAAAATCATTGTCATTATTATAAGAAACACGCTGGTTTCAGATGAGAGTACACTGACGTAACAGCGGGATTATTTAGGCCTGCCATCAGGGAGCAGGCTCGGTGCACAGAATAAATCTCCATAGTATTTTATGTGCCTCTGCTTTTGTAAAACAAAATCACATCTTAAGTCATCCAGAATAACTGGACAATCCTGGCTTGATCCACTACGTAGGTTCCATGGGATGTCCCCCTGATGTAACAGAGTAGTTAACATGCTCCTGTCCCAGATTTTTTTGGACTGTGTTGCAGTTATCAAATTCCAAATGAGTGAATACTAGCAAACAAAAAGAAAAGGGTGATTTGCAAATCATTATATTCTGGCCAACTTTATTGGCGTTGGGTTTCGTAACATTCATAGGAAATTAATTCAAGATTGTATTGTAATAGTCTTCAATAAAAGGGGCAGAATTAATCCCACATTGATTGATTGTCAACGATGAGAAAGTTGTTGTTTTTAAAATTTGGGGCATATTACAAATCTGCAGGTTTTTTGTACACTTTTTTCAACTTTACAGCCAACAATGAAGGAACTGCTGGTTTAGAAAAAGGACAACTGCAAGTATAAAGAAGAGCTGATGGGCAACAGTATGTAGTTATGAGTCAAACAAACACACATTCCCCCACAGTCAGAATAGCTTTACACTGATTAAGGGTAGCCTAGGTGAAACTTCTCCAATGAATATGCCACATGGGAGAAGGCTATGGACAAACTCATGGCCACAGAGTAAGGTAGCAGTATCTGGCTGGCAGTGTAGCTGTGTAACAGTGCCTTACACAGTGCCCCACTCCTTTTCAGATCTGTAAATGCCCCGACTGCTCTTGCCAACACTCACATTTAGAAGCAGAAGCGTCAGAGCTTACCCTCATGAAGCTTGTTTTCTGCATAGGGTGCAGTAAACAGATCCTCAGATGCTCTCCTTTGTAGTCCATGGTAATCATGTCAAAAGCTATTGCCTCTGGAATGGCCAGGATGATTGACAATATCCAGATGAGGGCAATTTCAATGGCCATCCACTTTGGCACGCCGATCCCTTTGATACGACTCCACGAGGCCACCGCCCGATACCTGAAAGACCCAAAGCAGTCAGCTGTAATAGACAGTAACATCACTACAAATAGTGCCATTAGCAGCCTAATAACATTTTCATTGGCTTTGTGGTGGTGTAGTTGTTTTCTGGGTCTAATAACTTTTCAGTAGCTTCGTTAATTTATCGAGCAAGTAGTGCAGAACATCTACAGAACCCAAAACCAGTGAAGTTGGCAAGTTGTGTAAATCGTAAAAAAAAAAAAAAAAAACAGAATACAATGATTTGCAAATCGCTTTCAACCTATATTCAGTTGAATACACAGCAAAGACAAGATACTTAATGTTTGGACTGGTAAACTTTGTTATTTTTTGCAAATATTAGCTCATTTGGAATTTGATGCCTGCAACATGTTTCAAAAAAGCTGGTACAAGTGGCAAAAAAGACTGAGAAAGTTGAGGAATGCTCATCAAACACTTATTTGGAACATCCCACAGGTGAACAGGCTAATTGGGAACAGGTGGTTGCCATGATTGGGTATAAAAGCAGCTTCCCTGAAATGCTCAGTCATTCACAAACAAGGATGGGGCGAGGGTCACCACTTTGTGAACAAATGCGTGAGCAAATCGTCCAACAGTTTAAGAACATTTCTCAACGAGCTATTGCAAAGAATTTAGGGATTTCATCATCGACGGTCCGTAACATCATCAAAAGGTCCAGAGAATCTGGAGAAATTACTGCACGTAAGCAGCAAGGCCCAAAACCAACATTGAATGCCTGTGACCTTCGATCCCTCAGGCGGCACTGCATCAAAAACTGGCATCACTGTGTAAAGGATATCACCACATGGGCTCAGGAACACTTCAGAAAAACCACTCTCAGTAACTACAGTTCGTCTACATCTGTAAGTGCAAGTTAAAACTCTACTATGCAAAGCCAAAGCCATTTATCAACAACACCCAGAAACGCCGCCGGCTTCGCTGGGCCCGAGCTCATCTAAGATGGACTGATGCAAAGTGGAAAAGTGTTCTGTGGTCTGACCAGTCCACATTTCAAATTGTTTTTGGAAACTGTGGTCGTCGTGTCCTCCAGACCAAAGAGGAAAAGAACCATCCGGACTGTTATAGGCGCAAAGTTCTAAAGCCAGCATCTGTGATGGTATGGGGGTGTATTAGTGCCCAAGGCATGGGTAACTTACACATCTGTGAAGGCACCATTAATGCTGAAAAGTACATCCAGGTTTTGGAGCAACATATGTTGCCATCCAAGCAACGTCTTTTTCATGGACGCCCCTGCTTATTTCAGCAAGACAATGCCAGGCCACATTCTGCACGTGTCACAACAGCGTGGCTTCGTAGTAAAAGAGTGCGGGTACTAGACTGGCCTGCCTGTAGTCCAGACCTGTCCCCCATTGAAAATGTGTGACGCATTATGAAGCGTAAAATACAACAATGGAGACCCCAGACTGTTGAACAACTTAAGCTGTACATCAAACAAGAATGAGAAAGAATTCCACCTGAAAAGCTTCAAAAATTGGTCTCCTCAGTTCCCAAACGTTTACTGAGTGTTGTTAAAAGGAAAGGTGATGTAACACTGTGGTAAAAATGCCCCTGTGACAACTTTTTTGCAGTGTGTTGCTGCTATTAAATTCTAAGTTGATGATTATTTGCAAAAGAAAATAAAGTTTCTCAGTTCGAACATTAAGTATCTTGTCTTTGCTGTGTATTCAATTGAATATAAGTTGAAAAGGATTTGCAAATCATTGTATTCTGTTTTTATTCACGATTAACACAACGTGCCAACTTCACTGGTTTTGGGTTTGTACATAATGCTGGTTTAAGTAGAGAGACATCACTGCTAGATGAGCATATGCATAAAATGCAATTTAAAAAAAATCATCATTACAGATTTATCACTGTGGATTCACAACCCCCCTCCCCCCACCAACATTGCAGTGCAGCTGGATCCGCCTGATTTAATGTCTGTAATCTTTCAAGCTATAGTCAACAGTGATTGTGAGCAGCCCAGCATCCTTAAACAGGGGGTGGGTCACTAAAGAATTTAACAGAAAACAGAAACTACCTAAAAAACTGGAGGGACACTGGCAAAAACAAAGGAACACTGAGGACACTGAAGACTCACACTGAGGCTGTGGCATGATGAGGAATGAACCCACAAAGACAAGAGAAACATGAAGACTAAATTCACTGGGGACTACTCAGAAACAAGTGAGAGCATCACACATGTGGGGAGAATTATAACCAGGGGCACGAAGAAGGGAGGGCAGGAAGACACCACGAGAAACAGAGGGATTTCAAAATAAAACAGGAAACACATGACAAGGCATAAAACATGAACACAAAATGGGTTACTTATCTAAGACAAAGAGCAGGGTCATGACAGTAACAGGAAACACAAGGCAGGAACAAGAGGCCTAAACAAGAAATGCAAAGAAAAATAATACAAAATATAACAGAACGAACAGAATCATGACACCTACAAAGATAAGCTTATGCTATGACAGATTTAGTAGCAGTTTTCTTAGTTTAAATGTAATTTAATGTAAATGCAAAATATCATCTCAGTGTGTCAGGTTATAAAGATGGAAAATAAAAAATGCAAACCTTAGGATGTGGCAGAATATTGGAGTATTTTATAAAAGCAACTGTAGGTAGGAAAAAAACAGATCAGCTCAACTAAAGATACCAAAGAGCATTGAATGTGGTTAAAATTGATTGTGTGATATTTTTAATGCTATTTAAAGCCAATAATGATAGACATTACTTAATGTTAATGTCTTGAAAAACAAATTCAAAACCTACCTTTTTAGTCTAGCTTTTACCTGAATAACATTTTAGTGTTTTTATTCTAATTACAGCCCATTTTTATTATTATTTTATCTTATTTTATTTTCAATTTTTTCTATATTTCCTTATTTTATTTTTAAATTTTTGAATTTTTTTACTTGATTTCTATTTATTATTTATTATTTTTTAATTATTATTTGTCTTATTTTATTTTATTTTATGTTATATTTAATTTTACACTTTAACCAAACCTCCAGTGTTTTCTTATTTTTAAACCTTTAAGATGTACTGGGTACAGCAGTGTGCTTTATTATTGTCTTTTATTTATAATGCTTTTTATCAACACTGTGTATGGATTGCGGAGTGGGTGGGTGGGTTCAGAGGCTGGGTGGAGAGGGTTTGGGTTATAAATCCTTCATGTTAATTTATCTGTCTGTTTGTAAAGCACTTTGTGCTACATTTTTTTGTATGAAAAGTGCTATATAAATAAAGTTTGATCGATTGATTGATAATAATAACAATGATAATAATAGTATCTCCCAGATACAGGAGTGTTGCTTGCTACTTTTCCTGCAGTGGAGTTTTTCTGTATTGAAGTAATTTTTGTCATGAGTAACTTGTACCTAAGCTAACTACTTTTACAAGTAGCTTGCTCATCATTGGCCGCGTGCTGGAAAGACACCACAGACCACATTAGAACTTGGACCACCTGCTCTGAGGACGACAGTCTCTGTGTGTGGGCGTTACCACGAGGCTTTAGATGTCAGAGGCATCAATACTAGAAAATAGAGCGAGGCACAAATAAAACCTTTCCAGAGAAAATGAAAAAGCTGTCAAATTAAAGCTACTTCTCTTAACTACTATGAGCTTGTCCTTGTTATCAGTGCAGCAGCAGCGATATAACAATATGTCAATCAACAGATAAGAAAAGGAAAAAATAAGCAAAAGGGAGGAGGTCAAAGATCAGGTCATGAAGTCAAGCCTCCACAATGTTTGTGTAATCCCAGACAAACAAACAGAAGTAAACACGAGAGGAGAATTTGTCATCCACAGGCTTTTTTTTAGTTTACCTGTCAATACTCAGAGCACACAGACTGAGCACTGTGATCCCCACTGAAGCTTTCTGGACGAATGGCACCAGCTTACACAGCGTCACTCCAAACGGCCAGTCCTCTGCCAGCAGCTACGGGAGAGAGAGTGAAACAGATGATGACTGAGTAAAGCCATGACAGCGAGTGGAGCGAATCGTCTGGCCCCATGTTGTTATTTTTCCCAGCGTCAGGCATCAAGATAAGCATGAAACCCAACTTATCAGTTTCTGTGTATATCCAGAGCATTTGCACCCCTCTTTATTACGGCTATCAGGGCTTTATGGAAAAACACAGTGAGCCCTCTTTTCAGCCTCTTTACAGTTTAACCTATAGAGTTAAAATAGCACCTGGAGGACAATAAAAGTCTGCTTAACCTGCATGAATGTCTGATTCTGATGGTAGACGTGACTGTGTGTGCAGGTTGATTGAAGTCATGTGTCAGCTTTTCCCCCGTCACTCTCTCCTGTGTGAGCTCTGGTATGCAGCCACGACCAGTTATTTTAATATGCCTGCACCCTTACCCAAATACACAAGACCTCTCTCTCTCTCTCTCTCTCTTACTCACCCACTAAGCCTAGCAAATTATAACATGCCTGAGACAGAGGGGGATATAGAGAAGCTCAGGATTCAGTAAAGTAATAACAGGTAAAAAATCTCTTAAGAACTTCTGATTGAACATGTGTGTATGTGTGTGTATCCTGGTGTTTGCTTTTTGTGATATAACAGGGTGTGCTCATGAAGGATTTAAAGTCCAATATACTGCAGAATATTTTAAACCTTAAAGGGATACGCCAACATTTTTTTTGTCTGTTTTTGTGGCTTGCCTCACTCCATGTCCAGCAGATAAACACCATTCTTTTGACTGTGTGTGCAGTAACAAGAAAGAGACGGCCAAAGCTTGCCCACTGCCAGTTAGCTTAGCTTAAAGGTGCTATGAGGAGAATCTATTACAGCCAACATTAAGACTCTGCTACCCATGAGCACGAGCGGCGACTGTCGTAATGCTGCGTTCCAGTAACCTCAGAACTGGGAGTGACATCATCTCCGACTTATCGGCGTTCCAGTGGAAGTCGGAAAAAAACATGCCGATCTACCAGGCTATTGTTAGCTGTTGTTAGCACGCCCTGCGTGGTTTTTCACAAATATCACATGAAGAATGTGATTATCACTATGGCAGAATTTTTGTAAATATAAGTCTAACAATACTATGTATACAGCTGACCAGCACCTCATCAGTTGATCAAATAAATAAATACAAAATTGTGTATTGTTCCGTTCATAGGGTGTACCGAACCGAGGCCACTGTATCAAAAGGTTCAGTACAGATACATGTATTGTTGCACCCCTAATATATATATATACATATATATTTATATATATATATATATATAGATAAATATAGATATATGTATATATGTGTATATATATATATATATATATATATATATATATATATATATATATACATATATATGTATATATATATATATATATATGTATATATATATATGTATATATGTATATATATATGTATGTGTATATATATATATATATATATATATATATATATATATATATATATATATATATATATATATATATATATGTATATATGTATATGTATATATGTATATATATATATATATACATATATATATATATATATGCTTCTGCCTGTGATGAAGAGTTTAGTTTAGTAAAAGTTGTCATTTTCCTCTGCCCTTGAAACCCCTTCTACCAACAAAAACAGCAAAGACAATTTAGTTTGCAGGACATGGGGCCTTTCATGTACTTTTATATACATCACATTATATCCAACAAAAGTTTATGTGAAACTCATTCTGGAAAAAGTGAAACCTCAATTATTTGGCCAAAATATAATGTTGGTGATCCAAAAGGATCATGACCAATCAACGAATTCTCAGATCTTTTTAAAAGTAAATGAGGTTTAAACTGATGTGAAAGTGGAGGTTGTTTAGGCCACTAAAACACTTCATTAGCCACTGAACAGCAGAGACATGGTTGTTAAAAACACAGCAGTGCAGATGCTGAAAAAAAAACCCCCATCCAAATTGATTTCACTGATTTGACCTGTAACCCTGCTTCATTCACTCGTCTTGTAATATGTGCTTTATGTTAACCTTGTAAAGAGATATATAAGATGAGACTACAAATGTTTTCTCTAAATATTTTTTTGATCAAAAAAGCAGTTTGGCCAATTTCTGATATCAGTCCGGACGTTTTCTGCATTATAACTATCTGATACTCTGTGTCTGTTTGTTAATGATCTGTGTAATCGGGTGCTCATAAATTAATAGTCGAAGGACCTCTTTGAAGTTTCCATGGAGCAGCTTGAGCTGCTTGTGGTTGATTTCAGAGATAGCAGACTCCCTCTGCAGACATTTTCATTTGCCCCCAACCATACCACAAATCAGTTTGTTCAACACATGACTTTGACCGTTAAAAATCCTTTTGTCTAAGTATAGGTATAGCATTCTCTAATCCAGCCTAAAATCTGAGTGTATCAACCCACAAGGATCAATTTGTTGCATGAAAACAGATAAACAGAATACTGATAAATATCAGTTCATGCCACATTACTGGCTGATGGACTGATGTCTGTCAGTGGGGCTGATTTCAGCCTCTACCAGTGTCTAAATATAGTGTAACATTTGTTTTTTAAACAGCACTGCGGGCAGAGAAAAACAGATTTTTTTTGTGATTATTTTTTTCTGTAAGGATAGGCAATGTTTTTAAAGAAGATGGAGGCAAAGCCAAAACCATTATCAATATACATATCATTTATGTAGCTGATCTGAAATGGAGCCAGGTCTAACACTCAGACTGTTATCAGAAAGAAGAACATACAGTGATATGCTTATTGTTCATGACAGGACCACTGATTTAAAATATCTTACAGTCGAATTAACTTTTAATTAATTTCATTTAATTTAAGGAGCATTATGTCATTTAAATAAGGGCTAAATACATGTTTTGTATGTTTCAACTGTTATTTATCACTTCAACAAATTTAGAAGTCCCAGACACCAACATCTATTTGTTCATCCTTCAAATTGTCAAAAAAAATTCAGGCAAATTATGCTTAGTATAAATATAACATAATTATGGTATAACATCTGGACAATCAAATGGAGCTCCTTCTCTAAATATTGCTTGATTGATTGATCTACATTGCTTGATTTTCTCTCATCTGGTTAAAAAATGTCTTTCATGTTATGGACGCTTTACTCAAACTGTTCTGTAGGATGCTGATGTACTGGTTTTTAAAAGAAGGAGAAAAACAAAACACCTGTTAAACATCACCAGGAACTTAAAATCCTCAGGGTTCTAACCATGTAAGTTATTAAAAGATCCAATCACTTTAGTAGCCTCAACTCGCATATTTGTCCAACCACAAACAAACAATTGTAAAACTGGTGTGACATTTACAGCTTTACTGTTTTTACAGATGGAGCCACTTAAATTTTCCCCATTTTCCTCAGCAGATACTTGGCTGGTTCATGACAGGAAAGTTCTCAAACCTGCCCACAATGGCTGCACTTGGATTCCACGCAATTACGTGATAAACATGTGACCCTTACTACTTAAATTTTACAGAATTAATAAATGAATCCTATAGCCTTGAAGAGTAGACAGACCTGCCTGATTCTGAAATACTGCAGGTCCGTCTTTCCAACCTCCGCTGTCCAATGAATTCACTTGGCTGAATTCTTAACGGTCCAATCAGGGAAGAGAGGCGGGAGCAGCAGAATGCGGACGTGACAACAACCGGAAGTTGAGAACCGGAAGTTGAGAACGGACATGCCGATTAGCCTATTGTCCTCATGGCCTACCTCGTGAAACTTGGTGAAATCTGCCCTCCTCAGAAGTTTACTTGTAGGGATTGTCTTCGACGAGGTTCATGTCACATATAAGTGTTAAATGAATCATCTGTGTGGTACAATTTAATGTAAGACAATAGTAAAAGGCCGTTAGCTGTTAGCAGCTAAGTTAGCAGCTAGCGCTAACAGTCATTAACTGTTGTTAGCCATTTGCCGCTACATTAGCCGCTATGTATGCTACATTGTAGGAGGCAACCCTGCTTGATGTGGATTGGTCTGTGATGAATGTGATGAGCCAAACGAATGTCCAATCACAAGCTTGTTTTTTTTTTAACGTTCTGCCCCTGAAAACAAATTCAAAGGGCTCCTACCCAGATGGACTAGTGAAATATTTCTGTGGCAGATATATTGAGCTGTCCATCTGGATTGTCAGGTTATGAATCCTATACTTAGCATGGAAATGTCACTATACGGAAACTTAAAATAAAAAAATAAAAAACGATAACCCTTGTTTAGACTCTCAGTGGCTGCAAGTTGGCTGGTAACTGAATGGAGATCAGCTGACATTTAAAAAAAATTGGAAGCAACTGCTTCTGTAAAATCCCAAGGAAACTGTCACACTGTATTGACAAGGGTCCCCACAGTTAGATATCAGTCCAAATGCATGAATACATCTCAAAACATTAACACATTGCTGTTTTCATGCCCCACCGCTGCTAACTGCTATTTACCGGCCTTCTGCTGGTGCCTAGAGTCAGGACTAAACATGGGGAATCAGGGTTTCAGTTTTATGCAGCTAAAATCTGGAACAGTCTTTCTGAAGATGTGAGACAGGCCTCTACTCTGACAATGATCAAATCTAGGTTTAAAACAGCTCTGTTTAACTGTGTATATGACTGAAAGTATCTTATCTGCACCCTTCATTTATAATTTATTTTATGATTGTTTGATTTTATTTTGTATTGTGATTTTTTAAAGTCATTTTATAATGATTAATGTTGATTCTATTTTGTACTGTGATTTTAATGCATTTTTCTTGTTCTGTAAAGCACTTTGAATTGCCTTGTGTATGAATTGTGCTCTACAAATAAACTTGCCTTGCCTTGCCTTGAAGGAAAAGTTTGGTTTCTGCAGCTTTCACATTGTTTATAGAATGAAGTCGAACAATATAGTCACCCAGAAGGCTTTCCTGATCCAAACAGTGCTTCGGGAGATATTTAGATCCAAAATCGAGCGGCGGACATCCGTATAATGGTAGCACATAGGGCATACAGTGCCGCGGAGCAAGCGCTCTTCTTCTTAAGTTCAGAGGTCAGTACGGTCACACAACATGTCTGGAGTGACACAGACTGTAATGGAGGAGTAGCCTGAGCAGACCATGATGAAATATTGGTGAAACTAATCAGTTTTTCGACGATTAATGCAGTTTTAGGAGTGGCGCTGTATGCCCCGTGTGCTACCATTATACGGATGTCCGCCGCTCGATTTTGGATCTAAATATCTCCCGAAGCACTGTTTGGATCAGGAAAGCCTTCTGGGTAAGTATATTGTTCTACTTCATTCTATAAACAATGTGAAAGCTGCAGAAACCGAACTTATCCATTAAGATTTTAAAGAGCATTGCTAGGAGCGCTTTCAGCCTCTTCGCTGACTACTGTCAAGTACCTCATACAACCCAACCTTAAGAACACAGAAGTATTTCTTTAATATATGATTTTTGGTCTATTTCCCTATCTCAAGGTATTTTTAAGTCTTGTGTTGTCATAACTCTCGTCAAACATTGGAAAATGCAACCATGCACTGAGTTACTTCATCATCAAAAACATTAAATTGCACTATCTTTCATTTTTCCAGTTTTGTTAACTCACCTTGTAAACATTAATTGGGATGCCGATAATAATATGCAGCAGGTCTCCAAGAGCCAGGCTGCCGATCAGGATGTTGGGTCCGTTCCTCATACATTTGTTCTTATAAATGATCCTCAGCAGGGTTGAATTCCCGATAATACCGACGACAAACACCAGGCAGGACACCACGGTGTTGATGTACTTGAAGGTGTCTCTGATCTCTGTGGGCCCTGTGCACATCGGGGGAAGACGGCGGCGGGGCATGGTGAGGTTGGGTCTCATCATACCCTGGACATCCCTCTCTACAAGTCCAAGTCTCTGGGTGATGCTGGGGGGATCCTGAGGGGCCTGTTGTTGCACTGGTTCTGATTGTCCTGTGACTAGAAGGATGTGACTCAAGAGCAGGAGAATCCCCAGACTAAAAATATGAGTCTTCATGTTGGTGCTTTATAGCTTTTATCCAAAGAGTTCAAGGAGAATTAATCTTTCGAGAGCTGCTGGAACAAAAAAGAGAGAAAACACTGTTTAGACAAGTTTCTAAAATAATGAGAAATTGTTAAGTGCATCTGAAAACACAAACAGCCTCGCTAACCCTGTTCAAGCAGCTAATTTAAGCCACAACATCAACGCCCCTGTGATGGTTTGTGTCAGAAAAATGCCCCTTTGACCACCTCTGGCTTAGCTTATAGACAAAAGTGTGCAGCTTCTTCTTACTGAAGCTTGTACAGTTTTCACAGATATTTATACACAGGAAGTGGGAGGGACAGAAAAGTTTGCAATCAGCAGAAAATACTGCGCGTTCAGCAGAAAAGTCCACGGGTATTCCCCTTCTTGCCATCCTTCTTGCCGTGTGTCTCTCCTTCTTGCCATGTGTATTTCCCTTGCTGTGTGTCTCGTGACGGCCCCTGTGAATATATTAAGTAAAAGGCTTAATGATATCTGTTCTCTCTGAGGTCGCTGGACACACAGAAAATCAGTCAGATGTGGAGCACCTGGGCTTGCTGCTCCACTTCCGCTTTAAAAAGGCTGTCTTCAGTGACCTGGTCTCTCGCTCTGCGCCCTGCACCCTTTGTCTGAGCTCCAAACACTTTTGATTCAATTGTAATTAAATCAACAGATTATTTTGACAAATCACCCCTCTCGTTGTTTTTGTCATGGCCATTGAGCCAGGTTGTGACAAAATGGGGGCTCATCCGGGATTGAGAAGTCTTTAGCTGCACAACATTTTACTACATTTAGATGAAAAAACAATATCCTGCATAACAAAGCCATACAGAGTTTTAAACATGAGGCTCATAAAACATTGAGAATGCATTTACTTCATTGAAACTTTCGTAACAGTTATAAAGAAACCCTCTATTTGACCCCCATTTGTCCTCCAGAAGTCATCTCATCGCTATGATAAGAGGGGAGCAATCAGACTCAGTATGGGAGGGCAGCAATAGCCCCGTTTCCACCAAGTGGTCTGGTGGATCAGGCCAGATCGGTAAAGACCGATCCTGTTTGGGTTTCCAAAGCCAACCGAACCCTACTTGGTAGGCTGGATGCTGATAGCATGACGTCATAGCAGGGTGACACCGTGTACCCGGCTACTAAATACAAAGAAGAAGAAAACGCGACACAGTAAACAAAGAGCAACAATGGAAGACATCCAGCAATTCTTTTTTTTGTGATCAGCATGTGGCGTTTAGTTACGAAGCACAACCAAGCTTTGTTTCAGAGAAGGCTGTGTGCTGCGAGAGTTATCTTCACGAAGACGAGTGGAGATTTAAACATGGCGGGGTTATGTTATGTTCCGCTGTCGCACAGGAAATGACGTCTCCTTGGACCAATCAACGGACTGCAGTGTTTCTAGCTCCACCTTCTGGGGTCGGATCAGTATGCTTGGCACCCCAACAGAAGGGTCCCAAAAAGTAGGACGGTACGGTTCACTTATAAGTGGTCCTGTCCCGGTTTTAGGCTATGGAAACGCCACAACGCAAGCCACTGAGACGAACCGAACTGAACCCTCTGGTGGAAACAGGGCTAACGTGTGTCTGCCTACCAGATAATTAGACTCAAGTCACAGGGACTCAGACTCGAGTTGCTAATTTGACGACTTTGACTCAAGATTCAACTCGGCTAGAGACAACATGAGTTGAAAGAATGGTATCACGTTTACTTTCATTGTATGTTTTTTTCACCTAGATATCACTCTAGTATAACCAGAGCAGTCTGTGTGCACGCTGCACAGTCTAGCAGGTTCAGACAGGCTCCATTTTTGGTTTTCCATGTAAGCGAGAAGCACTGGCAGGCTGGCAGCACGTACGCAGGTGGTGATCAGTGGGCACTGGGCAGACAGGGTGTGCAGGTGTAATAATCGCAACTGCTGTGCCTGCAGTGACTCGGCTTGACTTAACAACCTGTGACTTGACTCGACTTGACTTGACGTAACCTTGTGACTTGACTTGACTTGCCCACAACAGAAAAAACTTGGGACTTGCTTGAGACTTGGACCAAATGACTTGACACTCGCTTGGGACTCAGATTAGAGGGACTTGGGCAATTGTCTGCTGCCTACCTACACATGTTCTCTTATGCTCCCTCACAGTTGTATTACACTGAAAATGGTAAAGTATTACATCAAGCTGAATTGATATAAATATCTTGAAGGAACTTTTGGCCGAGTTTTGTTGTGGCACATTTGTCTAAATTATCTGTGACAGCAGCTAAAGTCTTAAAGGATGTGCAAAACCCAAAACCAGTGAAGTTGGCACGTTGTGCAAATCGTAAATAAAAACAGAATACAATGATTTGCAAATCCCTTTCAACCTATATTCAATTAAATACACAGCAAAGACAAAATACTTAACATTCGAACTGGTAAACTGTTATTTTTTTGCATTTCTCATTTGGAATTTGATGCCTGCAACATGTTTCAGAAAAGCTGGCACAAGTGGCAAAAAAGACTGAGAAAGTTGAGGAATGCTCATCAAACACTTATTTGGAACATCCCACAGGTGAACAGGCTAATTGGGAACAGGTGGGTGCCATGATTGGATATAAAAGCAGCTTCCCTGAAATGCTCAGTCATTCACAAACAAGGATGGGACGGGGTCTCCACTTTATGAACAAATGCGTGAGCAAATTGTCCAACAGTTTAAGAACAACATTTCTCAATGAGCTATTGCAAGGAATAGCTATGCAAAGCAAAAGCCATTTTTCAACAACACCCAGAAACGCCGCCGGCTTCGCTGGGCCCAAGCTCATCTAAGATGGACTGATGCAAAGTGGAAAAGTGTTCTGTGGTCTGACCAGTCCCCATTTCAAATTGTTTTTGGAAACTGTGGTCGTCGTGTCCTCCGGACCAAAGAGGAAAAGAACCATCCGGACTGTTATAGGCGCAAAGTTCAAAAGCCAGCATCTGTGATGGTATGGGGGTGTATTAGTGCCCAAGGCATGGGTAACTTACACATCTGTGAAGGCCATTAATGCTGAAAGGTACATACAGGTTTTGGAGCAACATATGTTGCCGTCCAAGCAACGTCTTTTTCATGGACGCCCCTGCTTATTTCAGCAAGACAATGCCAAGCCACATTCTGCACATGTAACAACAGCGTGGCTTCGTAGTAAAAGAGTGTATTCAAGAGTATTCAATTGAATATAAGTTGAAAAGGACTTGCAAATCATTGTATTCTGTTTTTATTTATGATTTACACAACGTGCCAACTTCAATGGTTTTGGGTTTTGTAGTTTGCGGGGTGGAAAGAGTGTAAGCTGTTGTACTTAAGTGCCAAATCAATTTCTTTGATAAGAATTCACTTATTTGCTAGTTAAGTTACACACTAGGAATCTCCTTATGCAAAAGTAAAAGTGATTTATTCAAAACAGACTCTCAGCATTGAGTATCAAAATTATTTTTATGTTCAAATTACTTTTCTTTATCATGCAAAAAAGTCAGCAGCCGGAGGGTGATGAGTCAACCAGCTTTTTGTTTTGGTATAAAATGATATAATATATATCAACATGTGACCTAAATAATATTATTGAACCATAGATAAACAATTTACCCTGACATATGAGTAATTATGTATTAAACACATCCATGAAAATCCACTCTTTACACTCTAAGTCATAGCACTGAATAAGCACACAAATACAGAAAAGCTTACCCAGCATAGCTAAACAATTTACCATGATAAACATGAGATCATGAGCTAAATTGCAATGTGTTTTTTAACACTAATGCTGACCATTTCAAAATGTGACCAACCCTCGAGAATGTCCTGTTTCTGATCTGTATGGTATTGAAGATTGAGCCTATTTGGCTTTAAACACATTTCAGAATTTAATATATACAGCAGGAATGAGCATGATGTCTGAGTCAGCCTGGATCAGAGGGATGCCTTCTGCTGAGTGGCAGAAGGCACAGACCGGTGAAAGGAATCTGTGTGGAGAAAACGAAGCTTTTAAGAGGTCATATTTTGCCCTAACTCTGGTTTATATTATCAGATTGAATGACTGCAAGTGTATGTTCACATTATAAAACCGTCTGGTTTCCACACACTGAATCTCTGAGCCCAGTCTGATCTAGTTGGTGAACTGCTCTGTGGTGATTGGTCACTGTAGAGCAGAGGTGGGAGAGAGTCACTGTTTTGCAAGTCTCAAGTCTTTAAACCCAAGTCTCGAGTCAAGTCTCAAGTAAAGACGTGCAAGTCCAAGTTGAGTCTCAAGTAAAGACAAGTCAAGTCAAGTCTGAAGTCATAGGCTTAAAATTGTTCAAGTCCTTCCAAGTCATAAGCACCATTGACCAAATAAAAAAAACAATAAAAACCAGGACAGTTTCATCACTTTATAAAAAACAACCAGGACAGTCAGGGCAGGACATGAAAACAGGACATGTCATGGAAAAACAGGACACTTGGTCACCCTGGGCCTTAACTTTACAATTATCAACTCGAGAAGATCAGATATTCAACAAAAGGCTGTTCTGACAAATTCTATAAGAAGTGGCTTCCTTTTCTCAGCTTCTTTCACTCTCTTCAAGCTTTACCTTCTGAGTAATGGACCCCTCCACTCCACCTTTTTTTTTCCTTTCTTCCTCTCTTCTTTTTCTTTCCTCCTTTACCTTTATTGTTTTATTTTATTTATTTATTCTTTTTCTTTCTCTCTTCTCTCTTTTTATTATTTGTCCACATTGTTTTATTTGATTTATTTTTGTTTTTCACTAAATCAAAAAAACATCCCAGGGGGCAAACTGTATCTGTTATAGCACACTATTGTATGATATTTATATATATTTACATCTGTATCTGTTTCTCTTTCTGTTACAGATATTACGTTTTGCTCAATCTATTCATTCCATCTTGTGCTCTACCATTTGTCTGTTTTTTTCTGATCTGTCTTGCCTCCTACTAAAAATATTGAAAAGAAAACAACAAAAAAAACCCTTTGCAATTATTTTCAGCTAGCGTCAGTCTCAGTTTTTAGCCACGGCGAGTTTATGAGTGAACATATACCGTTGTTGCATATAACGGATGCTAAGCTAAAGTTACCCAAAAGGATCTCGCAACAGGTACCAGACCAACTTACTGTTCTTTGTGCAGCTTCAGGGGCCAAACAAAGGTTGACGTTGTCGCATCTGTCTGTTATTCTCACACTGCGGGTTTTGCAAACGACAATTCGTTTTTTGTTTATGACATCGTAGTTTGCGAATGCAAATGAAATTATCCTCGGTAGCTTGGTTCCACATCTCTGGGTTGTTCCCGCACTCCTGCAGTCTTGCGCTCAGGGATGTAACTGTGTAATCCACACCCTCTTTGTTTGTCCTTCTAAACCAAGGGTGGGCAACTTTAATTACCAAGAGGGCCACATAAAACCATTTTTCCCAGCCTGAGGGCCACATTGTTACAATATTTTCAAAAACTCTCAGTGATGAAAAATAATGTTGGATAAACAACATATGAGAATATAAATTTGTCATAAAATTAGCAGACCAATATTCATATATTACAAGTTATTATGCATAATCAAATGAACTTGACATAGAATTCAAGCAAATTTAGCTAGCATACATGGAATTAAAGCCAATGAAGCTTTTTTCAAATCAATAAAAAGATGTTTTCACATTTTTAGAGCTCAAATATTTTGCTGCTGCCATTTTTTAAATATAGTATTGAGTAATACTTGATATAATGTTAACGGCTTCATGAAAGAAATTAAGAGACACTACAATAGTAAAGTAAGGTTGTAAATAACTTACATAAGATTATATAGAATTATTTCTATTAGATTTCTGAGTTCTCTTCATATTTACAGCTGCTGGTTTTTGGGAAAGAATGGTGGGCCACATTTAGTGATGTGGAGGGCCGCCACTTGCCCACCCCTGTTCTAAACCCTGATTGGATGTTAATAGATGCATTCAATGGGGCAGATCCTGTGGGAAAAAATATTGTCTTGCTAGAAATGACAAAATAACCGTCATTATTCGAAGACTTTGAATTGGAGCACATTTTATTCAACAGTCTTACTGACAATTTCAAGTATTTTCAAGTCATCAGACTAAAGTCAGAGTCAAGTCCAAGTTGAGTTGCAAGTCTTTGATGATTTTGTCAAGTCGAGTCCAAAGTCATCAAAATTGTGACTTGAGTCTGACTCGAGTCTAAGTCCCATGACTCAAGTCAGCACCATGTTTTCACAGGTCTCTTCTCTAGACTGGATATGCCACCTTGTACCTCAGGACTTGTAACCTGACACACTGGACAGACCGCTCAGTACATTTCACTAGTCCATCTGGGAAAGTGTTTGGGAATAGGCAGAATCTTCTAAAAACAATTCCAGCAGATGATTTGAAAACTGTTCCATCAATTACATTCATCATGGGCCAATCGGATAATGTAGTAGGTGGGCGATACTGCAGACTGAGTAAAGAACAAAAACCACCATGTAAGTGGAGGGACAGTAGCTTTTAGTAGAGAAGTTTGTAGTGTAATTTGCTTTCATTTAATAAAGAAATACAGCCCATATCAGATAAAACTACTACTGAAGCAGTTAGCATCTATGCTAGTTGTCACTTCTTGCTGTCGTCTCACCTCTTCCTGCTGCAAAGGACACTGATTAGGGTGTGCTGTTTTGGGCCGCTCAGTCGTTGTAAATTGAAGTTTGGCAAGATGGATCTACCTGAATACAGACATTAAATCAGGTAGATCCAGCTGCACTGCATCAGACGTGAATTCTATTTTTGTGTGCTGAGGGAAAATAGCTGACTCAGGCAGCTACTGATGCTATAAACAGAAAGATGGGAGTCCAGATGTCAAGAGCGTTGTTGTCATGTGCAGAGATTCTGTTACATGATGCAGGAATGTAAAAAAAAAAAAAACACATAAACTGTAAAAGCACATTATGACCTCCTTACTCAACTGAATAGTAAACGAATTTGTCCTGACAATGCCTTTGTTTATGTTTGTGTTAGTTTTAATATTACTATTCTACTGATGTGTGTCTGTTTCACCCTGGTGAGTTTTAGTTTTTTTTTTTGTATTTAGTTTATTCCTGTTTTATTTTGGAGCGCGTTCTGTGTGTGTCATTTCCTGTCTCATCTGTCCTGATCAGCTAATTTATTTGATTCATCACACCTGTTCCTGGTTTGTCTCACCTGTGTCCTGTTATCCCCCAGTGTATGTAGTTACTGTGATCCCTTTTTCATACGTTGTCCGTGCCACTTCTCGTGTTTCCTCTTTGTAGATACAACCTTATTTACACTAAATGGCTTTGACATGTGATGGAGACATAGTTTACAGCTCAGTAAAAAATAATGTAAGAAATTACACACAGCAAAGATGTATACTGCTTTACTCAGCACTCAGTTGTTATTCCACAAATGCCCAATGGAATAATAAGGCTATATTTGCAATCATGTACACTTTTAAAATAAAGTGCTCCATAGGTTTGATATTTCATATATTTAAACAAAATGTTTTTTTCAAAATAGAAAATCCAAAATGTGCAATGTCTAATAAAACCCCACATTAAATAATGAAATTTAGTTAAAAATAAGAACATTATAAGACATGATTAGAGAACTTATGATTCCATGAACTAAACCTCCTACAGAAAGAATGCAAACAAAAACAGAAGTACAGTTCTGGAAAAAAATATTTACTAAAAGTGAAGGTGGAATAAAAAGCTTCTTAATAGAGACATGAGGATGTACTCGGATGCTTCACAGCCCTGGTAGTCTGTATGATTTGCTTGGTGGATTTGCTTCACTCAGCTGTCATTACTCAACTCTCTTAAATCTAAAAAATAAGGTCTGCAGACACACCCTGCAAGAAATCCAAATTTGATTTAAGGGACCGTGTTAAAATTAATTGAAGGAATGTGGGTGGAAAAAGGTGAACATGTTTTTTTTTTTTTTTTCCAAGACCAAAGAGAGAAAAGTCAGACTGGTTATCAGTTGATTTTGTTTAACGCATTTATTTGTCTTTATTTTTCTGTTCTTTTCAGGTCAAGCTTATTTGTTTTCTATTTTTTCCAGCTTTCCTTTGAAGGCTTTGCATTTTTTACAGTTGCATTGTTCTCTTGTCATGTTTTCTGTTTTGTTTTTACTTGTTTTTGTTTGTTTTTAGTGGAATTATTTTTCTTTAATCTTCTATGCCACACTATAAACCTAATCAATTTAATATGTGAAGAAATATCTGTTTAAACTGCCACTTACATTGCAATGTAGGGTTGTGTGACTCATTAATAAAAACACAATTTCATTTATCTAAAGAATTCAACATGTTTAAAACTATGTGCAGGAATTAGACCATGACTTGAGTTAACCAGCTGCTGTTTATGAAGTTAGACACAACCCACAGACATTTATTATTTAATTTTAGGGGATGTGTGGAAATGATCGTACAAAAAGGAACACATATTGTCAATTTATTTAACTCTAGGCTGAGAAGATAAAAGTCAGGCCTCCCTGGAGCACAGCTGATTTTATTTTTAGGTTGGATTTATTTTCTTTCAGTGTTTAAGTTTAATGATTTGCTTCAACAACAAAAAACCATCAGGAAGCTGAAATGTAAAGTTCCAAATGTAGGATAAGCTATCTCTTTAACTTTTAAGAAGTTTAAGCACATCCAAATATTTTTTATGTTACGTGCATTTCATTTTGGTTTATGAAATGTTATCCAGCCTGTTTTTACCTCACCAAGCGTGTTATATTTTTGCTTCTTTTTTAGTTTGTTAATTTTCTGAACAAAAGATCTTGGTCAGATTTTAAATACAATTTCTGGGAATGCTGGTTATGGTATATGGATGCGGAGATGGATGCAGATCCGGGAATTTTTAAAGAATTTCATAACACTCCAGCAAAGGGCATTTTTCAACATTTTGTAATATCTCAAAAACTTCTCAACAGGTTTTTCAAACATTTCCTGGGAATGTTTTTTTAATGGCACATTAAAGGAGCAACTATATTTTGGTCCAAATCTGGATAGAAATCCGTGTTTTTTAAAAAGATTTCCTAACAGTGCAACATACAGCAAATTTCTGCTTTTTTTTACCATTAACTCGAGAACTTCTCAACAAATTTTAAGAACATTTTCAGGAAATGTTGGACATGTCAAAAGGAGGAATTTATTAGTTTTTGGTGGTGATTTGAATGTGGATGCAGATCAAAGATTTTTATAGGATTTTTAAAGTTTGAGAAGACAGTTTCCTCATTTATGACAAAAATTAAACCTCCAATGTTGGAAAGACCTTGGTTCTGGGTATTTTTGGCCCTTTTTTCCTCCTTTTTTGATTTGTCAGTTTAAAGTTTATAAGGTTGTGATACTGTCTTTTTTTACCCTGATGTACATATATACGAATAGGTATTAAAAGTATAAAGTCTTAAAGTAATATGTGCCACTTTATTAACTCCATCAGTAGAACATATGGGGAAAAAGTTTGTTTTGATAACCTACACCAACTTCCTTACAAGAGTATATCCCTGTGTCTAGCTACCTATAGCGTAAACATGGCAGACATTCTTGGTTTCATACTAAACTGACACATTTGGTCCATATTATTACATTTGAGAAGTAAAAGAAATGATATTTTAAACAGTTTTGAGTTTCAAAAATACAAGTTTCCAAACTTGCTTTTGCCCTTTTTTTAATTAATGCATTAATTTCCACTCAGTCCCAAAACAAGTCAAAGTCTCCAATGTCTTCTATTTAAATTTCTACTTACCAAACTTATTTCTGTGATAGAAGTCCCCCAGTGAATCCCTCCTAGATCAAACTTTCTCAGTAACTTTCTTCTATTAGGATGGCGAAAAGTTTCCAAACTTGCTGCTTTTGTCCTGCAGAGATTGTCCAGTCATCTCAAACAGCAGCTACTCCATCCGACTGTGAAAAAAAAAAAAAAAACTCCAGACCTCCAGAAACTCCAGTCTGCTTCTCTGCTGGTTCACTCCTCTCCAGTCCTGAGTCTCCTAGTCTGAAGAATCTGCTGAGCTGATCCCTGCCCTCCACCCTCCACCGCCTCCTCCTCCTCCTCCTCCTCCTGTGATGTCGAGGAGGGGTGGAGAGGGCTGAGGAGGGCCGGCAGGATATTCACAAGTTATTTAGTGTTCATCACAGTGCCCTCATTTAGATAAAGGATCGAACTATAAATCAGTTCAAAGAGAGTTGAAGAGACTTTGGGAGCATTCAGGGACATGCCCGTTCGCCATCTGTTTTACTTGTAAGATGGAAATGTCATACTTTTACCCCAATAAAATTCCCTGTATGAAAAAGAGAAGCTAATATTTAAGAACACTGAACCATTTCAACCACACTCTGCCTCCACAACAGTTGGACCACTCTCCTTATCTGGACGTCAATGAGGAGTTTCTAAGTAATTACAAAAATGTCTCACTTTTAGATATATGCCTGATGGAAATACACACTTTAAGATGAGTTTTATAGCATCTAAATAGGTTATCTATAAATGCTATTCCTTAGCTAAGTGGCAGAGTCGGACAGCCGGCTACAAAACTACGATAACAAGTTTTCCAAAAATTGCTTGTTGTCACACATCAAAAACTACCGCTACATAACTAGAAAGAGATACATTACCTCGAGCTGCATTTTTATTAGCATCACAACAAACACACGCTTGACGCTTGAGGCTTGGGTCACATCTTTTGGTGCGTTCCAGTTGTAGTCAGAAGTAGGAATTTTCGAGTTCCGAGTCGAAAATTGCAACTGGAACGTTCCCCGAAGTCTGAATTTCCTACTGGGAACTCGGTGAAACCTTGCCACCCTCGAGATGACAATCAAAGATGGATGTCCCCAGTGTGAACAGTTATTTAGCTCCTGTAATAATCAATTTATTTGCACTTCTGACTGGGGTGTGTCGCTCTAGATCAGCTGTATACATAGTATTGTTAGACTTATATTTACAAAAATGCTGCCATAGTGATAATCACATTCTTCATGTGATATTTGTGAACAACATCGCAGGGCGTGCTAACAACAGCTAACAATAGACTGGTAGATCAGCATGTTTTTTTCCGGCTTCAACTGGAACGCAGATAAGGCGGAGATGATGTCACTCCCATTTTTGAGGTTACTGGAACGCAGCATTATGATAGTTGCTGCGCGTGCTCATGGGTAGCAGAGTCTTTATTTCGCAGGTAATAGATTCTCCTCATAGCACCTTTAAAGTTCCCTCATTGTGGAAAGAATCAATTATTGTCCAAGTGTCGAAGGTACCACCACCAAAGATATTAAATGACTATCATCCTGTGGTCCTCACGTCAATGATGATGAAGAGTTTTGAGGATGCTGTGGCGACATTGTTGAATGTTGTTGTCAGGCACCTTGAGGGTAGGAAGACACGTGCATGTCTATGCTTTGCTGATTTTTCATTGGCTTTTAGCTGCATTAAGCCTTATGTTCTTGCTCACAGGCTCTCAAAAATACCCAGCACTGATTTTGCAACCATGCTTGTTGATTATCTGACAGCAAGACTGCAGAGAACTCGTGTCAATGAAAATCTGTCTGAGACCCTGTTGTGCTCCACTGTCTCGCCTCAGGGGTGTGTTCTGTTACCTCTATTGTTCATGCTTCACACTATTGACTGTAAGAGTATGTTAGAAACAAGGTTCATCATACAATTTGCAGATAATTCTGTGCTTGTAAGCCTTCTGCAGGTTTATGAGGATGGGCATGGTACTTACCTGAATGTTTTGTTAGATGCTGTAATGCAGTGATTCCCAAACTGGGGCCCTCGGGGTATGCAAAGTGACCTAGGGGGTACGCGAATACCTGTCAGGTAAAGGAAATTTGATAAAGGCCTGAAGTGTTGGTGGAGGGGGTAAATTTGTGAGGCATCTCGAGGAAGGAAATTGTCAAAGATTCTTATATCAACATAAGTTCAGTCAGACATCCTTAATAAAGCTGTGGTGAGTTTGCACTTTTAGTTTCAAATTCATCAATGAATATGTTCCAGAAATGTACATTTCTATTTCCAAAAGTGAGCTGGTGTTGCCCACTGAAATTGCTGGTAAATAAATATATTTAGTGAGTCTAGAGGAGTATTTGAGCCATTTTGGATGGTAAAAATCATTTTTGGAAGGTCGAGATTTAAGTCCAAATGATGAGAACAAAGTCAAAATTTTCAGATTTAAGTTAAAATGTTGACAATCAAGTTGAAATACAATTTCATCATAAAAGTCCAAATGATGAGATTAAAATTAAAATGTCTAGAAAAAAAGTGGAAAGTCAAGAATAAAGTCGACAACGTGTTTTGGTATTATTCTCCACATGTCAGCTTTTCCCTTGACATTTCAAATTTTTTCTCGACATTTCGACTTTTATCACAAAATTCTATTTTGACTTTATTGTTGTAATTTCAACTTTAATCAATGAATTTTTAATCTCAACTTCACTCAAATCATTTTATCCATCCGACATGGCCCTTATACCCTTCCATAAGCAAAAAATAATTCACTCTTAAGAGATTTTATTTGTATGTTATGCATGTTAAATGTGGGAGGTGGGGTGGCAGCAGGCTTACAGACACGTTTCTTTTCTAGGTGCTATAAGTTTGAGAGTAGGGGTACATGGCTGGAGGTCAAGTCTCCGAAGGGTACATGCTGTGAGAAGTTTGGGAACCACTGCTGTAATGATTCTTATGACCAACTTTGTGTCAAAAATGGAAGACAAGATACCTGATTTTTGTAATATCTGCTCTGCAAGCCTGTTATTTCATTAGTTTTGTAAGCATTGTAAAAAATGATCAACATAACAAACTGTCAGCTTCACCATGTCAAAAAATGTGTTTTCCATAAAACACTGCTGGCTCCTTTCACAGAGGGACACTTCACCTCTTCTCTCTTTCTCAGCTCCATTTTCCATCCACATGTATGAAATTTTCCTTTTCCCAGGACTTCTTGCTGCAGGTATTTTCCATCTCTTGTCATAAAATGAATGTGAAGGAATTCTTAAAGACTGTAAATTAATATCCATAAATGCTTAGCTGGCTCGGTCTGCACAGCACCTGTATTGTGCTGGTGTTGATCCTCCCTGTGAGTTCCTCTCAGGCCAAACAGCGCTCAGGTCCAGATGTGCTTCTCTGCTGACAGATTAACGTCTCAGCGGAGCACTAAGAACCTGTATTAGGGAGACTTTGTGTGTTTTTCTAAAGTTTTCTACTCAAGAGTTCAGGAGAGTGAGATGTTTGTCTTTATGTCACAGACACTAAAAGTGCAGGGGCTTTTTTACGACTACAGCTGACAGATATCAGGGAGAAGTAACAGGATTCTCCTAAAGACTGTGTCTGTCCGCTGTCTTTGTTCACTGAAGCTTTTTCAAAGTTGGTGTGCTTGTATTTTTTTCTTTCTCAGAACTTTTTCATCTTTAGTGATAAACTCAAAAAATGCTGGGAAGTCAAGAAGTGGTGACAGTGTCAGTTTCAAAGGTCTGAATTTATTAAGAAAATACAAACCTGTGATGTTTGGTGCACAGAATTACAGTTTTTAAAGGTGCAGTGTGTAGAACTTAGTCGTGTTCGAAATCGCTCACTATCACAGATATAGTGCACTTTATAGTGTGTTCGCCATTTTGTAGTGTTGTTCGAATTCTCAGTAGTTAATTTCATCCACTATATAGTGCACTACAAAATACCCACAATGCACAGCAAAAGTGAGTGTACATACGATGTACCCTATATTGTACTCCTGTATACCACAATGCAATGCGGTCGTGTTTTTCCATAGAAGAAGAAGAGAAGGAAGGCTGTTAGGCGCTGCTTTCATTCATAAATGTAAAAAAACGTTGAAGTATCTTTAACACGTTGGTAGCGTAGCTCTTTAACGTCTTTTAGCGGCTGTAAACAGCTTCAAAATTTGCTACTTATCCTCCCGAGTGCCCGTTTTGTTTACGTGAATTTTGGCGCGTCCACTTCCGTCACAGGAATAACCGGCTCATCAGCTGACGCTACGACGTTTAGAAAATTGCATTGTAGTGTCAGAAATGTCGTCTTTTAGTCATTCCCTATGTAGTCCACTATATCATTTACACTACATAGGGGATAGTGAGTGAGTGAATCAGTGGACAATTTCAAAGACAGCTCTTGTCATTTTAGCATCCACTGCCATCCTCTCCTCTTCTTTGCCTGCATTCCTTGTAGATTCAGACAGACATGGGGATGATTGTACTCCTATTTTGACGGACTTTACATACAAATAGAAACATTATCTCCTATATTCACCGTTTCTGTTTGGCGAAATGCGGTGGATGTATAAAATGCCACATTCTACACACTGCACCTTATGTACAAGATGGCTTTTATCTTCAAATAATCCAAAAATGGAAACTGATCGGAAATTGTTGGTTGGTAACATGGTAGCACAGCAGTATTTTGGATTTTTAAAGGGACACTGGAGATGGCTATGACACACAGGCTTTGTAAGGAGTGAGAATATTATACAGCTCACATTGTTTGGCACTACCCAGGGATAGCAAACAGCAGTAAAGCTAATGCTAAGCCAACCGTGCAGAAAAACCAGCTAACTCTTGACATGCTTAACTTTTTAAAGCTGCTCTCTGTTCTGTAAAAGGAGTAGCCCAGTCTATTGCTGACTTTAGGCAAAAGACTAAAGGGTTCACCGTTTTGTGGAAAGCAAGGGCTTTTGTTACATGCTAGTTAGGGCATAGGTATCTGCTATGGAGCCATATCAGTGACAGTAAGAATTGGCATTGAAAAAGAAACTTGGTATTGAAGAAAAACTTGCATTGTCACTGAAATAAGTATTGGCATTGTAAAATGTTGAATTGGCACTGAAAAAAGTATTGGCATTGTAAAATGTTGAATTAAAAAATAAAACACAGACACTAAAAAATATGTTTTTTTAGGATACTTTTTGTTTTATGTTGTTTTTCAATGCCAATGTTCTGATTTTCTTTATATTTTCTGTTTTTTTCAGCTTCAACAGGTTTTCAGTTACAATGTTTTTTTTTTCAAGTTTCAATCTTACTGGCACTGTTTTGACATGAGGGGGGAGGGGAGGGGGGACCGCGAGCACGCACTTCCAGGCTTTGAGGGGAGGAGAGCGCCCTCTGTCGGCGTACAGTAACCTGCTCTCCCTGCAGCTGTGATCGGATATTTTTCAATAATTTAAAGCACTTTATGCTTCATGTCTTGCTAAGTTAGCAAACATGCTATTGTCGCTAAGCTTGCTCATGTTAAAGTGCTTTGGGTTTACTACAGAACATGGATGAATAATAAAACCGAAGCATTGACACTGACAGGAGGGAGTCTTCATCACTTCCAAACCCCCGCTACTCCATCACACCATCCTCTGAGCACATACACATATTTATAAATATATATATATAGTCCAGTTTGGTGTCACTGCAATCAAATAGAGGGTACTTATTACAGTTTTTTTAGTCATTACTGATTAATGAATAATAATGTAAATATATTTGATATATGTATTTAAATCTATATACAATTAAATTGAAACATATTTCTCAAAATCTAGAGCTGTTGTGTAAACAAGAAGAGATGATTGATCATCAGGCTCATTTTGGCATTACTACAGTCATAAACAGTTATTACAGTTTCTATCATACTAACCTGTTAATGATTCTACATCCATATTTGTAAAAGTCAAATGAATGACATTAAACTGTATTTCTTTTAAATGGGACCTGTAGTATAAAGTTGTTGACTGTGGTGGCGCTACAGTCAACAACAGTTAAGTTATTGCAGTTATTATTTTCCTTACACATTAATGCACACAATTCAATATATAAAACAGTTAAACCAAATACATTTATACCAGTACAATAAATACATTTTAATGTCATTCATTTGACTTTTCAAATATTGATGTGTAGAGTCATTAACAGGTAAGTATGATAGAAACTGTAATAAATTAACTGTTTATGACTCTTTATGACAGTTAAAAAAAATACATATGTATATATATATATATATATATATATATATATATATATATATATATATATGTATAAATATATATATATATATATGTGTTCTGTATTAAACCCAAAGCACTTTCACATGAGCGAGCTTAGCGAACGTTAGCATGTTTGCTAACTTAGCAAGACATGAAGCATAAAGTGCTTTAAATGATTGAAAAATATCCGATCACAGCTGCAGGGAGAGCAGGTTACTGTACGCCGACAGAGGGCGCTCTCCTCCCCTCAAAGCCTGGAAGCACGTGCTCGCGGTCCCCCCTCCCCCCTCCCCCCATGTCAAAACAGTGCCAGTAAGATTGAAACTTGAAAAAAAAAACACTGTAACTGAAAACCTGTTGAAGCCGAAAAAAATAGAAAATATAAAGAAAATCAGAACATTGGCATTGAAAAACAACATAAAACAAAAAGTATCCTAAAAAAACATATTTTTTAGTGTCTGTGTTTTATTTTTTAATTCAACATTTTACAATGCCAATACTTTTTTCAGTGCCAATTCAACATTTTACAATGCCAATACTTTTTTCAGTGACAATGCAAGTTTTTCTTCAATACCAAGTTTCTTTTTCAATGCCAATTCTTACTGTCACTGTTATGGCTCCATATCTGCCTCCTTCTCTACCTTATTTCACTGACACAGCAGTACCAAAGCTCTACAGAGCAGTGAAGCTAACAGTTAAAGAGAGGCCGAGCACAACATTAACATATGATGCGTGGACACTGGCCTGTGAGTTTTACTCTTCTTTTCAGTAAAACTGACTCTAGTGGCGTCAATACACAATAACAAAGGTCTTTGTTAAATTGAACAGAATTTGGTCTTTTTGGGGATGTAAAAAAGGTCGTAGATTGCAATATATTTTTTGCAATGTTATGTATCACATGTTAAGTCAGCATGGTCCGTCATAGGTTGGTAAGTCGCAGGTTTGGAACCCTGCTGAACGTCATGGAGAAATGATTGAAACTGATGAAAGACCTCACTATTCTGTTTCCTTTTTGTTTTATCACTTGTTTTCTTTCATAAACCAAACTAAACCAATCATGTGACCCCTGTGAGGGGGCAGAGGAGTGAAGCAGAGAGATCTGGCTAGAATCATCTTTTCTCGTTGTGGGTGTAAAGACAAGCTGCATCAGGGAAATAAAATATGAAGAACTGCTTTGGGACGAAAAGCATTTTGTTAATATCAAAACATGGGGTCAGTGGTGATTCTGACCCCTACATGCTGCACATTATAAGGTGAAAAAGAACCAGGTTTGACCCCTTTTTTTGCGTTCTGAACTACCTTTACACTTTAAGGCATGAATTTGACAAGATGCTGGGAATTTTAATTTTTAGTAATTTTAGAATATTTATAATAAATTTATTTTTTTTTTTTTTTTTTTTTTATTTTTTATTTTTTTTTATTTATTTTTTTTTTTTTTTTTTTTTTTTTTTTTTTTTTTTTTTTTTTTTTTTTTTTTTTTTTTTTTTTTTTATTTTTTTTTTAATTTTTTTTTTTTTTTTTTTTTTTTTTTTTTTTTTTTTTTTTTTTTTTTTTTTTTTTTTTTTTTTTTTTTTTTTTTTTTTTTTTTTTTGTTTGTTAGCAGAAGCTGAGATTTTCAGAACATGTTGGTAATGGTCCAACTTAGGCCCTGTTTACACGGAGACACTGTGACCTAAGATGTAAAGATTTTTCATTTGCATATTCAAACTCAATACACGTTCAGATGGAGACGCTAGAAACGAATGAAAAGGCTGTAGAGTGCATGCCAGTCCAGTAGATGGTGATGTAGGTTTGCAGAGAAACAGCTGTGGTAATTAACGTTCAATTAACATTCAAAGAAGTAAATACTTTCCACAAACAACAATGGTGGGTGGACGCACAAGGATGCAGGAGTCTATTCTGGACAACAAATCTGACTACATAGTTTTGTCTGGATAACAAACCGAGCACGGTGAAGCCCCAGTCACACATTCCCGTTTCTCGTGGCGATTGTGCACGATTGTCATAATCCTGATGAAACAGGCTTTGGTCGTAGTGCATGCGCTACTTGGTCTGGATCAGCCTTGTATAGTCGTGGATGAACGGCGGGGAACGGGGAAGGGTCCCGACAGTTCTGAACTGTTCAAAACTGTCGTGGAGAATCGCCGCTCTCAGTGTAGCGGGATGGAAGCATAAGGTAGTCCTAATGTGAACGGTATTAGCATGGCATGTACGGGGCTCAGTCGGGCTGATTGTGGCTCAATCCTGAAAGCTTTATGAGGACGACTGACAAGGATGTATCTGTTTGTGCTCCAACTGTGTCCCATTCAAGACGGCGCAAGCAACAGGGCTCAGTCGGGGCTTACGTGACGCAAGCTGAGCTCGAGCGGTGCTGACGTCGTGTCAGTGGGATGAAAATTCATGGAATCCTCATCATATCGTTGTATTAACCTAGCTAGAGCGTTACGAACGCCCCCGAAGCGCTGTAGAAGCACTACTGACGGTGTATTTACGGGGTGCGTCCAGGGGTGAGACAGTCATTTCTTCCCGTATCATGGCTATCACACCAGCCTCGTCAATTGTGTACAGTCGTGCACAATCGCCATGAGAAACGGGAATGTGTGACTTAGGCATAAGCAGCACATGTTGCTCGGTAGACAACCAAAGCTGTTGTTGTTCCTGGTATGTGAGCAGCCTTCATGAGAAAGAGTACTGCGCATGCGGTATGTCAGTGTTTCACCCTGAAATGCTCTGACTCTGGTTTACACAGAGCTGAATGGAAGGGCGTTTTTTAAACTCTCCACCCTGGAGTCTGGTTTCAAAAGTTTGCGTAATTAAAGGTTGTTTCGGGAGATATTTAGATCCAATATTGAGCGGTGGACATCCGTATAATGGTAGCACATGGGGCATGTATAACGCCGCTCCTAAAACTGCATTAATCATCCAAAAACTCATTAGTTTCACCAATATTTCATCATGGTCCACTCGCGCTACTCCTCCATTACAGTCTGTGTCGCTCCAGACATGTTTCTGTGACTGTGCTGACCTCTGAACTGAAGAAGAAGAATGTTTGCCTCTGCGCATGCGTAGTACGGCTCATTGTTTCAGGGGAAGACCACCGGCTACACAACGACTTTCCTCTTCCAGTTTTATGCAAAATGGACGAATATCTATCGGATGAAGATGTTGTGGAGGAGAACTTTGAATATGATGGGTGTCCTTACAGTTTCGAGCCAGAGTTTACAGATGAGGAGCTCATCGAAGGCAGGACGGGGAGGCAAAGAGAAGAACAGCTCTCCAGAGAGTACTGCGCATGCGCGGAGGCAAATAGTCTTTTTCTTCAGTTCAGAGGTCGGCACAGTCACAAAAACATGTCTGGAGCGACACAGACTGTAATGTCTGTTACATTCCCATGTAAACAGGAGGCCAAAATGCAATGAAAACTCACCTTATTTGGCTGTATTTATAAACAACCCCTTAGAAATTATTAGATGTTGGTGATCCAGATAGCCGCCATTAGTGAATGGTTGTTTTTGCTCAATAACTGTCTAACTAATAATGATATCAAAATGATTCTGTGTGCTTGTTGTGGGTTTTTTGGGTCAAGGAATCATATTATGAGGCTAACTTTATCATGGAACTGTTGCTTAAAGATATAATAACAATGTGTGAACTATCGTGGCAAAGGTTTGCACTGTCCGAGTGCTTCTAGTTATATTAATGCTGTGTAATCTGTTTGCTTTGTTTCTTGTAAATTGAGTAATATAATCTTAAATTTGTGGTGTATGTGTATGTGTAAAAGCTGAAAACCAAATAAAAAGAAGAAGCTTACCCTTTTTTGCCTTAGGTCAATTCAAACTGTGTCACTGAAAGTCATGTTAATATCCTGTTTTGATTTGGACTTTGACAAGGGGGTTTCTAAATGTTCATGTGATGACTTTTATTCTTGATTCATGAAAGAAGAAATTTCACTCTTTGTCACAGACCACAGTCGATCCCTCCCTTGTGTGGAGCTCCAGCGTTTGAAGCTCGATGCCCTGGAGTGGTTTGAACCTGAGCCAGAGAGTGGACTGTGAGCTCGTGCTGCTGCTTCTAACATCAGAAGGCTGATAGTGCGGCCGCTGTGCCATCACATGGCATGTAGAGGATTTCACAGTTTTTAGCATGAACGTAGCTGTAAGCAGAGGGGAAAACAGAGGGGGACATGTTTAAATGATTTTTATGAAGTTAAATGAAGGAAAGGATGTTGGCTTGTAGTGAAAGTGAAACATAAGAAGAGAGGAGATATTTGTATTTAGCTGGAGTGATCAAATAAAAATAATAAAAATATCTTTTCGCTGTTTTGAGTGAAACTTATATAAGGAGCAAACTTGGCACAAACATTGAGATGGAAAAAATAATGAGAATTTCAGTCACTTGACTGACCATCTGTTTCCAAACAGTTCTGGAAAGAAAATGAGGCAGCTCTTTCCTGATGTAGGTCAAAGGTCCACTCTGAAAAAATATGACACATGTCCATCCATCAGCTTTACTGCTTATCCCTTTTAGGGGTCATGGGGGACTGGAGCCTATCCCGGCTGGCATTAAAGGTTGGACACGCCCTGGACTAGTCCCAGGCCAATTGTAGGGCCACATTACACTGCAGCTCTTAATGCTCAATTCCGATTTATTTGTTTGGCCATTCAGATTACACCTCTAAATGTGGCCTGACTGCAGACTATGATGTGAACAGCTCACTCTTCAGAAGTGACGCGCATGCTCAGCTTAGCATTAAAGGATAAGTTTGGTTTCTACAGCTTTCACATTGTTTATAGAATGAAGTAGAACAATATACTCACCCAGAAGGCTTTCCTGATCCAGACAGTGCTCCGGGAGATATTTAGATCCAAAATTGAGCGGCGGATATCTGTATAATGGTAGCACACGGGGCATGTATAGCGCTGCTCCTAAAACTGCATTAATCGTCCAAAAACTCATTAGTTTCACCAATATTTCATCATGGTCCGCTCGCGCTACTCCTCCATTACAGTCTGTGTTGCCCCAGACATGTTTTTGTACTGCGCATGCGCGGCAGCCATGAAGAAAGTTTTCAGTTCAGAGGTCAGTACTGTCACAAACATGTCTGGAGCGACATGATGAAATATTGGTGAAACTTGGAGGAGTAGCCGATTTTTTTTAGGAAATATATTGGTCAACAAACACAGAGCAAAATTGTGCTTCACAATGCTGGAGAAGTTTGTTACCATAACTCAGAACTTCATGTTACAGCAGCTCACCTTGAGTGAGCTCTTATTAAAGTAATGATGGCCAAATTTTATTTCTTTAAAACCTTAAAGCGATATTCCGGGATGGAACAAGTTGGGTCCTATCACAAGGCTTAGGGCAGAAATTACCCCTACAGCAGTGTTTATGTGCATAAGAAGCCCAGGGCGCACGGACCAAATCCTCCCTCTCTGCTCCCGGCCTGCTCGTATGCAGAGTATATATGAAAATATATATATGTGGCTGAGCCTCCGCTGCTCAGCCACAGCTGCAGCGGAGGCTCTGCAGCGGAGGCTCTGCAGCGGAGCCACAGCTCTTCCGCGGAGGCCGTTTTACGACCCGATGAGAACTAGAGCCTTATTTAGCGGTGTTTTTGGGTGAAAGTAACGCGCCGAAAATTGTCTAAATAAAGTGTGAATGCAGACCGATATCAGATTTTTTCGATGGGAGTCCGTTTATGTGTGTTTTTGGTCAAGTAAAATATGGCCCCGTCTGACTGCAGAGGAACTCTGCATACGAGCAGGCCGGGAGCAGAGAGGGAGGATTTGGTCCGTGCGCCCTGGGCTTCTTATGCACATAAACACTGCTGCAGGGGTAATTTCTGCCCTAAGCCTTGTGATAGGACCCAACTTGTTCCATCCTGGAATATCGCTTTAAGGCGGACCCGCTTTCCTGCCGACCCCTGCTGATGACAGATCGCTGCTGGGGAGCAAAACATCTCAGGGCCATAGCGCGCTGAACAGATGAACAAAGAGGCGAAAATTTTGTTTTGTCATTTGTTCTGATGTTTCGTAGTTTGTCAGAGAGCAGATCAGACAGGAGCAGACTGTTCACTGACTGACGCTGTCTCGTACATACAGCCGCGCGTAAATGCACATGGATGAGATGGACAGCAGTGGATCATCAGTGTCTCCGCGTCCTGTAAACTGTTATTTTAGCCTGATTAATCCATTCAAAAAGTCGGCACAGTGTTAATAAACTAAGTTTATCAGATATAATACAAAGGTTTGATTCATTCACATTTATCTTTTATTGTGCGTGTAATGGAGAGACCAGTCAATCGCTCCTGCACTCTCTCACTTTTTCTCATCACTCCCCCCTTTATGCATCGTTTAATCATGCTTGTAGTTGGAAAACAACTAAAACTCTTTATCTTAAGAAAAAAATGCATAAACTTTTTAACAACCATGTCTATATTAACCTCTGATTATGTTCTGTCCATGAAGTGACTTTGAAAACATTTGTCCTGAGGTAAACTGCTGCTCTAATGACGTCAAAGTCACATCAAATGTGACCTGACTGTTCAGACTGCCATCACATTCAAGAAAATCAGATATGTATCTGATTTAGTACCACATTTGAAAGTGGCCTGAATCTGATTTCAAAATGTCAGATTCAATGCGACTTGTGCTGTTCACACTGTCAGAAACAAATCAGATACAGGTCACATTTGGGCCAAAAAAATCGGATTCAGATCACTTTTAACTGCAGTGTGAACGTAGCCTTGGACCGTTGGACGGTCAACGGTCGATCAGGTGACACTGCTCACTCAAGACATTGAGGACAGCTTTCAAAAAAAAGAGAAGGCTGGAGTAGTGCTACTGGATCTTACAGCTTACGCCACTGTCTGGCATCGTGGCCTCCACCTTAAGCTCCTAAAAACCATCCCTGACCTGCATATGGTGAAATTCATAATGGAGATGCTCATGAACCGCAGCTTCTCCTTAAAGACCAGTGATAGGCAATGCAGCAGGCTCAGGAGGCTGAGGAATGGTGTACCACAGGGATCTGTCCTTGCACCGATGTTATTCAATATTTACATCCACGATCTACCAGAGACAACATCCCGGAAATACGGCTATGCCAATGACCTGGCCATCATGATGGGGCAGCCAACATGGGAGGCGATGGAAACTGGCCTAAACCAGGATATGGAAATCCTGGCAGCCTACTTGTGCAAGTGGCGCCTACAGCTGAGCATTGGCAAGACAGTATCAGCAGCTTAACACCTCAACAACAAGGAGGCAAGAAGGGAACTTGATGTATTCATCTACAACCATCGTCTGGAGTTCCAGCAAGCCCCGCGGTACCTTGGTGCACGTCTGGATAGAGCCCTCACCTTTAAACAACACCTTGAAGAAGTGGCGGCCAAAGTTACATCTAGGGCCGCACTTATCCGACGTCTTGCCGGTACTAGCTGGGGAGCATCTATCAATGTGCTCAGAATCTCCACGCAAGCCCTTGTCTTCTCAGTAGCTGAATACTGTGCCCCAGCCTGGTGCAGGAGCCTACATGCCATAAACAACACTCTTAGGACCATAACTGGCTGCCTGAAGCCCACCCCCGTGTTCTACCTGCCAGTACTAGCGGGAATCTTTGGCCTCTTTGATGTGGGACCTGAGACGAAGGCGTGGCAGCACACTACTGAGCTGGATATCTGATGATGACACACGAAAGAAGAAGTAGCCTTAGAGTCAGAGAGATGTTTTCATTATGAAGATGTTTTTGGTCTGTGGGAGGAAGCCACAGTACCCAGACAGAACCCATGTATGCACAGGGAGAACATGCAAACTCCCACAGAAAGGACCTCAGTGACATGGGGTTTAAATCAGCAGCTATGAGGCATGCTGCACAACTTTGCTGCCCAGGACCCTGGATTAATCAATCTCAGCACAATTTAAGCTACAGGAACACCTGTCAAAATGTCTTTATTTTGTTAGCCGAGTGGAATTCAGCTGTGAGTCACAATCGTGTAGATATGTTTCCTGCCAGATATAAAGTTCCTGTAGGGGATGTGAGTGTCTTTATCTTGTTTTATGCAATGACATAAAAGTGCTTCTTCCTACCCAATAGCATTTACTGTTGAGTAGTTAAGTTATGTGATAACTCTTTGTAACGATATACTTATATTTGATTGATGATATGTTTTTTTTCCTTCTTAACATATCTGAGGGCTCTGTCCTTATTACCCGACTATGTCATGGCCTTTAACTTTGAAAGAAGCAATTCATCAGTGGGTGAAATTATATAGCTGTCTCTCAAAGTCATGTTTTACTCACCCTCAAGACAATATCTGCCTCTTACTGCTCTTCTCTGACCATGAGTGATGTCCCAATAAACAGAAAATGAACACAAAGGGGAGCCTACTTTTTCTGCTTCCATGTGAGCCACAGCTGGGTTGGTATGCCACTATTTGTCCATCAGATTCTTGTTTATAATAGTTCTTTAGCAAATGCTAATCTCAGTTTGTTTCATGATGGAAAGTGAATGGGAAAATGGGAAATTTGCCTCTTTAACTTCTTCAACTTCAGCTTTATTATAGTCCCGTGGGAAAATAGTTTTCAGACTTTGCTCAATTTCCCTTTTTAATCTAATGAAAGCATTGGATATCTATGTTACAAAATTCAAGGGCCATTTTCAAGGGCACCCATAAGAGGGGATAATGGGTGAAGCCCTCTAGGGCCTGGAGTCACATACTGTAGGTGCAGGCTCCGAAACATGTCAGCCACTTCAAGGACTACAGTGCATACGTGGACTGTGCAAATCAACCATGAGGCTGCACAAATGACATCTGAGGAGCGTCCAATTACTAGACGCTGCAGGGGAGCAGGCCTGGTCATTTCGCTTGGTCATAATTTGCTTGCAAACGTTACGTTATTGGAACATTTTGAAAGTTTTCAGGCAAATTTTGAACAAAGGTCCTTTCAGACTCAAGGAAGGGCAAATTTGATTTTGGAGGTCATATTTCAAAGGATTTTGGTCTCATGATGATCTTCTGGTTGCGAACATGAAATATCAAGGATGCTTTTAGGGGTTTCTGTAAACCTGCAGAAATACTGGGACAACAGGCTGCTTCTGTTCTCCTCATTTATGTTCAAACTTTGGCTAAATGTGAGGAGACTCTCCCTCATCTCCTAAACCTTTAAGATGAATCCTCTTCAAAGCAGAAAACTGATATATCACAGTAAAGGAACAATGGGATGAATTGTTAGGAACAAGTGAGGATTCATCTCCTACGGTGTCAACAAGAGGGCACCTTAGCGAGCACACAATGCCCCTTCAGATGTGACTCAGCCAAAGCAGGATGGTCCGACTTAAGAACTGAACTGTGCCCGCAGGTATGTTGCAACACTCATATATCCATGACCTTAAAAAAATGTGACACACCACTTGGCCTTTGCCCTGCAGCCCTGAGAACTGGATGTCTGGTAAATGGAGAGTAATTAGCTGACGTTTTATTGGACTCATAAAAGCAGCTCCTCTCCTCGCCCCATCAGTCTTAAGCTCTTCCTGCTCAGTCCCCGCGTGTCTTCGTCCTTTTATTTCCACCACATCCTTCTTACAATCTGTATTTGCATATTGAAGTTCCTCTCATAAAGCAGCTTCTGTTTCAATCAAATAAATATTTAAATTCTTTTGAACTTCACATTCCCTCTGATCCTGGACTTTCACAGAGTTCTGTACTTCATTTGAACATCACAGAGAGATTTACAGCTTGTTCCTCTCCTTCCCCTTATCATCTGCTGCTTCTCTCATCTGTTTAATTCAAAGGGCTGTTTAGTCAGTTTTTGAGGTATTCCTGCAGGGAATTCTTTTGGGACTGACTTATTTGGATATTACAGCACATGTAACATAATGAGATGAAGGTATTTTGTAGATGTCCTTCAGGTGCTTCCCAGAGCTCTTGTTCTAATATCTGTAGTTCAACAAATACCTGAGAACAATGATCAGACGACCATGAAACAAGAACAGATTAAAGAAAACAAACCACTAATGTAAAAAAAGATTAAAGAGTTCATTAATAATGTCTGAAAAATATCAAATTGTAAAAGCTATAAAATCACAATTGGAGACCTAAACAAAGCCTGTTTGGTGTCTTTAAGAGTACAGCATCATGAATGGTAGAAATGGGTTGGCACAGTTGTGTTTTCAACATTTGGGAGCAGCATCATGAGGTTTTGCAGTTTGTGGCATCTGCTCATGTATAAAGAACCTTTAAGTTGCATTCACATCGAACATGACTTCACTTGTTGCCCACTGAAGTCGTGTCACGTGTCCATAAATATCTCATTTTGGTCACTGTCACCGGTAGGGATGGGTTAAAAAAATTGATTTAATCGATTTTCCTTTAACTGGTTAATAATCAATCCATAAAATCCAAAGATTGATCTTTTAACTTGGGTAGTTGGGTCTTCTTTGGATGTGCAGAGAAGCAGCCTGTGGTATCAACCCTGCTAGTCTCATGTGATCAGGCTATTGTTAGCTGTTGTTAGCACGCCCTGTGTTGTTGTATGAAGAATGTGATTATCACTACGGCAGCATTTTTGTAAAGTCTAACAATACTATGTATACAGCTGATCTAGAGTGACACATCCCAGTCAGAAGTGCAAATTAATTGATTATTACAGGAGCTAAATAACTGTTCACACTGGGGGCATCCATCTTCGATTGTCAACTCAGGGGTGGCGAGGTTTCACCGAGTTCCCAGTAGGAAATTCCGACTTCGGGGAACGTTCCAGTTGCAGTTTCCTACTTGGAACCATAGACTGTAAAAAACATGGGCGCCATGTCGCTGGGCTCAAATTGAAGCCTCCACGAAAACTGCTCCCCCTGGTGACTGGCTGCAGTATAGGTCAAATTTCTGTCTCCCCCATTCATCTGGACGGGCCGAAGTGAAACTTCAAAAAATTATCACATCCCGTACAAATATTTCTCCCATCTGTATGCTGTGGTGATATGAAAGTATTATTGGGCTGCGTGTTTTCCAAGTCCTCTTTTTTCTGAAAAGTTTATTTTTTATAAGTTATTAGACTTTAAAAATAACCACGGTTTACAGCAGCTTCACAATGATTGTGTACGGCGTATGCTGCGGAGTGTTGCGACCGTTTACGACAGCTGCGTCCAGATTATGGTCCAAATTCTCTACTGGCTGCACAATGGCGGCGCCCTGACGGGGGATATTTAGGCTTCAAATCCGTTCCATGGTGGAAGGCAGAGCCACGCTATCCAGTTCTTATAATACATCCATGCTTGGAACCCAGAAATTCCTACTTCTGACTACAACTGGAATGCACCAAAAGACGTGACTGAAGCCAAAGCGTGTGTTTGTTGTGATGCTAATGATTGCAGCTCGGACCTTCCTTAGAACTCTGCATTGCTTTACAACTTATTTTTTCAACAACTTACAGGATGCAAAGCAACAAGGTAATGTATCTCTTTCTAGTTACGAAGTGGTAGTTTTTGATGTGTGACAACAAGTAATTTTTGGAAAACTTAGTATCGTAGTTGTAGCCGGCTATATATCACTCTAAGACGTGTAATATAAATAATAAAATAATATAAATTTGCTCTAGTTTTAATTGTTTTGTTTCTGAAGTTGGGTATCCAGGCCAGTCCAGCCCTGTCCGACCCGACCAGAAGACTAAGGAATAGCATTTATAGATAACCTATTTTGATGCTATAAAACTCATCTTAAAATGTGTATTTCAATCAGGCATATATCTAAAAGTGAGACTTTTTTGTAATTACTTAGAAACTCCTCACAGTCTCTTCAAGTGAGGAGTGTGGCACTATGTACATCAATTTGTAGCACTGGCATCATGTCCAGAGATTTCTAAACAGAGACAGCACTGAGCTGTGACACTGTGGCACACGTTGAAGGTTCATGTTCCTGACACAACTCCTCTTCAAAAAGCATTTACCTGAAACAGGTAAACCAAATTCTCTAAAGTTTTGGCCTTGAGAACCGGGTAGTGCTAAATGCTTACGCCCTCCATGTTTTGGCCCTGCACCACTCCATTGAGTTGGAACAAAGCCGCCGACCACCTTAGATTACATAAGAATAGACAACCCACCACTTTAGTGCCAATAAATATTCCACAGTTGAAGCTTTGGGCCTCTTTACATGTCCGATGATTTAACCTGAAAGGCTGAACTGTTTTAATCACAGGGTTTGTCTTCAAACAGAGCCCTGCTCTAGCTTAGTCACACAGATGGGGGCCTGTTGTGTCCTGCTTCAGCTCTTTCTGCTTCATCTTTCTTCACTTTCCCTTTCATCCTCACTCTGTCAGACCCGGCTCTCCCCTCTACTGCATTTTCCTCTAACCCTTCCTGTGTCATTTACCCCTCTAACCATCTCCAGGGTTTGATTCCTCCTCAGTTTAGAGACAAGAAAAGAGCTTGTGCACCTCTGAAACTCTGACATTATGACTACACTGCAGCCCTCGGGCTAGCCCTGTACCCAGGATGCAACTCTGCATGTGCTCGTCTTTGTGCATTTGTGTTGTGTCTGTGTGTAGTGCAGGAGTGAGTGTACGTGTTTCCCCCCTCAGGCCATTGAACAATTCTCTCCTCTCCCTTCTGCCCTCCTGCGATAATAGTCCATTAACACTGACATCAACACAATACATTCTCATGTTTGTGTGTCTCTGCTCAAAGGTCTCCTAAAATTTATTCAAATAAGCAAATATGCACAAGCTTCAGTAAGCACTCACATGCTAATTAGGAGAAACTGGCTGATGCTTTTAACACTGAGAGAAGAACAAGAGAAGTGTGACATTTCTAATTTTTTTTTGTGTGTTGCTTGGGTACATGTGTTGTTGTTTTTTAGCAGATTTTGGGCGCCAGTTAAAATCTCCAACATTGCACAAGAAAGGATGCTGTCTGTTGCAACGCTGAGCTGCAGAGTACAAACATGTGCTGGGATTGCACAGAAGCAGCAGGAACACACGAACAGAGTGAAGACATAACTGAGAAAGAAAGCTATGACAGTGCTGTAAGGTCTCACATGATGTGTGCCATATGTTCGTGTGATGGAAGAACATTTCCCAGATGCCCTGGTAATAAAGGAATACATGGATTGCTGGCCTTAAATTTCCAGAAATTTTCTGTTATTTTTTAAGCAACAGACACATAATCAAACTTTTTGGAAAACCCTAAGAGTCTTGCTGCGCTCCCAAACGCTTCTGTGGTCATGGTTGTGAGATGTACAAAATAAGGCTATAAAATAACGACACTGCCTTTGTGAGGATAAACCCATGTGGTTCACAGTCATGCTAAAGCGGGGTAAACACATAAAGATCATTGGGATGTTTTTGTCCTGACTTTCCCCCTTCCCAACCAAGAAAGGCCACTGCCATCTTATAAGGTTATCATATATGATTATTCTGTGGTCTGAGGTGTTTCTGTAAAGTTTGAAACAAAATTCAGCCAATCAAGAAGTGAGCTGACAGAGGAACAAGTAAGGTGAAACAAGGTGAAAACTAGAAAAGCACTCATAGAGCGCAGACCTCCGCCAGTGCCACAGTCCTCACCCATATTATGATTTTCACCATAAATATTAGTGCTACCTTTATTTTATCTAAATATTTAGATTCCTTGACCACGAAAGCATACCATTAGCAACTAGATTCATAGTGATATCTATTTTAGTTCAGTAGTTTTAACAAATATTGCATTTTTTTGTCGTGGCGGTTCCAAATGGTGATGCAGATCACTCCCAAAATCGAATGATTTGTTCCTCCCTGAAAATTTTATCAAGATCCGTCCATAACTTCTTGAGTTATGTTGCTAACAGAGAAACAAACAAGCCAACAGATGCCGGCATTAACATAACCTCCTGGCGAATAAAAACAAGCACAGCCGACCTGAAACATAAAGTTTGATGGACCTCAGACCAGAGATACCCACGAGTCTTTGATCGAGAGTCCGAGTTGAGTCATGAGTCTTCACACACACACAAACACATACACACACACACACACACACACACACACATCTATAAATAAGATGTAGCCTCCGGCAAAAATACAGTATATCCAAATTTTTATTCAGACTTTCTTTCTTTCTGAAAAAGTTTCTGCAGTGCACATACATGCCATGGTCAGGTGCAAAACAAACTTGCCATGAGCAGCAAAAAATAAACTTTATGGCATTTAACAATACTATAAAATAAATAAAATAATAAGGTAGTAAGTAGTAGTAGCCATGCTGTTGGAAGTTTGTGTAGCCGTAGGTCAATATAGTGGAGTGGAGTTTCTCCGGCAGCTGCTCCATTTGTGCTTGCCATGATGACTGACTAATGACTGATATGTGTGTGGGACGGACCCCCAAATTCCACGTCTGTCTTGCTCCGACAGACAGACCCCACTGAAAGCGCCGTAGCGTGCAGCCTCGTAGGGGGAAGGCTGATCCCTGGAGAGCCACAGGCTCTCATGAGCACAGCGATGTCACATGCTCATAAAACACATTATAGACTGAGAGAAGAAATAAGCAACACCTCACTTTGCTTCTCTAAGGTCCCTTTGCTGGTCCCAACCACACAGCTTCGTGATTTATTCAACTTCTATCTGTCTATATCCATGTAGAAAAGATGTTTGGTGCCATGTATACAGTGTTATATATTTCTGTACCTCTACGATTCACTTTTCTTCGTCCATGGTGTCTTGTTGCCTCTGGGACCCTCTGACCGACTGCTGACCTGATGCTCGTGCCTCCAGATTTGACGTAATAACAAACAATTGAGGAAAATTATGTGCTAGAGTCCGTGCATTGTGTTTTATTTTGAAACTTCCGGATACTCCACATGGTGACTTCCTGGCTAGTGCTTTCATAACGACAGTGAATTTTCGGGGTTTGGAAGCGGCCGTGAAGAGGGAGGGATGCGAGGTGGGGCGAGGGAGGGGAGTGGAACAAACGTTCCCATTACACAAAAAAACCACTATAAAATAAAGATTGCCCACGAGTCTTTGATCTCGAGTCGAGTCAATTCTCTAGTCTTTCAGGGGCGAATCCAAGTCCAGTCTGGAATCTCCAAAAATACGACTCGAGTGCAACTCCAGTACGAGTTTTTAACTCAGGTCTCCATCTCTGCCTCAGATGTGAAGGACCAGATCATGTGTTTACACTCTCTCCATGATTATTTCCAGTTGCGTCTTTTTTTGTTTGGAATTTTGCAGCTGAAAATAGTCCAGAGACCACCATCATTCCCTCTTCTCATATGTCTTCCATGGCGTATGTTGTGGTTTGTATTTGTTGCTTTGTTTTTTCTTTTTGTTTTTGTTAGACTGCATTTGATCATCTAAGATTTCTGACTTTGAGGACTAGATTCAACACTGGTGGTGGGACAGAAGCTTTATGTGTGTGCTGTACTGTGTTGAGATTATTGGACACACACAATACAATCAAAGCTGTTCAACGCCTGGGGTGCTGGTTTGGTGGAGTGGTTAGCAACCAGGCACCCCATGTACTTGCTTCTGCCGGTCCGGGTTCGAATCCTGCCTGTGACCAGTTTGCAGTGTCTTCCCCTACTCTCTCACCCCCTTTCACAAGCCTATCCACTATCTCTCTCCTATCAATAAAGGCACAAAATGTCCAAAAAATACATTTAAAAACATTTAAATACACAAAAAACAAAACAAAGTAAAAAAACTGTTCAACACCTAATTTTATCTTCATGTGTGGGGTCTGTGACAGATAAAAAATTTCTTCAGATTTATGCGTGTTCCCTGCTTAAAGATGCGATGAGGAGTTTCTAAGTAATTACAAAAAAGTCTCACTTTTACATATATGCCTGATTGAAATACACACTTTAAGATGAGTTTTATAGCATCAAAATAGGTTATCTATAAATGCTATTCCTTAGCTCGCAGTCGGGTTGAACAGGGCTGGACTGGCCTGGATACTCAACTTCAGTAACAAGACAATTAAAACTAGAGCAAATTTATATTATTCGGACACGTCTTAGAGCACCAGGCTGTAAGTAGAGATAGATAGCCGGCTACAAAACTACAATACTAAGTGTTCCAAAAATTGCTTGTTGTCACACATCAAAAACTGCCACTACGTACCTTGGGTCACGTCTTTTGGTGCGTTCCAGTTCTACTCGGAAGTCAGAATTTCCAAGTTCCGTGTAGGAAACTGCAACTGGAACGCCCCCCGAAGTCGGAATTTCCTACTGGGAACTCGGTGAAACCTCGCCACCCCCGAGTTGACAATCAAAGATGGATGCCCCCAGTGTGAACAGTCATTTAGCTCCTGTAATAATCAATTTATTTGCACTTCTGACTGGGATGTGTCGCTCTAGATCAGCTGTATACATAGTATTGTTAGACTTATATTTACAAAAATGCTGCCATAGTGATAATCACATTCTTCATGTGATATCTGTGAACAACAACACAGGGCATGCTAACAACAGCTAACAATAGCCTGGTAGATCGGCATGTTTTTTTCAAACTTCAACTGGAACGCTGATAAGTCAGAGATGATGTCACTCCCAGTTCCAAGGTTACTGGAACGCAGCATTACGACAGTCGCCGTGCGTGCAAGTCTTTATGTCTTCGGAAATATATTGTCCTCATAGCACCTTTAAGTGTTATAAAATGATAATTGGATTTGAGCTGATATAACACTTTTCTAGTCTCTTTGGTAACTCAGAGAAGGTTTATACAGCAGTCACACCCATTCACTCACTGATGTTGGTGTTTCTGTGTCAGTTGTCCACGCCCTTCATACTCATTTACACGCCACTGACACAGCAGTGGGAGCAACTTGGGGTTAAGTTTTCAGTAAGTGACGTCTGTAGTCCACTGGTACTGACAGAAGTGCACGTGTTTTTGCTAAGGTGGCTTAAATGATTTGCCTACAAGTTGAGCAACACATCAATTTGACATTTTTGGTGAAGCTGAACAAAACAGGGGCAGCACCATGGCGCAGTAGGTGGTGGCATCTATCCCTGTGTCAGTGAGGTGTTTGTTCTCCTCATGCATGTGTGGGTTCTCTCCAGGCACTCCGGTTCCCACCCACAGACCAAAAAACATGCCTGCTAGGCTAAGTGGTGACTCCACATCACCAATAAGTATTAGTGTGAGCATGAATGGTTTTCTGTCTCTATGTGGCTCTGTGATTGGCTGACCAGTGCACCCTGCCTCTCCCCAAACATCAGCTGGGATAGGCTCCAGTCCCTAAGAGATAAGCAGAATAGATAATGGATGGGTGGATAGACAGAAGGATGGACAGATGGAAAGGCAAAACAACAGCTGAATCTTGTAAAGGTGTATGTGGAACACTGCATGTCACATGCACTTGTGTTCGAATGGCAAAAAAGATTATATATAAATCAATAAAAAATACATTTTTGCTCCACTTTTGACATGTTTCACGAGTCTGTTTTATGAGGCGGCTCTTGTTTTGTCCTTCAGACCCTGGCTATTAAAGATGCAATGTGTAGAAACTGGCATTTTAGTGATGTTAAGTGTTCAGATTTTGGAATGAGCCTGTAAAACATCACATCAGTAAGCGACAGGAGCTGGTGAAGACCAGAAAGGATTGTGATTAGGGCATCATTTACGACTGTTATGAGGTGAGAGTTTTTTCATTCATATTTGTAACTATTATTTTTTTATTATTATTATGTAGGTCAATTATGATGATGATTATAGGTTTTGTAAACTTTAATTAACACAGGCAAACAAAATCCAGTAAAATTGCTCTCTTTGTCTCCAAAACTCCCCAGTAGACAACATGGCAGATCGTTATGTCAGCCTCCATGGAGGGGAGACCTGCGGTACAGAAATATAAAAATCTTTTTCTAACTTAAAGGTGTAGTCAGCGATCTTCTAATCTTCTAATCTAATGCACTATTTGTCAAAATCACCGTCTTTCTTCTCTCCATCCACAAGATGTCACTACTGACAGTATGTTGGAAAAAAAAGTCCGGTTTCAATACACAGCCTTGGCTCTGAATTTCAGCAGGTAAATACTGTGGCTTGGGCCGAGTCACCAAAACAGGGTACGCCCCCCACATCCAGGGGGTGATCATACTCATGCACAGATCAGACAGAGGGGGGTGGGGGAGTCTTAGGTTGCGTAGCGTGCACAGTTAGCGTAAGAGAGAGATATGGCTGGAAAACAGCCCAAAAGAAAAAGGTCAGAGGAGTGAAAAGTGAAAAAGAAGGACTATGACCATGAAAGAGCAAAGACCCGGGTCAACATTGGTGTTGCTTTCCGACGATGGAGAGAACTCCGCGAATTTAAAGACCTGAAAATGGACGCGGATGTCGCCGTCTGTCTGCTGGATAGATAAGCAACCTTAGCTTTGTGGTGCTTCACATAACAGTAACAGCCGTCAGGCATTCATCTTTTTGTCTAATCTGCCAGAATGTACTGTTGTTGTGATGTTATCAATAATGGCAGTCGAGTTGTGTGACGAGTCGGGGTTACCTTAATTACGTTGGTCAGCTACGCAGTTTCCATGACAATGCACGTCCATCAGCTTTCGGGGGTGGAGCCAGGGGTGAGGTATGAAGGGAGTGGCGGGTCTTAATTCGTTTATCAACAACCTCTCCACTCATTTTCTCCCACATCACTGACTACACCTTTAATACAAAGAAATTGAATGTTTTGAGGATGATTGTACTCCTATTTCTATGGACTTTACATACAAATAGAAACATTATATCCATCATTTCATCATTTCTGTTTGGTGAAATGCTGCCAACTTCAACACACTACACCTTTAATTGATGGCCTGTAAATGATTTGGTTGACTGAATGGTTGTCCATTACCTGCAGTATATGCTTTTGAAGCTTCTTCCCATTTCCTAACACTCTCTATGAGCAGTTGCCTAAATTGACTAATGACATATACTTGATGTTCCATCCAGTGTATTGTTGCCTTAATCCCTTTCTATATGATACTACTCAGTGGGAAAGTTGGAAAGCTTGATCTGACTCCGGGCTGCCAGTTGGTGATCACTCCTGCAAGTCGTGTGTCTTACCCTGCCCCCTCTCAGCTTTGTCCATGATGTTCTGGAGGTATTTTTGAAATTCCACAGCATGTTCATCCATGTTTGGACCGTAAAGATTTCCCCCTCAGCCTCCCTGATGCGTATATTATTTCTTCTCTGCCTCCCCTCTGAAAGAATTGATGAATCTTCACTGACTCTGTTGTTTTCCTTCCTCCTCTCTATGTTTATTTGACATGTGGCCCCATGCACACACCACAGCCTCATCAGCGAGTGAATCAATTTGAAACACACTTTCACCTTGGATGGAGGTCAGGGGATTGCTTATCTTCTCAAAAGACAATAATGTGGTCTCACCCTGTGGGAGAGCGCAGTGTTACAGGAGATTCTCTGAAATGTCGAGCACAGATGGAGTCATAAAGAACCACAATGAGGGGATCTGCATCTTCTCCTAGATCATTTTCTCTGTCCATCCTCCTCCCTGACTCTCCTCCTTCACGAAGACCATCACAGTAATCAAACTGTTTCAAACTGAATTTGCACACTCGTCATTCTCCCAGCAGTAAAACTAACCACATGATAATCTTCACACGGGGACAGAGCTCGGTGCATGGAATGTGTCGCTCCCTCTCCTGCTCCGCATGCCATCAGACCGTAACCTTTTGTCCCAGAACAACATCATCCTCTGCTTTTTCACAAAACATCACAAATCTCTCTCTAAGTCCTAAACAAACCATTCTGTCTTTCATCTTGAAGAACTTTTGCTAACTTTAATCATACAACACCAGTATTTACTTTAACCTTTTGCCAACTTTTGATGAAAGTAAATTTAATTAATATTATTTTGTTAGAAGCCAAAGTATTGAAGAGGAGCCAGTGATAACAGACTGAAGCGAAGGCTTCAATTTGACTTTCAGATCTGCAGAAAAATAATCTTTTGGATTAATATGTGGTCTCATTGTTATGACAGTGCTCAGGCAGATTAAAGTGGAGTTAGAGTCTTAAAGAAGAGCGTGTAATTACAAGAGAAGCGGTGCAATAAGCTCTAGGTCAGCATAACCCTGAACCAACACAGAGGGCCGTCTTCTATAGGCTTGAGAGGGACTGATAGCAAACCATAGACCATTTGATTCCTGTTCTAAAGAAAAGACTCATTTCACTTACCTTTTGAATATGGTACCCTTAGTGCAGGGGTGGGCAAGTGGCGGCCCTCCACGTCACTAAATGTGGCCCACCATTCATTCCCAAAAAACCAGCAACTGTAAATATGAAGAAAACTCAGATATCCAATAAAACATTTCTATATAATCTTATGTAAGTTATTTACAACCTTGCTTTGCTCTTATAGTGTCTAAATCTCTTTCATGCAGCCTTTGAACATTATATCAATTATTACTCTATACTATATTTTAAAAAATGACATCAGCAAAATATTTGAGCTTGAAAAATTTGAAAACACATTATTTTATTGATTTGAAAATAGCTTCATTGGCTTTAATCCCATGTTTATTAGCTAAATTAGCTTGAAATAAGTTCATTTGATTATGCATAATAACTTGTATTTATGTTGTAATATATGAATATTGGTATTCTAATTTTATGACAAATTTATATTCTCATATCTTGTTTATCCAACATTCTTTTTCATCATCGAGAGTTTCTGAAAATTTGTAACCATGTCGCCCTCAGGCTGGGAAAAATGGTTTTATGTGGCCCTCTTGGTAATTAAAGTTGCCCACCCCTGCCCGAGTGGGACACTGGGAGAAAAAATAGATATTAAGATTCTCATGTGCATGCAAAACTATCTCATACACATGCAGAACTATCTGGTGAACATGCAAATCTTCCCATTAGCACAACTATCTGGTTAGCATGAGAAACTTTAGTGTTTGCTCGAGATAGCTTCTCACGCTCATAAGAAACTGACAGCGTGCGCATGGGACACTCCTGTTACAACCAGCTCGTTTTAAGGGGAAAGGGAAGTAACATAAAATAAACCAAGATTTTTAAAAGGTTCAAAAGAAGTTATTTATTTCACAAAAGGTACTTGTTTTGACAATGAAAAAAATGAGGCAAATAAACTGAGTGCTGCAAAATAAAACAAAACGAGAACAAAAGGGACTCTAACCTAGAGTTATTGTTTAAATAACTAAAATAAACCCTACTACCCAAAAATGTAAATCACACAATCAAAACTAACAGCACCTAAACCTAGTGTGTTTAACAATTTACGAAGTAAGTGTGGTGGAGATGCGTCCAAACTTCAAAACTAGTGCCTCACAAAATCACAAAGGTTTTAGAGAGTTTTTAGTAACAACGAGTCTAACAAAGCGAGTAGGCACGTGAGCATGGCTGGCTACAGCTTGCTGGCGAGTGTTGGGTCTACCGGCTTCTTATGCTGCTGCTCGCACTTGATTGGCCGGAGAGCGGGCGGTCGTCTGTCCAATCAGGGCACATCAGCACAGGTGATTGGGGTCAGCAGCATTGGCCCTGAGAGCGAGCACACACACTATAGTTGTGTTCGAAATCCTTCCCTATCACGGATATAGTGCACTATATAGTGTGTTCGCCATTTTGTAGTGTTGTTCGAATTCTCAGCAGTTATTTTCATCCACTATATAGTGCACTACAAAATACCCACAATGCACAGCAAAAGTGAGTGTACATACGATGTACCCTATATTGTACTCCCGTATACCACAATGCAATGCGGTCGTGTTTTTCCATAGAAGAAGAAGAGAAGGAAGGCTGTTAGGCGCTGCTTTCATTCATAAATGTAAAAAAACATTAATGTATTTTTTACACGTTCGTAGCGTAGCTCTTTAACGTCTTTTAGCGGCTGTAAACAGCTTCAAAATTTGCTACTTATCCCCCCGAGTGCCCGGTTTGTTTATGTGAATTTTGGCACATCCACTTCCGTTACAGTTATAACCGGCTCATCAGCTGACGCTACGACGTTTAGAAAATTTCATTATAGTGTCTGAAATGTCGTTTGGTCATTCCCTACGTAGTCCACTATATCATTTACACTACATAGGGGATAGTGAGTGAGTGAATGAGTGGACGATTTCGAACACAGCTATACACTCACACTCGCAACACTCACACAAAAGGAGAGAGAGAACTCCAAACGGCTGCGACCGTAACACTCCATGGCAGTGAGTTGGGTAATGTCTGAATTTTCTGGGTCATTAATCAAATAAAACGCCGTAGTTACAAACCTGACAACTCTTTTAAACCACTGTCATGAAGACTGTGGGCTACAACCTTGTTTTTCTTAAAAACAAGCTGTACTCTGAGCCAGACAACTTTAATTTGTCTCAACACACTGCTGGTGTTGGCTCAACAGTTTTGGGACCGTTGGCAAAGTACCATAGTGAAGAAATGTATGAAAAGAAATTTAATAACTTCACCATGAAGAGGTGTAACATCTTCAAAAACACAGTAAACATGAATGGCATTAGTAGTATGAATAGCAAATTGATTCATTGATTGAAAATGATGCCAATCCTATCAAATTTAAGAGAACCACTGACAAAATGGTCATAAAATGTGAACGCTGATCTCCTTTAAAGCTGGGGTTGGCAATTTTGGAAAACTAGCATGAATTTGAAAGTAGCATCTCCTCAGGGCTCTGCCTAGCACCGCCTAGTTTTGGTGACTTTGTGACTTGGTGTACTTTTACACTACACCAAGTCATGTCTCAGTCAGCGGTAAGAAAACACCAAACAAACATGTAAAGTCAGTTAGTACTCACAGGCAATGTTGATCGGGGTATAGGTAGATCCTCTAACATTCTCCACATAGCTGTCAAGCCTCCGTTTTGGCCATGAAACTACCGTATTTTCTGTATTTTCTCCTCTTTTTCGCTGTCCTCCTGTATCAGCATTCTCCTGTAAATCTCCCGTGTGATGATAAAATAATAAAAACATTCCTCTGCCTCTCCAAACTGAACTCTGTCTCTAGCCTGAAGGGGGCGGTAATGCTCCAAAATGATGGATGCCAACCGCCGTAAAACCGAAGAAGAAGAAAAAACCTCGCGAGAACGCCCAGCTGCAGTAGCCTGGGTGGCAGCTATCGCGAGATTGGAGCAGCAGAACAAACTTAGAAAAACAAAGAGTTTATTTTAGATTTCTTGTACACCTGTCTTAAAATGTGAGGGATACTGGAGCTTGGTTAGGGTTGTGGGACGGCAAAGACAAAACTTGAAAGGTAAGCATTCTCCAGTGGACTCTGATCCGTCTGAGCTGGGCTACACGCACCGAGTCTGTGCACGCCGGGAAAATGCACGCGCAGCAGGCGGGCAGAATGGCGACGGGATTTGATTGGTTTAAAAACAGGTGTCCCTGCATGATTATTGGTTGGTGTTTTCCCTGTTTTACTCCTGCTGTGGACAGCAGATATTTTTCGCTCTGTTTTAAGAACACATTATGAGTTGATTACCATCGGGTCATGAAGACCATTTTAACCAGTATTACAAAAAGTGTATCTAAATCAGATCGCCAACCCCAGCTTTAAATTATTAAAAACTTTATAAAGGTGTTTCATCATCAGAGTGAGTTCAGTTAACAACAGTACGGTTGTCAAAAGTAGAACTATGGATATCATGCTGTATGAAAAATACATAGTTGTTTATGTGTACTGTGTTTTTAAAGACATATCTATTCGCTGATGAATTATTGATTTTTTTTTCACACATTCTTTTGCTGTGGTAACTTTCCAACGGTCCCTAGGCCATTGAGCAAACACTGGCAGCATATTGACAGTGAGTTGTCTGGCTTTGAGGACAGCTCTCTTTTTGGAAAACAAAGCTATAGATCACAGTCTTGATGACAGTGATTATAAAGAGGGGTCAAGTTTGTAACTACATTGTTTTATTGATGAGTTTCTGACTCAGAAATTCTGAACTTTAACCAAATTCAGTGGCGTGGAATCTCCCATGTGCACGCACTGTTGGTTTTCTTGTGAGCAGTTGAAGCTATCAAGTCCACATGTGAGAAAGTTTCTCATGTGGACCAGAAAGCTTGTGACAGTGTCACCAAAAAAAAAAATGATATGAGTGTGATATACTGTGAAGGAAGCTGATAAAAGTATAAGAAAATTTTTTTTTTTCTTTGATCTTACAAAAAAAAAAAAAAAAAAATCCTGTATGGTTCTATAGTGTGTGGGCACCCGCTGTCTTACATTAATATTTAGATAAGGTTAAAATAATTTGAGGAAAATGGACGAGGTGATATAAGAAGGAAGTGTCAGGGGGAGGCAGTGGACCGGGATGGTGAACAAAGAAGCAGGCGGACCTGGAGTTTTTAGGACCTGATTCCCGAGTAAGGACCACACCATCAACAGGATGAATTTGACAATTATTTATTGCGTACAGTGGATAACAAACAACATAGCAGGTAGGTGAAGCAGATAACGGTTTGGGGAAACTTCATGGGGAATTCGCCGTAGCTCCCGGGCACGACGAACCCCCTCTTTAAGGTCCTGAGGAAGCAAGGAAGAAAGAAGCTTTAAAGGGAAACTCCGGTATTTTGACACCTGGACCTTATTTTTAGGTTTTTGCATGCTCATATACTCACTCAGACAAACATCGTGCAGCTCGGAGTCCTTCAGAAGTTATTTAGATCCAACCGATGTAGCCGCACTTAGCGGGGTCCACGGCAACAGAGCTTCAGCGCGGGACGTAATCTCTGCAAAATCGCCCGTCTCTACCACAGCCCGGCTTGTCATTGCAGAGAAATCCTCCAGAGTAGTCAGACATATATTCCTGGATAGATCCATGCGCGTGTCAGCCGGTTTCAAGTCCCACTCTGAGCAGCTAACACACTCCTCTTCTGTTGCTATAGGCGAACACTGTCCACAAGCGCACACCAGTTAGCACTGAGTCGTGGACGTACTCCTGTTTGTTGTTCACGAGCCAGCTGTTCGTCTCTCTCCCTCCACATTCTTCTCTCATGGAGCTCCTCGTCCGTGTACTCAGACTCAAACCGGTCGTCGTAGTCTGACTCTTCGGCATCAGATAAATATTCTGCCATGTTGCTGAGCACTGCCGGCTAAAAGTAGGTCAGCTGTACCTTTGTGTCGCGCGGCTATGACGTCATCAAAAGTTTGTTTACCAGGTCAGCTGACCCACCTGAAGAGGGTAAATGAGCTGACTTTATGATAACACTGGCGATGGATGAAAAAATATAGCCGAAATGAGCGATTTTGCCCTATAAGGAGCTTCAGCGCGGGACATAATCTCTGCAAAATCGCTCATTACTGCTCAGAGTGGGACTTGAAACCGGCTGACACGCGCATGGATCTATCCAGGAATATATGTCTGACTACTCTGGAGGATTTCTCTGCAATGACAAGCCGGGCTGTGGTAGAGACGAGCGATTTTGCAGAGGTTACGTCCCGCGCTGAAGCTCCGTTGCCGTGGACCCCGCTAAGTGCGGCTACATCGGTTGGATCTAAATAACTTCTGAAGGACTCCGAGCTGCACGATGTTTGTCTGAGTGAGTATATGAGCATGCACAAACCTAAAAATAAGGTCCAGGTGTCAAAATACCGGAGTTTCCCTTTAAATAAGGGGAGGGAGGGAGGGGTGCGTTGAGTGTGCGAAACAAGAGGGAAATGGTCGGTTAGAATTTATAGGAACTGCACTGGACATTAGTGAGTGGAGTGGCTGAGCAGAATGAGGCCAAACAAACCCGAAAATACTCTGTTGTTAAAGGGTGCAGTTATTTTATTTACTCATTTTATGAGTTTTTCTTAAACTGAGCCGTGAAAGTAAAATTTGGCGAATCATTCCAGGGCACTTAAATTTTACACCAGGAAGTCCTTGCTTTGCATGGTTTTTACAATGTAGCTAATGGCTGTTTGTTCCTCTGTGATTGATTTCCCTGATCTGACCCAAGAAGACACATCAATGGCAGAGGAAACTGTTAGCTAAATATGAGTAATTTTTGGAGATCAAATGACTGTCTTTTTACTGTCAATGCGTAGGATCACCTTTATGAACGTCCGTATACAGTGGAAGAAATTCTTCAGAACGAGATTCAGTGGATCAAAAGAGAGAGGGGACAAACTTCAGTAGCAACTGAGGAGCAGGAGAGATTCCCTCAAACCTTCCTGTTGTCAGGTCTGTCTGAGAGGTAAGCCTATGGAGCTATGTGCCCTGGTGGAAGAGCACAGAGCCATGTGCTGCATCGAAAAACAGTCCCAAAACTGAGACCTCCTGGAGGAATAAAGTAAGTACTCTAAAATTTTACATGCAATTGAACAATCAACCAAAGTTACTGCTCTTGCCAACTACAGTATACCTTTACAGTTAAATAACCGAATATCTTTGATTTTTTTGGCGTTGGGATTCAAGCCTCATGACCTCATGAGGCAGATCCCTCTTGCCAAGATCTGATCTATGATTGTGAGCAGCCCAAAGCAGTACAACTGAATCAGAGCTACAAGCAAGATGACAGCAGGAAGTGACTGCTCATAAAGAGATTAGCATAGATGCTAATTCTGCAGTAGTTTTTGCAGTTCTTGAGCACATTCCTGTATGAATGTTTTGATTAGAGTTTGTTCTACAAAGTGGCTTGTTTTTTGTGTTTTACACCCCGACAGTTACTGCCTACACTGCAAAAAAGGATTTCTAAGGAAGAAAAAAAAGCTTGTTTTTAGAAATTTGTTCTTATATTTTACCTAAAAAGAAAAATTATATTGACAAGCAAGATGTGTGTTCGAAAAAAAATCTAATTTCAAGAGAATATGTCTAACAAAATCTTAATAAAAGTGCGTCTAAAATTAAGCAAGTATTGCTGGTAACAAGCCACGACAGTGGTTTGAATGAAGTCCCAACAGAAGAACAAGATTATTTGACTTATTTTAAGATTAAGATCAGTTACACAATTTCTCAGTTTAAGAAATCACACAAATATAAGTTGAATCCATCTGACCGTCTAGAGTTATCTGATATGTCTGAGAGGCAGGCTGGAGTGTACCCGTACAATCCAGCTAGGCTAAGCTAACGGCTTTGGTTGGAAGTCTCTCAAAATAATTGGTACTGGACGTACAGTCAACAGAATGGTCTCTACCTGCTTGTTATGGACTGGGGACTGAGGTAAGACACCGAAACAACGAAAATGTTGGAATATTCCTTTAAAAAAGCACAAAAAACTGCATTTTCTGAGGATGATGGCAGACTTGTAGGGAATTATGCTTTTGGAACTGTTTGTCAGCTGATTTGACTTTTTTAATAAATGGCAAGCAAACAGGATTGCTTCTGGTGCCTTGATTTTAGATAAAAACACTTACATTTGTGTTTTATTTTAAAGAAATTATGTGTTATTTTAAGTCAGTTTTGCTTATTGTTTTTCTTGGAGTTGGAGGATAATTTCTTTAAACTAAATCAGAAAGACATTGTCTTGTTTTTAAAAAATCTATCATATTCCAAGACTTTTTTACTAAATGAAAAAAGGAAAACATTCTTGAAATAAGCTAAATCAAAAAGCAGAAAACAAAACCGAAGTGAACTTTTCTTAAAAAAATAACTTTCTATGCTTGTAATAAGCAAAGTTTTCTCAAATTCAGGGCTATTATATCTAGTTTCAAGACAGATTCCGTCTAGATTTACAAGCTAGTTTTAAGAATTCTAGCCAAGCAAAATTTGCTTACCCCATTGGCAGATTTTTTTGCTCAAAACAAGAAGATTGTAAACAAATTTAAGGATATTTTGCTTATTTTTAGTAGGGCTGTGTTTGCAGTGTACTGCATCATCTCTGGTGGCGACTACCTAGCCGGTAAAAATATGATTGATGGGACATCATTCAGTCTCTTGCTAGATATGCCGTTAACAGGTTCTGCCATGCTCCTATGGTGTGATGGACTAGTGACATTGAGGTGGGCTTTACACGAGTACGAATTTGTAAGACTCCGGTAAAATAAACTATCGATCTGGCGATATTGACACACGGAGACGCGTATTTGTCCATGACTCGGCATCTTTTTTGAAAACGGGTCTGCAAGTGGATATCTGTGTATTTGTCTTCATGCCGTAGTTGGTACAGTCTGGAAAAGACGGTGACCTCATAGCACCCCTCCTCCTCTCCGCCCCCCAACCCACGCTGTCACACACTCCAACAACAACAACAATGGCAGCAGCCGGGCTGATTCTGATCTTGTTCCAGCAGTTACAGATATTGCTACGACTTTTATACCAACATTTGCTCACAGAACATCAACAACACCAGCTACGGCAACAACAGCAACAAGTGCTCATGCAGAGACGCAGCATGTTATGCACGCATGAGCACTTGTTGACGTGGAATCCACCTCGGAGCAGAACCAAACGGGCAACCCGACAGGATTTTGCATTGTCATGTAAATGCACAAGCTTATGCACAATACGATGTGTAAACAGCGATACATGTTTTGATGCCGACGCCAAGACAATACAGGGCCGTCCTCGTGTGAGGAGGGCCTTATTCAACTGTTCATGTGTGGCAGGTTTCATGACCAATGGATAAAATACACATCATCAGCATTGTATGATCAGCATTTTTTTAGAAGTTACTCCTTGCTGGTAACTTTCAACACACCTAAATGTCATTTTTAAGCAGCTGATAAAAACACTCCAATATTGTATCACATAAAGCTGGGCTGTGGCACATTAAAGGTTGGGACTGCTGGTTTAGAGCTCAGTCAGACAAATCTAAGGAACTACTCTCACTCTCATCGGTTTCATCATCAGCTGTTACTTGGAACAGACCACAGAGCAAGTGTCTGTGTATGTGCGAGTAAATGAGCAACACTGAAACCGACAAAAGTTAATCAACATTCGCCACAGCACGACACTTATTAACACTGAAACAATAATGCCTCTTAGAAGAAGAACATTTCCAAGAACACCCACTGATATGTGGACATGCCCTGCTACATGTGAACTTCACTGTAGCTCTGGAAAAAAAGGCCTGGAATCTTCAAAATCATTAAGTTATGAAATGTTTCAAGTGTTGGGTTTGTTTGTTTTAAAACAATCATCTTAGCTGTGAAGGTTTGAGCCTGTGGTGTTGGAAGAAACACCAACATTCTGCAAGCCATGTTGCTAAACACACAGAGATTTCTCTTGAGGTTTTTTACATCTTCGTGTTCATTTTTGGGGGTTCTGCTTTTTACTTGATTGTGAAACAGCAGCTGCTTCACAGTGCACTGTTAGAAAGAATCTGTGATCAGTCTGTTACAGTAATTAGAAAAGTAAAAAGGCTTTCTTTGATCATCTTTGATCGATCGGAGCCTCATTGTTATTCTCATGGAAATGATTATGAGCAGAATGTGTTTCATTTGAGTTCAACTGAACTGAGTTGTTTTATGGTCTTAGCCAGAGTCTGGTTCCTAAATAAATCCAAGACAAACAGGCTGCAGCGCTCAGAGTCAGACCCGCCCATCCTTGTGGAGTTCCTGTGGTCCTTACACAGCAAAGGGGCAATACAACCGATATAAAAACACATTTTAACACATACATTACACCACTAAACACACACACACACAAGAGGACACTGCAGGGAAGAATGACTAGAAGCCACCGGGAGGTAGCAGGTTACATACATGCAGGATGAACTGACAGGAGCAGACACTCAGGGACTTTACACAGAGGGAGGCAATCAAACACAGGTGAGACACACACAGGTGGATGCAATCAGGGTAAAGAGGGCTTAACAACAAACACTGGGGGTGGATCTGAAGAGTCCTTCCTAAGTCCTTTCCTATCTACTTTTCCTTAACCCCGATGGAAAACATCATGAGGTTAAAGGAGACATATCATGCTTGTTTCTCCTTTTCACTATGCCAGACTAGGATGCCTGTAAAGCATTTCTGCCCTCAGTACAAGTCATTTAGTTCCTTCATTGCCCCACAATAGCGTTCTTAAAATCCTCATTTTAGGCCGTTAACAAGCTCTCGTTGAAATGCACGGATCTGAGGATGACCTAAAGTTACCTTGCAACGTCACAGCCCTTTGTGCTCTGATTGGTCAGTTCTATTGGGGGTAGAGCCAGCCTGTCCTTCTTCTTCTACTGTATTTTCCGGCAGGCTCACAGCAGCAACCGCATATTGAGTCCCCCTACAGGCCAGAGCTGGTAATGAGGGAGAGTGAGCTAGGGAAGTATAAACCCCTGCTGGACGGATGTGTTCCTCGGTGACGGTTTTGTGGCTAACGGACATCTCAGAGGAGGAAGTGTTTTATCAGATTACTCCAATAAAAAGAAAGGTACCTCTGGTCGTCACGACGTTTGAAATCTCGCGGACATCTCGCAATGACCTATTTTCAGAGGCATCAGATCTCGTTCTAGGATATCAGAAAAAATACAATATCTAATTTTTTGAAAATTAAGGGGGTGTAAGGTCTTGTTTTCAAATTTATTATATTATATGTAAGTATTAAATCATGCATCAGCATGATATGTCTCCTTTAAGGAAAGGAGAAAGGAGAATTCAGAAGGACTTAGGAAAGGAAAACTGCCGTGCAGAGAGAATCCGACTACACCTTCACTAATCTATGTCATCATGTGGATGTTACTGCTGCAGTGAAACTACAATTTTCCAAAGGTGGACTACTAAAGACACATCATGTATCATGACAATGTTGTTCCTGTCAGACAACATTGAACATAATTACCTGGTAAAAATGACGTTGAAGTGAGGATTGAAATATATCTGTCTTCTCATTATCAACATGAACACCAATCAGTGCATGAAAATAAATGAAGTGAAGGAAAGAAAGGCAGAAACTGTTAAGACCACAATCTAATGGTGTACACATTATTAATATTGAACCATGTTTAAAACATAATCAACATCAAATGTCTCATATCCTGCTCTCTTCAGAGAATGAGGCCCCATACGCATGAAGACGCTGTAAAACACATGCCAGACCTCTAGGGGCACTGTAACGTTATGGCGGAAAAAGACGAAAACACAGCGGGCATGCGCACTTGCAGCAAAAGTTGTAAACAGAGATTGTGATAAAGTGATCATAAAGTGGCGTAATGTGTCCTTGATAATTGTTTGTTTAACTCGGTGGTGATTGAGAAGAAGGATGTTTTGCTGCAACAGAGATAATGGGGTCACTAGCTTCATCAGCACATATGCTACATAGTACGCCGCCATTGTTGTTGTTGTTGTTGCTGCGTGTGGCGCATGCATGTCAATGATGATATGAAACTAATGTAAGCGTATCTGAAAAGTTACGGAGAGCCAGTAATCACGGAGCTGCGTATACTGCATTTCAAAATCTTTCCACTCTGGAACCTGGTTTTAGAAATGACCTTTTACAGACCCCCAAAACGCCGTCTTCATATGGATGATACGCAGATTCGGCAAGAAATGTATGCATTTAGACCTCGGTTTGTCCTCGTGTGGATGGGGCCTCAGACTACTGGAAAGTTAAGGCATGTTTTGGTAAACTTTAGAAAGGATGAACAGCAGTGGAAACTCGCTTGGTCTGTGTGATTTGTCCATCATTATTTGGTTGAATTCAGAAGCAGTCAGAATACGTGCTGTTTATAAAAGCTGTTGCCGCGGAGAATTGTGGGACAGAATATTCTCCTCTGTAAATAACAGAGGGTCTAGAGCTAAACCTGTTAAGCATTAGAGGTCACACCATCAAGCTGGACAGTCTTGCTTCAGCATTTGAGGACGTTTGCAAACCACCCAACAGGACGGTCTGAAAACCCAGAGGCGTTAAGACCTTTTAATGAAGTGGATAATCAACTGTATCAAGAGAAGTCAGTGAAAAGGGAGAACAACACTGCCTGCCATTCAAAGCTCCCAGACTGTCGTTTATGACTTTTATGGCTGCAGTAGTGCTTCTATGACTCTTTCTGAATCCTGACTGAAAAGCAGACAGAGAATAGAAGAGCCCTGTGTCTACATACCAACTAAAGCATCCTTGAACTGCCTTCTTTATGGTGATTAATGTTATTTCAGCATGTGAAGTCATAAACTAATCCGCTAAGGAGAAACAGGCTGATTCAAACATGTTAATTTTTAATCTTTGAAAGAAATACTAAGGAAATGCAGAAATGAAAACAAGGCCTTCGTGCTGATACTAAATGCAAATGTATGCAAAGTAAAGCAGTGTGCACAATCTTTTGAATTCACACCCAATGACAGAATATATTGAGTCAGAAATAGAAGCAATTAATCCAGCATTAATCCATTCAGGAACAAAGTAATCTGTTCTCTTACAAGACACGACAATCTGCACTTTACAGCAACAATACTTTACATTTCCACCTTAAAACAGAGGACTAAAGGTCAACGTGATTGTGTGATTACTTTCAAGAAATCGATTCCACTACCATAAAGAGCATGAAAAGTTAGCAGGACGCTTTGGTCCTCTAAAGGGAAGTGTGTGCAGATTTACAGTGCCAGTCCATCCACCAGCCTGTAGCTAAAAAGAAGTCAGCAAAGCCCATCTGAGAATGTTTGTCAAGATGCTGTGGGGGGCTGGGGGCCTCTGGCCTGCAGCGGGGGGTGGGGGTTGTTTGGGGACGGGTGGTGAGTGGGGGTGTGTGCTCTCTGCGGTGGGGCTGCTGCCCCGGATGCCTTTGGGGGGACGGGTCAGTGCCCCCTTGGGTCCTGGGGCTATATCTGGGTCCTGTGGCTCTGGCGGCCGTGTGATGGGTCCCGGGTCCCCTGGTGGCTCTGGGGGAGCCCTTGGCTGTGGTCTCCCTGGGTATGGGCGGCTTCTTGGGTATTCGGTGACCACCTCACATGCATGTGTGTACAGATACTCAAGCTTCTGTTGAGACTAACTATAAAGAAATAATTGGTCCCGTCAGAATATGCTGAGTTGGGCACTCCTACACATCTTGCCACGTCTTGTGATGCATGCTCCTCAATATCACACCCCTGTGGGTCCACCCCCTACTATCAAGTCTCACATCTCTGGTGTCCCTGGTTTCTTGCAGCCTTTACTTCCAGTATGGACTAAAATCAGCAGAGCACTTGGACTGCTATCTCAAAATATTTACACTACCTGTTTGTCCTCCTCTCTGTTGTCTTGTCTTGTCCTGTCTGTCACTGTTTCCCCTTCTTTCGCATTGTGGTGTGGCACGGCCCTCCCCTTCAGCTCACATCAGGGGCTGATGTGAAGTTTGATTTGATGGAGTTGCCTACAGGGAGGGCTGGTGATGGTCACTGTAGCAGTGAATCATATTTACTTATCTCTCACTGCTAGAAAAAAAAAGGTCTTTCCAACGCTGCCACCGGACACAGTGCTCAGCTGAAAAGATAATGTAGACAAGGGAAAAAGAAGAAAAAAAAAAAAAGAAAAGATGCTGTGTTCACACCAATTTCAATGTGACATGTGACCGAAATATATTAAAGGTGAACGGGAAGATGTAAAATTTGCATTTGTAGCGCAACAGTTTGCAGCGAAATAGTCGTACGAATGATGTGTAATGTTATGCAACACAAATGATGCATCTGTGACAAATTCACCTGAAGCCATGGCACCGCAGCCATGCAGCATTAAGAGTTAATCTGACAAATGTGATGTCACAGAAGGAGACACTGTTTCACGTCTTCACGGTATCGGAGCTCCACCACATGGTTATTTTAGTGTAGTGTCGTACTTGGAAAGTTCAGCTCTTATTTAAAGAGGACATATCATGCTTGTTTCTCCTTTTCACTATGCCAGACTAGGATGCCTGTAAAGCATTTCTGCCCTCAGTACAAGTCATTTAGTTCCTTCATTGCCCCACAATAGCGTTCTCAAAATCCTCATTTTAGGCCATTATGAAGCCCTCGTTGAAACACTCGGATCTCAGGATGACCTAAAGTTACCTCGCAACGTCACAGCCCTTTGTGCTCTGATTGGTCAGTTCTATTGGGGGCTGAGCCAGCCTGTCCTTCTTCTTCTACTGTATTTTTCGGCAGGCTCAATGCAGCGACCGCGTATTGAGTCCCCCTACAGAGCTGGTAATGAGTGAATGTGAGCTAGGGATCTATAAACCCCTGCTGGTGGATGTGTTCCTTGGTGACGGTTTTGTGGCTAACGGATTTCACAGAGGAGGAAGTGTTTTATCAGATCACTCCAATAAAAAGAAAGGTACCTCGTGTCGTCACGACGTTTGAAATCTCGCAGATATCTCGCAATGACCTATTTTCAGAGGCATCAAATCTCGTTCTAGGATATCAGAAAAAATACAATATCTCATTTTTTGAAAATTAAGGGGGTGTAAGGTCTTGTTTTCAAATTTATTATATTATATGTAAGTATTAAACCATGCATCAGCATGATATGTCTCCTTTAACACTAGTTATAAGCTGTACAGTGAACCAAGTCACCCAGCACAAAGACAGTTAGCATAGCTGCTAGCTGGCTACTGGTGTGTTTGTCTGGCTTTTAACAGCGATTTAATGTGTTTTGTTTTGTTTTTTACCAGAAGAAAGTATGCTGAAAACCATAGAAGTATTACTGGAGCACCCACGAGAGAAATAATAGACTGGCTAGGGAGCAGTTGTGGGTCTCCAGACATACCAGAAAAAAAGCGGATTAAGCTTGCAGACTGGTCTACAGTGGGGCAATCGCTGGACATAGTGAATCTCTTTTACTCCTTTCAGACTGGCCAAAATACCTGTATAAACCAGTAACAATCGGCTCCTGTCAGCAGTTTGACAGTTTTTAATCTGCCTTTCAACCCCGGTCATTCGACCCTGCAAGCAACTCGGGTTTTAATCGGCTTGCCTCTGATCGACTTCAGTGAGAAAATCACACTTGGGTCGACTTGCTGCGTAACGTCCCCACGGCATGATATCACGCCGCCCCCTCCATCTGTAACTTGCAGGACTCTTTGCCAGCTCAGCAACAAATTCCATTTGCCTTTGCATCATCAGCACAGTGTTTGTGTATTTTTAAAGAGAGACAAAAGTACAAAGTAAAGAAACTCCGTTCACAGCCTCCATGCTTCTTTCCATTGTTTACCTGGAGGGGCTACATCACACTGATGATGTCATCAATGTGATGACATCAGCTTGATGCACCAGAGGAATAAGCACAGCCATGCAGCTCGTCTGCTGCTGATTAGATCCGGGTCTGCCGGCAGTGGGAAAAGAGTCACTTGCCGATTGGTTGCAGGTTGACCTGTGTTCAAAAAACCCGTGTTGACCCGCTAATTTTAGTGTGAAAGCGGTATTTGTGTGTGGCCAAATCATCAAATAGATGCCTTTCTAGTTGGACTTTTCTGGGACATTGTCTTGTTTTTTAAGAGCAGCAAGGAGACTGCAATTGCAGGATCAACGATCGATCGAGAGGTGGGCAACCCACATTGTTGCAGCTGGGAGACAGGCTTGTATAGATTTGTAAGAAAAAGGTAAGGATAGAAGTCTGTTGTCAATGTAATTAAAGTGTATGATGAGGGGTGGGGGGGGACTCCTCGTATACTGGGTACCATTGATCTGCCTGTGTTTTTAGTCTGTCTGAGATGCTCTGTAGGACCTCCTGCCCTTTTAAGGCCCCATCCCCATGTGGGCCCAGTCCACTCTGAGTGGATGACCTGTCCACACTGTGATCAGTTCAGTAGGCTACTGCTTAGTACAATGTATCAACAACAGTGCATGTACTGCACTGGGCTTCAAACACCAAGCCAGTGGGTTTAAACTGCTGGAGCTACTGCAGTATGATGTCACACTGGTAGGTATATTTGGAGAGGTGGGGAAATTAGCTGTTTTAGGCTATGTTTACATGGATATTCCTGACTTAGAGACGCAAAGAAAAGAAGAAAAACTTTTCACAAACAACAATGGCAAATAGACGCACAGAGATGCAGGAGTTTCTTTTCTGGACAACGAATCAGTTCGGACAACAAATCTGTCTGGATAGTTTTGTCTGGATAACAAACCAAGCACGGTAAGACGCTCACACGTTACTCGGCGGACGGCCGAAGCTGTTGTTGTTCCTGGTATGCGCGTGAAGCCTTCATCTGAAAAAGTACTGCGCATGCGGTGACGCCGGCGTTTCACCCTGAAACGCTCTGATGCGGGTTTACATGGAGCTGCATGGAGAGCGGTTTGGAAACTTTCCACCCTGGAGCCTGTTTTCAAAAGTTTCCGTTTTCAACAAGTTTCCATGTAGAAGCAAGGCCAAAACGCAATGAAAACATATCAGATTGACCGTTTTCGGCGTCATGTAAACTGCCCCTTCTGCTGGAAAGGTAAGGAAGAAGAAGTCCATATGCTATGACTCTTGGATATTGCATTTCAATGATATTGTGCTCTTTATTATCATTGCATTTTTGAATACAGTAAAGCACCTTTTACTGAGATACTTGCTCAGTTTTGAACTTGAAAATGCCAACTGAATATGGAAACAGGTTTAAATATCACAAATTCTTATCCTGTGCTGATCCAAGTGAGGGCTGGACAGGTTCAGGCTCTTGAAGATCAGAACTGAGGAGGCCTTTTGGAGAAAATCCAAAATGAAATCTTTTATAAGTCTGTATATTCTGAGCTTCACTAAAGGTCAGACAACTTAAGGTCTCTGTCAGGAAACTTAAGGTCAGCCTCCATGTCCGTTTCATAGTGGGTCAAAAAATGGAGGAGAGTGCAACACCGTTCATACAGTTCATGATGATGCAACATGTAAGCTAGACAAAACATCACTGCCATAAAATTATTCTCAAAATGCATGTATAAAACTTGAGTAACGTGTTGCAGGTCCTTAATCCTGCCATGCTCATCTTGTTTTATCTCCTTTCCTCTGTTGACAGAAGAGACATGACTCAGTGACAAAGTTTAGTGTCATTCTGATCCCACCAGGCTGAAGGAGGAGTGATAGAGCAAGACTCACCATAAGAAGATTAACACAAGAATGAGATCTTAATACCATGAATGGAGATGCATGCCTCCCATTACAGCTTCTCCTCATAAACACTAAAGCTCAGCATAAGAGTACCATTGTTTGTGTAGGAGTGTTAGACAGTGTCTGGATTACAATTTACTTGAAATCAGCACCCGGATAAGGAGGGTTTAACAAGTTTAAGTGAGCATATGCATGCAGAAAAGGGCTTTGGAGAGTGCAGGGGAAGGATAAAGGTCGATATAGTTGTTTGGTTAAGTGTAGACCAGTGAACCAGTAGAGAGAAAGAACACTGACAAAAATAACTATGACCTCTCTCCATTTAAGTGACTTTTTTTATTTAACCTTTATTTAATCAGGAAGTCCCATTGAGATTAAAAAATCTCTTTTACAAGAGAGTGATAAAAAAATTAAGATAAAAATAAAGAAAATGCATTGAATGGGAAGATGTGTCCAAACTTTTAGCCTGTACTGTATATATATATATATAGTTTATATTTACTGATGAGACTGTTTCACAGTTCTGAGTGAGCGGTTACTTTGTAAGCCATTATTAAATTCTAATTGCCTGCAAATTTAAGAATTCATTTAATTCAAGAAAAGATTGACTCATGTACAGCTACTAAATGGTTCTTATAGTTTATTTAAAAGAGCTTTTCAAAATTCTCACTCTTTCGAGAACATCACAACTTTGTTTTGGTCAACAAAAAAAGCCTCTGTTTAGGAGAAGAAGATTACTATATGAAGATTATAAAGGGTAATGTAGCAAAAACAGGTTAAAAAAAACAACTCACAACAAGCACGCAGGATCATAAAAAGTTGCTAAGGAGTTTATCTGATGACTGTAGGCAAAGGTAGGCTATACCCGCTGACTCCCAGTGTTTCAGCTAAGCTGACTAGCAGTGGGCAAAAATGTGCCCATCTGTTCCTTATTACTGGACGCACAGTCGAAAGAATGGTGTCTACAAGTTTGTCATGGACTCTGGAGTAAGGCAAGACACGAAAACAACAAAAATGTCAGAGTGTTCCTTTAGATTAGGGGTGTGTGATATGATGATATGAAATCGTTATGGATTATAACGATTTAATATCGTCATAAAGCAGAAAGATCGTCAGATCGTCTGTGTGGGCACAGAGACTTTGACGTGCACCCGACTAGCCAATCATAGCACATTACGCGCAGTGCATGGTGGGATCTCCTGTTTGGTTATGTAGCATGAAGCCATGGTGGAAAGAGAAAAGGAGATAAAAGCTTGAAGATGTCTGAACGAAAATCTGTTCTAAAGCAGCTGTATTATTCACTCAGATTATAGACATTGCAGTTAGATAACATTTGCTTGAAATTGTTGCACTTTAAAGGATAACTTCGGTTCCTGCAGCTTTTACATTGTTTCTAGAATGAAGAACAACAATATACTCACCCAGAAGGCTTTCCTGATGCAAACGGTGCTTCGGGAGATATTTAGATCCAAAATCGAGCAGCGGACACCGATATAATGGTAGCCTGTAGGGCATAGATCGCCGCTCCTAAAAACTGCATTAATCGTCCAAAAACTCATGTTTTTCACCAATATTCCATCATGATTCGCGCCGAATGGACGGCCATTGCAGCCTGTGTCTCTCCACACAGCGCTGTGTGGCTGAACCAACGAGTTTGTTTACATGCTCTTCGCGCATGCGCAGTCCTCATTGTTTCAGGGCAGCTACAAATCGACTTTCTTCTTCCAGTTTTGTGCAAAATGGACGAATATCTATGGGATGAAGATGTTGTGGAGGAGGACTTTGAATATGATGGACGTCCTTACAGTTTGGAGCCAGATTATACAGATAAGGAGCTGATAGAAATGAGGAAGCGATCTCAACGCTCCAGAGAGTACTGCGCATGCGTGAAGGGCATGCAAACAGACTCGTCTGTTTAGAGGTTAGTTCAGCCACACAGCGCTGTGTGGAGAGACACAGGCTGCAATGGCCGTCCATTCGGCGCGATTCATGATGGAATATTGGTGAAAAACATGAGTTTTTGGACGATTAATGCAGTTTTTAGGAGCGGCGATCTATGCCCTACAGGCTACATTATATCGGTGTCCGCTGCTCGATTTTGGATCTAAATATCTCCCGAAGCACCGTTTGCATCAGGAAAGCCTTCTGGGTGAGTATATTGTTGTTCTTCATTCTATAAACAATGTAAAAGCTGCAGGAACCGAAGTTATCCTTTAAGAGATAATGTTGATATTGTTGTTCATTACCATTTATGTTTATATTTATTGCACATTTTTATAAAAACTGCACTATTTAAATTAAAACCTGTTCAGAAAGTTTCTTTGGCTCTAATTGTCATTTTTTTTTTTTTTAGGGTTTTACATGTTTTATATGTTAAACATAGGGGGAAAAAATGGTCAAACATGAAAATTAGTCTAGAAAAATGACAGTAAAAAAGAATTGTGATAAAATTGTGATCGTGATTTTATTTTTAAAAAATCGTGATATGATATTTTTGCCATATCACCCACCCCTACTTTAGATCTACGTTTTTTTCAGGCTTCAGCACACCTACAGGGTCTAAAGTTCCTCATCTTTAAACCTGTCTTAAGAATGAACATCACTATGTATGTCCTCATGATGGCAGAATTATATTTTTACAGAAAAGGCGGGTCATATTGAACATTGATCAGATCAAACAATTTCAGGGTGAAGTATTTTTACACCTGTTTACCATACGCACACAGAAAGGGGATTTACTGGTGACTTGCCTCCATATTGACCTTTCCCTCATCATGTGTGTGTCTGATCGATCTTTGCATGTGTGTGTCATGGCCGTAAAGCAGCAAACACTCGTGCCTCTTTCAAAACACACACAGTGGCCCCTCTGTGAGAGCAGGGGTCAAACAGCTAAGCACGTAAAGGATATAATTGTGTGAATTTAATTGGTGTTATGACCTTCTTGAAAAATAGTTTCCATAAATGTGATTCAGTTCGTTAATGAGTTTCTATGTGTCTGAGTGGATTAAAGTTGTGGTGCTCGGCTGTCCTGGGGGGGTTATCTTCTGCTGGTTTTGTCCTCAGAATCGTTGAAGTTCAAGATTGTATTTATGCAATGAAAGATACAATCTTAGTGTTCTTCTCATGTGCTCTAATCTGATCTTTTTGATGCTCTTTTGGGTTTTTTAGAGTCATATGATGATATTTAAATTCACAACACAAACAAGTCCTTGTTCAAATTGTAGGTTATCTCTCAGTATAAATTTCAGCAGGCCATTTGGATTCAGAATAAGGGCCTCATTCTGCACCCAGTGAAAGGCATTTTGATACACAGCACAGGTGCCTTTTTATTTTCCACCAATGGCTCATGGTTTTTCAACAGCAAAGGAAAAAGCACTTTTATTAAAGAGAATGGCTGTAACTGTTTTTAAATGAGTGGTCAGGCCAAGTTGGTGTACAAAAACCTGGTCTAAAGTCTAAAGTGGGACAGTATGATTCTGATCAGGGCTGCTGCCAGAAATTTTGGGACGATATATATAGACATTACACTTTTTGATTGACTGCAAATCCTTATCACAACCAAGTTTTTCTGTTCAAAGAAAAATTTGATTAGAAAATAGAACAAAATGTTAAAAGAACTAAATGGTGAATTAAACTTTGTGCTCTTCAGAACATTCTGCCATTTAGTCAACTTTAAAGGCGCTATGAGGAGAATCTAGTTTCGGCGACATAAAGACTCTGCTACCCATGAGCACGCGCGGTGACTGTCGTAATGCTGCGTTCCCATAACCTCGGAACTGGGAGTGACATCATCTCCGACTTATCGGGGTTCCAGTTGAAGTTGAAAACAACATGCCGATCTACCAGGCTATTGCTAGCTGTTGTTAGCACATGAAGAATGTGATTATCACTATGGCAACATTTTTGTAAATAGAAGTCTAACAATACTATGTATACAGCTGATCTAGAGCGACACACCCCAGTCAGAAGTGCAAATAAATTGATTATTACAGGAGCTAAATAACTGTTCACACTGGGGGCATCCACCTTCGATTGTCAACTCGGGGGTGGCGAGGTTTCACCGAGTTCCCAGCAGGAAATTTCGACCTCGGGGGGCATTCCAGTTGTAGTTTCCTACTCCGAACTTGGAAATTCCTACTTCTGACTACAACTGGAACGCACCAAAAGACGTGACTGAAGCTAAAGCATGTGTTTGTTGTGGTTGTAATGAATGCAGCTCGGACCTTCCTCAGAACTCTGCATTGCTTTACAACTTCTTTTTTCAACAACTTACAGGATGCAAAGCGACGAGGTAATGTATCTCTTTCTCGTTACGTAGCGGTAGTTTTTGATGTGTGACAACAAGCAATTTTTGGAAAACTTAGTATGGTAGTTTTGTAGCCGGCTATATATGACTACTGACAGCCCGGTGCTCTAAGATGTGTTCGAATAATATAAATTTGCCCTAGTTTTAATTGTCTTGTGTATTTCCATCAGGCATATATCTAAAAGTGAGACTTTTTTGTAATTACTTAGAAACTCCTCACAGTCCCTTTAAACTGTAGTATTATTTTCAGATGGGAGTTCTTGTAGGTGGGGAAAATACCCTTCGTATTTCCTCTGTTTGCAGCTAGTTTTAGCTTTCTGAGGGAGGGGAGAGAACTTTCTACTGCATCTAATGTATTCAGTGGTCATATGGGGCTCAAAAACACCACTTCATATAAACTGAACTACCTTTTTAATGGTATCCAACCCTAGTCAGTTCTATCAGGTTGCTGCAGTTATCTGTGAATCATGTGGAAGTGTCCAGTGCATATTTTTAATGAATCCTGACATTGTGGAAATACTTTAGTGAAATGTAACTTAATCTGAATAACACCGTATTTCATGTAGTGCTATGTCTGTCCGTGTTTTGTTGGTGAAACAGCTGAAACAGTTTTCCCTTTGCTATCAGGCTGTACCTGTGATATAACTGTGTTGACATGACCGAAATAAATAAATGAAATGAAATGAAATGAAATGAAATGAGATTTATTTTTTGTGTGTTTTTGTGAGAACAGAGGAAAAGTTGTGATTTTGTCCTCACCTCTGACAGTTTGCAGATACAGAGCTCTGATTGTTCCCTCAGCAGATTACTGTGTGGCATAAAGCCTCATGCCTTCAGAAGACATGTGACTCCTATTTGGACGAGTTAGGGGAGGAGCAGTGTGGTAGTTTTATCTCTCCTCAGTGTGTGTGACTGTGTGTGTTTTTATTGATCTGTAGTTCCCTGCAGCGCCGCGCCTGCTCCACTAATTTGACACAGAGAGCTAAACTCATGGTCTTACCTACACAGGAGTGAAATTTTCTTTTTTGACGGTGAGGAATAAGTGGCACAAATATACTTCTTATTTTAGACTCAAGGCCTTGACACATGCATAAAATCTTGAAAATATGCACACAACTCCTACATTATTTAAGAGTGTTTTGGAGGAACACTATCTAAACCCATGGCAGGCAGGTGGCTGCTCATCCTCTGTGTGTGTGTTCTTGTTCTTACCCACAGATGACACAGCTCAGAGAGATTCACTCAGATATTCCCCTAAATGTTAGGCAGAGAGTAAAATCAGACTCTAAATGCAGATATTAAGGTTGTACAGGAACCAGCACACAGATAAAGACTTAAGTATCTGGCATCAACAGCGAACTTTGATCAGTAAATATTTGGGTGCTGCAGTTTACTTTTCTTTTTAATCCTCAAATGTATGCAAAACTCCAGTGTTAACACACTGTCAGTGTTTAAAAAGCGGGTGTGGAAATACAGTTAGAAATACAAGTAGATAAAACCAAAGGAGTTAAACATAAAGCGTCATCATTTTTGCTGGATTTATTGTGATTTAAAGGATAAGTTCGGTTTCTAGAGCTTTCACATTGTTTATAGAATGAAGTAGAACAATATACTCACCCAGAAGGCTTTCCTGATCCAAACAGTGCTTCGGGAGATATTTAGATCCAAAATCGAGCGGCGGACATCCGTATAATGTTAGCGGACGGGGCATGTATAGCACCGCTCCTAAAACTGCGTTAATCGTCCAAAAACTCATTAGTTTCACCAATATTTCATCATGGTCCGCTCGGGCTACTCCTCCAAGACAGTCCGGGGTCGCTCCAGACATGTTTTCGTGACTGTGCTGACCTCTGAACTGAAGACTGCTCTCTGGTCAGCTGTTCTTCTCTTTGCCTCTGCGTCCTCCTTTCAATGAGCTCCTCATCTGTAAACTCTGGCTCGAAACTGTAAGGACACCCATCATATTCAAAGTTCTCCTCCACAACATCTTTGTCCAATAGATATTCGTCCATTTTGCACAAAACTGGAAGAAGAAAGTTGTTGAGTAGTTGGAGGAGTAGCATGAGCGGACCATGATGAAATATTGGTGAAACTAATGAGTTTTTGGAAGATTAACGCAGTTTTAGGAGCGGCGCTATACATGCCCCGTCCGCTAACATTATACGGATGTCCGCCGCTCGATTTTGGATCTAAATATCTCCTGAAGCACTGTTTGGATCAGGAAAGCCTTCTGGGTGAGTATATTGTTCTACTTCATTCTATAAACAATGTGAAAGCTGTAAAAACCAAACTTATCCTTTAAGATGGATAATAAGAAGGCTGGAGTCATTTTGTATTATGGCTCACTTGTGTCTTAATTCTTTGGCACTGTGGTTGACACTCTGTCTTTGCAGCTTCATACAGACGTTAATTGGAGCTCAGCAGAGGACCAGCACATGTGTTGCACTCTCTCCTCTCTCTCACCGAGCCTTTCTCCTCTTGTCATCTCATATTCTCTTTCTTTGGGCACTCGACGCCAGCAGAGTTCCTCTAAAGTTCTTGCGGCAGTTTTCCCCTGTTGACTCCACCTAACATCTCACTACATGGGCTCATTTTTATCCACACTCTCCACCTCTGTCTCTCTCTTCACTTCCCACTTACTTCCACTTTATACCCCTACTCTCTAAAATAAAAAACGGGTGTTCAGTGTGTGCGTGGGAGGGCTCCAGTGTCACCAAGCAATCCAAGTAATGCCACCATCACACATCAGAGGCTCCTGAAAGTGTGCTTGTGTGTGTGAGAGTGTGTATGGATTGTGGCCTGCTGTGCCTGCTGTGCCTCAGGGCAGGGAATTTTAAATCAGCCGTCCAAGGAAACCAATACCCCTGAATATCTGAATATTTATCCCGTATCAGAAGCTGGGATATTAATGAGGGAGCTGTGACTGAGCGGGTTATGGAGGAAGAGAAAGATGGAGTTTGGAGGTTGGGGACGGGCAGATGGTGTGCTGCTGTTTTCATGTCTGAGCCTTAAAAGGAAGCGCATGAGCTCTGCCTAGTGTTTGTCCCCGGGAACTACATAAAACTGAACACGGTGAACAAGGACTCTGAGATGTTGTTATGACTTTATTCTAAGCTCATCTGAAGTCTTGTCACTTTTTTTTCCTAACCCACTTTTTGGATGTTTTCTCCATAAATAAGAGGGGGAACCAGAGTGGGAAAATCTGCAACAGATCACTCCAGCAGGATCAGGGAATATTATTGTGACTCAGAAAATTAATCACCATAAAAAATAACTGAGTTACCCAGGCTTGAAGTCACTGGTCCCAGAACAAACCACATTAAAGGTACAAGACTTTTCTACAGTGAAATGTTTACGTTTATATACCAGATTTACCTTATGACAGTTTTTGCCACTACCACAAAGGTCCAAAACCACCTGGCTGCAGACCAGCCATTAGTTGGTTGCAGGCCATATAAGAAACAAAAAAACATGAATCTTGAGAGCAGTGGTGGCTGCTGGTCAGTCAAGGAGGGGAAGCTCATTTTTTTCCGGCCTATATCATAAATTTGTTTATCTATTTAAATGTAAATTCTACCCTCTGTTCCTTTTCAAGAAAATGATCTGTGACCCTGTCATATCAACTAGATGTCTTTTCCAGGGATTTTACCAGTGTTCTCTTCATGGCCAGCAGAGCTAGACTGCTTAAACGGCCTTGGCTCATTGTGTTGTGGGTGTAAGACTTGAGCCGCTTTAAACAGGAGAAGCTCCTCTCCAGAACAACTGAATGTAAAACTTAGAAGATGCTCCAGTGGAGGGTTATACTTCAAGATCCAATCGTCATGCAGAAGTCGAGCGTCCAGGCCAGCCCACTGCCTCATAGACCCCCAGAGACGCTGAGCGTCCGATGGGCGGGACAAAGCCCAGCGTTTATCCAATGACTGTCCAGTTTCCACAGTGGAACAACCCACTCTACGCTTCCCCATCGAAGGCAGAAGACACTCAGCGTCCGACTGTGTTAAAGCGCTGAGACGCTGCGGTGATGAATGAGAAGGAAGTCGCACCAGTTACCTGTGATAAGTAGCTGATTCTGAACAAAAGATGAAGGTATTCTAGCGCATATTTAGTCAATGAAATGTACACACAGCAGAACATATCACCACTTTTTTTGGGGACATTTTAGGGGAAGCTGAGCTTCCCTTGCAGTCTTAGAGCAATCGCCACTGCTTGAGAGTAACAGAGACAGGAGGGTGTTTTAGTTTGAGAAGATGACTGGTTCCTCGTATGTGGCTTATCATTGCAGACTTTACACTCAGGCTCTTTGTCCTTCAAAGTGCAGAGATAATCCACAAAGTACAATCAGAAATAGTGTGACCAGTCATCTTGATGCGGCACGGTGGTGCAGCAGGTAGCGCATGTGCCTCACAGCAAGAAGATTCCCTGTTTGATTCCCGGGTTGGACGGGGAATATTTAAAAAACAAAAAAAAAACAGTTTATAAGTATGAACATTATATATCCTGTCTGTGTGGTGTATAAGCTTGAATATAGGTTGAAATGCATTTGCAAATACTTATATTCTGTTTTTATTAATGTCTTCCACAACATCCAAACTTCATTACCTCCGCCAAGGAGGTTATGTTTTCGGGAGAGTTTGTTTGTCCGTCCGTGCGTCCGTCCGTCCGTCTGTGAACAAAATAACTCAAAAAGTAATGGATGGATTTTGATGAAATTTACAGGAAATGTTCAGCATGGGAAAAGGAAGAACTGATTCAATTTTGGTGTTGATCCAGATCAGCGTCTGGCTGCCATAATGAAAAATGTGATTTTTTTTAATAACTACTGAACTAAAATAGATATCATTATGAATCCAATTGCTAATGGTATGTTTTCATGGTCAAGGAATCTAAATATTTAGAGGAAATAAAGTTAGGACTAATATTTATGGTGAAAATCACAATATGGGTGAGGACTGTGGCGCTGGCGGAGGTCTGCGCTCTCCGATTGCTTGTCTAGTTGGAATTGTGGTTTGTACTGTCCATCTTTCCCACAATTAATCCAAGACCTTGGTGTGGATTGGTTGCTACAATACAGCATTTGCTTCAATCAGCACATTTCTTCACTGTGTGTCTAGGCAGCCTATCAGCAATAACAGGTGCAAATAAAAGGGAGATACAGCCTCAAAATCTCTGACTGACCACCAAAATAAATGTTTGCCACACTTAGAGTCTCCAAAATTTCCTGGAGCCAGACAATAGCCGGCGTGTATGAAGTTTGGGGCCACATGATAAATTATGTTGACTTTGGCTTATCACAAAACTTGAAGTGGGACTCATCCCCTGGGTAGAAGTTCAGCCTAATTATCTGCCCCAACCTATTTCTTACTTCAACCTTTTTGCTTAAATACTGGGATATACAATAAAAATGGTAATATAGACAGTAATCTCTGGAAGAAAGTGCAGATTTCTATCTCCCGTGTGTCACTCGGTGTCTTCATCGCCTAAAAAACGCACTAAAAGGTCACTTAAACTCAAAGAGACAACAAAGTGGCTCCTGAATGACACGAGATCACTTTCTTCCTCCTGAAGTCAAAGGAGCCGACATGTGAGACAAATCTGGGCTCCTTTATCTCCTTTAGCATTCACTCTGTTGGCCTGTTCCCGTCTTAATGAAACAATGGAGCAGCATTACCAGCGGCTCATCCTTGTGATCCTGTCTCCCCGGGGTCCCAGTCCCCTTCCAGTGCTGTGTGAATGTAGGTCGACTGTGCTGTGATTTAGGGGGCTTGTTGTTTGTTTGGATGAAGAGTTTCAGCTCCGATGAAGCATCGGCTCAGAGACAAGAACGTGTTAACTGGCGCGGAAAACAAAAAAACCTGAGGCACCGTTGTCTAATTGTCTTGTTAATGAAGATAAAAAGCAAGGTGACAAAATTTGTGGTGAAATGCTTAAAGGGACTGTGAGGTGTTTCTAAGTAATTACAAAAAAGTCTCACTTTTAGATATATGCCTTATTGAAATACACAATTTAAGATGAGTTTTATAGCATCAAAATAGCTTATCTATAAATGATATTCCTTAGCTCGCGGTTGGGTCGGACAGGGCTGGACTGACCTGGATACTCAACTTCAGGAACAAGACAGTTAAAACTAGAGCAAATTTATATTATTTCGACACGTCTAAGAGCACCAGACTGTAAGAAGCGATATATAGCCGGCTACAAAACTACGATGCTAAGTTTTCCAAAAATTGCTTGTTGTCACACATCAAAAACTACCGCTACGTAACTAGAAAGAGATACATTACCTCGTGGCTTTGCATCCTGTAAGTTGTTGAAAAAAGAAGTTGTAAAGCAATGTAGAGTTCTGAGGAAGGTCCGAGCTGCATTTTTATTAGCATCACAACACACACACGCTTTAGCTTGTGGTGTGTTCCAGTTGTACTCGGAAGTCAGAATTTCCGACTTCCGAGTAGGAAACTGCAACTGGAATGCCCCCCAACGTCGGAATTTCCTACTGGGAACTCGATGAAACCTCACCACCCCCGAGTTGACAATCAAAGATGGATGCCCCCAGTGTGAACAGTTATTTAGCTCCTGTAATAATCAATTTATTTGCACTTCTGACTGGGGTGTGTCGCTCTAGATCAGCTGTATACATAGTATTGTTAGACTTATGTTTACAAAAATGCTGCCAAAGTAATGATCACATTCTTCATGTGATATCTGTGAACAACAACGCAGGGCGTGCTAACAACAGCTAACAATAGCCTGGTAGATCAGTCCCTTTAAATGCACAGATTTGTTGCTTGCTTTACTTTTGCTAGGTTTCTGCACAAGTTCCTAAATTAATCATCAAATTAGGGAGGAAATCTGAATATTATGAGCAGTGCTGGAAACTGCAAGGAAATCAAACTAAACAGATGAAGTGAATTCATTACAGCGTTGCTTAAGAGTCTGGCTCAAACCTTCACTGAGTCCACAACATCGACACATAACTGAGGTACATCCAGGGTGACTAATTCTGCCAATTAAATGCTTCTCCAAAATCAGACGAGACAGCTGCTCTGCTAATGAATTTCCCACAATGCCACATACTTACAAACACCCCCTGGTGGGCAAGAGACGTGTCCTTCTTCTTTATGTAGAAGTCAACACTTTCATTTCCTCTGATTTTGACGGCATCAGTTGGTTGTCTAGAAGTCCACAGTGGTTTGCTGTGGGTTGGTCTATGTTTTGTAATTTTGAGCACAGATTACCAGTACAAAGTAAGGCTCAGGGTGCAGAGAGCATGGATCATGTTCTGAGTGCTACATGAATCAAACCAATCAGAGTGTCAACTCTCATTTCCTTAAACTCAGTGTAATTGTCCTGATAGCGTATTCTGGACAATTTCCATAGATTGTCTGCATCATTTAAATATCTATATACTGTGACACCAAACCGACAGAAAACACACAGGACACGACTCAGACTGTTTATTTTTAAAATAAATTGATTTCAATTTGATATCAGCCTCCCTTGTGAAGACACTGATAGGCTATCTTTTATAATATTGGTGATGTTGTTTAAAAGTTGTTGTGTTTATCTCTGAATTTGCTTTTTATTTTTATTTGTTTTATGGAAATTGAGTCTGACAGTAATGGTATTCATAGACTACTAATAAAGTAATCATTAAATAACAAACAACTATTATATCAATTATAGTATCTAACTGTCCATCTATTCATCTATCATCCATCTATCATCCATCTATCCATCTATCTATCTATCTATCTATTCATGTTTGTAATAGAGCATTGTCTTGCATGAGAATATCTGAATGAGTGTTCGCTTGTTTTTGTTTTTAAATAGTTGCACGGAGTGGCACACAGGGGGCCTATTCTACGAAGCAAGTTCAGCCTAGCAAGATAGCCTTGGAGCTACCTCGCTGAACTGAGCGCGGTAGCCGGCGGTCTCGCTCAATGGTTTGACGACGCTGGTTATCAATCTCATAAGTGGATCCAGCTTTGCAATGAGCGCGTGCACGTATAGGCTATAAGGCGGAGCCCGCCACATCTTACCAATCGCGAGCATGGACCAGTCTGGAGCGTCAGAGCAGGCCGGAGAGCGGAGGACCGCATACTTCACACAGGAGGAGCAGGAGGCGATCATGACAAAGTATGAAGAATTAAAACATGTAATAAACGTCAAAAGCAACACCGTCGCAGCTGCAAAAGCACGGAAGGAATGCTGCAGAAAATTGCTGACAGTCTCAATGCGTAAATATAGCGCGCAAAAAATCTTTGGTGTCATTATCATCCTGAAATAGCACTGTTGAACATGCACTTTTACTGTAACATGCACCAGACATGTCTAATTCATTTCCAAGATGAATTCATTCATTTGTTCATTCATATCTTGTTTACATTTTTTGTGTGATATGTAGCCCACATGAGCCCACATGAATTCCTGTCACAATTTTTAAGACGGGCAATAAAATATTGTCATGGAGCAGAAGTGTTGACATTGAAGATTTTGTTACGGCAATGACAGTCCTCCCCCAGATTTTACTCCTCCAGAGGAGCTGGCCAAGAGAGCTCATTGGTCAGTGGGCGGGGTTTTTATAGTCCGCAAGTTCAATCAGGAACCTAACCTGCCCCGAAGCAGGTTAGCCGTTCAGCGTACGCTGCCATGGAGACACGCCTTGCTAAGAAGTGAACCCGTCTCGTAGAACAGGGAACCCGGAACTTACCCTCAAAGTTACCTCGCTAGGCAGTAATCCTTTTTTCTGGCTTCACTTTTTCAACACCCAATGTTGCTGCTTGGTCAAGGGCCGTAGCACCTTTCCTTTTTTCTTGCTGCAGGTCCAATATCCTGAAAAGCAAAAAGGGTCCTTGGATATAAGAATTGTTGTACTTAATCAAAATGCTCTCAACCATCAAACAAAAAATGAAAATCAAACTATAAATATTGGATAAATGTGGTTAAATGTGATTGTATTTATTTTACTATCAAAAGTTAGAGAAAGTTGTTTACAATTAGCTGTCAATTGATTTTAATTAGAAATTAAAATCAGTTGACAGCTATTAGATTTTTCCTTTTTCTGATTAAGTAATTTCTCAAGCTAGCCAGCTCATGCGTCCAGACATATTGTGAGTGATTTCAACCTTTTCCTGACAATAAAAGTGCATTTATCTGCAGGCAAATGCCCTCAAATGTCAAACTTTTCATTTTAGATTGATTCCACATACAGCATGGCTCTTTCTGATCTTTCTTCCATCTGTATAAGATTTCTTTGTTTTTCCTGCAGGGCCTCTGTGATATTTTTCTCTTTGTGAATTTACCTTAGAATTACATCTTCTGTTTGTCAGAGAACAGACTATCTAAAAACAACATTTGACGTTTCTTTTAGAGGATCTATTGCCTCTTGGTGTTTGAAATCCTCACTCTGTCAGCTTGTTGTTCACAGACCTGACACAGCTGTACAATTTATCACAATATTCACTCCAGGCACATTTTCAAATTGCAGGAGGCTGCACTTTTTCCCTGTGTGAGAGCGACGTGTCAGACAGCTTCCTGAGCGACATATTTGGATGTAATGCAGAATCTGCGGCCAGTAAACAATACATTTTCAGAAGGGAGAATCATTCATTTTACTCAAAGTAAGCAGCCGGGCATTTTCAGAGCATCCCTCAAAGGCTGAGAAAGAAATAGTGTGGTGTTGTACCCCAGCACATATCTCAGCTGCAATATTGAGCACAAAGGAATGGCAATAGGCCTGTGATTTTTTTTTTCTTTGTCAGCACCGTGAGGCCCGGAAGAAGCACAGTCCTTGTTCCAAATGGATCAACACACCACGATAGATCTGTCTCCTTGTCTTCCCTTCCATCCGCCCGACCATTTATCCTTCCATTTATTCAGCCATGTGTTGTGGCGGGCGGCGTTTTCATCTGAGAAACGGCTGAAAGAACAAAAAAAAGAAAAAAATAACAGAGGGTAGGGTGTTTGGAGCGGAGCAGAGCCTTATCCCTTTGACACAAAAGCTCGATCTGATCCCTGCAACACAATAGAGGCAGCAGCCCTCTGCACCCTTGGGCCAGGGAGCAAATAATACCCATAATGCAGCATGTCTGTGACTGCTGGAATCCCCCGTGGCAACACTTGTCCAGCTTGTAGAGGGCCGAGCCAGAGACGCGATGCCAGGCAGTGGTCCATAATGCCCACTTACAGATGCCAATCCTGGCACGAGTTGAGCATTATGTTTATTCTGCGGTTCAACTCACCTCATGTACAGTGAGGGATGATTTTAAAGCTTTATTCAAACAGAAGTCAGCCTGTGTTTTGTAACAGTGTCCATCTACCTTTGTCCCAGCCAAGTAAGGATTTAAAGGTGTCCATTGACTTCCCTGAGTAATGGCCCTTTTCCACTAGCATGCCTTGGCCCTACTCTACTTGCAGCGTGTTTCCACTAGCCTGGTACCTCCTAAAACAAGCTAGTTTTAGTACCTACTCCACTCTGGTTCTAAGCGAGCAGAGTCAATACTACAAGATGACATCACCAACAGCCGGCTACTGATTGGTTAGACAATGTCGTCATCGATGAGTCATGAGCGCGACGATCTAGCATGCTAGCGGTAGCTACCGTTAGCTTACCCTCATATGTCTTTTCTTTGCAGCTCCATTGCTCTCGTCCTCGGCTTCATTCTGTTGTATAGCTTCCAAAACTCTCCTGTGCTTCTCAAGGGGTATTTCTTCTTACCACCTGCAGCCTTCTTCTGCTTTCCTTTTTTACTCGGTTTGTGACAAAAAGCCACAGATTGTTGTGTCATGCTCAAAATGACGTCACTGCAGTGTCGCTCACCCCGTTGGGCAGGCGACTGGGGCTAATGGAAAAACAGCACAAGGCGAGTAGAGTAGGGCTAATGGAAAAGGGCCATTAGTGTATCCATCATGCATCTTATCGTACCAGTCAATACGATGAGTAAAGATAAATGTAGAAGACATTCAGAAGCCCATATCCTACTTTGAGTATCATGGGTTCTTTAGTGTGTTTAGTATGTCCCCTCAGTGTTATAAGCACTTCTATGCACAAGACAAAGAGACAGCAGCATCAGGAGAGTTGGAGTGTTAATTTAGTTAAATAATTATTTTGGTCTTTGTTTTGTCCAAAACATTTTCCCCATACAAAAACTAGACTGTAACTAATAAAAACAAGCACAAATGGACAAAATCTAAAACTAAATTAACTGACATTTACATCGACAAATGAAACTTGGGCAGAGACTTAATCCAATCAGAACTAATTTTGTCATGTAGGAAGTAGGAACAAGTTAGTAATGTATCCAATCACAGCTACTTTGGTTGTGTGGAAATGTTCGATGAGTTGAGAGGGGCATCCAATCACAGCTGCCCGTATTATGAATTGATATATTAATGTAGAGCAGGTTCACTGTTTGTTGTCTATTTTGGTATTGTAACTGAGATGCTCTGCCTAAATAAAGGTGACTGTTTTTTAAACAAAAGTTAAATTTGTTTCTGTTCATTTAGACATCCAAACTTTATTTAATTGAGGGTTATTAGAGGTTTCTTTTTATCCAAGTGTAAAACATGACTTTAGAAATTCAAGAAAACATAAAAATTATCTTACAGGAAATGAAATGCTGTGAAATTTCATCAGCTAAAACCAGATTAAAATTAAAACAACTTAAGTGACTAACTTACGATGACTAAAACTAAAAGATATTTTGCAATAGACTCAAACTAAAACTAAATTTAAATAAGTTGTTAAAATTAACACTGGAGAGTTGTTCCAATACAAAGGGCCGCCCCATGCAATCAATCTATGTCAGTACAAAACATTCGCTCCAAAGCTCACACAAAATACCTAATTTTGGCTTGATTTTAATCGACCTTTGGAGTAGTTTGTTTACAATGACGTCATAACTGACCCAACAACCAACACAAACTGGGTGATGAGTTAACTCATCACACCACCGTAGTCAGCATCTGGATCAGTATTGGTATTGGAGAAAAAAAGCACAACACAATAATATATACAAAAGATGCAGTGAAGGAGCTGTTCAGATGACCACTGAACTTTCTAACAGAATGAACATAGATATAAATATAGATAAGTGTGCAGGTGTATAAAATAACAATTTGGCTTGGTTACACTCTGTTTTATACGGAGCCCCTTGGTGCCACAGATGAAAAAATATATAACTCGTGCGCACGATATATTAAAAGGAGCGCACGACATATTAAAACGTGCACTCGAAATACTTACTCGTGCGCACGTTTTAGCTAAAGCGTGCGGTTATTGGTTAAAATGTGAATTTTAACCAATAACCTTCCCGAAATGGAATAATCTTAAGTAGGAGAACTTTACTTCTTAGACTAAAAGACAACAGGATCAGCCGGTGTACCGTATTAAATTAACTGGTGACCATCCAGGCAGATGTGAGGGGGGCGTGTCTGAAGGACCCTATTGTTTACTATCTGAACACCTCCCGAATCCATATTATACACAAAAGGCTGATGGCACATATGTCTGCATTAAGTGTAAGCACAAGAGTGCATTTCTGTAAGCATGCTGAATTACCTGTGAATATCAGCTTGATCCCAAGATGAAGAAAATTTAGTCTGGAGCAGTAACATAACATAAGAAGCAGCAGTAGGAGTCTTAATAGTTTAAAATACTTAATATTTATTTACATTACAGCTACTGGCACAATAACCTTGCAGTGCAGACGGACCTGCCTGATTCATTGTCTGAAATCAAGCAGATCCATCTTCCCAAGCTCCTATCTCAAACGACTTCACTCTGCAAAAAGCTGGATGCCCAAATCAGGGAAGAGAGGTGGAAACAAGCTGTGACGACTGAGGTGACTGCATGATTGGAAACAGAACTGAGGCAGCCTCTAAGTGGGTCATTCCGCCAAAAGAGTGCAATTTGCTTGTTGTAATGCTACAAAAATAAACTTTCTTTTTCATTCCATTTCAAGATAGAATTTAGTAATATACACACTTACTCATTCAAAATGAGTACTGGTCAATCTCAGGCAACTTTATTAAATTTATTGCAACTTTTGACAGTTTATTATCATTGCAATTTTTTCTCTGCTGTTACCAAAACTCAAATTTTAAAAACCGTTTCATTTTAAAACCATGTTTAAAAGAATATCAACCACATACAATGTTTACCCCTTAGAGAAAGAGTTAGATTAGAAGAAATGGTTGGTTAAATGATGAAAATAGTAATACGTATGACAAAAAAATGGCTTCTTTTTTTTGCTGTTACTCTTTATTTGAGTAACAGCAATGAGTTTGTAGAATAAAATTAGCAATTGTGTGAAATCTAGCCACTTAGCGTTAGTAGCTTGAGCACATGGAGCTAATTCTTAAGGTTTAACTGAATATTTTACTTTTGATATCAACAACTGTTGTCTTAGAGATAACTTAGGTAACAGGACTGAGATTTTAGATTGACCATCTCTAAAACAGCTAATATATCATTAAATTTAAGGAAAAATAAAAGAGATAACTTACTTTTGGTCTTCCCATGACTTGCAGACTAAATGATGTCACTTCCTGCAGAACATGTCACTGGTGGAATGTTCCAGAATTTTAAAGGGGGGAATGTGTTTGGGTAACAGCAAAGAGTGAAAACCTGGGGACAGCACTAAAATGTGAATTTTAACCAAGATATAATGACTTTTTTGTAAAACTTTTGTTTTAAAAGTGTAGATGGAATATGGAGTCACACTTAAATGCAAAAGAAAATTTGGTTTGTAAGGATTTTGTTCATGTTGCATTGTAGTAAAGTGTAGAGTTTGGCTGTGGGGACAGGCAAGAAATGCTATGTTGAAGTGTTTTGGATGCCATTTTATGATATTTGTAAAAAATATATATCTGTAATTTCTACAAAGATAAATGTGTATAGTGTTTAGTATAATAAAAAATATATTTTTTTATATATTATAAATTGTGTTTATAAATTTAATATACAATAATATGCCTGGGACAGGAATTTTGAAGTTTTAATCAGAAACTGACTCAACTACTTTAAAAGACGCACAAAGAATGTCACCTAAAAGCTTTTCTTACAGGAAATAATGTTTTTGCTCTTCTCCCGTTTTGGTAAACGTTTGATTCACCAACTGGCAAATGGTGCTAACCCGACGATGAGTTGCCAGTTGGTCTATGGTAGCCCGGAGTCGGGGTTACTCAGCGATACGTGCTGAAGAAACTTGCTGGGGATTGTTGTTTAAGTTTAAGCTAACGGCTAACAGCACCGTCAAGCAGCTGCATCACACTGTGGCTCAATATAGATCGGTCTGTGGTGAGTGTAACTGGAAGAACCATCGTCCAATCACCAGCTGTAGTTGTAAACATGTTGTAATAAGATACCCTGCTATCTAGTGTCCCCTGACCTGACATCCCAAATCCACTGTTAAATATAAAATTCACTAATAAACTCAGGAAATAGCCCATAGACAGCAGTTGAAACCTTGAAATAGCATATCCAGTTGGATGATGGTTCAGTCAGTCGCATTCATTACAGCCAGAAGGAGGTGTGGTCGACCTGTCAAATCTGACAGAATAATGACACCTCTGTAAGATCAGCTGAAAAGGACACGTCACACTACCATCAGATGACACTTCTGACAAACGGGGAAGAGCTCAGTCTAAACATGTAAAGGTGTGAGTTAAAAACCGAACTTGTGCGTTAAAAAAGAAAAAGAAAAGAAAGTTTAATGGCAGCAACACATTGCAAAAAAGTTGTCACAGGGGCATTTTTACCACTGTGTTACATCGCCTTTCCTTTTAACAACACTCAGTAAACGTTTGGGAACTGAGGAGACCAATTTTTGAAGCTTTTCAGGTGGAATTCTTTCCCATTCTTGCTTGATGTACAGCTTAAGTTGTTCAACACATTTTCAATGGGGGACAGGTCTGGACTACAGGCAGGCCAGTCTAGTACCTGCACTCTTTTACTACGAAGCCACGCTGTTGTAACACGTGCAGAATGTGGCTAGGCATTGTCGTGCTGAAATAAGCAGGGGCGTCCATGAAAAAGACGTTGCTGTGATGGCAACATATGTCGCTCCAAAACCTGTATGTACCTTTCAGCATTAATGGTGCCTTCACAGATGTGTAAGTTACCCATGCCTTGGGCACTAATACACCCCCATACCATCACAGATGCTGGCTTTTGAACTTTGCACCTATAACAGTCCGGATGGTTCTTCTCCTCTTTGGTCCGGAGGACACGATGACCACAGTTTCCAAAAACAATTTGAAATGTGGACTGGTCAGACCACAGAACACTTTTCCACTTTGCATCAGTCCATCTTAGATGGCCCAGCCCGGCGGCGTTTCTGGGTGTTGTTGATAAATGGCTTTGGCTTTGCATAGTAGAGTTTTAACTTGCACTTACAGATGTAGACCAACTGTAGTTACTGACAGTGGTTTTCTGAAGTGTTCCTGAGCCCATGTGGTGATATCCTTTACACAGTGATGCCAGTTTTTGATGCAGTACCGCCTGAGGGATCGAAGGTCACGGGCATTCAATGTTGGTTTTGGACCTTGCCGCTTACGTGCAGTAATTTCTCCAGATTCTCTGAACCTTTTGATATTACAGACCATAGATGATGAAATCCCTAAATTCCTTGCAATAGCTGGTTGAGAAATGTTGTTCTTAAACTGTTGGACAATTTGCTCACGCATTTGTTCACAAAGTGGTGACCCTCGCCCCATCCTTGTTTGTGAATGACAGCATTTCAGGGAAGCTGCTTTTATACCCAATCATGGCACCCACCTGTTCCCAATTAGCCTGTTCACCTGTGGGATGTTCCAAATAAGTGTTTGATGAGCATTCCTCAACTTTCTCAGTCTTTTTTGACACTTGTGCCAGCTTTTTTGAAACATGTTGCAGGCATCAAATTCCAAATGAGCTAATATTTGCAAACAATAAAGTTTACCAGTTCGAACGTTAAGTATCTTGTCTTTGCTGTGTATTCAATTGAATATAAGTTGAAAAGGGTTTGCAAATCATTGTATTCTGTTTTTATTTACAATTTACACAACGTGCCAACTTCACTGGTTTTGGGTTTTGTAATTGTGATGCTAAACTTTTTGAGTGACTGTGTGAAATAATCGGAGGTTCTCCATCACTTTGTCTCTTGTTCCTCCGTCTTGTCTTCTGCATTGTTTTGAGATGATTTATTCAGAGCAGCAGTGATTGTCACATCAACAATAATGTGTCAGTGCATCTCATGCTGGCTCAGATGAAGCAACAACAGTCACAACAGTAATACTTCCCCTGGTGAGGCTCCCTGAATAAAAGAACAAGGCATGAACACACCCGGAGACGACGAGTTCACTCCAAACATTTCCCTGGAGCTCCCATCATCTCCTCAAAAACAGCACTGATGAGAGAAAACTGGGAATTTACCCCCAGAAATAAAAGAGCAATTAACACGTGAGATTCGTGTGAATAAATCATAAATCATTGTTTGTGGGAATCAGCATGAACATGTGTGTTTGAGATAAACCGGGTTGTCCCTCTGAAACAAGTGTGCTACATTTGTGGCCTCAAAGTTTAGAGGTTTTGGATTTATGGAGGCACAAACACGTTTGGTTTCATCTGGGTCGGGCTGTGGAGGGGCGACACGTGGCTCAACAGCTCCCCTCTGTGGTGAAAATAAAGAAATACACTCATCGATTTGTTTTTTTATTATTCCAAATGTTCAAGGCTGCAGCAGGATTTCACACCACAAAGTATATGTTGGACAAAATCGCACAGGCTTACACTTTGGCAGCAGTTTTATCTCACAGTCACACACACATAACGAGCAGCAGCAAAATATTCACTCTTTACAAAAGCTCATATTTAAGCATACAGCGTGCAAATACTGTTCATGAAAAAAGAACATGGAGTGGATAATGTGGAGTGGTACAAATGTGTTTTGAGCAATAAATAATGTACCTCTGGGTTCAATGAAGAGGACGCCTCTGCGGACAAACATCCACACAATTTATTCACTCAGTTTAACAGCAAATAAAGCAGGTTTTTGGTCTTTTTCTCAAGATTTTGTCTTACTGGCAAACCAAAAAATGTAAGATTTAAAGATGAACATCTGAGTTTATAAGCAAACTCAAAGTGTCAGAAATAGGCTGACAGGTTGAGCAGTTTCTCATTAGTTTTGAACTAACGTGGTCTACATGAAACCCTAAGTTCATTACATTTTTTTCAAGTGCTTAACAAATTTATTAAACAATATTTCATTAAACACAAGGAAACGGATTTCTTTTAGAAATCTTTCTACAGCTTGTTTGAAAGCGAAAATGTTCCATTTGAGCCGCTCACTGGGCATCTCTAAGTCAGAAATTAATCAAGCATAAAAACTTTTTTTTCTGTTCAGCAGAGCAGGTAAATAACTGATTTAACAACTTAATGGAGAAATGTTGATGAGGTTACCATCTATTCTGTTTTTTCAAAGAAACGTTAATATGAAACTTAATAGATAACAAAAATGACTTTTGTCTCCTTGGTTAAAGCACTTCTACATTAACCTTAAAAAATAAACAAAAAAATGATTTTGGTAATTAACAATGCTGTTCAATAAAGCCGTCATCGGCAGATCAGTCAGTGTGTTTTCAGGCAGATAGAGATGAGAGCTACGAGCAAGACGGCAGCAGGACGTAACTGCTCGTACAGAGATTAGCATAGGTGCTAACAGCTTCATGAAAAACAAACACCACCATAAACTTCTCAGCAGAAAGGAAATTTTTACTCTGCTTCCTACATGTTTTGGTCAGAGTTTGTTTTACAGACTCATTCTGTATTTTATACCCACCCACTATAATCTCTGACTGGACGGTAATGATTGTGATTGACGGAACAATCGTCCAATCACCTGCTGGGTATGCGTCCGAAAGGTTCTGCTCAATCCCAAACATTTCCTATGGGCTCTTTCCAGATGATTTAGTTTAATATATGATGGTTCATCTGGTGTGTCAGGTTAACACTGAGTGGTAGTCTAATAATTTTGTTAAACACTGTGTGCTTTTATATAACTTAAGAAAATGAAGTCATCGAGCTGTCGTAGTTGATTTGCTTTGCATCATACATGTATTTTCATGAACTGGTTTTCTTGTTCTACACAAAGAAAACTGCCACGTCAGGATAAGAGACTAAGGCCCCATCCACACGAAGACAAACAGAGGTCTAAACGCATAAGTTTTTTGCCGAATCTGCGCATCATCCATATGAAGACGGCGTTTTGGGGGTCTGTGAACGATCATTTTTGAAACCAGGTTCCAGAGTGGAAAGATCTTGAAATGCCGTATACGCAGCTCTGTGATTACTGGCTCTTCGCAAGTTTTCAGAGACGCTTACGTCATAGTTTCATAATGACAATGGCGGCGCACGTGAAGCATATGTGCTGATGAAGCTAGTGACCCTACTATCCCAGTTGCAGCAAAATCTCCTTCTTCTCAATCACCACCGAGTTGAACAAACAATTATCGAGGACACATTACAGCACTTTATGATCACTTTATCACAATCTCTGTTTACAACTTTTGCCACAAGTGCACATGCCCACTGTTTTTTCATCTGTTTCCGCTTGTTTCTGTCATATCGTTAGAGCGCCCCTAGAGGTCTGGCATGTGTTTTACAGCGTTTTGATGCGTATCCAGTGCATTCATATAGACGCACACATTTTCTGAGACGCCTTCGCCTTTATGACGATCGTTTTGGAAACTGTTAAGCGTTTTGTCTTCGTGTGGATGGGGCCAAGCTGAAGTGTCAGTTATTGAAAGTAATTACTAATCCTTATTTATGGAGTTGGGAAAACAAAGAGTTTTCCTGTGGTGAGATATTTTCTTCTAAATTCAAGAAAATATGTTGAATGTAAAAAAAGCATTTTTCCAAGATTAGAAACAGGAGTTTAAATCTCAAAAAATCAGCTGCAATCTATTAAAAGTTAACATTTCCTGGTGTGTCTGACTGTTTACACCATGTCTTGGGTGTCTATTGAGCAACGATTTGATTCAAGTTGAATACAAAATGATCTGGGGGGCTATGACAACGAGCTCTGTGCTGATTGGTCTCCTAAAATATACCTAACAGGGAGAGGGAGGAAGGGTTAGAGGCCCTAAAGCAGACTTTCAAAGTAGTCATGGCATCTCCCTCAGAAGAGCAGAAAACACACGTGGGTGGAGGTTGTACATCTATGACATCATCAACTCCAGGAAGTAGAAAACTTGGCATTTTAAGGGTCATTTTCTTTAAAGAGTAAAACCGCAGTTTAGTAGTTTAGTAAAAGGTGTCATGTTATTCTGCTCCCTACGCCCCTTCAAACGAATATACAAGCAAAGACAATTCTGCACGACATGGGACCTTAAACACAAGACAACACTGATGTAAGCTGGATGGATGCATGTCCTCTGAGGCCTTCCCTTGATATTGTATCCCACTGGTCCAAAAATAAAGCAGCGTGTGATATAATATGTAGGTTAACATAATGTCTGTACAGTATATGATAACATCAGGACCCAGGAAGTGCAGTGTAGACCCCCAGCTGCCCCGGGTTATATTTACTGTCTGCTCTCACAGGCATGTGGGATCACCAGGCAGTCCTCATAAGGGCGTGTGGTATGTGTCTGTGTCTGAGCACCCTACTGTTCAGACTGATGTCCAGAGCAGTGAGCATTCTTGGCTCTCGAATCTGTAAAAACTCCAGAGACTGAAAATAATAATAAATAAGTGCTTTCACCTTTCAAATGAAAGAAAAATCCCACCAAATTCCCAATTTACTAAAAAAAAAATCAGAAACAAACTGATTAAAGTTGTTGTTTGTTAACTGAAAACAAACAAATATCCGTCTTTTAGAAAAGGAGTGATCTCTGGGATTGTCTGCTGCTTCCAGACATTCAGTCTTTATGCAACTCAGGCACAGATAGCCTGCATCGCAAGCTAAGGCACTCAATTTGGAGAACATTTCAGGGTGCAAAAAATAAAAAAGCCCTTAAAACAAGAGTCCTGGGCTGTTTTGACAACTTAAATTTCCATCAGGGTCAAATTAAACAAGCTTTTTAGCTTCACATAGCTTTTGTATGAGCTAAGACTTTAGATAGGAGGGTCTTCCACGCTTGCATCAGGCTTTAGGCGGTATGTAGCCTGAACAGAAAGCAGGAGGATTCAGAAGCTGCCCCCCCTAAGTGGGTCTGCATCAATACTGTTCCCCAGCTGCAGCAGCTCCGTAAGGGATCCCCATCCAGCCAATCCTGATTTTTGGTCCTCTCCGCCCGCCCCGGAGCGCGCCTTCATACTCGTCTCTCCTTCAGCGTCTCATCCCTTCAGTCACACATCGATTTTCTTCAGTTGCTCGTAAGTGAGGAAGAACTGGAGCCAGAGTTAAGGAGCAATAGAGAGGGAGGGGAGGGGAACATTTTTCAGCTCTGGCTCTTTCTGCGCTCGAGCTCAAAGCCTCCCTTGTTACCTCAGTCTGCTGTAACAAGTCAATAATCTATAGTATCTATATTCAGCACCACATAGTCATTGGTTCCCATTGAAAATGGGATGTCACATCTCAAGAGGTCTTTAATACATTTATATTTATATATTTATACTTCACGGAGACAAATATGGTTGGGATGCACTTGTGGTCTGGGCACCCATGACTTCATCGCTACCATAAATTCTTATTTTCAGTAAGAATATCATTGCTTTTACTTCTATAAAATTATCACCACAACCATTCAGACATGAGGACCCTCCTGAAAACCAGATGTAGCATCTCAAGAGGCTAACCTCTAATAAATCAGACTACAGGTCTGTGGTTCATGGATCTGTCCCTAACTTTAGTTCTTACTTTAGTCCACTTGTCTCCTCTTACCTCCCTTCCTTCGCCCTCACACCCAACACAGCATGGTGTGGATTTGCTGTTCATCATGAGACTGGGATCCACATTCAAGATTTCCTGCTGCTTAACAGAAGGTTTTTTCTTGCCGCCATGATGGAGGGATTCATGATTGGCTATATGGATTCATATTGGCTGTTGGATGTATATATTTGCATTAGGGCTGTCACTTTAGTGCATTAATTAGATTAATCAATTACACTGCAAATTAATGCGTTATAAAAATTAATCGCAAGATTAATCATAGCACACAAACATTATAATATTGGCCAGTTGGAGGACCCGTACATGGCAGTGGCACATCACTTCACACACGAGTCTCTAGTCAAACCAAACAAAGCCCAGGTGACAACAGGAACGGCATATTTGAGACTCCACTTTATTATAGTTTTGAATTTATTTCTCTATATTTTAATGAATTCTTTAATAATCCATCAGGCCTAATTGTTTTGCTGGATGTCCTCGACCTTTTTCTTATGTTGAATTTGATTTATGAAACACACTTAAAGTGTCATTTGAGTTGCCTGATTGAGCTTAGAATTTTCTGGACAAGTTGCCCTGACTTTGGTTTTATTTAGTCACCAATAAAAATGTGGATTTACAAATCTTCACTTCTTAGTGTATTCATTTGATTAGTCCTGCACTACAATTGTATAATATCCTAGAATTCAAATTCTTTATTTGGGTACTTTTAAGCAGATATGAGATTAAAATGTGATTAATTAGATTAATTAATTATAAATCTGGTAATTAATTAGATGAATTTTTTTAATCGTCTGACAGCACTAATTTGTATATATATGTACATGTGTATTTTATATATGTGTATATGTATCAATGCATATATGTGTATCCATAAAATGAAGAGTTCTTGCTCTATTGTAAAGTGTCTTGAGATAACACTTGTTATGAATTGGCGCTATACAAATAAAGATTGATTGATTGATTGATTGAATAATCTCATTATGTTTATCTCAGGCCTGGTTGGAGCGAAGTGACGAACTGCTAGTACTTCACTTCCACCCTGAATCTGTTCGGTAACTCAACCTCCTCTTGCTCCCCGTCGAGGCCTCCACCATAGCTCCAGTGTAAGTGGGGGCAGTGGGGTACTGAGGCAGTAGTTATAGAGTTACATAAGAGAGTTAACCGGCATTATGAGATAATCTCACCTTCATCCCAGCATGCTCTGGAATCCTGAACGTCACTGAGAGCAGAGCCACATTTACTAGTTTCCAGCTGATTTCTGCAGAGCCGACAGTATTGCATCACAGAGGACTCCTCTGTGTGTGTAAACAGACTAATGGTGCTCTAATGAGCTGGTTAAAGGATACGATGATGTTCCACGGTCCCAGGCGGAGCCAGTTGGGGAAGAAGCCCTTGTAGAGAGCCATGAAGCCCTCGGAGCGCCACGTCTGGAAGAAAACAAACAAGTTAAAGACTCGATTTTATGTCATCATCTTCAAACAGTCACTCGAAAGGCCTCTCCGGGTGCTTTTGACTGGGACTCAACTTTGGTTTGATTTGGGAATCTGCACGCACCAGATCTGGAGATCCTGATTCTAACAACTGCTATAAAGAAACTAAATATAGGAATGATGATATCCTATTAGCTGATGTTCCAGACTCATTATTAACGATACAGACATTTTTTGTCAAGTACCATAAAGTTGACCTGTTATTTTTGTAGATACATTCTGTTTTGTAAAAAAACAAAAATACGTGAAGCAAGGAAAACAACATATTATTCTTTAACAAGTTACACTTTAGATTTAAGGAAACGTTCCAGAAACTTTCCATTGGAAATTAAGCTAATGAATTCAAGAAATATTCCTAATTGGGAAATTTTCATGGAAGTTATGATAATTTTGTGGGAATTAATTTGAAATGAGGGGTAATTTCCATCAACCGCATTGTATCCAAACATAATTTGGATAATTTCCAATCACATTTCGTTTTGTCATTGGCAGCCATCATGCAAAACAACACAACTGCACACATTAAGTTAGTAAGTTAGACACAGTAAGTCTAACTTTATCAAGTTTAGGGTTCACACGGGGCCTCAATAGTCCAGGGCTGTAGATCGATCTGTGCACGCGATGGAGGATTATACTGTCCATGGAGGGGGCGTGGCCTCAACACTCCTGCAGTAAGCAGTGGGCTGTGTTCAGGTGACTGAAGAAGCATGGATAGCATGTATATTCATATGTTTCCTTGCATTAAATTTGATTGTTTAGTCAGGATTATGCCAAATAGACTTTCCCAAATAAGCATATATAATAATACATTTAAAATTACAGGCAGACCTTCAATTTTGTGAATTCCATGTTTATTTCTGTTTACTAATTCTTGTTTATCTCCATGGAAAGTTTACAACTTGAAAAATTCCCAGAATTCTGCAACCCTCGGTAGGCTTTAATGGTATATTTGTAAATTCTACCAATTCTAAAGCCAAAATCTGGTCTGTAAATATCCGCTCAATGTTATGTCATTGTCATCTAGCAGACGCTTTTATCAAAAGCAAAGTACATGTTAGAGAAAGTAAAAAGAAAGAATCTGAACGGTAGGGAACAACATTGGTAAGAGCAACAAACTGCTTCAAATCCATTAGGACACAGGCGCTGACATGCAGTGCTCGAGGCAGTGCCTTATTTTTTATTCATCCTCTATTAAAATGGTTTTAAACCAAGCAATGACAGAAAACTTTGTCAACTCACCTAAATTATTTAATCAGCAGCATGAAAATATTAAGTATCAACAAACTCTGTGCATATTTGTTCACAAAGCTGGGTCTTACACCTTCCAACTCACTGACTGCAAAATGTGCATACACTCCAATACTGATCATCAACTAATTTGGCAAAAATTGGCTGCAGGGAGATTGGCAGGTATGAAAACACCATCAGAGACTTTTGAAAACTGACACACTGTGAGTCACTGTGAGTCTATTGGAGTAAAGACCAGATGTAAAATAAGAAACACAACATTTAACTCATGAAAAATGAGCAACTTGAACTTTAAATGTACCCAGGCAGAAATGATGAGAAGCAACATGGTACATTTGTGTGTTTTGGTAAAAACAATGAAGTAGTAAACAAAACTGTCAAAGGGAAGCGGCAGGGAGCTGCCAGGGGACAGCTCCTTCGGTATGGGATGTGTCAGGGCTATCACCTGCATGCTGAAATGCTAAGCTGTGACATTTCACTGCACATGCAATTACCCCATAAATAATACTGCACAGATTTACTACCGTGCCAAAAATAGTTTTGCACTTAAGCTGTTATGTAACACTATATTGACTCAAAAGTTATTGCACCATAAAAATAATGCAGAGTCTAGCACGGTATCTTAATTACATAAATACATTCATAGCATTTGGTACCAAAACGCTGCCAGTGTACCATGTAGTTAGCAGATGGCCTTCTTCATCTGCCCCTAACAAAATATCAGATATAACATGTACTTCTATTAAATAAGCCTGTTAATTTAGATGGACCAATGCTGCTTGATTCCCTCTGCTGCAGGGATGTTTATGACAGCTCTTGTAAAAACATACAGTCGGCTCGTTTAATAACTAAAATTATGTTAAAAAATTAAGCATCATATATCGAGGGATGGAAAAGCTTGAAAACTTTTGGTGGTGAACTGCAGAAAGAATCCTAAAAACCAGATAAGAGTCCATGTTTTTGCCCTCCATCTTGAAGTTTTGTGTATTTTGTGTTCAGATGCCTGTAATAATGTCTGTCATTAAAGGTGCTATGAGGAGAACCTATTACCACCGACATTAAGACTCTGCTACCCATGAGCATGCGCGGTGACTGTCGTAATGCTGTGTTCAAGTAACCTCGGAACTGGGAGTGACATCATCTCCGACTTATCGGCGTTCCAGTTGAAGTCGGAAAAAACATGCCGATCTACCAGGCTATTGTTAGCTGTTGTTAGCACGTCCTGCATTGTTGTATGAAGAATGTGATTATCACTATGGCAGCATTTTTGTAAATATAAGTCTAACAATACTATGTGTACAGCTGATCTAGAGTGACACACCCCAGTCAGAAGTGCAAATAAATGGATTATTACAGGAGCTAAATAACTGTTCACACTGGGGGCATCCATCTTCCATTGTCAACTCGGGGGTGGCGAGGTTTCATCGAGTTCCCAGTAGGAAATTCCGACTTTGGGGGACGTTCCAGTTGCAGTTTCCTACTCAGAGCCCAGAAATTCCTACTTCTGACTACAACTGGAATGCGCCAAAAGACGTGACCCAAGCCAAAGCGTGTGTTTGTTGTGATGCTAATAAATGAAGCTCGGACCTTCCTCAGAACTCTGCATTGCTTTACAACTTCTTTTCTCAACAACTTACAGGATGCAAAGCGACGAGGTAATGTATCTCTTTCTAGTTACGTAGCGGTAGTTTTTGATGTGTGACAACAAGCAATTTTTGGAAAACTTAGTATCGTACTTTTGTAGCCGGCTATATATCGCTACTTACAGCCCGGTGCTCTAAGACGTGTCTGAATAATATAAATTTGCTCTAGTTTTAATTGTCTTGTTCCTGAAGTTGAGTGTCCAGGTCAGTCCAGCCCTGTCCGACCCAACCGGAAGGCTAAGGAATAGCATTTATAGATAACCTATTTTGATGCTATAAAACTCATCTTAAAGGGTGTATTTGGATCAGGCATATATCTAAAAGTGAGACTTTTTTGTAATTACTTAGAAACTCCTGGCTGTGTTCTTACAACAGCTGTTAGATTTAAACTCTGGCCTTTTGCCGCAGGTTTCAACCTTCGTATTCAGAAAGAATAAAAGTCTCCACGGGCTGGAGGACGAGCTTGCAGACTGAAGCACGGCCCTGATTAAACAAATGTCCACTGGGAGCTTTACAGTATGCAGACCTTCATTTCCTCACTCCCCTTAAACACTTCCTTATATGTGCAAGAACTTCACTTAATCCCTCTATCCTCCCCATGATTTCTTAAATCTTAAAACTATGAACAAATCATTAAAAAGGTCCAATTCTATATTTAACTTTGAGGCCTAAACATGCCCTCAAACAGCTGCCTCAGAGTCTTATGAAACTCCAGAGCTTATCAGAACATGTAACATCATTAAGTAGAACGCGAACCATTCGAGGCTGAGCAGAAGCTGAAGTCATGGGACCTTGCTGACATTTGTTTGAGGCCAAACATAATTTTAAAAATTCAATTAGCTGCCAAGTCTGTCAAGCATGTTCTGATGTGCTTGAAGCAAAGAACAGAGAGGTACTGTAGAAAGAGTGTGCAACAGTGGAAAAAGAAAAAACTGCTCTGATGTGTGAAACAGTGCAGGATGATATTCACCAAAGTTCTAACAGAGGAGAAACAGATACTGTGAAGACCAACAGTAGGGACTTTTAAGGAGTACATTCATGTCTCAAAAAGTTATTAAATGACACTGCAAAGGTGCAATTTATCAGTGCACAATTTTATGAACTTGTGTTTTCCACTCTAATAATCTCTGACCCAGTGGTGCTTTTGGCTTTTGTAGAGAGCTACTTTGTTTGAGGGTCCAAATAAAATAGGTCTTTCCTGCAGAAGAACATTCCTGTTATGCAACGCAGCCTCATTTGTTAGTTCCACCCTGCCTCACGGGTTTGTCGTTTGTTTTGCTCTGATTTAAAATCAACAATCAATTTTACAGAAGGTAAATCACTGTGGCTGATTAATAAAATAAATGATGATCAAACAGCCCTGAAGAAAAAATAGACAGTAACTAATAAAAACAAGTGCACATAGATAAAAACTAAAACTAGATTAACTGACATTTTCACCAACAAATAAAAACTAGATGAAAATGTATTAAGTAGGAATAAATAAGGAATGTATCCAATCACAGTTGCCTTAGCTTGGTGGTGGTTGGAGTGATCCAATCAGAGCTGCTCTCTCTATGAATTGATATACTAATGTAGAGCAGGTTCACTGTTTGTTGTCAGTTCTGGTATTGTAACTGAGATGCTCTGCCAGGTAGCCTCAATAAAGGTGACTGCATTTCACACTAAAGCTACATTTGTTTCGGTTTATTTATACATTCAAGCTTTACCAGCGTTTAATAAAGGGATTTTAGATGTTTCAGTTTTATCCAAGTGTAAAACATGACTTCAGAAATTCAAGGAAACATAAAATGCCTTACCCTTTACACTTCATATTACAGTCCACTTAATTTACAGCAGATTTTTGGACTACAATGCTGTCAAATTTCAGCAACTGAAACTAGACTAAAATTATACAATTTTGATGACTAAGTTATGACTAAAATGAAGATATATTAATAGCAAATAGGGCTGTCGCTTTGTATTTAATATTCGAATAAATGATCGAATATGGGGATAAATATCCACATCCAAACAGTTAATAAATATTTGAATGTAAAATATTGAATGCAGCAGCACATCAGAGCGCCTGGAGCAGTGGACCGTTTCATCCAACAGAGGGCGCTGTGAGCGCAGCTTGACTGTCAGACACATCCGGTGCTCTCTTGACCTCAGTAAACAAAGAGTTTCCACTCCGAGCAGACATTAACAGCTCCGAATCATCTGAGGAGAGTTGTGTGGAAGTAGTTTTGGTTCTACACCGTTGATGGCAAACTTAAAATCTAGTCACTCGTCCTCCACTTATTTGCGGGCTCAGCCGTCGGCTTTTCATCCAAGTTATACGGCCGAGTGCAGCAGCGCTTCGTCAAGAGTTTAACCCCGTGTGACTGTGTTGTTTTTCAGCAGAGTCTTTACTGAAATGGCGGATAGTCTCAGTCCCTTACTACGGGGGGGGGGGTTGATAATCGAATATCTTCGATCATTTGGGTGCATGTCTGAAAACCTTTCGAGTTTGATTTTTAGGAAAAGTGACAGCAAAAGACTGATACTAAAGCTAATTAAAAAAGTGCTGTCGAAATCAACACTGCCATCTATCAGCCAAACTAAGTTTCTCTCTCGGGTTGAAAGTGAGAAAATCAAACAGGATGAGACTGAATTTTATAAACAGTTATTAATTCTTTTTAAATAACCACGGCTCATGTGTCTAGGACATTCTCTCTATATTGAAAAACCTGCTGAGTGCTCCTTTCCGCCGTTTAGAAACGGCTAAAACAGAAACTGATTTGATCTGCAGTCATAAGTGAACTTAAGTGTGTCTGACCTGTAGTATGCAGTCCAGTGTCCCCTGATACAGGGCCCCTCCTCTCTGGTTCATCATACGTGTGCGGACGACGTCCACTGGGTTTGAGGCCAAGGCTCCCGCAAGACCACAAACAAAACTCGACCTGAGGGACCACAAGACATGGGTGTAAATAACGATCAGCATTGTGCCACTCATATTTTAATTATCTTGACGGGTGTCCTGTTTGTGGACAGTACCCCAGTTTTCATGACATTCAGGTAAAGGGTCTTCAGTGAACACAGAAAAAACTGGTGATAGTTCCCCTGAATATGATAGAGACTAGGAGAGGGAATTGATTTGATCCAATTCAAATGCTATGGGTCAGGATCTGATCAAAACCCATTTTCGATTTAAACTGATTCACAACACGTTCCCTGTCTGATAAAAAAAGACATTTTTGCAGCATCTGCTTCACTTTGCAGTGCACAGGAGGTCTGGATGATATAATCTGAGCAGAAAAAAGCTGAAAATGTGTTCAAGATGTGTAGGTCATGCCATTGCTATGTTTGTATCAGCTTATTTACAACAGTTTAGACACACAGCAGTATTTTGAACTGATTACAGCAAAAGTATTTTTTGCATACCTCTACTTAATAATACCAGCAGCCTAGTTTCTGAATACTGCATTTTTGCCTGTAAGCTTTACTTTTTACAACAAGATGTTAGACGCCAAGTTCATGCAAACACAGTCAACATAGAGTTATGGCCCTTTTCCATTAGCCCTACTCTACTCTACTCAACTCAACCTGGCTCTACTCTACTCGCCTTGTGCTGCTTTTCCATTAGCCCCAGTCGCCTGCCCAACAGGGTGCAGTGTCGCTGTACAGCTGAGCGGCACTGCAGTGACCTCACTTTGAGCGCGACACAACAATCTGTGGCTTTTTGTCACAAACCTAATAAAAAGGAAAAGCTGAAGAAGGCTGCAGGTGTTAAGAAGAAATACCCCTTGAGAAGCACAGTAGAGTTTTGGAAGCTATACAACAGAATGAAGCCGAGGACGAGAGCAATCGAGCTGCAAAGAAAAGACGTATGAGGGTAAGCTAATGGTAGCTACCACTGGCATGCTAGGTCGTCGCGCTCATGACTCATCGATGACGACATTGTCTGACTAATCAGTAGCCGGCAGTCGGTGACGTCTTCTTTCAGTATCGACTCAGCTCGCTTGGAACCAGAGCGGAGTAGGTACTGAAACTAGCTTGTTTTAGGAGGTACCAGGCTAATGGAAACACGCTGCAAATCGAGTAGAGCCGAGTAGAGTAGGGCCAAGGCGTGCTCGTGGAAAAGGGCTAATAGTAGAGTAGAGTAGAAAATGTGGTGGTAAGAATAAAAAGCATCATTAAAACTACAAACAAAAGGTGCGACTGAACGACAAAGGCTTAATAAAACTCAGCTGAGTTGTACTGACTGTCTCGTTCACCGTTTCTGTGTCCTCTCTTTGACAAACCATTTCATCCCCTTATGTAATCACCACATGTGTGACATGTGGACCATCCCCATGACACTTTGGGAACTCACAGGAAGTGTGTGTACACGGTGTCCCCCATGTAACCCGATAGGATCAGATGCTTCTTGGTGATATCATACACTGGCAGCTCTACCCCGACCACGATGGCCGCCCGCTGAGCAGTTAGAGAGACGCCCTGAATCACAGGAAGAAAAAGTTACAGCGAATATGCCTGCAGTCACAAGAGAGGTCATTTACGTTCATAAATTCACATTTGAGGACTATTTGTACCTTCCACAGGCCTCTAGTTCCCTCTTCCTGATAGATGTTGATGAAGTTTCCCATCATGCTGCCCTGGATCACATTTCCCTGAGCCTGCATGCGGATCTGGAAACAGATGGAGGCAAACTTCAATAACGTAAAGCTTCTGCTTTTCAAAACAGACTGAAACAACTGCAGAAGCCTTTATATGAGATACAAAGCAAACAAACATAAGCATGAAGAACGACTTTTCAAAGACATCCATTTATGATTTCTGTATATAACGCAGGGTGGTGGGGCAGGTGCTCGACAGAGTACGCAGCACACTACAGAAACAGCTTTTAACATTTAAACCTCAGAGACTCAGAGTGAAACCACCCAGGATGTAAATACAGCTGCTTGATTCCACGCCTACGTCTACGTGGTTCATTTGCTGTGCTCTTCCTGAAATTGATGTGACACCAACTTGAGATGTGGTACATCATGGTGTTTTCTTCAGAGTCCACTGAGCCTGTATCTAAGAAGAGTTGACCCCCCTTTTGGATCTACATGAAGAATTGTACAATAGTGTTGTGCAGCAACAACATTAGCTTAAATTATTTTCTTGATTTCAAAGAGTTTAAAACACATTTACGATCAGAAGTCTTCAAAGTTAATTGTTGTAATTACTTTTTGTTTGCCAAATCAGACAAGCTCAAGGCTGATCTGGGATCCCTGGTTCCCAACCTGGAGGGTCTAAGCCTTTAGCTGGGACCCGAAGACATTAGGGCTGGGTTAAAAAAATAGATTTAAGCGAATTAAATCGATTTTCCTTTAACTGGTTCAAAATCGATCCATAAAATCCAAAGATCAATCTTTTAACTTGGGTAGTTTTTTCTTTGATGGATGTGCAGAGAAGCAGCCTGTGGTATCAACCCTGCTAGTCTCGTGTGATCAGCGTTTAGCGTTGCTTTCTACTGAACAAGATCTCATGAGATGTTACTGCAAACAAACATGGTAGAAGCACTATATGGGCACCACTGGCAAGTTTAAAAAGCTGATGTTTGGATGTATAGTATTTTAGATAATGCTGCTGCAGGGCATCAGCTGCAGTGTTTTGTGGTTGATAAGTGAATGAAAAGGATACAGCTGGAATAATGTCCGCTTATACATCCTATTATATATGATATGATCGCGGTGAAACTCGAGTAGACGTGACGTCACCGAGCGACGGCCGACAGCAAGGGTGACCAAAATGAGGTATTTATGGACGCGTGGCGATACGTTAGTGGGCGACGCAATTTTGGTAGCTGGGTCGCTTGCGGTGTGAACGCAGCTTTAGATTCCAAGTCTTAGGGTGTCTCCAAATTGAACCCCTTACCCTTGTCTTACCCCTTTGCCCTTGGTTTTCATGTGTAGTGAAGGGGAATCTCAATTCTCTGTAAGGCTAAGGGGAAGGGCTACACAGCCCTTGAACGATTCACAGATTCAAAGCTTCATAGGTAAGGACATGCAGCCTATCTGTGTGGCCTAAACAGTAGAATAATGGTGTTTGATTATCTTCTGTTTTAAGCGCATTCAAACATTTTCATGTTTGATTTTTGGGAAAAGTGGCAACCCTAAAATAGTGATGATAGACTAAAAATTAAATAACACAATTTACTTGCCAGTGTAGACAAAGTGGTTATTTTCTATCTCAATAAACTCTTTGCAGCTCTGGGTTGAAAAACTAATTCCAGATCTGTTTTTAAACTTTGATATTTTCAGTGCTGCTCAATGGAAAATTTATGGTATCGTACATTTTCACCCCGTAAGGCCCAAGACCGTAGATTATAACCGGAAAATTCTAATTTTTTGGAGATTGAATTTTCTGCTAAAATCCTACAAAGACCAAAAAGTCCATAAAATTCAACATGTAGATTTTTCTTATCTCATTTGATACATTCAGTGTTTTGGCAACTGATAATCCATTTGAGGACATTTTTATCATTTATCTGATTGTATTCAGGTGTTTTTTTGTAATCTGTTGATCATATTGAGTAGATAGAGGTATTAGATAGGTATATACTACTGCTGCTGCTGCTGCTGCTACAGTGTACAGTCTAACTATCTGCATTGTAGTTTATTCATACCCGTCACTTTAATTGCTGCTTAAAGCTATGGTCTACGATTTGGAAGCTTTGTACATATTAATAACACCGTTTATAAGGCTGTTATGGTCCTATGGTCCTATCTACACAGTATAAAGACAAAAAAGAACGAAAAAAATCCATTCAGTATATCCGCTGAAAAGCTGCATACTAGCTGACCAATCAAACCTAAGAACCTGCGACTATTAATTGGTCCGTGAGTTAGTCCATGAGTCCATCCAATCCTCGTCTCCCTCGCTACGCAGTACGCAGCGTCTTGCCCATGGTCCCGCCTCCTCCCCTCTACCTCCGGTGAGCAGCTAGCAGCGTTAGCTACTGAACTATCATGGAGCCGGAAAAGCCTAGCGCCGAACCCGAGAATCCCCCTCCCTCTCCCGCGGGGCCCAATGGAGCTCTGCCCGCGGGTTGAGGCCTGTTAGCGGGCTAACGGCTAACGGCTAACGAATAGCCTCAGCCGGCCGTCAGACCTTCAGCATCGGCCGTTTCGCCCCTGGTTGATCAGGTAATGGCTTTGTTTACTACAGTGGGAGATGTCTGCTGAATAACTCTGGTTAGTTTGTGCCTGTACGGGCTAATAACTTGTAGGGGAGCGGGTTAGCCTGTTAGCTGCTAATCGTTAGCACTGTAAGCTGAGCTGGGGAGGACAGGCTGAGAAAGATAAATCCTCCCCCACACTCAGCTCCGCTCTGGCGGCGCCAGACCCGCATTGCCGCCGGTCCAGTTGAAATGGCTACTGCTGTGTGTTACAAGGGGGATGTCTGTCGTGTTTGATACTTTCAGTTGAGCTGAGCTGTTTTGGGTTGAGTTTGCTGCTGATATATTGTGCTAGTCGCTCGTAGCTCAGTCCAAGGGGGCTTATATGAGGCGTCACGAGCTGGGGGCGGGATCTTGGAACACGGAGGGGAGAGGTGAGGGAAGGAGAGGCAGGCTGCGGTTTCGAATCGTAGACCACAGCTTTAAGTGTTAAGGTTTATTTACTAGTATTGTAGTTTATTTATGTCAGTTATTCTACCTGGTTAATGTTAATGTTATTATTATTTTTTTTTAACAGACAGTCTTGTTTCTACTGTAAAGGTAACTTATTGTTTTTGCGGTTTATTTATGCTGGAAATCCCCATTGCTGCTAGAGTGTACAGTTCAATTATTACTATTATCTGTATTTTGCTGTCTATAACCTGTGTTTTTATCTTTTTTATATCTGTCTAATCTGCACATTTTTTCTGTACTATGGTGTTACCTGCGGCTGGAATCTGAATTTCCTGAGGGAACCCTCCCAAGGGATTAATAAAGTTCCTATCTATCTATCTATCTATCTATCTATCTATCTATCTATCTATCTATTATAAAAGCATGTATCAAATATGATACAATTGGCGTTATAGGGTTTAAAATAAGGCACTGAAAAAGTCTCATTGTATTTGTCCTTATTCGTGTGTTTTTTTGAACAACTTATTTGTCAGGCCAAAACTATTCAACGTTCAAGTTCAACAAAATTGACACATGCCATAATCCCCCCAAAAGAAGCTTTAAATCAGATAAAATGAATTCAGTCCCAACCAGAAAGGAAAGCTGCTGTTTCACAACACACAGAGTTTATTAACCGAGCTCACTCTGGTATGTGAAACAAGGAGATTCTTGGCAGAGTGGGACGTCTTAGATGTTATTCACTCTGGAATTATTCCGCCCCTCTAAGTCCTGTTTCTATTTCAAATGGCTGATTTCTTACAGATCAGCCTCGCTCTGCTGTTCGGCTGCTGGTAGAAGACACAATGTTCAAAAGCTGCAGCCACATTCTCATAAGTCTGTTGACCCTTCAGTACAGGCTGTGGACAGGAGGTCAACATGCTTAACAGTGCATGGAGGGAGACTGTGGGCAAAACATTCTGAGTACAGGTAAGCAGAAACACACACCTCATTTTTATGCACCCGTATCGTTTGCAGAACAGTATGTTAAGCTGTTGAGCCACGGGTCTATAAATAGTGGGGTCCTGATAGCACCACGATGCCCTTCAAACAACTTCAACCAAACAACCGCGCCCAGAGCCTGGAGCCAGATTTATGTTTTTCAAGAAAAGTCCCCTCCAGGCTGCACGAGTAACTACCACTGCATCCCTGTGCAAAACAAGAGCATACTCTGGTGTTTTTCACTTTCAGCTTCATGCGTGCCAAGGAACTGTCAAACCGGTTCTGCAGCTCTGAGGAAAAACTGACGGGATGTTGATTTGAACTGGAACAAAGAGGTCAGGCAAGATCTTGTACTGTGAGCAAACAGCTACCTTCAGAACGTCTGTGGGGTTGGCGATGGAGGAGGACACGACACCAGAGACGATGCCACACATCACATTAGTCAGCAACGTCTCATCTGGAAGAGAAGAGTGGGAGGCAGACTGTGACTGTGATCAACATTTCATACCATGAAGAGCCCTTAAATCCATTTTTTTATTATTTTGAAGTTTTTCACATAGAACAAAGAATTAAAGACAATTCCAACGACAGTGCAAATAATGTCAATTAACTTTAAAAGGTAAAAAAAATCTAAATTATAATCACAATAATGGCATAGATAAAATAGAAAACATAATTAATACATAAAAAATAATTAGAAAAAAATCCAGTTTTTAAGACATATCAGTATTTTATAAATGAAATACAGGGTCAGCATGACCGATCATGTTGATGCACAAATCCTATTTTCAATGAAGTTGGGACATTGTGTAAAACATAAATTAAAACAGAATACAATGATTTGACTAGGGATGTATATCGTTATGATTTTTTCGATACCGATACAGATACCAATACTCCTTATTGGTATCAATACTACAACACGTAATTTTGAGTAAAAATAAAGACTTTACAAAATAAGATTCAACCTTTTTTTTTTATTACCACAAGGTAATAATAAAGTTTCAAAAGAATAGAAGTAATGCATTACAAATGCTTCTCAGAGGAAAAAAGAAAGCTAAGGAGATGGCAAAACCCCTTCATGCTGCCCAACAGACTGCATGTACAGACAGACCCATATATCTGTGGAGCTAAAATCAACGCTGTAATGATGACTACTAGGGCTCTCACTTTATATTCGATATTCAAATAACCGTTCGAATATGGAGATAAATATCCGTAACCGACTTGTAAATAAATATTCAAATGTAAAATATTGAGTGTAGCAGCACATCAGGGCGCCCGGAGCAGTGGACCATTTCATCCAGCAGAGGGCGCTGTGAGCACAGCTTGACCGTCGGTCACATCCGGTGCTCTCTTGACCTCAGTAAACAAAGAGTTTCTGCTCCGAGTGGACATTAACAGCTCCGAATCATCTGAAGAGAGCTGTGCCGTCGGCTTTTCATCCAAGTTACACGGCCGAGTGCAGCGGCGCTTCGTCAAGACTTTAACCCCGTGTGACTGTGTTGTTTTCGGCAGGGTCTTTACCGAAGGGGCGGATAATAGAGTCTCTGTCGGTGCTGCAGTCTTTAGTGTTAGCCGGGCTGCTAACTCTACTCGTGTTGCTATAGCAATCAAACAGTCCGCACTCCTTTAGCTTTATGCTATGCGCGTGTCCAAGTGTTTGGTGATGTTGCTAGTATTTCCCCTCTTGGACGCAACTTCTCCCCAACAAAGATTGCATCGGGCAGAGTTTTCATTAACTTTGCTAAAGTGAGCCCAAACCTTCGAGCGCTTAGCCCTCACCGACATGCTTGAGCCGGACGGCGGTAGTGTCATAACTATGTGACAGTTGAAGAGACGTTTAAGTACCGATAACAGTACCGTTTTTCCAGATTCTTAACGGTATTCAGGTACCGACCCAATTAGGGACCGGTACATGAAAGTACCGGTCCACAGTATACATCCCTCTCTACCTATATTCAATTGAAAACACTAAAGGACAACTTAATGTTCAAACTGATACACTTTGGGATTTTTTCAATATTCACTCATTGTGAATTTGGTACCTGCAGCATGTTCCAAAGAAGCTGGGACAGGGGCTTTTTATCTTTGTGTTACATCACTGTTTCTTTTTACCACTCTCAAGTGTTTGGAAACTGAGGACAGCAATTGCTGAAGCTTTGTTGGTGGAATAATTTCTCATTCTTGCTTGAATTCCGATTTCCGTTGCTCAACAGTCCGGGGTCCCAGTTGTCATATTTTAGGCTTAAATAAATTGATCAGTTCAACATTAGGTATCTTGTCTGTAAGTGTATTCAACTGAATATAATAAAAGGCATTTGTAAATTACTGTATTCAGTTTTTATGTTTCATACGATGTCCCAACTTCATTGGAGTTGGAGTTTGTATTATTCACCCAGCTGTGTACAAAGCACAGGAAAGCTGAGTTTATCTGCCAATGACTTTTACAAATGTATTACACCACTGGCACAAAAACATGAGGAGACACATTTAAATAGGTCAAACACACATCTGCTCTCCCCCTTCAAAAGGAATTCACATGTGTCACCCACTGTCTAAATGTGTGTGTGCGAGGGAGAGAGATAAACTGAGGCTTACCCTCCGGTCGGTCGACAAACAGACGCTTCAGGCTCTGGTATGTGCCAATTTTTATGGTCCCATAGGAGGCCTGGCGTAGCATGGCAGGGGCAATTCTGTAAGAGTCAAGTTTATTTCCATCAGCGTTTAAGATCAGATCTCAGAGGAGCTTTACTGACATGGAGCTTTGGCTCATGCCCTGGCCTTCGGGGAAAAACTGAGATAAAATGTCCTGAAGTTTGAGCACATGAGGAATAAAGTAGGACAGCACATGAATAACAATGTCATCTCTGTCACAGTATGAGCATTCATAATCAATACAACAAAAGAGCCTGAAATCGGAGTTAATTTGTTGACTAATTATTTTCATCAACCACCTTTGTTTCCCCTGACCAAAACTAGACAGTAACTAATAAAACAAGTGCACATGGACAAAAACGAAAACTAAATTAAAGGTGCTATGAGGATAATCTATTTCTGGCAACATAAAGACTCTGCTACCCATGAGCACGCGTGGCGACTGTTGTAAAGACATGACCCAAGCCAAAGCGTGTTTGCTGTGATGCTAATGAATGCAGCTCGGACCTTCCTCAGAACTCTGCATTGCTTTACAAAGCAACGAGGTAATGTATCTCTTTCTAGTTACGTAGCGGTAGTTTTTGATGTGTGACGGCAAGCAAGTTTTGGAAAAACGTAGTATCATAGTTTTGTAGCCGGCTATATATCGCTACTTACAGCCTGGTGCTCTAAGACGTGTCTGAATAATATAAATTTGCTCTAGTTTTAATTGTCTTGTTCCTGAAGTTGAGTATCCAGGCCAGTCCAGCCCTGTCCAACCCGACCACGAAGCTAAGGAATAGCATTTATAGATAACCTATTTTGATGCTATAAAACCAATCTTAAAGTGTGTAATTCGATCAGGCATGTAGTGTATGCACAGTACCTTTAAATAGGGCTGGGTTAAAAAAAACAATTTAATCGTTTTTAATCGATTTCCCTTTAAATTGTTCATAATCGATCCATAAAATCCAAAGATCGATCTTTTAATGTGGGTAGTTTTTTCTTCACTGGACAGTCCCGAGAAGCAGCCTGTGGTATCATCTCCCCTAGTCTCGCGTTTAGCTCTGCTTTCCACTGAACAAGATCTCTGAGATGTTACTGCAAGCAGTCAAAAAAAAACATGGCGGAAGCGAGTAGCACTATAGGGGCACCAGGAAGTGTTAATGTTATTCAAACTGTATTGACAACAACTGTCAACACAATGAGCTTGTATCAGTTCTGTAGGATTTGTATCGATACATGTATTCCCAAGGAGTGCATGACGATATTTTGCTGTATCTATATTTTAAACACAGGCCTACTTTAGGGTGGCAAGTTTCTCAAGGTTCTCAGGTGAAACAGAAGCTTAAAAATCAATGTACACACATTGATGCCACTTCCTCTGCTCTGAAAACAGGAAGGGGTTTCAAACACTCCACGGGTAAGTAAGTACCACATATTTAGCAAGCTGTCGTACACAAAGTGTTAACTTCTGTTCTAATTTTAACATTGTTGGTTTCTTTTGCTGTACAAAGCTCTTCAACTCAGCCAGTCAGATTAAATGCTTTTTAATCTTCTTTTAATGCTATACTGTAAATTATTTTTTCAATTCTCTTTTTTTTAGAGAAATGAAGCATACAAATATATATGTATGTATACACAACCTTTTCAGTATTACTCAACATTATTTTACAACATCAGTTTCCTCTTTTCCCCTTTTTTTATGAATAAACAAATGAAACTCATGAACCAAGGCAGCTTACACAGTATGTTAACAGGAAGAAATAAATTATAATAAAATAAACACATAATGATTAGATTAGTTATAGTTACTACATTCATTTTTGTGTCAGGGAAACAAAATTAATCCATTTTGTCCAAATTTGGTTGAACTTAATGTCATGGCTGTGGACCAAAGACAAATTACACAGGTTTTGTTTTTGTAAAAGATTATTTTTACATGAACACAGTCCCTACAAATATCTCATCTTTAACATATCAGAACTTTTCTGAGCAGACAGAGAACTCATATTACTGCATATCCACATATCTGGTGAATAATAGTTTATAATTATATGTTATATTATTACAATATATAACTCAATATTTTTCTTTAAAACCACAGAAAGTTATTTTAATTCTACAGAGGTAAATTTAATGATTTTACATGTTATTTAAGGCCTTAATTTTCACAAAATCAATGTAATGGTATCAATGCTTTTTAATTATCAACAGCAACCCAGTAGAAAACAAGTCAGGCACATCTTCAAATTTTAGTCTTTATGTTCAAATAATCTTTCAAAATGATTTTTGAGATACAGGAGAGACACCTTACAAAAACAAGTACTGTGTTTAATGTTTTGATAAATATATATAAAATAGGAATGCACTGAGACTGATCCCAGTATTGGGTGTCAGTGTAAATACCAAGTCTAAGAAATAAATTTTGTACAACATTGGCAATACTGCACTTCTTATCAAATTTACAATATAAGAGCTTGTCAAAAAATGAGCAAATATCAGCTAAGCTGGAGCTTTGTTTTCAATTTTTAACATATATGAGGGAAGAAAAAAGGTGAGTAGATCGGAAACAATGCATTGCTAAATTTTCAAAAGGGGAGTGAGGAACAATTAATGGAAATTAAATTAACTTGTAGAGTAAATTTATGGACTTTAATGGTATCACTAAGTAATTATATTTCTAATGGGCAAAGGTGAGCGGTCAAATATCAGTAAATTTACTTAGTCTTAAGAAGGCATTAGTGTTACATCCTTAGTAAAGATTTGTTTTACTTCTCCATTCATGTAAGCACATACAGGTTTGTTTTGTTTTGTAAAGTTTCTCTACATTTTCTGCAGAAAAGCTTTGGTGTTTTGCCTACCACAGACAGAAACGAAACTGTGATATTCATAACAACAGAACAGGGCAGAGAATGAGAGAAATACAACTCTAGCACATGTGGATATGAGGCAAGCATGCTTAGATAAAGAGAGGGGATTAAAAAAATAGTTACAATAATATGAAGTAGAATAATAAAATTGAGGAAGTGTTACCAGTGAGTGGAAATACAAAATACCCTGGGATTATTAGTGTCACAGTAAACACTAACTGTTTAAAGATAAAGTGTTTTATCTGTCTGAACACAAAAAGGAGAAAAACAGCTGCAAAACAAGCAGATATATAATTTGAAAGACAAGGGAGAAATGAGGGTATAGATAAAGGTGAGTGGGAAAGTTACTCCGAAAAAGAAAAAACAAATATGAT